>CM052541.1:16349509-16380046 GCA_028533065.1 Trachops cirrhosus
AGAAAAAGCTAATTTTGGAGCTGCCTCAAAGGCTAGCTTAACACACTCAATTCTCAGCAAGTACTGTTCAGAGGTTGCTCTTGGGGCCAGAGGACACCTCTTCAGGGGCCAGAAAATGTATGTCCATAATCTAAAGAGCCAAATTTTTAGAGATAGAATGCCTAGACAGATGATATAATAATCAAAATCTAGTTAGGGGAGCAGAGAATCAGAACGAAGGGAGGAGATAACAAAAACAACGCTCAGGGCTCCACTTCGTCCTCGATTCCTGTGCTCCATGGCTCTTCCTCGACGAAGGTCTTTCTCCAGACGGGAAGCAACAAAATCAATGAAGCATTAGCTTTCTCAGTGCATTCATTCTGGCCTGCCTCTCCCAACGGGAGTGGGCACGTGCAAATGTCAACAGCCACGCATTAATGGGCAGCCCATGGTCACAACTACAATGGAAAACACCACCCAGACAGTACTGATTCCTAACAGAGGACTCATTCACAAAAGACAACCACCAACCTTCTTTACAAACCCTAGAGACACCTATTTGGCCCCTTACCGATCGCTTAGAATCCAGCAATCAGTTAAAATCTAGCCTTACATTCCACATGCTGCCAGTATCTTTCTTAGGAAGAGCTCTGCAGAGGGTTTATGCGCGCCATGACCAGATTTCTTAAAGCTCTGGTGGTAGTGAAATAAGGACTACCTCATGTAAGTTTGTATCTCATCTTTTGGAAGTTTAAAACATAAAAGCAATGATATTGCGAAGTGTGTCGGAAGAGAAACAAGTGGCCCTATCACAGCTACAAGGCTGAAAGGGAGCGGTGTCGCAGGGGTAAGAAATCTTTTCCGTGAACATATGGTCTACATTGCTGTAAAGAAGAATGTGGGGACTTCGGTGAAGCCATTGCCCCTGTAATGGATCCTGCCTGTGTTTCTGGTTTGGACCACGTGAGTGTGTGCATGTTCTTTATGTCTAAATGTTTAAAAGCAAAGAAAAGGGTGAGTTCCTGGGGAATTAGTCAACATCTTTCAAAGCCTTGCTCCATATTGATAGCTTGTTGTCTAGTGTTCCAGGAGCATCTGTTAGGTCATAAATATGGAAGTCCAACACCAAATGCAGGAGTTTGGAAGTGATAAGGTGTATGTGCAAAGTAGAGAACATCAGATTTCTAATTCATTTGTGCATATTATAACTTTTCTTTATCTGCTGCAATAGCTAAATTAAATTACCTGAGAACCAAGGACTTTAAACCCAAGAAAGTCTCACTTCAGCAACTATCATAATTGCCTTAGGAAACAATGTCAAATAACATTATACAGTCAACTCTTAATTACGCATGTTAAGAGAGCCCAGGGACACAGGGATAATTGGCATTCAGTGGTAATCCTCCAACCTCGTCTTAACTAAGAGTTAAAGTCTCTCCGTTGACTATAGTTCTTACTTGCATTGACTATAGGAAAATTGACTGGTTAAATGTTTAGCTTTGTTATTCCCTGACTGCTCTGGTTGAAACCCAAAACAGTAGTCAGTCAGGCAAAGAGGGATGAACAAAAAACAAAGGGCCTAAGTAATTCACAAACTATAACAAAATGTTGGGAGTTGCTTATATTTGCAAACGTGGTTTTCAAGAGAAGTCTTCGTAAGAAAGGTTTTGTGCAAAATGCCAGGTATTGGCAGCTGTGACTCAGCAATCTCCCTGCCAGTTAAGTGAATGTGATTGTCATTGCTGACAGCTGTGCTATATTGAACTGCCACCATTTATTTCACAAAAATGTTTGCAAAAAGTTGCCTCATTGTGTTTGTCTCATGTTACCAATTATACTATGTGTTATAGAAATCATTTTAATACAGACGAAAATGTTAAGATGTCTGGTTATCATTCACTAGCAAGGACACTAGGTAACTTTATACTTGATATAGATAGCTTTGAAAGAAATGCTGGCTTTAATTTAAAAAGGACTATTACTAAAAAAACTTGTTAGAGCTATAAAGAGTATAAAAAACTTCATCTAAGACACTAAAGCACCCATATATTCCACTCATATCATTTTCTAACTATTCCAACTTATATACCTGGAAAAACCATGTTCACCTGCAGTGAAATACTACATACTTTCTTTGATCTCTTCAACTTAGCCCCTCAGAGCGCCCTGTAGCAGGGATGTGCACTGAAAGTGAGTCAAGACAGGTTCATCAGTCTGACAAAGGTCACCCAATGGACGTCACTGGGTCCAGAAGTCATGAATTAGAGCTGGAGTGACTGCAGTGGGACTAAATAAACAGATTAATAAATAATAAGGTAGATTTGGAGTGTCCTTGTTACTTTAAGAATAAAACACAGAAACCATCTCTCCTTCCTTCCTGCCTGAAGAAAGGAATAGGTATCTTTTTCTCATGCACCATCCCCCTCTCTGCCTAGACGAGGGAGGGGAGCTCCAAAGTTTTACACAATAGTGAACTTAATTATCCACATAGGGCTATTCAATTTTTTTCTGCTATTTCCAATAAAAAGTGCTCATCACTTTCTGGCTTCCCCCGCCCCCCACATGTCTGTCTGAGGCCTGTCAGCTCACCAGGCTATCATTTAGTTGCTAAAGGGGAAAAAAAGTAATTATTATTATTAAATAGCCAAAAGTGATACTTCCCAGGAAGTTAATGCTACCAAAATAAATCACTGAGTCATTGGACACGGGCTGGATATCGAAAGCCCAAAGGCAGAGGCCCTTCCCTAATCTGCTAACATTCTCGGCTGCGTTTGTTCAGAATATCTGAAAGTTTGGGGGCTTATTTAGGAAAACCACTAAGCCAAAAGGAGGGTTGGATCCACTTGTGCGACTTTCACACGAAACTTTTATCCAAAGTTTACTGATTGTTTACTAAGCACGAAACTCCCGAAGGTCTTCCAAGTCACTTCCAACAGCCACGCGGCAGCCTAACCGTCTAACAGTCGGTCGAAAACTGGGGGGTTGCGGTGGCAGAGACGCCACCCTGCGGTCCAACGGGAGTCTCAGCCGCTCGGCGGTCCCCAGCCTCAGAAGGCGCCCCCCGTGGGAAGCCCCGGTCCTGGCCCCTAACACCGTCACCACGGCAGACACCGGGGGCCGCGCCCACGCGGGAAGGATACGCTCCAAGTAGTAGGTGCCCTCCGCGGCCACCGCATCCTCGACGTCCCCGGCAGCCGTCAAGCCCAAGCCCAGGGCTTCTTCCAGAACCCGCAGGGAAGGGGTGGTCCCCTCTCGCTGAGCAGCCATCGAGGCACTTCGGGCCCCCGCCCGAGGCAGGTCCAAAGCGTCCTTAGGAGCAACGCTGTGGACGCTGTGGACGCCGTGGACGCCGGCCAAGGCCCCCCACCCCCACGCAGCTCTCGCGAGAGCTGGACACTCCCTCACCCGCACCCTCCAGGCCTGCTCCGGACTCGGAAAGGCTGCCTCAGGATACCGGTTGGTGCCCTCTGAGCTTCCTGGGTTACCACGGCAACGTCGTTGCCTAGTTACCCTGGGAGTTCGCTGGGACGCAGCTCCAGGAGTGGTCTAGGTAAAATGCAAGAAAACGGTGGGCTTGGATCACACACATTTTCTTCCCGAGGCAGCTTGGTTTTCTTTAGTTTTGGACCGTAGCATTTTTTCTCACTTCGTCTTCCCTACATCCCCTTCCTCTCTTGGTTCTTGCAGGCCGATCAGCAGTCCTCAGATTTCAGACGTGTGTAGAGTCCCAATGATTCCCAGGAAAAACTGGAAAAGAGGAAGTTTCTAGATGCCTGGAGGGGAAAAAGTCCTAGAAGTCGTGATTGAGAGCCTGACACCGGGAAACTACCAAATTCAGACGCTTAGCAATAAAGAAATAGGGTGCTTGGCTTAGTCAAATCCATGCTTGTGCTACTTTAAAACTTTTATCTGGACATCTGCCTTGACTTTGATTTCATACACTGGGACTTGGAATAGTATTTGGAGCGTTGATTCTTGCCAAGGTAAAGCCACTTGCACAAGAATTATGAGGTACAAATAGCCTTCGCATAATGTATAATAAATGATATTTGCCCAATCCTGTGCAGTCCTTTTGCTATGACAGAATCTTCCTGAGATTTATATTGTGTATATATCAGAAGCAAGCATCTGCTGCGCCCTTTTCTTTGAAGATTCTTTTTTATTCTACATTTCTTGATGAAAAGGGATTACATATCTTAAAGCGTTGTTGCCAGTGGCAAAACAACATAAGGAATAAAGAATTCACCAGGCGCATAGTAGACACTGAGAAATGAACGTTACTTCTATTAAAGTTAATTGGTTTTTAATAATCAAGGGCCACAGATACAATATTTGGAAAATTCACTCCTGGTAGTTATTTTTTTAATCATCTGCTCTTTGTCCTTTATTCCTTACATCAAATGCATCCTGAGTGTGCATTAAATGCGAGGGACAATTATGAGAAGCTGCAAATACAGGAAAGGAACTCTGAAATTGGGGGATCCACCGCTTTCATAGAAAGCCTTCTCTTCGTTCCAAAGGGAGGCATACCCCATCCTTCAAGACTGTTTTCTGTGAGCACAAGGCTGAGAAATGGCCTGGGTAAGGAGTGGCCAGGGCCTTGCATGCAGAGTAAAGAATGTAGGAGTATGAGAAACCATGGAGGAAAGTCGCTCTGAATGGTTAAAGTTTACTTCAATTTTTTTTCTTTTGTCTGTTACAGTGTCTCAATTTTCAGATGTATTGGGTTGGCCAAAAAGTTCATGTGGTTTTTTTCCATAAAATAAAACAGTTTTCATTTTCACCAGTAACTTTATTGATTTGGCCGTTTGAGTGTGTTGGCTATCTTCTGGGTGGTATAACATTGATTGTTGTCCATTAATGTCCCAATTTGATCACTGTCAGTTTCAATTGGTCTACCCTACTGTGGAGCATCGTCCAGTGAGAAATCTCCAGCACGAAACTTCACAAACGGCTTTTAATATGTTCAACCAGTCACAACACCTTCTCCATGACCCTCACAAATTTTTTTTTGCATTTCAATTGCATTTTACCTTTCTTAAAATAATAAAACATAATATGCTGAAAATGTTGCTTTTTTCCATTTCAATATTGAAATTGCTGCATAAAAATTTACCAATTTTGATTATTTTAATGCATTCTGATATGACAGCTGTCACAATACAATCTAACAAAATTGTTTCAAATGAAGTTAAAGACAACTAAGCACTACTAGAGCCATTGTATGAAAAAAAACAAACAAACGTTTTGGTCAACCCAATAGTGTGTAATGTTCTACTAATAGGTGTAAGTCCTGGCTCTTCTGTATGACCTCAATCAACTTAAGCACTCTGAGCCTTAGTATCCTCTTCTCTAAAACTGAGATTTTAATACCTAACTTACTGAACTACAAAGAGCAAAAAAAATATGTAAAAAGCACTTATCATCATGTTTGGTATCTAAAATCTTTTCAATAAATAATTGTTAATAAAATTGACTTAAAATATTAAGTGGTGTGCTGGTTCAAAATTGGATATTATATTTGTCAGAAACATATATAAGAATATTTTATGATAAAAATCAAATTTTTAGACATAATACAACACTCAGAAAAGGAAAAGATTTTAATAGAGTCATAAGAAAATAAGAACAAATTATGGCAAGTATCCACTACTTAAGTGAAGAAGAGATGGGAAAGATTCTCGTCTTAAAAAATAAGATAAAATAAAGAGTTTGTTGACTCTAATATGTATCATTACTGCTCTCCTCAAAAAAAATTTTTTTAAATTCTGGAAGTCTTTTTCTCTAAGGGCTTCAAATAACCAAAGTTTAAATTCATAGTTTTCAATTGAATGTCATTTCATGGATTTTAAATTTAGAAGTCACCTAAGATGTTTGTCACTCAACTACAGTTTGAACACATCGCAGGAACCTAAGCAGTAGTGCGTTTAAAAATTCAAATTAAGAGCATCTTTATCATTATATTTTGTAAATCTTTAGATTGCTACAAAGGATGGGTAATATTTTAAAAAACAATAAAATAAAAACAAAAATAATCTTAAATATAAACAGAACCAATAAATTGCCTTCACATTAAAAAAAAAACAAGATGCAATCTTGTGTGGTGACTGCTAGTATCTTAAATCTAGTAAATTTTTGCTAGAGATGAATCTAAAAATAATCCTTTCCCATTGTTGCCCTGGCTGGTGTAGTGCAGTGAACTGAGTGCAGACCTGCCAACCAAAGGGTTGCTGGTTCGATTCTGAGTCAGGGCACATGCCTGGGTTGTGGGCCAGGTCCCCTGTAGGGGGTGCATGAGAGGCGACCACACATTGATGTGTCTCTCCCTCTCTTTCTCCTTTCCTCCCTCTCTCTCTGAAAATAAATAAAAACCTAAAAATTTTTTTTAAAATAATCCTTCCCCATTGTTTTGTTAATTGCTGATTTAATTAAATATTGAAAGCCTCACTAAGAAAAAGCAAATTCCAAATCATAGTAGTGGTTTGTATTTTATTGCTATCCTATAGTACTTCAATCCTATAGTTTTTCTTTTTTAAAAGTATTTTACATGCCTAGGCTGGTGTGGCTCAGTGGGTTGAGCATCTACCTGAGAACCAAAGGGTCACCAGTTCAATTTGCAGTCAAGGCACATTCCTGGGTTGTGGGTCTGGTCCCCAGTAGGGGGCATTTGAGATGCAATCACATATTGATGTTTCTCTCCCCTCTTTTCCCTCCCTTCCCCTCTCTCTAAAAACAAATAAAATCTTTAAAAATAAAAATATTTTACAAACATCCTTTAAATGGATAAAAAGAAAGTGTCTTAACATTTTGATGGATGAAAAGGAAGCTATCTATTTACCTTTGAATATATTCTGGAAAGAAGTAAATAAAGCAAACTGATGGAGACAGGCAAAATGAAGCAATAATAACAAAGGACAACAGATTTTTATTTCCTCCAAACCTAAATGTTCCACTTTTGTAAAAGTGAAATTATTTTTGAATGGAAAACCAGAAAGTAATCTGACAATAGATTCATTCTTCACATTTGTAGTTTCAAAGCAGGGAATATTCATATGCAAAAATATAGTAAAGTACTATTCAATTTTTAGAAGTTAGGAGTGTTCATCTCCTTTCAATAGAGCCCAAGCCATTTACTGATTCATTATCTTTTTAAAAGTAACTACCTTATTTTCTTTCAAAACCTCACAGTAAGTGGTAGCCAGTTTTAGAATTTCAGAATTCATATAAGTAGTGGTAATTGACTGTGGTGGAAATGATCATTTTCAAACATACAGCTATATTTTCCCTTTTTTTAGTACTAACCATCTTGAAAACCCACGTCTGCTGTGTTTTTAGCCCATGTAGTTCACACACTCTCATTACTCTGACCGTGAGTATTGCACGAGCTAACACAAATATCTCATTTTGCTTGGCTACAGTGATCAGTTCCTACGCTGGCATGTGACATAAAAGGAGCCAATGAGACTTGATGGGAATTTGTTGGGAATTCTGGAAAAGAGGTGTTGTGAGCATGAATCGTGAAATAGTCTTTCCTATAAGCCAGCCGTTGGTCCCTGCTCAGGCCTTCAGAACCAAAAGACCAAGCCACCAGTGTGACCACCAGTCCTATAGGTGACACTGGCACTGAGAAATAACAAAGAGCCAACACGTGTGACTATGCTATTCACTCGGATTTTATTAATGCAGGTTCACTCAGGCTTTATTAATGCAGACTTAATCTAAATCCATACTAACCTAATAACAATACTAATTCATTAGAAACAATCAGTAATAACATCACATGAATGCACTGGGGGCTAACAAACCCAAGTCCCAGAGTCTCAGTCTGTGGGTCCAGGAGACAGCTTGGTGAGCAAGGGAGTCATCAGTGTCTTTCAAGGAACAATCTCTGGAGCCAGGTGGGCAGCAGGACAGATGAAGTCCTCAGTCCAGCAGGACAGAGCCTCCTGCAGCCAGTGCCAAGGGAGGTCAGTGTGGCATGGAGCAGCATCTTGGGGTGTGGAGCTCGGCTGTCTCAGCAGTGGCCTGGAGCCTGCCTCAGTTATGCCTTGGAAGTGGTGAACTCCACTCTTCTGGGTCTCTTGGTAAGAGTCTTGGCACCCCTGATGGCAAATAGGTAATTTGCCCAGGAGTCTATATATGGGTGGTCCCACTCTGCAGACAGGGCTCATCTGGTTACGTCTGCAGAGATATCTGAGGTATGTCTCCTTGACAGATGTATCTAGCTTTACTTAGGTAGTTTTTTTCTCCAACCAAAGTGTCATGGCTGACCAGCTGCCATCTTGGTTGACAGGAGTGACTCCACTGTCTTCCATATACTTTCTGCTATCTTGACCAGACCAATGCCATTTTATTGGTCCTGCTCTCCACAAGGGGCTCTTATTATGTTCCTTCCAACTTCACTTGTGGAGTTGCCATAGCTACCTTGGAAGTATGAAGAAAATTTCTGTCCAAGAATTGAATGAACATGGAGGACCTGGATGAAAGAAAGAGAAAACCTCAGTCCAGAAAAAAAACACTTGAACTTCTAGTTTGTGTGTGTGCATATGTGTATACGTATGTATTTCCTTGCTCTGCCAGCTGAGAGAGCCTAGAAGTAACAATACTCCCATATCAATGAGCACACCTAGCACCCATATCTTGGTCTCTAAGACCATTTTGCAATAAAAGGTAAGGCCATTGGGAAAGTGGCCAAATCTAGGGCTGAGATGAAAATATACAAGATGAGTATGAAAATCCTTATAGTGCCAGAAAGTTAAAAAATGCCCCACATTTTAAAAACTCACAAATATGGGAATATATCAAAAAGACACTGGTGCCAACTGAAAGAACTCCAAAAAATGTATAAAGCTAAAATGTGTGTGAGCAACAAAATTAATAAAGTAGCATTGAAGCATAATCCTAAAAATAAAACAAATATCTCCAAGTCCATGCTGATATAAATAAATGGTCATATAAGTACAGAAATACAGGAAAATGGCCACGTTTTCTGTTAAGAATTTCAAGTGATGTATGCAGATGCCCCACAATGCAGGAGTAGAGCATCATGCTCCACTCCTTAAGTGTGGACGGTACATGATGACTTCCTTCCAAAGAGTACAGCATGGAAGGCAGCAGGGCGGGGCGGGGCGGAGAGTAGCTTTGCAGAAGAGACACCTGACAAACACTACCTTGAAAACCCATAACCCCGGAGTGATCATGAGTAAAACTTGAGACAAATCTTAAGTGAGGGACATTCTACGGCAGACCTTACTGGTACACCTCAAAACCATGAACATCATCACAGTCCAGAAGCACCTAAGGAGACATGCTGCCGAAACGTAATCTCGGATCCTGCAACAGAAAAAATGGACGTTAGGTAAAAACTGAGGATATCTAAAAACTTAGGGACTTTAGCCAATAATAACGTGTCCATGTTGGCCCATTCAACTTGAAAAGAGAAAGATAAAAATTGGTGAAGGTACAACAAGGGCAGCAATTGGAAAGAGAGAGGAATTGTGCAGAGACCAGTGACAGACTGGAGGCAGGAGCTGGGGTCCTCAGGGTAAGTAGAAAAGGCAGCTGACTTGGGAGACCATCACAGCAGTTCCTGGCACTGCACATCTAATGATCACTTTAAGCAGTGGAGGCTTGCTCTGGAAATTCCGCTGTTCATGTTCAGTGGGGTGTACGGCAATTTCCAACACAGCCTTTTAGCCATTTTTAGATGGAGCTTTCTTCCAGGATTGCAGGATCAATTGCTCCATTCCCATAACTAAAAGCGACAGACCAGATTTATCTAAAGCATTTTATAATCCCCGATGGACTATAATGTTCCTTAGCATGTCTATAATTACTTATACCACTAGAAATAAAAGAGGAAGAAGAAAGCAAGGGAAGAAAAGGAAAAAAGAGAAAAGGAAAGAAAAGAAAGGGAAAGAAGAAAATAGTTCCTCCTTCCCTCTAAGACACAGGTGGTAAACACAAGGCCCGTGGGCCAAATTCGGCCCTCCACCTTGTTTTATCCGGCCCAGCACCTTGTTTCTACCTGGTGGTAGCACCTGGTTCTCGCTTAACTGTTAGGAGCAGTTACGTTTATACAGTCCTAAAATTATATTCAGTTCTTTGAAGGCAACCATGAGGCTGGTGTGGTCCCCGGTGAAAATGAGTTTAACATCCTTGCTCTAAAACATACATCTGCAATGCTCAATGTTTTGGAGATGTTAGAAAACCAAGTTCAAATGTTTCCTTTTTTAAAAAAGATAATTCTTGTTCTTTTGTTCCTTCAGTGGGAAAATAGGTAGGAGACAGGTCAGTATCCAGAATGGTCACTCCTGGTAATGTTGGAATTTAATGTTGAGATCCAAGAAAGAGGGCTGAGTATAATAAACTGCGTGTCCGGAGACAAAGCACAGAGCCACACATGCCACCAATTCAGGAAAAAGGAGGTTAATGGATTAAATAGTAACGGGGGAAAAACCCAAGATACATGTGAATTTAAAAAGTTAGTCATATTTCAATCATTGTCATTAAAAAAGCCTTGTATTTGTTATAAGCAAACTCTTCGGTTCAATATCCATACTTGCTTTATAACCTACTTTGATTAGATATTGTGATATTAATAAATTTACTTGAATACTAGAGGCATCCTTTTCCAACCTGACATAGACACACCCTGATTTTGAGGGCTTACACATTTTGCATTTATTGATACTTTTATACATTAATTGAACAAAAGCAGGTGCTTCTAAAGCTTTGATAAAATGTTCAGGGAGAAAAATAATCTGTGATTTATGAGAGTTTCAGAGGGACTTTGGTGATGACAAACTAGAGCAGAAGAAAGGGGACCAGGGGCAAGGATGGCACACTTAACTGACAATAACAAAGGCTCCAATTTTTCCTACTTTAGCAGAAATCTATGAAAACTGACATCTTACCAATACTCTCTAACATTAGTCTTGCATTTCTGGCAGAATATTATTTTTAAATTTTTAATAACTGCCAAATCCAGACAAAGTTTACTTATGTAAATGTACTCTTTCTTTGCTATTTTTATATTTACATACTTTGAACAGCCAATGCTTTGAATAATTTGTTTTACATAGAAACATTTGACATATTAAAAAAACAGAACATAAAATATTCATATGAATGAACTTAGCAGCCAGAAAACATTTGAATCGGGACCATCATTCTCAGAGAATGAGGAAGGGGAGAATTATTGCTGGATGATCAAGAATGTTTAAATAACATACCAAAGTGTCCATGGCTACTGGATTGTATACTTCAATTTAGGCAGAAAGAAATATGTTTGGTTCTAAGAGAGCTTCAGTCATGAAAAACAGACTCTTTTCAATAAGATGACTCACAGTCTGGGCTTCCGGGGGTAAGAAGTAATCTGAAAAATACTTCTAAAAATATGTCTTTCTACATAGCGTTATGACTGTGAAAACCACTGAGCTGACTGCCCACCGCCCGAGGCCCTCTCAGCCACCACACCCTTCCCTCTGAGGCCACGAGGCACCACCCACAAAACAGCGTCTACTTCTTGAAGTAGAGAGCTGGCACAATACAGAGCCTTAAAGCATGAGCCGTTTCATTATTGCTGGCTTTCCAGTGATAAAATTGAGAGCGGTGATAGCAAACACTTCCAGAGTGGCTAAATGCTTTATTTGGGATACTTCACTCGACCCCAAAACAGTCCTTTCAAATAGTTGCTAAGGGGGAATGAGGGAATTGCACGCAGAGACAATCAGGAACTTGCACAGACTCTCTCCTCTAGGCGAGCTAGCTGAATGAAAGCTTCACCCCGAGGCGTGCCGTTGTCCCTGATAGGGGAGGATCAGCCTGGAGGGGAGGCTCACCAATGTCCCCTCTTTCTAACCTGGAGCAGCAGTAACGAAAACCCTTCCTGGGAGTTAACGTGCTCATTCAGAGTCAGGATACACAGCAAATTTTACTAACTTGTAAACAAATAATGTAGATTTCCTGAACAGTGTACTGCAGACATCGATCCGTGTCAGTTGGTAGAGAGAGATATGGTCCATTCTTTTTGGTGGTTGTCTAGTAATCCTCCGTCACTACATCATAATTTGTCTAAGCAGACAAATTATGGCCAGTGTTCTGGTCTTATATCGAGCCTTGGCACTTTACCGAACCAGGAATGAGAACAATTATCTTCCCTTCTTTCTAAGCAAATCTGACCACAGTGGAAGAAGGCTCAGGACTGTACCATATACTCTTTGGAAAATGTTCCTCCTCTCATTTCTCTCTGGAATTCCTTTAGCCAATTCACTATCGAAGTATTGTATGGAAGTTTGTTCTACATATAATAAAACATATAACATTTAAAGTTTTTGTAATTAGTTATGTATTAAATTTTTTAAATAAATGCAACCAATTAAAGTCTCAGAAACAATTCTAAAATCATTCTGGCAAAATTTCCCAATGGTTTTCCTATTGGTAGATAGTACAAGGTCTGTCTGGAAAAAGTCCAGCCATTGTTAACAAGAATGGTTTGTATGACATCAATGCAACCTGGCAGCCAAGGAGAGTGGACTGGAATGTGCATATGTGACCAATGACAACTTCAGGGAACTAGTCAGTGGGGGTGGTAGACACCATTGAGTGAGCATGTGTATTGTGTAGCAGTTGTATGCAGAATGACTGAGTGAATAGAGCAACAAATCTGCATCAGATTTTGCATTAAGCTTGAACATTCCTCCACAGAAACTATTCAGATGATTCAGAAGCCTTTGGGGGACAATGCAATGAGTGCAGCACAAATAAAGGTGTGGCGCAAACTCTTCAAAGATGGTCAAGAATCTGTTGAAAGTGATCTATGTTCTGGAAGGCCTGCAACAAGCAGAACGGCTGAGAATGTTGAACGTGTACAGGCTGCAATCAACAAAGATTGGAGACTGACGGTGTGAGAACTAGAAGCTGATCTGGGGATTCCAGAAACTACTGAGTCTGAGATTTTGATGCAGGATCTTGGCTTGAAACGTATCATGGCAAATCGTTCCACAGCCTCTGCTACCCGAGCAGAAGGAACATCGTGCTGCAGTTGCTAATGACTTGATTCAAACTGCTACCAATGAACCAGAGTTCCTTAAGAAGATCTAACCAGAAATTAATCGTGGCTCTATGGCTATGATCGAGAAACGAAGGCCCAGTTGTGCCTTGTATCTTGTATCTTCTTCAGGAAATATCTCTATATTTCATATTATATCGCAGATATTTTCTGGACAGTCCTTATACTCACATTCACAGATCTACTTCCTCAAAGTAATCAAAAAACATTACCTTTTTAAAGCTAATGCTTAGGTTATGGTTATTGGTCAATTTTAATAAACAGAAGTGCTAAAATATTTGCATATTTAGCAGAGCTCTTTTTGTACCATTCTTTAGAACAATATGAAACTCCAAAATTATAATAAGAGAAGATATATATCTTCTCAAAGTCACATTTCTAAATCAACTATAATATCACTAAAGGTGAGTAAATCAATCAATAGACATGTGACTTTACTTGCTTCATGATCCTTGGAAAAGCCACAATATGCAAAATGTCTGGAATGGATCAATGGAGGCAACCAAAAATGAGGATGAAGAGTCAAGCAGGAATTAGACATGGAAGCAACTAGAATCCACCTCAAGGTATTTGGACCTCATCCTAAAATTCATCAGAGGCCACTGAAGGACTTAAATGAGAGAATAAAATTGCCAAATTGTTAGTCTCTTAACTTTTAAAAAAACTATTCATAACTTACACTGTAGTTACATATATAATTATAAATAGATGTATATATGTACACATACACACATGTGCACACACACGTATACATGATCATCTGTGTGTTTATTAAATGCACTCATTTCTGTTTGCCTCACTCTTTCCTTTCTCCTAACACTTTTCTTCCACATCAGCTCACTCCTGGCAATGTCATCCATGTTTAAAATGTAATGTCCTTCTAGATTTTCTCCATGCTCATTTGTAGCTCACCATAGCCTCCAAGCATCACTTCATGGTCTTGTTGAATGTGCCAGATTAGACGGTTTATCAATCTCCTGACACTGAGCAGACTCTGGTCACATATGTAACTAAGTAGATCAAGGAAGAAGGTCAAGGGGACTACAACTCAACTACCTCCTACAACTGGACTACCTACCTGATAATACCTTGCTCACCAGGGGCAGGGAGACTGGCTTATTTGTATAAAGAAAGTTCATTTTTTCAGTGTCTGCATTTTATTCTTTAATATACATATAGTGCTATTTACTTAGCCTTCTACCATAAGCAATAATAGAATAAATCTATGTATATATAAATGTAGTTAATGGGGCTTTGATTTCTATAGATTCTGTAGCATGACAGCAGATCTGAATCAAAGGATATATTTGTTTTTGATTTCACTAGGTGCTACCAGATTGCATTCTCCAAGAAACTGGAAAACCTCATGTTTATATCTGCAATGCATCATGTACAGCTTTCTCTTTAAATTCAGACTGTCTGCTGGGGGTAAAATGGCATCTCAATATCACGTTAATTTTTACACCCTGACAACCTGTGAACTATAACGTCTTTTTATGTTTGTTGCCATTTCAATTTGCAATATTACAGTGTCCATTATCTTTTTCCTTTTAACATTTTTTGCCAATTTATGAGGTTGTCTGTATATAACTGATATTAGGTCTTAGCATATCGATTCTGTCATAAATATTCATTTACATTTGTCACTGTATTATTTGCATTATTTATATTATATTTTAAAATTGTTTAAATTCCATTTTTCTACAGTAAATTATGGCTACATTTTCTTTTATGTTTTCTGGGTTTACAGTCTTTATTAAGAATGTTTTGTGAACTAGTATTATGAAATACTATATTCCTATAACTTTTTTGTCTACTTCTATACCAATACAATATTGATTTGTTTGTGCTAATTAAATTTTCAGTTTGATGTTCTGATATCTGAAACATCAAGACCCTTTTCTTTTTCCTCTTTATTTCTAAATCATTTTAGGCAATAAATATCAATATTATTTTAAGTAAGTCCTCTCCTCCTAAAAATTAACATTGGAATTCTAGATAGCATTGGGTTATATATATATATGTATATATATACATATATATACATATACACACACACACACATATATTAGAAGAATCAACTTCCTAATAAGTTTTCCTGTCCAAGGACATAGTAGGCCTTTCCACTTGTTCAATTTTGTTTTATGTCTTTCAATTACATTTTATTTTTTATATCATGAAATATTTCAAACATACATAAAAGTATGGCAAATCATTTCCTCTGTACCTTTTACAGAGATTAGATTCTTGCACTCAAGAAAATATTTTACATATAACAACTCCCCGTTGTGATGACTTCCTTGATTTAAATCCCTTCATTTTCCCTTGTGAAGTATTCTCTCTGATTGCATTTCATCTGACTTATTTAATAGTTATTGAATTTAATCAGTGTCCTCTAAAAACTATTTTCAGGTGAAATACTATTTAGTTTTGTGTTCTACTATAACTCATTTTCGATCAATAGATCTGCATTGATTGCTTCCTCTTGGTATATTACACTATAAAACACCAAGTAAATAATAAAGAAACATGGTACATTCAAATAAAGGATTTAATAAGTTAAGATGTGAATTGACTCGGTTTAATTATTGCATACTACTTTCTCTTTCTACAGACTTCCATTGTTACTGGTAAAAATGGGTTTTTGTGCTGTTGTAAGAAAAATTTCAAATGGCGCACATGGGGGAGAAGTTTAAAAGTAGTGGCAAGATTTATTGGGGTGAAGGAAATAATACACCCTCGGGGAAATGGGTGGATTTCTGATAATCCTCCATATATTTTCTTGGTTTTCAGAACCAGCAGGTTTTCTTTTGAACTATCCAACCTACTTCTTGGTTTTTCAGGGGCTTGTGCTAGGCCCCCCTGGTAACCAATCCATTTCCTGAAATTCAGGGTTCTGAATTATCGAGTCCGATTCTTTTCCCAGGCTAGATTCCATCCCTTTATGTTACCATTTTGGCTTTTACTGAGCATGCTCCAAAGTTCTGTTGTGTCATCTGATTTCTAGAGCATGTATACTTACCTCCTGCTGCACCATCTCTGTTTCTACTTTGCATGCCCCTAGGAAAGGAATTTCCCCTGCTCTTTCCCAAGTAATCCCGCTCCCCAGCTGGTTGTACCTCAGGAAGATTTTCCCTGCCCACTCAGGGATTGGTCGGAGATTAGATTCCTTTGGCAGGAAGATCAGGCAGTCCCCTGGGTGCCTGTGAATGCCATAGCTTCCTAATAAATCAAGCTTAATGTCCAATTCAGCTCCCTAGTTTATTAGGCTTAATGTCTGATTCCTCTTGTTCCCTTCTTTTAGTGATAAGTAGCTAACTATGCTAACATTACTAGCCTTTTAGTCTTCCCTTTCTCCTTTTTTTTTGCCTTATTCACATGCAAATTTCAGAATATCAAAAACTGTATACATGACATTTTTTGGTCTTCAGGAGAAAGAAGAGTAAAACAATGTATTGGGTTGGCCAAAAATTCCATTTAGTTTTTTGCATTAAATAAAAGACCAATTTTCATTCTAACTAATAATACCTTTATTGATTTGGATATTTTGATGAGTATGTTGGCTGTCTCCTGGGTTGTACAACATTGATTGTTCTCAGTTAATGTCTTGATTTGAGTGCTATCAACTTCAAATGGTCTGTCCAGTTGTGGAGCATCATCCAGTGAGAAATCTCCAGCACAAAACTTCACAAACTGCTTTTAATATGTTCGATCAGTCACAGCTTATACTACACAAAATACTACACAAATCATTTTTTCATGTTGCAGTTCTACTTTTACCTTTCTTGAAATAACACATCATAATATGCCAAAAATGTTGTGTATTTTCTTCCACCTTCAATATTAAAATAGCTATTCACCAGTTTTGATTAGCTTTTTTAATGTACTCTGATATGACAGCTGTCACAATACAATCTAACAAACTTGTTTCAAAGACAACTAAGTGCTACTAGAGCCATCTTACAAAAAAAATGAACTTTTTGGTCAACCATTAATATTCGATACAATATATATTTATTGATTTCTATGTACAATGCTCAATACTAGGAAGGAAATAGATATTCAAAAATAAATAGCACATGGTTCCTTATTCCAAGAAGCTCATAATCTAATAGATAATTCTAATTTGAAAAATTATTCAAGAAATAATAACTGTTCCAGCAATATATATGTTAGTGTAAAATTTGAAAATCTTACCCAAACAATGAGAAAGAGGAAAACACATAGCTTGGGTTTTTCTACCTAGAAGAAAAAACATTCAAAAAATCAAGAGACCAAGAGGATTCCATAATATATGATGATGTGTAACCATGTAAAATACATTTTGAAAGTAAGTTTAAATTTTTTAATAGCATCATTAACTTTCTATTTAAAACTGTTAACTGATCTTATAATTTCAAGGGACAAAACAAACACCTTTCTCCCAAGTCGTTCTCAAAGTGTAGTGCTCAATCCAGCAGCAGGCGTAGCACTCGGACCCTTGTTGGACCCGTACATTAAAGCCCAACTTAGACTCATTAAGTCAGAATCTCTAGCACGCGGCCCGGTAACCTGTACTTTAATGAGCTGTCCTGGTGATTCTGATGTACACAAGTTTAAGAACCATTGCCGAACACATCTTCCTTGCTAGTCTCCAACAGGTGTCTCCAATGTACCTGTGTAAAAGTACAAATAGAGTACTTGTATACCTGAGCAGGTGTTTGGTAGCCTGCTTCGGTGTTGTCTCTGGCCACTCATTAAATAATTGGTGGAGTCACCAGCATGTGCCAGATTGCTCCTTAGCTAAATTTGATCTCTCCCCTTCTTTATTTCCTAATCACAAAAGCTTTTTGCAGTACATAACTATGCCCATTGCTACTCTAATTACCACTCAAAAAGGGTCAGATGATGATGCCTACAAGTGAGACAATGACATTAATTCCACCACCAAAAATGATTATTATTTACAGTGCCCTGGGGGTGTATCTGTAAAAGAGACAAATAAGAATGAATAGTCACAAAGAAACATACACACAAAAAAATTAGACATACAAAATGCATTTCAATAGCCTCACATCACATGTCCTAAATAGCCGGGAAGCACAGCAAGACCAATAAGAGAACTAAAGAAACCCAAACCATGCTTTTGCCACTGAAGTGAGGACACACACATGAGTGCATAGTAAGTTATTTGGATGGATTTTGTCCAGGTGAAATTTGTAGATATATTAAGTGAAACAATACAACATTTAGGCTAATAAAGAAATGAATAATAAATCTTACATGCGGTTTTACTGATTTTTAACAAAATATCATGGTCACAATACGCCTCCTTTTTTAATTTCTTTTATTGATCCAGAGAGAGGGGGAGGGAGAAAAAGAGGAAGAGAAACATCAATGTGAGAGAAAAACACTGACCAGTTGCCTACTGCAGGCACCCTAACAGGGACTGAACCCACAACCCAGGCATATGCCCTGACCTGGAATTGAACCTGTGACCTTTCAGTTTGTGGGGTGATGCCCAACCACCTGAGCCACTCTGACCAGGGCCAGAACGTGCCTCTAACCAAACCATAGCTTCATCGTCTGTGCTAGAGCCTCATTGTCATCACCTGTCGGGTGAAGTGAAGTGGGACAAAAGTGGATAAAGATCTAGAAACAACTTTTAAAAAAAAATTTATTAATTTTTTTGGCGTGACATTACTTAATAAAATTATATAGGTTTCAGGTGAAGGGACAACAGTATGGTGATTACCAGAAGGAAAGGGGGCTGAGGGAGGTCAAAGAAGGTAAAGAGGGAATAAATGATGATGGAAAGAGACTTCACTTGAGGTGGTGAACACACAGCACAATATATAGATGATGTATAATAGAATCACAGAAACAACTTTTCAACAAGCATTTAATGCTTGTCGGAGTCATGGTGCACAAGAAATTGAGGACAAAATTCAAAAGTAAGAAGAGAATATTAGTGACTAGAGGCGATACAGCATAGTCATAAATAGTGCAAGTCTGGAAAAACCATTTACCAGCAGGGTGATATTAAAAGTTACTTAACCCTGTGGGCCTCAATTACTCATTCATACCACAGAGTTATAAAATAACATGTATGTCGTGGTAGCAAAGTTTCTGAAACATCATAATAGTGCAATCAATCTGAACTGCTAATCCAAGACCAGGATGCCTACTGGGGCTCAGCAGATCTTCCACATTTCAACTGCTGGTGTGACAATCAGGCTGGCCACGGTCTCCGCCAAAGCACTCCTGGACGGATGCCTCTGGCTGGCTTTTTGTTGTCCTGGTGTTTCTCTTTCACCCCTTTCCAGTAATGAGCAAGCAAGAGCAGGAAACCCAAGAGTGCTGATTCTCAAAGTGTGTTTCAGCCACCCATAAAGTAACTTTCACTGAAATGATTTCTAATTTCTATTTATATCTATTTTAAAATAGAAGAGGTTTCTCCCCAATAGATCTTAGTGAGAAAATCTTCTAACAGTAAGTCCTCCAGGGAAGTGCAAGTCCTAGAACTTCTCACATAAACATCTCAAAATTTAGTGAAATGGACAGTGAAATAGCAAACACGCTGAGTTTAACATGGTTTTCATTATGCTCATGTGTGAAAACACGTGATTATCTCCTCACTAATCAGAAATGTAAATTAGAATGTTGTGGTTGGCCAAGGCACAGTCTTTATTTTCTAAGACCACAGGAAGCATCCATTTTTTTTCTGATAGTCAAATTCTAAAAACAGAATTAGTTTAATTTAATTTCAATCTGGTATGTAAATGAACTTGTACATTCAAACAATATTTGTATAAAAAGAACAAAACATATTTATAAAAGGAAAAAGATATAGTATGGCACCATCCAGAAATGGGTATTAGTATTTGATTTTGTAGAAGTTAAAACATGTTTTACATATTTTAAAATACATTTGTTCTCGCTTATTTAACAATATACCTGTAGGGCTACAGAACTGGGGCTTATAAGGTTATTATTCAACCTGTCAAAAGTTGAATTGTAGAGAATTCAAATACTAAATCAATTGCCCAAACCATTGTCAACTGAAGTAAGTCAAAAAATAAATCAACATTAGGTCATGATGTATCAATGCTTTTTTGATTGATGGATTTTTCCTTTTGACATAGCTATCATTACTGTGGTAGGAAATTTCCATTTGTAAATTCTGAAGTGTAACTTTTTCCTCATTCATCTCAACTATCATCTGTTTGAAAGTATCAATTTTTCATTTACTTATTCTTTCACTCATTTCTATATCCATCTTCTTGGTGCCAAGTTAAGCATTAAAAAATGTCAATGCTCACCCTTTATGTGCCTCTGATGAGCTGTATAAACACCCTAATTGTTTCACAAATGAACAAGACTGCAGTAAAGCTGACAAAAACATCGCCTGTGGGCAACAGCTGATTTGAAAGTGTCTCTCTAAAGTGACCTCCACCCCAGAGACCAGACCATGTGCTGCTGAAGTTATGAAATCATTACAACTGAAGCATAAAGTGTAATTAACCTGCATCTCACTCACAAGAAATGAAACTTTTTGATTTAGAAGAAAAAATCTCTATCAATTGAATTTACCTCCACAGCAAAAAGAGATTAAATCAGAAGTGTAACGTTTTCCTGTTTAGAGGTGACCTTTGCTCAGTAAATCACATAAGATCCTCCTGATATATTTGAAATAATGAGCTTTAAAGGAATATATACTATAAATAAAATTTTGAATCAATGAAGTTGGTGTAAGAATTAGAGGCAGCAAACCAGGAAATATTAGATAACATTTCTAAAAGCTAAGTATTATAAAGTCCCAGCTATCAGGAACTCTTTGAATAAGTGGTCAATTTGAGTGGTCAAATTTTATAGGCACATAATATTTTCTTTAAAGGTTAAAAAGCAAATTTTAGTATGTGTATGTTTCTAAAAGGTATTATGCATTTCTCTGAATCCTTAAATAATTTTGCTGAAACTCGAAGTTGGCTTCCAGATGATGGAGCACCATTATTATGAACATCTGCTCTTTCACTATCCATAAATCAAAGGTATGCAAAACTGTTTGACCCATTTTAAATGACTCTAGGTTTTGTACTTTATAGTCATATAGCTGCTTTGAATAATTATGTGGTTTCTTCCTTTGCAGATAAGAATCCTCTCTTACTTCCACCTGTTGTTAATATGCCTATATATAGCATCACTCTAGAGTTTGTTTGGGGTTTTTTTCCCTCTAATATGTAAAGATTTTTCCCCCTAATATGTAAAGATTTTCAACCTTTTTCATCTCATTGCACATATAAACTAATTCCTAAAAGTCTATGGCACGCTAAAAAATATATGTATTGCAAATCTGACAAAAAAGGTTAGGTATAATTTTGATTCACATACACCGAATAGCTATTGTGTTGGCTGTTGTCATTTCTTTTTATTTGACAATCTAAGGGCAAACAAGTCAGTACCCGGACTAAATAGGCAGGTATTGCCTGTTCAAAAATTCTTGTGGCACAGCAGTGTGCTGCCACAAGAATATTTGTATCTATATCGAAACCCCTCTAATTTTAAGGATAAATTATACTAGTGTTTTAAAAGACACTTATTACACATAAAAACCATAGATTAATTATGTTTAAACTATGTTACGATTTGTGTACTTCCTCATAAGAGAGATCAAGGGTGAACACATAAAAAGAATTGTTCCAGTAATTTTCACGTTGGTGTGTTTCATCCCAGAATTTTAGACACAGAAAATTAAAGGTGATTCTCTTCCTTCCTCTTGCAGATGTCCCCCTGATGCACAGATCGATGTGTAAGTTAATGGTGGAGAAAAAAACCAAACAACTGGAAACCAATAAACTCATAGCTAGGTTTTTGTTATTCTTATTCGCGTATGTTTTAAGTAAATAACTCTAAAATAAGTTAACTTTTAATTTTTACCAATCACCACCACCACCACAAAAACCAAAAAACAAAAACCTGCTAATCAGACAAAGCTAAGGGCACTGTATTTACTTCAGCAAGGAGATGATCATTTTGAGAGTCCTAGTAATACTTCAGGCAGAGGTTAGGGAAGAATACTGAGAGTAGGGGGTCCTTCTTGTAAGTGGTTTAAGGTGGGTCTTCCAAGGGGGAATCTAGTTAGAATTGGAGAAAGTTGATGCCCTAATATTTTAGGATCTGAGGTGAAAGTCTACAAGTAAGTTTCGATAACTAACTGATGCCCTAACAGTTGAGCTGTGTATTCAGGTGAGTAAGCTGGCATTCTGGTGAGACAGCTATTTGCCTTACAGGAATTGCTTGGCAGGAATCTTTTGAAGCAAACGGCAAAGTTGCTTATTGGTAGAGTCTGATTTAAAATTTCCTGGCTCACTGTTAAGTAACATAGATGAAGGCAGTCTCAGACTACTTACTAACGTTTGATGATCTTAGGAAAATCACTTAATCAGTTAATGTTTCACTTTTTTCTCAATAGCAAAATGAAACTCAAGCTCTACTAATCAATTAGAATATCTTGGACCCTTATCACTCAGATCTTGCCACAAAGGTGTGGCCTTACAACCACTCCAGAACTCAGGAACAAGCAGTAAGTCCTTCTTGCTCATGCATTTGTGAGCCAACTGTGATTCAACTGATCTAGGCTAAGTCCAGGTAGGTTTCTCACCAAAGCTGGGATTGAATCCAAGTATTTCCATGTGTCTTTCATCCTCCTCGAAAAGAGGCTACAGAGGGCATGTTCTTTTCTTGATGAAAAGACAGAGAAAAGATGAGCAAAATCAACCACTCAAGTACATTTCAGAACTCTGTGCAAGTCTGTAGTATAAGTCTGGACAGTTAGGTTTTCTCTTTTTTTGTAAGGCAAGTGTCTGACTTCAGGTTCGATTGCTGAGGCATCCACCTCCAAGAAGGCTCTCCCTTCAAAGATGGAGATCTCTAAAAACACATTGCCAGCCGGCAGACTGGACAAAGAATCAGGATCCTGTGCCCCGCTGATCTTTGTTTTTAGAGATTTTGGTTAGCTTAGATAACTGACCGTTTGGGTGGCTTGTTTTTTCCCTTCCTGTGCTTTGACTTTCTGCTCTTATGTTCTCAATTCACTGATAAACACCGAGTTCAGAACAACTTAGGTCCCCGCCTTCAACCCCAATAAAAGCAAAACTGCAAGCCCAGTCCCCAGTTCTCTGTCTCTCATTCTTTCTCTCTGTCTTTTCCCACCCCTTCCATACCATTGCTGTTTGGCCCCTCTCTGTGCCATGTAATTTTCAGGACTTGTAAATAATAAGTTTTTTATTTCAAAGTTTCCCGACGGTCATTGCGGGGGGCATATTGCAGTCATAACAGGAAGCACAAGGAGCAGCCCAGATGTAACATCGGTAATTCATAGGCTGGGACATGTCACATGACAATAGAGATACAAGACACACATATAACCGTGCACAACAGTGTGCCTTCTACTAGAATCCCTGTTGACCAAAGTGAATCTCAAATATTCAATCCAAAAATCTACCCAAATCCTGAATATCCAGTCAAGAAAGCATCTGCCATGAGGCCATGACAGGGACTGAAAAAATCAGGACTATTGAAAGAAACACTCTTAAATTTAGTCTTCAAACCAGCCTCCATTGGAGATGGTTTGGCAAATCAGACAGCCTCTGTGCAGTCATAAAAATGTATTAAAGTATGATTAACATGAATAGTTTCTCCCCTACATCATTTATCATAACATTTCCACAAATCAGTTTCTAGCCTGGTAGAGCTGATGAAACTGCTGGCATTTGGCCAAAGAAAATAGAAAATACAGCAATACTAATTCGACATGAGATCATTTCTCTATTAAACATTTAAATGTACCCAATATATCTATCAACTTACAATGAATATGTGTGGATCTTAGAGTTATGGAACACTGTCGATGAGCCGCCAGCTGCGGTGCCCCTTGATTATTCAACGAAGCCCCCAGAGAGCTAGCACTGTTCAGGGTAGAGCCTTCCTGCCTTCTTTCCAAGCTCTCAATCGCTGTTCCCAAACCTGCTTTGTCCTTTTGCTCCCATCGGTATACACCACGTTCTTGGCATAAAAATAAGAAAGCTATTGAGTACACGGTGATTTACAAACTACAAAATAATTATTTAAAATTCACGTTAAAGACATTAATTAAGTTAAAGCTATCCATTCATAGTCATAGTTGTTTTTATTTTAAAGAAAATTCTGAAGTGGTTTTGGCCATAAGTCCAAATGTTAGCCCACGAAGGATGAGGGTGTCAAATTATTGTGGCCACAGTCTACTTGTAGCCGAGATAAAGTACTAATATAATTAATGACCTGGTGACAAAGCGCTTTTTTGACTTCATGACAATGGCAGTCATTTATCACCCTACTTAATGACTATGTGATTAGAATAGATGGAAGACCGAGCAATATTGCTGAGATGCAATCTTATATTAAGAAAATAAATATGCTTAAGCTAAATTTTAATTCTAAAAGGTTCAACAGAAGCCACTAGCCCTATAAAACAATAAATCAGTATTTCTATATTTCACAAGAATCTCCTATCATGCACTTCTAAAAATTACTTATAGTAAATGTGAAAACACAGAGGTAGAACACATTACTACTACTTTCCAGCCTCTCCATATTAACTATTATTTGTTTAAAATCTTATATAATATTTCTGTTAAATTATAATAATGTAGTACTATAAGTGTATCACTTATTTAAAATCATCCTAAGCTCCTCCTATACCCTTGGTGGGGTACGATGCATCAGAGATACAAAGTGGCAGAAGATTGAATATGGAAGTAACAGGAGTTTTACTGGAAAAGTAAACAGGTATATTTCTTTTATTCAGCTATTGTGTGGGTACACCCAACAAAACCGGCACTCGGCTAGACCCTGCAAACTCTCCCGGTGAGCAAGAGAACATGAATACTGCCCTCTAGCAATCGTTGGCAGAATAGCAGTTATACAATACACAGCAAAAAAAATATGTGTGTAAAATGATACATGCAAAAAATTATGGAGAAATCGTAGGATGGACCAACCATTCTTCATGAAGGATCCACTTTTGAACTTCCCTTAAAAAATATAAAGTTGGGGGGTAGACACGGGACAGGGAAGAAACCATTGTTGGTGCAGAAAGGCATACACGCAAAAGTGCAAAAAGAAACAGGAAAGAGGAATATTGTCAAAGAGTAGTAAACCATGTGGTTGAAATGTTGGATTAATAGAGAGAGTTTTCGTCCATTTGGGCTGCTATGACACCAGACCACGGAGCGGGTGGTTGATGAGCACCAGAAATGTATTTCTTTCAGTTCTGGAGGCTGGGAGGTCCAAGATCAAGGAGTCGGCCTGGCCATGCTCCCATAAGGGCCCTCGTCTTGGTTCACGGGCAGCAGCTTCTCGCTGCACACTCACAGGGTAGAAGGGGCAAGAGAACTTTCTGGGTCTCTTTACGAAGGCACTGATCCTCCCACTCAAGAGGATTCTACCTTCGTGATCTAAGCATTCCCCCAAGGCCCCACCTACTGATACCATTACCTCTGGAAATTAGGATTTCGGCATAGGAACTTTGCAGACATAAACATTCAGACCATAGCAGACAGGAAGAATTAAAAAGTAGTTGTAACAATTGTATTACACGTAAAAGGTAGTACTCGTTATATTCTTGCTGCTCCCACAATCTGACGCTTCTTAGCCTCGTTCCAATACTCCAAGTGAGAGCGCTGTTTCTGAGGTGGTTGGGGGTGGTCGGAAAAGGTGTCCACTCGCCCACCATCCATTCAGGGCAGCCACAATGCTCTTCTTCCTGCTCCCTGGACAAAGCCCCCTCATTCTGGCCTAAAATCTTCATGCTGCTATGCCCTCCCCCGGGAACCTATTACCCCTCAAGTTTTACATGATATTTTCTTTATATCTTCTGTTTCTACTTGTGAGTTGCATATATTTGTTTTCTTTTTGGTCTAGTGCCTATTTTCACCACCAAGAAAGGACTTTATTTTTTTCAGCCCTGTCATTCCAATGCCCAAAATAGTGGCTTGCAATTCGTAGACCTCCAGTAAGTACTTGGTGAATGAATGAATGAACAAATGGATGAATGGGTGAATGAACTGATGACCTTTATCCTCCAGCCTCTAAAATTCCCTAAGCCAGACAATAAATTTCTCAACAACATTCATGGAGAACTGTTTTCTCTTGAACCTTTAAACCATAGGCACTGATCAAAATGAGAAGATTTGTATAATTTGAAGGACAAAATTAAAATACTACATTTATTATTATGTGTTCATAGTTAAGTAATTATAAGATTATTACTAATTCTTTTTCACTAAAATCAGTTGGAAATATTTTTATTTGATGTCATTTACAGAATAGAAAAGTGAAATTTGTAGCATCAAGATGCAAAACGAAGACAGATAGAGGCACTGCCAGTTGCAAAAGTGAAGGATATTTTACTGACCTTAAGATCCCCAACAGCCTTCTGGGATCAGTTTATATAATGTCTCTATTCTCGCTGACAGAAATAATTTTGCATGAAAGTTGATCAAGGCAAGTCCCCCTTTTCCACATCATAGTAGCTCCTTAGTTTCTCTGTCAATCCAGCTCCTTCCAATACCGTAGCCACCTATATTCAGGCAGCGCCATTACCAGGTAAGGCAGAATTCAGGCTTCTGGTATTTTATGTGCTACAGAAATTGGACCATAAAATCTCTAGATGCATCACAGCTCCAGACGGCTTCATATCTGAGAGTGCCTTTAGAATTCCATGTCCTCCCCCGCCTGTCAGGAACCTCACAACAAAATCCTAAATTACCTATAGCTCACAGAGCACCAAAGAAAAAAAAGATCTCTATCAACTTATTCCCATAAATACCATCTGGGTTGTAAAAAAAAAAAAAGAAAAATCTCCTTCAGGGAGGGCTTTGATTGAGCGATATCATGAAAGCTGTAGGTGATAGGCAAAAAAGTATTCTCCAGCATCAGGGCATTCACAAGGAAAAACAAAGAGAGACAGTCAATTATAGTTATTTAAAAGCAAACAAACAACAACAACAAAAAACCCTTTGCTACCAAGTCAATTACCAAATGCAGTTTACCCTCTTTTGTTTAAACATCAAGCTACACAAAATCTGAACAATATGCTTTCCCAATATAAGGCCTTGCCTTGGAAATCAGAATATAATATGGAAATAATAATAATAATAATAATACCGACCTGACTAGTAATACAGATTTTTGCCTAGTTTTAGAGACAAGGGAACTGTGTACAGAGAGGTTAAGAACTTCCCTAAGGATGCTAAGCAACCAAGTGATGCTGCAGGGATCAGGAGGGGGCAGCAGGCTCTGAACAACTTGATTTTCCTTTCCATCTGGGGAGCACCTACAGCCCCGAACACTGGAGCCTCAATTTTATTCTGTCCTAGAGAACATACTTATCTAGTAAACCAACTGTCATCGTTTCATGTATTGAATGCTGACTGTGTACCAGGCATGGTGCTAAACTTCCTGTATGGATCAGACTTATCATAACCTATATCAAATAGTGAAATCTCCATTTACAGAAAATGAGGAAGCTAAGGCATAGAAAAATCACGTAGCTTGCCCATGATATTTCCTTAAACATAGGCTTGTCATGTGGTCCAATTTAGGTACTTACCCAGTGATTTTAGAATACACAGCCACATAAGGACTCACATATATACATAAAACATTCATAGCAGTTTTACTTACAATGCCCAAGAACTGGAAATGACCCAAATGTCCATCAACAGATAAATGCATAAACAAATCATGGCCCCACATTCAGTGAAATATGACTCAGCTATGACAGAAATAAATAATAGATAGACCTGCAACAACATGGATGAATCTCGAAAACATGCTGAGCTGAAGAGCCAGGTACAAAAACATACATACTGTCTGATTCCATTTGCAAGAAATTCTACAACAGATAAAATCAAGAGGGATCTTAATCCAGTGAGAACACACCATGTATCATAAATGTTACAAAGCACTTTTTTTCTACATTGTGTTGGAGGGAGGAAGTATTGCAATATTAGAAAATGGGAACTCTTCACTCTCTGCTCCCCGTGACCCAGTACAAATCTCCTGCCTCACTCCTCTCACCGCTGCAGCCCCCCACCACCTTTCCCGCAGCAGCAGCTGTAGTAAAAACATGTTTGCTTTAAGTGTTTCAGGGCCCCTCATCTCTGCCTGTCACTTCCAAGGCTCTGAGCGAGGCCATAGGAATGTATTTTCACTGAAGTAAATTCTTGTAAAGTTACGAAAAATAAGATGTTTTAACTATCATCAATAAAGACCTCTGTCTCTGTCCACTTTCACGTCCTCCCTGTGACATTTCCACTTTGTTCGAGGGGATATCGAGGTGGCCACTGGCGTTTTAGGGATCCTGTCTGAGGGCAAGGTGAGGTGAGAATATATTAGCTTGGGGAACGTGGGTGGTGTTTCTGTGGTCCCCAGTCCGTTTCCAGGTCTAATGAAGTGTTTGGTAGCCTTCCAGGTGTCCCGCACCCAGTGTGTCCCTTGTGGATTTACACAGGACCGAGGCAGTCCTGTGAAGGGACAGAGGTTGTATGCCCATAGGCATGTGTCCTATGACACCGGGACTGCAAGGACATGTGGAGTAGAAGAAGGAAAACTATTGAGATGAGTGGATCTAGAAGCTGGTCTCTGGGAGATTCTTCAATAATCAACCCTGTAACATTGTGGGCCAAAATTCACTTCTCATGGTTGGCTATTCAAAACCCAATCATCCTCCTATTCTGAATAACCTCAGTAATGCCACGTGTATTACTATTAATCATTATTAAACACTCCTCACATTTTACCCTTTTTCTGAAGGCAATCACCGAAATAGGATTTATCAGAATTTTTGAACAGGACTCCAACCTGTAGCAATACCAAAAGCAGAAAAACTGTCTGTGTATAAAATCCCATGTTTTATGCATTACCATAATTGGATCACACACATAACAAGTTGTCGGGCCGAAATAAACACCTCTTAAATATCAATGATAACAAATAAATGTCAATTGACCCATGGTAAAAAAACACCTAAATTATCTATTTCCTCTATTAAAAATTAGTGTTTTTGCCCTGGCTGGTGTAGCTCAGTGGATTGAGCACCAGCCTGCAAAGCAAAGAGTTGCTGGTTGGATTCCCCACCAGGGCCCATGCCTGGGTTTCAGTGCAGGTCCCCAGTGGGGGGCGCACAGGAGGCAACCACACATTGATGTTTTTCTCCCTCTCTTTCTCCCTCCCTTCCCCTCTCTCTAAAAATAATTAAATAAATTTTTTTTAAAAAAAGTAATGTTTTTTGTTCATCCTAGGAAGAGGTCTTCAAAGAATGTAGTCAAAAATGAGTGTTATAAACAGCTAATTATTAAATATACTATTTTTCCTGGGCTTTGTGATATTTTTTGTATTTGTCATCTTTTAAAAATGTATAATTTCTTGCAATTTTCCCATTTACAATAATTATTAACTTTTATGCTTACTTGTAGTTTTATAAAATTCTGTATTCCTTATCTTAAAGAAAAAGCCCAAACGATATAAACTTCAGGCCCTACAAAACCGGAACCTGCCCTCAGACATGTTGTAAGTCTTCACACAGAGTTTTGGAGCCTTGAATAAACAATACAGATGATTCCAGAAGAGCATCGTATGTCGAGTTAGAGACCTATACAAAACCTATGCAGGAGTGCCTAATGGGGGCGGAAAACTTGGCCGCCACAGGGGCATGTGGCAAAGTCCGGAGACATGTTTGACTGTCACGCCCAGAGGGAGGGATCACGGGGTCAAGCAGGCAAAGGTCAAGCTGCCCCCGCGATACCTGGGCTAGTCCTGCACCGCTGTCCACATCACCTGAATTCGCCCAAATATGTTCTGGTCTCGACTGTCGATAGTGACACAGCTGAGAAGCCCTGGCCTGTCCTAAGAGTGCCAGAGAGAAGAGGAGCTTGGAATCATTAATTCAGTGCTGATACAAATGAATGGCCATTCTGACGTGGTCCAGTGCGAATCCAAGTGAGGTCGTGGGCCACCCAAGCTTGCTAAAGCAGGCGCTGTGCAGCTGGGGTGACGGCAGGAGAAGACCACACCAGAATTGGGAAACCTGTTCCCCGGGCGTCTGTGCCTCAAGTTTTCGCTAATACCTCAGTGAGAGAAGATTGACAGGTAACACGGACTTCACACTGCCATCTTGCCTCTCTAATTTGTTGTTATGACATCCTGATCTTGCTAACTCTCATTTCTCATCTGTAAAATGATTCAAGAGTTGTCATACAGATGTTTAAAGTTCCTAGCACCCTTTCCTTGCAGAGTTTATTACACTGTATTAAGAAAGTGAAGGTGTGGGAGGCACTAGCTACGTCTCCTTCCCATTTCACACTCCCACACGCATCTGTAACCCAGATGCCAGTATTGCCAGAGGGATGGGTGGCAATGGAAACACCAGAAAACCTAGAGCAAAGTCTTACCTGAAGCTTTAAAAA
>CM052541.1:16380546-16453257 GCA_028533065.1 Trachops cirrhosus
TAAAAAGCCAGCATAGGTGTAAAATATTTAGAAGAAGGCCCACTGAGGAAGGTATTTGTTTTGGTTTGCTTTTTTTGCCTACCATGTCCATGAGATATGAACTTCCAGAGAACCAAAGGAGGCAAAGTGATACTGACCCCCTGGTGTGGAAAGTTCTGTGTCTCTTATTCTTCCTTAGAGTGAGTGGGTGACAACAGAGCAGGAGCAGGTAGAGAGAAGACCTCTGAAGAAGGCTGACGCTCCAACAGGGAAGAACAGCTCACCATCCATTGAAAGCTCCTGGAAGCAGGAGCCTCACACATGCCACTATGCTACAGAGCAGGAGAGCGGAGACGGCTGCAGGGGACAGTTGGGCCACCCGAGGCAACTCCAGCAACTTTCCAACACCCCAAAGAAGTACATGAGAGGGCCTGCCCCTTTCCAGCCTCAGTGAAGAAAGGGCAAAAGTTACCAGAGAGAAAGAGAAAGAGACTTAGCAGATGTCAGATTTGAGGAAGGGATGCCACAATGACAAGAGTCTTGAGCCCATCCCTTGGTAGCAAACGAGACCTGTGAAGTCATAGCAGGTGCCAAGGCTAGAGAGCAATCGCGTGTCTCTGCAGAGGCCCACAGAGAACTGATGACCACCCACCTCCTAAGCCTGTGTCATCTCCGTGATTTAAAATCAAATTCTTACAGAAAGAGGTATAATCCTGTATCTAACGGAGTTGCAACCTCGAATGCCTGAGGGAAATCTGAGAGGTAACTGAAATTGCATGGACATAACTAGATCACGTTTTCCAAGTTTAGTGATAGGACTGCACAAGGGGCTTTAGAGCTCGTGAAGAATCAAACGCTATGCACACATCTGGTTTCAACACTTCTCAACGAATTTTTGTCTTGTCTTGATGAAGTCTCAAAAAACAAATGCAACCCTACAACCAAAATGTCCAGGTGTTTTTTAAAGAAGGGCACATAAGTTAAGTGGAACAGAATCTACCGTATTTCGAGACCTTCCTGGTCCCCAGAGAGGATACAATACAATCAGTGCACAGTTTAGAGGACCGGCTGATGTGGGGAGCCCCTGATACATTAAACTTTGAAGAGTAAATTGTCAGGCTTATCAGAGAGCCATCTGCCCCATTAAAAGACTTAATAAACATTTGCAAAGCAATATACTAGCCTATATAAAACACCATACTAATCATGGGGCACAACGAGAAATAAGAACCTTCCTTGGCTCCAAGGAGCACATAAAGACCTTTCTTATTTTTTGTATGCTGTGGCACCTACCATATCTGAAGAGAGAAAAGCTATGTCTTAATGGATCCTGAGGAAAACAAAGAGGTCAAGCCTGATTGAACTGAACCAAATTGAAATAGAAATTAGAGATGATTTTGTCTCAAATAGCTCCACTTATTAGTAAGCCTGCAGCATTCAATACCAGCAGCAGGTCATGTGGTATCTAATTTCAATCCTAAATATAAAGAACAACAATAATTTGGCCCTGTTTTGGTCACACCTGTAGGATAGTACAGTTGAATGATGCTAGGCATCTAAACAAAAATGCCATCTCTTTGTCCTTGAATATTCCTAGAAAATGTTACATTTTTATATATACTACTTCGGCTTAAATATGAGATTGTCAAATCAGATACTTAAAAGTTAGCTTTCTTTCTTGGCTGTCATGGTCGATGAGATGTAATGAATAGGAGTCTCCCAGGGTGACCTCTTTATACCCAAATTATTTGGAATAAAATATGTCTTTGTAATAGATGCAAGATATCCCAAGTATGCAGAAGAAAATCACACATGTGTACATAGGCCCAAATATGCATTTTCTGAGAGGGAAGCACAACACATAAAACAAAAAAAGGATAATCTCACCGGAGTTTTCTCCAAATTATTCTTTTATCAATACATTATTTCACACCATCAATCAACCATGAAAATCCCAGGAAAGAAAACTAGATATCTATGATTAAAGTCAAATGAAATCCTAGGATGGCGAACCTCTCTTTCTGATTGCAACAGAACCAAAACTTTGCAAGAAGAGACTGGCATGCTGAACTGCGCCTGTGACAGGAAGATCAGCGAGGACTTCCGGAGAAATGCTTGGAAATCACTCCGCGTGTGCCTCTCACTAACATGCGCCTTTTCAGTCTACTAATCCATTCGTTAGTGACAAAGGGCTGACCCGGTGTTCAACTGGCCACCACACACAGGGGAACGTAGCAAACTAAGTTCTGTTGTTGTCGCTATTATTGTCTGCTTTGTTTAGGATAAGAGTAGCAGTATGTGGATTTCGCATTGATGAGAAAACTGACAGCAGGTAATTTCGGCAATTGTAAGAAAATGCAAGAACAGGTAAACTTCTCAATGAAAACTGAGTTGACACTAACCTTTATGATCGCTGCTCTGGATAATGCCATGCTACCGAAATGCTGTTGAAACACAATGGAAAGGGATACGTATCAAAGATGAATAAGGACTATTATTAACCTTAACATAAAGCAAGAGATATTTTCCTTAGCATCATTTCTGTAAGACTTTATTCTGTTATGCCATCAAATGCATTGGAATCATTAAAAAAAATTACACATAAAAGAATAACTAACCCCACGCAGCAATTAGTTAATAGCAAAAGTGTGAGGGAAATTCTGTGATTTTAAAACAGAGTATGAAACTTTGATACCAGTTGAAATTAATAATGACTTTCAAGACTGATTCTTGGATAGTTTTTTTTCCTCCTAATGAAAGAATGCGTGCATACGTGGGCCTCTGGCACCGCACAGAGCACATTGTTAGGAAATGACAATAGCGCCATCTGCTGTCAAAGTACAGTATCATTTAAAATGACTGGTAGATTTTAACACAATTTTTTTTGGTGGAAATCTTTAAATTATATAACAATAGGTATACATTCTGTAAAATATACAGGAATATGAGGACACTCTTCACACAGATAAGAAGTCCATTCTATGCTTTTTTACCAGTTATTTTTGCATGTACAAATATATATTATTTTTCTGTGGTGTTTCTACAAACACCACAGAAAAAAATTGAAAATATACCTTATAAGATTACAGTAAAGATTTCATGGATGCTTTTGGACAAATTTCCCTCACTTCTTAAATTTGTTTTTTTCCATTAGTTTCCAGACTATTTTCTAAATCTAATTAGCAATGAAAGTTTCCTTGTTAAATTTGGAGAGTTTGTTCTTGGAGAAAACTGCACAAAGCAAGATAGTAAAGGAAGCAGACGGGTTTATAACTTTGCTGTATTGCTGCTAAACACTGCCAATAATGAGTTTTAAATGGTCATTGTGAATTCTTCAATGGGCTTTATATATTAACTATCCTGTAGAAGAGATAAGTTTTGAAGTCCCTGAATAAATAAACCATACACATGGAATTTTAATTAAAAGTCATACAGATTAATTATGTTTGTTAACATTAGTCACTAAAAGTAACCTAGACGGTGGCAAAATTCACCAGGCCTGGAAGAAAACAATAAACTTCAGACAACAAGTACAGTTTTTTAATATGAAGTGTTTCCAGAAGTTGTATACTATACTTGTGAAACCTATTGATACCATAAGTGCTACATTTAGCCAAGTAGTAAGAAAATTAGTTGGTTGTCTTTAAATCCATTTTAAAAGTTTGGAATCAAGAATATCCTGCCATTTTTTTTAATGCAGGCTGTTTCCAAGGTTTATATTTGGCTGGGGTACAGGATGGGACGTCTTTGCATCTTGCTGGCATGAACTGCCACATTCTTACCTCCCAGTTAAAGAACAGCGCTACGCTACTTGGTTACACAAGTGCTTTGGCAGTCATGAGCTAATATAAACACCAGAAGAAGTGCTCCTTAGTAAAGTTCAGAAACTCCCCTAGTGTGGTGTAGAAAACCCGGAGGTGAATGGGAGGGGTGATGTGTAGCTACATGGGAATGTTGCTGATACACAACAGAAAGCCCTGCTTTTGCTTCCTGAAGTTCTGTCTCACCTGGGTGCTCTAGGAGTTAGAAAATCTCTCCATCCACTTCCACACAGTCAGGACAGTTTTTACCTTGCTCAGAGGTCCCTAAAGTCCATTCTTTTTTCTTTATTTCATTCTGCCTCTCTAACCCTAAGCCAAAGCCTTACTCAGGGATGCTGGTATATTAAAAACTAAAACTCATCTCTCTGGGTTTTCTCAGTACTCCCCTGGCCCACCAGAAACAGAAGTGCACTGGAATTAGTGTGTTGGGTTAACAGGTTCACTTCTTTTTCATCTTATTTTTCTGTTTACAGTTCTGCTCCTTCATATTATCTTCTGTGGTCCCATGGATCTGTCCCAAAGCACACACCCCAAAAAAACTGATGACCTCCATTTTTTTCTTTGCTGCCCAGTCAATTTTTATCCACTCTAAATTTAAATATAACTTAATGTTGGCGCATTTACTGATTGTGAGCAAGTGCATCGTTATCAACACATTTAAAACAAATTCCATTTTAATGAAATCAGATGCAGGTGGCAGGCTTATCTCAGATAACAGATCCTGACTCCTGTTAATAATTTGCCCCAGGATTGATGCGAAGGTAAACCTGTGAGCTCCAGAAAGCAATGAAAGAAAGATCTGCCTTTCTTTAGAGATCGGGGACTTCTCTAATAAGACACAAGAAAATTCTGTTTGCAGGAGAAAGATCCTAGGGAAACAAAAGGTTTTGGAGATGGAGATAGACGGTGACTTTAAAGTTAGGTTTTAAATAGGTGATGAGATAAAAAAGGAAATGTCATTGTCAGAACTAGGAACACAGATAGGAGAATGACCCCCTTGCATTTGTGACATTGGGGAGCCTGGCCTGAGACAGGTGGAGAAGCCACATTGACAGACAAGGAGTAACCAGTTAACTTGTCAGGCATCAGTGTCAGACGGACACTGGGGAAGTCACAGGGGTTCAAGACTGGGCAATCAAGGTCAGGTACAGAAGTGGTCTAGGAAGTATCTACATCCTAGTAATTGACTCAAGTCCAAAAACTTAAGCAATTATCAGGATTTACAGGATCCCACGATATGGCAAAACAGGTTAGGGAAGCCAAAACATCAACCTTCTTTTGAGGGGTCTCAACAGGTGGGAGAAAGGCAAGTCCTCTCTACCATCCATGGCTCAGGTGGCTGGTGGGAGGGCAGGCCGCGGGAATCCGGAGCCCCCGTTCACAGTTCGACGCAGTGACCTGAATGCAGGCAGCTGTTTCTGCAATCGTCATAGCTCCTCAGCAGCAGGAAAATCCCGATTTCAATGACAGTGACGATAACGACGTTCGGCCTCATAATGTTTGGAAGCAGAGACTAGCCTCAGACCCAATACAGCCTCGGTATTCACGAATACAAGTGCACTGACGTTTGCCCAGGATGGAAATGGAAATGGAAAGGAACGCGGGGAGAGAAAGGTTACCGGAATGGACCTGTGATGGGAAGGGGTCTAAGAGAAGGCCTCTGAAGGCCTTCAACACCGAAGCGGTGAGGACCTGGCGGAACCGAGCCCGGACAGCTGGAGGAAGGACAGGGGCGCGAGGAAGGGATCCCAGAGTAAGCAGCTGTCCTCGGAATACTGAAAAATACGTTTCTGTGGTTTAGTTCAGATCTCTTCTCTGCTTCACTGGTAGCCATAGTTCACAAAGGAGTCAAATACCTTCTGGGTGGAATACAGAACTCATGCATGCCTTACAAGCTCCCTACGCTACATGGAAATTCTGTCATTCAAAAAGGTGGATGCTTTGCGTCCTCCTGTATGGGGGGATGTGTAATCCTGAGGCCTAACAAAATGGTACGGGGAGGAGGGGTGGAAGGGAGAGGGAATTATAAATCTCTGAATCTCCACTGTAGTAACACTTTTAAATTCACTGAACTGCACATTTCTTTATTCATGAAATCCCAGAACTTTCCACTTCAAAAAAAAGGCATTCATAATGTATATTGAAATAAATTCCACAAATGATTTACTCTTTATATTTTAGAATGCTCATTTATTACAAAGTTTTTGCAAAATTATGAACTAGTTAAAGTCCAAACCAAGTAAAATGTTTATCTTCTCAAATTCTTAAAATGACCAAAAAATTATTTTAACATTTGTAAATTTTAAGCACATTTCAACTCTGAGTTTCATACATTAGGATGTAAATGAATTAAATCTGCTCAGAGTCTTCCATATTCATAAGAAAAAATAAATGTTACTTCTCATTCTGATAAAGCTGTTTTCATGGAAAATAAATTAGGTGTTAGAAATATTTTAAAGTCAGATGTTGGACACATTCTTATCTGTCCTCTAACATATATTTAACAGTTCTTTACTGTGACAATACCTAAACATTTTAATCAGAAAACTTAAGTAACATCTCTCCTGGAAATTATTTTCCAAAGGCAGAGAATATCTTACTACGGTGTGGGCAGCCAGAAATTTTATATACAGCCTAAAAATCAGTTTATGTTACTGTTACTATAAATCATTACATTTGTTTCTAACAAAATAAAAATTTGCTAATAGCAAATGATTTCCACCTGTATATATAAATACTAATTCAATTATGAATTACACCTTTTACATTCACAGATCATTAGCTCCCCCTTGTGGTCATAGATAAACATTTCTCATCAATGTGCTTCCCCTCCTTCCTGAAAGAATACTTTTGAGGTTTGAAGTGCCTTGCCTTTGAACAACTGCTTTAAAATGGAATTCAAATAAAATGTTCATTTCTATGTAAATATGGAGCATAACATGCATCTAAGAATATATATGCATTTATATGCATATATATACTATACATAGTACAACACACATAGGCAGATAAATCTCAAAAAATTGTAGTGTATATAAAGTCCATAAAACTTCCTGTAGCCTTAAGAACATCTTCCAAGAATACCTGTTCACTTTTCTGCTATGTGAAAAATTATACAGAGGCTTTCAGCTCCCAACAGCCATGACCTAAGAGTGTTTCTCAATCCTTATTCCACATTAGAGTTACTAGGGAATAATAATAATAATAATAACCAAATACTAGTGCCCTCTCTGGGCATCCCAGAGAACATTAAATCAGAATACCTGGGTATAGACCCAGGAATCCACAGTTTTATAAGTGACTCAAATATAGCCCATAGTTTAAACCTCTGATCTAAAAGGTATTCTTCGGTTGGAAGGGAAGGTATAAAATGGAGAGGAAAGGTCAGTCCCATCACCTGGTGGTGTGCGCATGGCAAGCTGTTGTGTCTCATCATTTGGTACCACCTGTTCCACACAGGGGCTTTTAACCTGGAATCCCAAAAACAAAGACAGGTGCTTCCTCTTCTGGAGACTGAGAGATTGGTTTATAAATGCACCAGACCCATTCATAAAAATGTATTATTGGGTGAAATAAATAGAGATCATATAGAAATAGATATGGATGAGCTACTCTTTCCTGGGAAACCACTACTGGATTGGCACAAGTTCTGCCTTTCTGTTTTAATCAGGCCCCTGTGTGTGGACAGGTGTTTATTTCTAAAGTTCTTAGGTATTTAGTCTGTAGTTTGAAACATTTCAAGATGATCAGCATTTACATCTTAGGTGTTTAAAGGTGTTCTGTGAGTTTCGGGGCCATTTTTAAATGCCACGCTTTTTTTAATGAAAAGGCTGGTTTTACTGCGAGTAGACACTTCAAAACACTACAGTTCATATTAATAAGACTGACTATAATTGAATGTCAGCAGATATGGTGATTTATAAAGTATTTCGCACTCTGTGGATAATGAAAAGCCTTGGTACTGAATCCTAACACTCGACGAAACATGATAGTGAGTTGATCTTCAACAGCCAACTTGACCCAGACCCTTCTATCATTTTTATAGTGAACTTCTTTACCCTGTTCCTACCTGTGACTCAGATTTTCATCTATAGTTAAGGGAAAGAGTACAATTGCAATTTTACTTCCCCCCTCCCTTTCTCCAGCTATTTGACATATATGCAAGGCAACGGGTTGAATATGTTAGCAAATGTATCAGAACTGTATATACGTCTGATGTAAATGCCTTGAGAGCAGACACCTGGGGAAGCTGACATTTACCCCACTTGATACTGCCCTGACTTAAAAATATTTTTTGGAACTTGACTTTGGGAACTGCTTAGTATGCTGGTAGCACATTTTTTAAACATCAGTTTCCACGTCAAAACTTTGCTTTGGGTGGTGGATTCCAGGTTTTTTGAGCAGCATTAAAAGGGAAGGGTTTACAGGAACAAATATAGAGGACACATGGACAAAACTAGGGGTGTTGGAAAGGGGAGGGAGGAGGGGAGGAATGGGTGGGTGGGCTGGAAAGGGAATAAAGGATAGAAACTGTACTGAATAAACTAAAATAAAAAAAAAAAAAAAAAGGCATTTGAAGTCAAGACTGGTAAGTAATTCGGTGAGGTTGGGTAATGAGCCACTTCAAACAATACAAAACAAGGTACGTGGCACTGTATCTAGTACACAGCGGAGGCGGGTAACTGTAAAGCAATCTCGATGTTTTATATTCACGCATTTATGAAAAATAATGTACAAGAAAAATGTACCACGCTAAAACAAACAAACAAAAAAATTGGGAAGGAACACAACTGTAATTTAAAAAGCAAAGTCCTAGTTTGTGTTGATCCATTCAAAATAAAATATTTTAATATTACAATAGAACACTTAACAGGGTCCTTTGACCATGCATACTGTATAAATATTTTATAGTTAGATACTATATTTAACTACTTGATAGTTAAATACTTCATGAGAAGAAAATGGAGAGAGAACAAGAAGTAAGAAACAAATTTTGGTAAGATCCCTAACACTTGCCCATCTTTTTAGTATGCAAAATTCAAAGTTTAAAGAACACTTTTCCAGGCATTTTTGATAATGTCTGAATGTGTATTTTTCTTCATTTTAAAGTCAATACAAGGGGCTCCCCTGACTTCAACCTCAAACATTAATGTCCATACCACCGACCTGGGGACATGGCTAAAATGCAAGTCCTGGTTCAGGAGTCTGCATTTCTGAGCAGCTCCACCTTGGGGCTCCCGCTGCTGTTTCTTGCCTCCTGATCTCAGTAGCCGGTGCAGCCTTCCACCTGTTATCAACATTCTCACACAGCACTTCTCCTCGTCCTTCCAGCTCTTCCAAATACTGTTCCCAGTCTCCAGACATGCCATTTATTCTTCACCTTCTATTTCTTTCCTGGTGGGTAAAAATGAATAAAGAAAAATCTCCCGATACTGTGGCTCGACTGAATTTATATTTTCAGGGGCAGAAATGTTCTCAAAAACTTCTCCCGCCTTGGCCCACTCTCTTCTCCTTCCCCACACCTGCAGCTTCCCCAGGTACCTTGGTGTCAGCGCTCAGCCTCTGGCTCAGCGTGATGCCCCCCTGAATTCTCAGTGTGATTCTGTGTGGGAAAATGAAATGGTAACATCAGTGTCCTGGGTCAGAAAGCTGAGTGATTCTGCTGTTTAAAAAGATCAATTCTGTTTAAGACAAATGAAACCCTGAGATAGCTGAGGCTGCTGTGCACTGGAATAGGGCAGGTCATCTCCTAACTACCATTGTCTGCTAAGTTTTGAAATGATCCTCATTTTTATGTTTTGGTTAATATAAAAAATACTCGTTGTGTTATATCAGTTTTGCAAGCTTGAGGTGGAATGATAATTATGTATGAAAAGAGGACTTTGCTAACTTTAAGGGTTACAAGGCAAAAACAGGGTATAAAATTATAAATACAGTTATGACTGGATAGAATATTAATAGCTTTGAATTAATGGTTGAATTTTCAAGTAATACAGAAACCCATTCTGTATAAACTTTTAATTCAAAACTTTGTAATTAGGACAATAATAGCACAGGAAATTTCAAACCATGATAAAATAAAACCTCAAGAAATTTCTTTGTTTTAAAGATTTTTATTTATTTATTTTTAGAGAGAGAGGAAGGGAGGGAGAAAGAGGGAGAGAAACATCAATGTGCGGTTGTCTCTCACTCGCGCCCACTGGGGACCTGGCCCAAGACCCAGGCATGTGCCCTGACTGGGAATGGAACCAGTGATCTTTTGGTTCCCAGGCCAGCACTCGATCCACTGAGCCACACCAGCCAGGGCCTCAAGAAATTTCTTTAATATCAAGTTTGGAGAATGAAAATAAAGGAAAAAATTATCAGTACAACAATATATTATGTATTATACAGTATTTGTTTATAATGAAATTTTCCATCTGAAAATCTTAAGATTGTTAAAAATCTATAATAAATTAATCTAAACCAACTTAGAAAAGTATATCAATAATCATCAGAAAGATCACTCAATTCTGTAGCTTTCTGAAAATCCAGGACAAATTTGTGTATATTTTTACTAGATATGTCTGTGAATTGCTTCATTTTATATCTCCAGTAACCTAACTAATACTTTTTATGTTAATGAAACAACAATGACAAGTGAACAAGTCAAGAACAATTAAAAAATTAGGTCTGCATTTCTGGAATGGCAGAAAGAGCTTCGGTTTGTGAACGCAACTCCTGGGATCTAATTTTGGCCCCAGCTTCTGATCTTGAACAGGTCAACTAACTTCTGACTTCTGGTGTCTGATTTTGGAGCAAACCTTTGAAGCTAGACAGGAAGAGTTTAAGAATCCAAAGAGTCAGCTTGGAATCAAACCTCATTGTGATCTCAAACCCAGCTCCTAAACTGTGGTTTCTGGCCTTAGGACGCTAAGAACCTCAGAATTCAAGGCGAGACCTCTTCGTTCCCCCTTCTGGGAGCAGATTCTTGTTTGTCCCGTGCCCGCGGTGTTTCTGCCAGGGTCCTTATGCAGAACTGCAGTTGCCCTAGGACTGAGACGCAAACTTACTCCCCCAACACATTCTGAATACTTAAAACTTTGTTCTAAATCTCCATGTCCTTCATCATCTCCCTCACTTTGACTCCAAGGCTGCCTAGACTTCTGGTAAAGGATTCTTGCCAAAAGCCTCTTGATTTTGAAATCGCTTCCTCTCCCTGGACTCCATCTGCTGCCAGACTGCTCCGCATCACCCAGCCAGTCTTACTAAGGTGTGCGGGGACCCGCTCAGCAACCAGCCTGTGATAGCACTGCTGGCCGCTGTCAACGTACCACTCATGGCATGGTCGTCTGAGGGTGACAGACCAAAGGTACTAGTGCAGCGAGGCAAACAGGTCAGGTGGGAAAAAAAAGTGAGGCAGATGAATCTGTTTCATCACTTTAGTAGAATTTTTTCCTTACCATATATGATTGTCACGAAAAGTAGCAAATTAAGGAAACAAGTACAGTTTAGCCAACTGCTTGCTGATACCAGCCCTGAAATCGCGGCACAGTGAGGTTGATGTGCCCATAGTTTAGTCAACTTCTGCTTTTTGGTTAAATGTCAACATTTATAAACATGCTCTCTTCCAGGAAGCTTCATTTAGAAAAGTGGGAGTGCACTGTAAGGAAGAACAGAAACAGATTTCAGCACTGACTGCTGAGAATTCATTTGTGTTCATCTGTTTGCTGAAATTACTCCCTTTCCTTGATCTCCATCACGTCCTGTGCCTACATTTTACCAAAGCAAAAGCGCCGATACACCAAATGTGATAGGAATGCGTATGACAAGCCAATACAGAAACAGTAGGACTGCCTCGCATCCGGCACCTCTCATTTCAGCCACACTCTTTCAGTCAGTCACTGTCATTTCTGACGACTTGATTATTGTTGATGATCTATATAGCTGTAACAATAAATTCTTAGAAATATGCATTTGTCTGAGCATAAAGATATGGTTCCCTGGGTCCACAGAATTAGAATTTCCAGTTATGAACTAGAATTTGCATTGACTAACTAATCAAGTCATTCTGGTGTTGCCTTTCGAGAGGCCACTAGAAAAGCAATGTTGTGTATTAATTTTAATTCAGTCACTCCACTAAAATATTAGGGAGGCAAACGCTTGTGTGTGATGAGCACAGAGCTTTTAAAAAATGAAGGCTGAGGATATGCCAACGTCTCATGTCAAATCTAATACCAACCCAGCAACCCTGGAAGGGACTGCCAAGTCTGGCCCCTAGGAATTTGAACTTGCTGCCCTTGATCTAAGTTACCCCAGGAAAATATTATTGTTAGTTGCAGAGAGGTAATTAAAAAAATAAGGGAGACAATTTACAGTGGCAATTTACATTACTTTGTTTTAGCTAAGATTTCTTTCCTTTCTGTTCTGTAGATATTCCCAACTTGGATGTTCAATAGCTGTTTGTATTTAAATCTAAAAATAAGGATCATCTTTCCATTAAAAATTTTTTTCCCAACAATGGGTAGACTGAACTACTTGGGCACAATGGTTTTAAAAGAAAGGCAACATACTTTCCAAAATTAATCTGTCATATTGAAAATAATGAAGTCACTATTGAATACTGAGCTATATTTTAAGTGTGTGAAAAAATAATTTTACAAATTCAATAAATATTTATTTTATATATACTATTATTCAATAAAATTCTTTTAGACAAAATAGGGTAAAAACAGATTCAAATTAAAAATATGTACTGTTTATAATCTTCTGTGGATTAGTGGGGGCTTATATATAAATATATATTATATATCCTTATGATATGTGTATACACATATAGATTGATAGGTATTTAACTTTTAAATGCTTATTGATTTTCACCTAACAAAAATTTCTCTAATAATTACTTTATGGTCTCTTCAAGCATATTGTCACATTATATACAGTATAGAAGTTTGTCCAGAAAGTATCCAGCTATGTACTATGAAAACGAGAGACATTTATTGAAGAAGATACGAGATATAAGAAACACTGTACATAGGGCAATGACTATTTGGTCCCCTTCAAAGTAAGCACCCTGGGACCTCACACAGTTTGCCCAGCGTCATCAGCAACTAGCACAATGTTCCTTTTGCTCTGGTAGCAGAAGCCACAGAACAAATTTTGCCACAACATGTTTCATACTGAGATCCTGTGTCAAAATCTCAGTAGTTTTTGGAATCCCCCAGATCAGCTTCTAGTTCTCACACTGCTGGTCGCCAGTCTTTGTGGATTGCAGCCTGCACACATTCAACATTCTCAGGTGTTCTGCTTGTTGCAGGCCTTCCAAAACGTAGATCACTTTCCACAGATTCTCGACCGTCTTTGAAGCATTCGTGCCACACTTCTATTTGCACTGCACTCATTGCATCATCCCCGAAGGCCTTCTGAATCATTCAAATACTTTCCATAGAGCTTCAACCCAAAAATGGGTTCAAGCTTAACCCAAAATTTGAAGCAGATTCATTGCTCTACTCAGTCATTTTGAATGTGATGGCCACACACACAGTACACATGCTCACTCCATGGCATCCCACTGACGGCCCCCACTGACGAGTACAGTGAAGTCGTCACTGGTCACGCATGCACATTCCAGTCCACTCTCCTTGGCTGCCAGGTTGCATTGATGCCACACAAACCATTCTCATTATATTAACAATGGCTGGACTTTTTCTGGACAGACCTTGTATATGAGCAGGAGATAACAAAAATGACTATGATTTAAAGTAGAAATGTCCAAAACCAAAATAGGCAGTGAGTTGAACAATGCTCTCTCAACGGAGAGGTAGTTTTAGTTTTGAACCTTTACTTATTTTGCAGGCTCAATCCTTTGTAAAAGTTGGGTATTGAGTCATATAAAAATGGAACCAACATCTAAACATTAATCTTTGTCTTTTTTTCCACTTTTTATACATACTTATTTTTAAATCAAAACCAAAGACTGCAGCAGCCACTACATGGTTCTGATATGAGAACAAGTGTTTGACTGGTGTCTGGTTTCCAAACACACAGCATGGGAAGTTCACCTTGTTTTTGTACCTTCACGAGGACTTGGTTTTTACAACTTTTTTTTTCATTTATGAACCAGAAACACTAAAAACAAACTGCCTCTCTTTTTTGTTATCTGGATGGTCCTTTATAATCTGGAGACAAAAATGGCCGCTTACATTTCGTCTCACTCCACAATACTCTGGAATGATTGCTATTTTTATAACGTGAGTTATTTCAGTCATTGTTGTGTCAGTAGGGCCCATGACATCTTGGTTTTGGAAAAATTGAACTTTCCAGTTTGGTAACTGTAGAAAATTGTCTCAGGAGAAGTAATTATTTGTGTATTTCGCAGCCCTTGGATGTGGAATGTGGAGGAATCTTCTGTGCAGACACTTGTCTGTTGTGGCACTCACTCTTGAACTCTGGAATTGGCTTTGGAACCCCCCGCCATGCCTCAGCACACAGGGTGTTAGGCATTTATCCGTTCAGATTCCACGTGGAACAACAGAACTTCTTTTGTGCAAAGAATAACTAACAGATGAGTAATGTAGTCACTAACTACCCAAAGCCAAATTCCATTGTCAATGAGAGGAGATTTGGATTGTACAGTTTCATCTGACAACTATGTTGGAATTTAGATTTTCCAATGAAAGTCAGAAAGCAACTGTTCTTTCAACGGTGCCATTCTTTCTCAGGAAAACGCCAGTAATTCATAAAGTATTTTTATCCGCTGCTCAGTTTTTTTTTAGAACTGGCTCTTGAACGTGTGTTATATTAGAAACTTAACTTGTGAAACAAATTTGTATTTTCCCTGTTTATTGTCCATAGAAATTTTTTTTCATAGAGTTTTGGAAGGTTATTGGGGCTTCTAGATTTTTTTTTGCTTGTTTTATTTGCTTTACTTTATTTTTAAATAACTTGTAAGTGCTCATTTAGCAAAGAAGTCAAAGTGGAACTAGGAAGGCTATTCTTTAACAATGTTTTACTCACTTAAAATTCCAGCGACCGTTACTCTGCTGTATAAATGATTTTGCCCTTAAGGCAGGATATAAATGGGATTAAGATACATCTCCTATCAGAGTGCAGAAATTAAGCTAAGTCCTTTGAGGTCTGGTGCTGGGACAATATGTGTGTGTGTGTGTGTGCACACACACACACACATACACACACATATATATACATACACATACGTGTATACATACATGCATGTGTATGCATATATACGTGTGTGTGGTCAAAATCGCATCTGTACGTATGAAATTCCCAGAGCTTAGAGGGGTGTAAGTTAATATCAGCTTCTCTGTAGCACTCTTGGAGGGTTCTTCCCAGTTCAGCTGATCTGGCACTTCTAAAAATAGAAACAGACTTTAACATAAAATAGGTAAAAATATGCCCTGCGTTCTCTCATAGAGACCTCTATCATGCTACGTGTGGAAAGCTGTCAAGCCTGTATGGACACATTATATATATATATATTTGTACACTCTTCAGTTTTAATTGTTATAGTACATTAACAGTGTCCCAGACACAAAGTTATTTCTTCTGTCATTACTTTTTAAAATTTTAATACATTTACCTACTTTTTCATACCCTTTCTAGTGCCTTTCCCATCACATTTTTCCTTTGCCTGACAACTATTATTTCTAAGGAATTTTGATTTTCACATGATTATGTTACATGTTTCTACAAGGTACCTTTCTTCTTTTTTTTTTCTATTTTAGAGAGAGGGGAAGGGAAGACCGGAAGTGAGAGAGAGAAACACTGATGTGACAGTGAAACATGGATTGGTTGCGTTCCTCCCACAGGCACCCTGACTGGGGACACCACCTGCAACCCAGGCATGTGCCCTGACCAGGAATCAAGCCAGTGACCTTTCGGTTTATGGGGCAATGTTCAACCAATTGAGTCACACCTGGTGAAGCTTGGTCATTGGTAAATGAAACTGAGGCTTCTACTGCCTTTTATTTTACTTTTAGCCTATCTTTGAATTCACATTCTATTATTATTATTATCATTATTATTATTATTTCTCCATATTTAAGCTTTTCTTATATCCCAGAGTCAAAAGATTGTTTCTAGTTTCTAACTATAAAAGAACACTAATTGTTTATTTGTATTATACAAATAATTTGTAATTGGGCATCGTTTAGAAAGTGGCATTTTAGCACATAAAATAAAAATGAGAAAGTAACCTCATCTTAAATCTATAAACTTTTCCAAGACCAGCACAACAGAATAGTCCCTAATAAAATTTATGTTTAGGGTCATAAATGGTAGATCAATGTGTGAGTAAGAACGCATGCATTTCCTTTTTTTCCTGTGACCACGGTGCAGCTAATCTAATAGTTTTTCAACATTCTTTGAACCCTCAGGTAATGACTATAGGTAAAGACAGGCTATTAGGTCATCCAGTTATCTGATTTGTTGTTCTGTGTTCCACATGTTTGTATTTTCAAATTTCTCACCATGAGGGCAGAAAATCTAGACCCAGAGGAGGCTGTTACATGCAGTTTCTCTAACAGTCATTAGGTTAATCTAAGGACTCCAACAGATACTCTTGGTGTGGTCTCTCTCCTTAAAGCATGGAAATTCAAAGTAATTAATTGAAGTAAAACCCTGTATTGTGCATATATTCTGAGTAATTAACTAAAGTGAAACACGTGTATTGCTAGCTTTGCATGCTGTGATTAAGATAGAAATAAAGACATCCACCAAACTGGATTACTTGTTCATCAAGGAGGCTCAGAAATATCTCCACGGCTGTTTAGCTGATGTCAGGGCCCCTCGTATGGCAGGTTTAAGTGAGGCACTATTTCTCCCCATTAAAAGAGAGAACACTAAAATAGTACACCATACTAATCAGCACTTGAAAGGAATTACAACACATTTGAAGTTCTCTTCACTGCTAAAATCATTAAATTAAAGAAACAAAAGGCATTTGTATGTTTATTGGTCTATTTTCACACTTTGAGGCATAAACAGAGAGCTGGGAGGACCATCCATGCCCTGAAGCTATTATCAAATGTGTCCAATGATTCCCTCTGCCTCTCTTAAAAACAAAAAAGGCAACAGAAAATGATTCTGTCTTCCTCATGTGAAAAAGAAATCTAATTGATGACCCACAAAAAGATGACAGTTGCTATATTTTCTTCAAGTTAACATTCCTCTGTCGAGTATGAATATAGGTTCTGAAAGCATTTGCTTATTCCAAAAAGAAGCCCTACTTACTCTACCAATTTTGTGGTTAGTTACTCAGAATTGCCCATAGTAGTGTAAGCTTGGAGTTCAGATCATTCAATCGGATTGGGGAACAGCAGAATAAGACCACATGTTGTCTCAGAATAATGAATAGTTTGGCACAAAGTGATTTCTTGAAAGCCAAAGTTACCATTTCAGGAAATTTATTCTTCTGCAGTCTCCTGAGCCACAGCCACAAAGGAGGCAAGCTGAACAGAATGAGAAGAAAGACTGGACATTTCACGGATATGAAACCCTCTCTTTGGGCTTCTCATACTGCTGCAAGAAGCACCGTTTTAATATCACTCACTGTGTGATAAATCTACTTAGTTTCGCTTTAAAAAGTAAAAAACTGTAAACTTAAGAGATTCGAGACAGAAATATATATATATATATTCATAATTGCATGAACCAGTAAAAAACAAACCTTCCAATCTGATTACTTATAAATATATTATTAATTACCTATGCAAAAAATACTTTTAATAAATTTCATGTTTTCTCTACATTCTTTTGTATATTTAAGGATCCATGTACTCATTTTGATGTCTCTTCCCGGTGAACACAAAACAAACATGACTTGAGACCCTCAGACCAGAAATCTCTAGGGCAGAGTGAGTCAGCTGCTCACGTGAAGAGATGGAAACAGCAAATCTTGAAGTGAAAAAAATGGCTGAACCCTACTTCTTACTTGAACTGGACATGCAAATATTCATGCCACTGGAAAAAAAAAGGCACTCAACAAAGTATTAATAGTGATGCTGAAAATGAGATGCATTTATTAGACAGAATTTAGATATTAAAAAGGAATATCTCTATGCACTGCACTTTTAATTATAATTGCTGAATCAAATGAAAGCATTAATAACACATGCATTGACAAAATATATGGTAAGGCAGAGAAAACAAAAACAATGGGAAATTGGAATATCTTATAATTAAAAATATTATAAAAATGAGCCTATTGACATGGAAAGATGTATATATTATGTTAAATTAAAGAGCAAGTTATAAAACAGTTTTTATAGTCTATATTCTATTATATAATATATAATAAATAATATAATATATAATAATATATTGTGTCATATATAATACTAATAGATAATATTAATATAGATCTATTGGCCTATAAATCACATATTCTAGAAGAATATACAATAACATTTTAACAGTAGTCATATAAAATGGTGAAAATGTTTTCATAGCTTTTAATCATCTCCTGTCTTCTAATTTTTCTACAATAAATGTGATAATTTATGTAGAAAATATTTTCACTTCAATTCAAGAGACTTTGGATTCATTCTGGCAGTTAATTAACCATATGTGATTCAGTTTCCCCAGACTTTCCCACAAAATATTTCCCAATGAAATAGCCATGGCAACACAACCAACAATATAATTTCTCAACACACAGACAATTAAGAAGCTCCCGCAGCTAACTGAGCACTTCTTGAAGGAAGTCCTCCTAAGTACAGTGTCAATGAAAGAAACAGAGAGATGGTGTGGAGCAGCCAACTCCTGGGGAGATGCCTCTCCCCACTCACCACCTGCAGCCCCCAAGCAGCCCCTACCACAGACATGGGGGACCTCCGACGGTGACTGCCATGTCGTTCCCAAATTGCCTCCTGAGACTGTCACAGTGGTCTCCTACGGTTGCACCAGGTCTTCCCTTTTTATGACTACCTGGAAGGCTGAGCTCACAGTCACCCAAAGGGCCAGGGCATGGGAGTTACAGCAGTCTAAGAAGGGAAGAAGGAGAAAGAGCACTTGGAGCATAAGCACCAAGAATATCAAGAACGAGTTTAAAGGGGTGTCCACCCTGATCAGAACACTGTCTCTACCGCTTGGGGCCAGAGGCAAGCGTGGAGACAGAGACTGCTTTCCCTTAGGAGGGGAAGGGAGCACAGAGTTTTCCTCTCCTGCCGGGCAGCCTTCCTTATTCTCGAAGCAAAGCACTGATACAGAAATAATTGTACCAACTTCAGAGGAAGGCAACAAACCTCGGAAAGCTAAATACTTGGCTCCAAGTCACATTAAAGTCATAATGAATTTCTTCTGAACCCCCATAATCAATCTTAGTGTTCCACATAATGAAGTCAATGATTTTAAGTACAAATGCCAAAGATAAAATTAAATGGCAGCACCAATGACCAAAAAATAGAAAAAAAATGTTTTTATGTAATTTTGTTTTCTAATGAATGTTTTATTTTTACTTAACTAGTGGTCCGATTCTCTCAAGCCAATGAAAGTGATAAAACTATCACTATATTTTTTTATCTCAATGATTTTTCAAGGCTTAGGTTTTATAGAAATATTATCATCCATTAGTAGGACAAGAAATATATAAACAAATAGCCTCCAGACATAGCTCATCACCACAATACACTATTGTTTCCCAGTCATCAATGTCGGAATTTAATTTGTCTCCACCATTAGTTTTTTAACTACTTGTGAAGAGGAATGAGACCTGCTAAAATGCAGATTTAACACCATGTTTTTTAATTGCAGATTAAAACTTGTGGGTGGCTTGTGGATGATGGTTGTGGGAGCCTTTTTATTTATACGACTTTCTTTTAATATCTCCCGAAATTCCTGCCATGAATGATAATTCCACCTAAGTTCCATTTGGTAGAAAAACCAATGCTCTCAATCAAGGACAATAACACTTCAATTCAAACCAAACAGGAATTTAAGTGCTGCTAAGTTCACTGCCATCTAAGGACAAACACAGATAAGGGGATGTAGATATGAATCACTTTCCACTGACTACTGGAGAGCATTTTTATGTTAAAAGTAATAATCTTTTGCTGATAATCTAATATGCAAACTTAAGAGCATACAATTTATGCAATTGTGTCATTATTAAGTATAGCATCCTGTACCTTTTACAGATTACTAAATATACCTCCTTTTTTATAACAATCAGCAACCTCTAAAGAAGATGAAATACTTTTTCCACAAGACAGGTAGAAAAGTCAAGTAGTCTAGGTCTTGCATCAACTAGACTTTGATTTGATGCTTGATATTAATTGTTTTTAAGTGTGTGAATGTTATGTTATTTAGTGTGCATAAACCACAAATGGCTCCTGGCAAGACCTCATACCATTAACAATGAGATTAGCAGAGGAAAATTCAAAAACACTCAGGGGGATTGTTTGTGCTGTTTTTTGTTGGGTATGTTTTCGCTCTGTGGGATAGAAGACAGTTTAAAACAGTACTGCATGAAAAAGGAGGCGACTGACCGCAGGTTGCAAGTGTGCTTCAGAGGAGCAGAGGCTTCTACAGCTCCTCTCAGCAAAGGGGAGGTTTCTAACGGTCCCCTGCTGACTTCAAATGTGTTCACAGCCGGCACCAGCAGCCACAGTGGAAACTTACCGGTGTGATAATAATCACTTAGAGTGAGACTGTGGTGCAGACCCTCTTCCCCCTGCCAGAAATCCCCTGAGTAGAAGCTTTATCCCCTGGGGAGACACAGAGAGTCAGAGGCATGAAAACAGGTGTACATGTCCCTGACACTTAGAAAAATTGGGTAGGAACTGCTTTTCACTCTTGATATCCCCGAAATCAAAAAATTAGCACAAGCGTGTTGCTACTTGAGCTTTAAACCTCTAACTTAGAAGTGACTTAAACATTTGTTGAGAACATTTTTCATAGGCAAAAAGTTATTTTTGCTAAATGAAAAATAAGCTTCTGGTCAGGGGGAGAGATATTGATTATATGTGTAAATAAAACCCCAGAATAATGCATACAAATATATTAACTGATGTTGCCTCTGGAATGTGGGGTGCAGGGTAGAGTAGGAACAATTCCCTTCTACTTTGTTAATTACTGCATTGCTCTCCTTCGTTACAATCAACATATAGAACTTTGGTAATCACAAGTAACCCCGTTTTTTTTTCACAGTTACCTTGAACAATTTCTTCTAATGGAGGTGAACTAGTTCTCTAAGAAAACTACCTCAACTTTTTCTAAAAGGTGAGGTTTGAGTAAATACACATAATAAAATATGTTTAAGGTTAGCATCCTACGGATCATTATTCAGCAAGGTGGTTTTTAATTAGATTACAAATTATTTCCAGATAATTCATGTCTGTATTTTAGACAACAGCCCTCTAAAGTGATTACTACACTAAATTTAAGAAGTATAATCATAGCAAATCTTAACATTGAAGTTCAAGAAAACCCTAGGAACAATGAACATTTTTTTGTTATGTGACACTGAGCTTTCATGGGACGCTCCCAAACTCTAACGGGGATCCCTAAGTTCTGGTGCCTCCACAGTATCAGTGGTTGGCTCACTTGGGAAAATTTTGGAAGTCAAGAGAACACAGAAGCTGATCTAGTCGGCACTCGGGTGACCCTGTTGCTGGACCCATAAATCAATATGTTCTATCAGTTCTCCTCCACATTCTCATGTTTTTACTGCAGCCAAACACACAGAACATTGGAGAACAAAATATCCGGGAAATCAATAGACTGTTCTCTACAGATAAAGCTGCCAAGGCTGGGGCAGCACAAACCTCCCTTCAGATAAAAAAGGTCTGTGAAAGCCCCCATTCCAGGTTAGGTAAGGACACATTTCAGACGCACTTGTGGTCCATTTTAGGCTTAGAGATCTCAGGGCAGGCCAGCGTGCATCAGAATTTCTGGAGGTGAACTCCGAGCATGCAAATGCAAATTAAATGTATGTTTATATTTGCCTCCATAGGTAACTATCATGCAGAGAAATCTAAGATCGTAAAAAGAAAGCAAAAGTATCTGATGGAGAAATCATTTCTAAAGCATATGCTCCATTCTTCCAACTCCAGAATTGGGAATTGGGACCATTTACCTGCAATTAATAAACTGAGTGCAACGATCAGCTGAACCTGTGGCCTGAGACAGTGTTGCTCAGATCACGTCTGCCCTCGCATCCGGTCACGGTGGTCAAGTGGGCGTTTGCTGAGTTTCTTTTTGTTGGTACAACCATTTTTCATTTTGTAAAAGTTAAATATCAGAAACTTTTTCTATAAAAACTCAAAATTTTATCAAAAAAGGAAACTCCAATTAGCTAAACACGGTTTCCTGATTATAAGCATGTAGACAAAGCCCCTTCTCTGTCACCAAAGCACTGTTAACTGACGCACACGTGACCTAATAGTGTCAGCCTTGTGTGTGTGTATTGCCTTCCTCAAGAGAACTCAGGGTTTGTGGACGCTCAACTCATCACCCCAAAATTCCTATAAGGGGGAAGAAAGAGTTAATTCTCTCTATATACATATATAGGAAAGGCAACTCTCTCTCTTTATATATGTATGTATAGGAAATTGAGGCATACACATATTAATAAGTTAACAGGAGTCTGTAGCTAGGCCAGGAATAGAATCCAGGTTACATATTTTTAAACTAGTGCCTCTGATTTTCACACACAATATGACACTTACCAATACACTTTAAAAGGAACAGGAAAGAGAATCTGAGTGGCCCTAGAAGTGAATAAGAATCGGCACGGCATAGCACACACGTGTTTGAAGTCTTCTCTTTTAAGCAGGTAGCATGGTTTTCTCTATTTAAGGGTCACAGCAGCCCTACGAGATAGGTATTATGCCCGGTCTCTAAGCAAAGAAACTGAGGGCCCATAATATGCCAAAGGAAAACTCGAGTTGTCCAGGCACATGCCTGGGGGTAAGGAGAAGCTCTTCTGAGGGCACATAACCAGCGCTCAGTAAACACCAGCTCTGCTCCTCCTGCAAGACTAACTCTGACACCTACACGGCTGGGGCCGATTACCTCCTCAGTTACCAATAACGGCAGGCAATGTGGCTAAGTAATTTGAAACACATTTAGAATAATGTGACTTGGTATTAATGGAGAAATAAAATGTGTTTTTTCTCACTCAAAAATAAAAATATCGGCAGAGAGACAAGACAAAATACCCTTGGTTAATCACATGTCCTCAAATATATCAATACTTAAGGTGGTATAATACATATTTTTGTGCTCGTTTTCTTTAGGCCTGCATTGGTTTGCAGTTGTTCGAATTGCCTAACACTTAAGGAGCACTTACAATTATCCAGGCTCTAAGTGTATTAATGTACTTAATTCTCAGAACGGCAGGAAGAAAAGTGCCACTATTACAGGTAACTCACCATTTAATAAGTAACAGATAGGAAGTGCAGAGGCCTGGACTCAGATCCCGACGTTCTGGCCACAGAGGGCACTGGCTCACGAGTTTCCCTCTGCTGCTTCCCTCCAGGTGGTGTGATGCCAAACCCCTCACTCTGCTTCACAGACAGCATCTATAAACTTGCTTTATGACCCCCCTTCCCCGGCGTTTTAAAGCCCTGGCTTCTCTTGTCTTGTGGACAGGCCTCATCCAGCCTGAGTCATGGAAGAGAATAAAGGAAGATCTTGATTTCTTATTACCTGACAGGACCTTTACTTGGGGATGATGGTGTTCCAGAGAGCCACCCCATCACACCATTTGCTGCTCAGCGCTCTTTATGTCAAGTCAGCACATTACCGATGTCCTTTCAGTCTTAAAAATTGAAAAACCGTGACCATAAAATTTGATACTGCTCATTAAACTAAATGTGAAATGAAAGTCTTGCATAAATAAAATTTAGTATTAATTCTTTTTAACGTCAAAGGTGATATTTTAAGAATAGTGTATTTTAATACAATAAAAAATTTCAACATTAAAAATGGTGGGCTATACACCTAAAATGAAAGCAAACTAAGCAAACAACTAGAACAGGAACAGAACCACAGAAACAGAGATCACATGCAGGGTTGGCAACAGGGGAGTGGGAGGAGGAGAGGGGGGAAAAGGTACAGAGAATAAGCAGCATAGATGGTAGGTAGAAAATAGGGGGAGGGCAAGAATAGTAGGGGAAAGGCAGAAGCTAAAGAACTTATAAGTGTGACACATGGACATGAACTAAAGGAGGGGAATGTGGGTGGGAGAGTGTATGCAGGGTGGAGGGGAGTGAAGGGAGAAATGAGAAAACTGTAATAGCATAATCAATAAACTATATTTTTAAAAAATGGTGGGCTGTATGTAGCAAACGTGAAGAACCTGTAAAGGTTCTTCATGAAAGAGTTTTCCACATTAATCCAGGTTTCCAGGCACTTATGCTATGTCAGACAGATTTGTTTCAAGGCTTCCCTGTTGTCTACAATCAGTTGCTCACAGAGAGCGAGACTATTTGTGAGTAAGGATGTCAACTAAGTGCTCTTTCTTATAACGTTTACGCACACACAGAAAGAGGGCAGGAGACACTTTTTTTGGCCGTATATTCAATACGTAACTGCGTGAGTTTAGCCTCATTTTCCCCCTAGGCTTAGAAGTGTGTCTCAGTCCTGGGAGGTCCAGCAGGGGCCCACTGTGGCCTAAGTAATCTCATCTAAGTACTCCGCAGCACTGCAAGCGTACTGACATTCTCAATACATACCATCTGTGGCAAGGATGGGACGTACTGGCTAAAATATTGTTCAGTGCTCTAGTTAAGTGTGCAAGTATATTAACCACCTGTGCACAGCTACCCAGTGAACAAGCTGTACAATTTGTAATTATTTTCCCAATGCTATATGTGTTGTAGTTATATTTATTGGATTCTAATTTTGGTATTTTTTTGCATCTAACAATAAAAAATAGTGCTTTATTTTTTATAAATCAAAATTTAATTTTCAAGTAAGTCACTCTTATTATTTTACAAAGGTGTTGGTCCAAATGGGGTTGGATGGCAATGTTCTTTCAACATAGTTTGAGAAGGACTGCTCTAGGCTACATCTACCCAATGAAGAGAAAGTTGACCCTATGTTCTCCTCTCCTGGTAGAATCTCTCCATGCTTATTTATACTCAAAGTGTCACCTTGATTTTATTCTCTCAACACTCAAGCCAGAGATCTTACCTGCCCCCCTGAAGCTGAAGGAATCATAGTCTCTTCTTGATGGTGACTGCGCTAGAACATGGGGCCATGAATGATACTGGTAGGCTCATCAAACCCAAGGTCTGGTGTTTTATGTGAAGTCTGACTAGTAGAAGTCATGCTTGCATTTGCTTCCACATGGCTAGTGAGAGAGCATTTTCCGCTTGTCGACTGAAACCTTACCAGGGCTGACAACTTTAAATGCTGTTTTTCTGCACATTATCGCTTCTGAAACCTTGACTGTCGAAACCCTTTTTGATTGTTACTCTCAGTCTGGGCTGCCAATGTTCAGACTGGTTGGACTGCCTCATGTAGCCTTCTCCCGATTCACAGGAACAGCACGTGGGCATCACCCCTTACGGATTCAGCATCTTCTTTCTCACTCGCCCACCTGACCTGGCGTAGGGGGCAGCCCCGCGGCCCCATTTCTTCCTGTCCCTTAGGCTGACTTACTCTCAGGGAGCAATTGCCCTTCTATGCTAGAAAAACCTATGTCAAGGCTACCTCAGCTCATCCCAACAAATTGCAGCAACTTTGAATGTCAAGTGGAAGGGGTGCAGGGTCTTGGTCCCTTTCTTATCAAGTAACAATTGGGCGCGATGACCTCCTTCACCAGCAAGCTTCAAGCTTTGCTCACTAATAGTTTTTTGCCAAAGAATGGACGGGGTTGGGCAAAAGTAGGTTTATAGTTGTTCGTATGGAAAATAACAATAATTAATAAATAGATACAAGAATAAACTGTGTGTTTGCATACTCACAAATGTAAACCTGCTTTTGCCCTAACCTGTATATTTTGCATAGTAATTCTGCTTACCTGGAAACTCCCTTACATATTTTAAATTTTTTGTCAACCTTAACATTTTTTATATACCGCAGTTCCTTTTAGACTTTGCACCTCTGACATTATCCTGACAGCCAGTATCACCATAATATTTAGGTATGTGGCCTTTCTGCTCGTGTTTGGCCAATTTAAAATCTGATCCTGTCAGTAATTTCCTGGGAGGTGACTCTGGTTCTTTTCAATGCCGTGTTCTTTCCTTTTTTATGCCTCCAATATGCAAATGATGGGTCAGGTCGCTAGTACCAATTTCCCTAATAACTTCCTTCACCTTTTACTGGATGAAACTATCAGTGAGCTAAGACAAAAATTTACCAAGTGCTCTGCTTTCGAGAAATGAGATTTTCAATTGAATGTGTACTTGAAGTCTACCTTTGTCGTTTGCACAAGGTGAATTCAATCTATTCACTTTCTTTGTCAGGTCCTCTCTAGTACTCTCTACACTGATAATAGTAGTTAATGTTTATTAAGCACCTGCTTTATGCCAGGAAATAAATGTTTAAGCTCATTCAGTCCTCACAGCAACCTTATGAGGTAGACAATGTCATCATCCACATTGTACAGGCGAGGAATCTGAAGCACGGAAGAATTCAATGAAGTGCATGCGGTCCCCCAGCTCTCTGTGACAGACACAGGACAGGAGTCCAGGCGATCCAGCTTCCAAGTTCAGCCTGGCACCACTGTGACACTGCCTAATCTTTCTAATCTCCTTTCAGCCTCACACAAATACTCTCCATAATTCTACAGACTTTCGTGAAGGAATATACATTCTTAGTGTATGGTACTTCGTTTGTCCCCACCTCTCTTAATAACAGTCGTTTCTTTTGAAGCAAATATTATATCCTTTCACCGTGTAGTTTAATATTGAACTTTTTTCTTCCCAGCCTCTCAGATCATATTCACTTCCTTATGTTACAACCTCTGTTTCATTTTGTTTATTAATCATGCTTTTCAACTACTCTTGGATCTATATTCCACACAGAAAAAAAAAACAGATAGCCTGACCAGATTAATTAAATGTACCTCCTTTAAAAGTCTATTAGGTTTAGAAATATACAGAGAAGAGCACATCCCTATTCCTATTGCTTATCTTAAATATTTTTAAAGTGTAAATGTTGAAGAAAAGGTCATTGGTTAGGTTAAAGTTGAAAGAGGTTTTGGAATTCATCTAATTCAATACCTCGTATTACCTTTGGGAAAGAAATGACACTTGGAAATGTCAAATGACCTGCCTCTAGTTAAACAGCCAGCTCCTTAAATGCTTCTTCCAAAGCAATGCTTTCAGGAAGTGATTAATAGTTAAAATGATATTTAGCTTTAAATTTATTTATATTAACTATAATTCTCCAATATACTCCCCATGGAACACGTAGTAAATTTAAAATATAACCTTTTATCATTTTGCATTTTGAGTTTCTAAAGGTACAGTTATTCAATTATATCCATAGACAAAAACTCTGAATTCATAAAGGGTTTATGACATGAAACTTCTATTTTAATTAGGCAACATATATTCTGGAAAATACGTGCAAAAAAGTACACACAGAAAATTTATAGCATATCTCATGCAGAAAACTTTTTAAAATGTCAAACAGAGGCAAAAGGAAAATAATAAAAATAGAACACATTCTAAAAGCAATCTCAACAACAGGAAAATGGCTATCGAATGAAAAATCATTCATCCACCTTTTTCTCTATTATATTTTTTTTCTCCCTAGATCTATAACTGATTTCTCCTCTCATTCAAGTAACACCATATTTGTTACTGTGGTTTTTAAATTCATTATTTTGACATAAGTGTTATTTACTGACAGACTTCATTAAAAATATTCTGGTTTTAAATGTGAGCACTGCCTTAGAAAAGAAACAAGACATTATGAAGAAACATTTTCAAAATCTACAACTTAATGATAAAAATCTGCATGAGCAGGTAAAGCTGAATATCCGGGAAGTCTGAGAAAATTAAAAATTGTGAAAAAACTCTGAAGTTTCAAAAGTGATATAGTTCTAATTATAACCGAACTCATATCCTTTCATGCATCTGAACCTCATATTAAAAATAAAACTCAAATATAATGTGGAAACTAAATTTCATTGCCTATTATAAGCTTCATTTATGAGAATAAAAGTTTGCAAACAGAAGCTGGAGGGATGAGATAATGGGAAAGTAATTATATTGACATAAAGCAGTTGGTTTTCAGCATTTTCCCCTCTTTTTTTTTTTTAATGCTACTCAACCACTTTAACAAGCGTCTCCTCCTTTTAGCCACTGGTGATGGTGGGATTCACACCTATTTGACTGCTCCACGAAGGGCTCATCTTCAGTCAGGAAGAGACTGGCCGCTGACTAAAACTACACGGATTTTTTTCAGATCTACGGCTTCAAACTTAGAAAGGAATATGTTGTAGAATGCAAATTGTTTAATAAATAGTTTGTAAAATAAAAATTAAGAGGCCCTGGCTGGTGTAGCTCAGTGGATTGAGTGCGGGCTGCAAACCAAAGCATCATAGGTTCGATTCCCAGTCAGGGCACATGCCTGGGTTGCGGGCTAGGTCCCCAGTGGGGGCCACATGAGAGGCAACCACACATTGATGTTTCTCTCTCTCTTTCTCCCTCCCTTCCCCTCTCTAAATAAATAAATTAATTAATTAATTTAAAAAAATCTTTAAATAAATAAATAAATAAAAATTAAGAAACTTAGTGTCATGGCCATTATAAACAAACAACCTGGCTCTACAGGCATCCTCAGAAAAGCTGAGGGTCTCGCTGAAAGGGGTATTGGGTCAAGAATCTGAAGGGCTTGAGTTTCAGGCCAAATTGGGACCTAAAAAAAATTGCTAATAAATTGAGGCAACTCACTTGCCTTTCTGTTCTAAAAACTTCCTCCTCTATAAAAATAAAATTATTTTAATTATCATACAGTCTTCATTTATCATCCATATCAGTTTTATTTCTGTATTCGTATCTCAATTTCATGTCAAAATAGATTTGAGGAAGTTTCCAAAGTGAATAGAAAAAGGTAAAGAAGAGGAAAAATACGAGGAGTGAAAAATATAGTGAAATTGGGGAAGGGAGGGTAGACAGTCAGCATGGCATTCTGTCTCGGGCCAAGCTTCTCCACAGCACTGACTCCATCCGGAGACCAGCTTTCATAGTGGGGAAGAGTACAGGAGACAGAAGAATCCCTAAATTCCTAGGGGGTGTGGGTTAGAAAAACATCCCTTGTTTTCCTCTTTTGTTTCCATTAATGAATACCTTGAAAAGAAAGAAGCAAATTTCTAAAACTTAATGTGTTATAATAATACTCTGCACTTGTATCCAAGTTATCACATCATTTTTTAAATTAAAAAAAATCTCATAATTCCAAAAGTTAAAATATCTTTTTATTGGTGAAGATGTAGGAAATAATACCATAAAACACTTACTCTTTAGACACTACCACCATTAAAACATCAGAGGAAATTTTTATAGAAAAACAGAATTTTCAAGTGTAACTAACACTATCCAATACTTTCCTTCATTTTCTGCCACTCTCCAATTTTTTTCTTTCTCAGCCCCAAATTACAGAAGCAGTGTCTGACAGAGGCATTTCCCTCCGATCCAAAATGAATATTAATAATGTTAGTATTAGCAACTAGTTCCGTAGCAACTGTTACAGGAGCTTTTATTTACATGGACACACATTTCTAGAGTAATTATGTTTGTAACTCACAATAGTACAAAGAAACTTCCACTAAAACTATCTTTTGGCTCTGGTTGAAGTGTAGGAGTGCTTCAAATATTTGGAGGATGTTTGTTAAGAGCTCTCCCCGGGTCAATTATGTTGTGTTGTTTTGCTACCCAGCTCATGCTACTTTAAAGCAAGACTCGTGATACTAACCTCCTCGAGCTAAGTGATATAAATGGCCATGATGTTTAAAAGATTAAAAAGACAGAATAACTTTGCCACTATATTTGGTAATTTTCTTTCTCACATGTAAAATCTGCTGAGTTAATATGGAAGACATTTCCACTACAGGTATTGTACTAAGAAATAACAGTCCCCCTTATAGTTCATAGAAAGAAAATCAAATTCTATTTTAGTGAAGCTTTTATAACAGTCTTTTGGTTAATGATGTTGAAGCATCATGATATATTTAAGAGATATTAATTCTAGTAATAATGATTTATCTTTGATGTCAGAGAGAGACAAAGGCTTGGGAAATAGATTTACAGTGACATATTATAGACTCACTTAGTAGATGTTACATTTTTTTACTCCTCCTCTGAAAAGACAGACAATGAAGTTTTATCAACTTCCTTTTATTAAGGCTAAAAATATATCCTATAATAAGATCATAAACATTTAATGAAACTCAGCTGTACTGAATTTTAAAATGAGGAGAGGATGGACAAGTAGTTCATGGAAAAGTAAATCAACCTTACACATACATTATCAGTTGACAGGCCAGTGTTTTAATTCATCTCTGAGCCTGACCTCTCCCCTGAAGTCCAGGCATGTATCTCCAACTTCCTAAATGAATCTGGAGGTACGAAATGAGTTGATTTTCTTCCCAAGCACATCTAGATATCTGAGACATGACACTGGAGAAAGCTCAAATCCAAGAAGATAGAACAAAATGCCCAATCTTTCCTTTATTCTTTCACTGACTTCTGGGAAGAAGATTAAAATTCTTATTATCTGTCTTAAGTTGGGTTCCCCACAGACAGATTCCAGTGAATATGATTAATACTAAGTTTTCCCAGAAAAAATACCAACAGAGGAGTAAGAAAATGGGACTAGTAAGGGAAGGAGAGTAAGCACACGTGTTACCAAGCAGTCTTATGGAGGATAACAAGGTTTGTCCCACAGAGGAAGTGTGAAGATAGCATAGGTCACGCTTCCAATTCGTCCTGACTAAGACAAGGTGGCTGGAATTTACATGCCCCTGCATCTGATAATCCCTGGCCAAGAACTGTGCCTGGGGAGATGTAAAATCCCCAGTACTTCTAATAAAAAGGAGCAAAGTGAGGTCTCGCAGTCTGGGGCAAACCCTCCAACAAAGAGACACAGTGCCAGTGCCGATGATTGAAGAGCGAAACATGTTGGGGAGCCAACCTGCATGCGACTGTAAAAAGATCCGAGCAAATTTTGGGGGTGGGCGGACTGACTCTGCTCCAATCGCCACACGGGTGACTGCCTAAAAATATTTTTCTGGTACCTATCTTTATTCTTTCTTAATTTACCATATTTATGCGTGTGTTGTGTTCCCTTTATTTCTTTTCTGGGGTGAGAGGTTTCCATTGCTGGCAGTAGAGTGCTTTATATGGGCCATGGTTACAGCACTTTCCACTCTGTTCCACAGCTTTATGTGAGGCCGGTGGAGGTGCATTATTGGCCAGCTCTTTGTCTTATCAGCTCAAATGTGAACATGCCCTCAAATGAGATATGTTTTCTCTAGTCCACCAGAATCTCCTAACATCAGTTACAATTTGATGCAACTGCATATAACAAAAAACAAAGTAATGGTGGCTCTCAAAGGATGGTGCCCAGGCCAGCAGCATCAGCATCACCTGGCAGTCAACAAATAATATGGTTCTTCCTTGTCCTTGTCATCAAGGCCCCAGTCCCCTTGCACCTTCACAGCATAAAAAGCTGCTTTAGCAGCACCCATCACGTCCCCTTGCCAAGCAGCAGGATGGAGAAAGAAGCAAGAGAAAAAGTTGCTAGGGGCTTCTGCAGGATGTTTTCTTTCTAAGGAGAGCAACACAGGTGTAGCTCATTGTCCCCAAACAGAACTGTGTTTGTATATGCTTGATAAATGGCCCTTCAGTTTTCATATATAAATACTCCGGCCATGAGTAATTTACCAACTTGACGTCACTGAGCAGAGGTGGGGAGAGACATGCACAACGGACTTTCCCAAGCCCAGCCAGCTCCTGCATACCACTGTCAAGAACGTTAATGCAGAGCCAATCCTAGCTACAAGGAAGGCTTTCAGATGAAGGCATTATTTCAAGGACATGCACTCAGATTAAAATTTAAGGTCTATTGTTAAGCATGAAAGGAAGAATGGATATTGTGCAGGCATTGGCTCTCTCCACCCAGCCTTACTTACTTTGTCCCACACTTGACCTACTATATCCACTTATGCTACCTGCTTGGATCTTATGGAGTTAAGTCTCTGCCTCACTGGTGCCCAAATTCTAGTTAGATGGCTTTCAAACACAAATAGGTGCTCACATGAAAAGGCTGGGGAATAATTACAGGTACCAAGATAGCTCAGAACACATTGCATATGATGATACATGAAGAGCAGCATAAATAAAGCTCATTCAGTTACCAACAGTCACATACTTCTTCATGGTAGGGAAAAAACATAGAATATTAAATTGTCCATTTTGTGAAGCTATGAGAGGCCACGTGCTACGCTAAAGAAAGCAAGAGCTCTGTTGACAGACAGACCTGATTTTAAACCACACTTCTTCCCCTAAGACTTTGTAAAAGTTTGTTCACATTCTCAAAAACTGTATACTTACATGTGAGCAAAGACCGAATTAAGTGCAACAAGGAACATGATATTTGGTACATAATTGTTCGCATGTATGCAAACATCCCTTGCATGAAGGAGCAACATTAAAAAGGCATACTGGTTACAGTTGCATAGCAACCTTCAGAAAGAAAAGGTACTCCTGTTCTCTGTGATCACGGGTTAGATAATGTTAGTGTAAAGAGCTTTTAGTAGCTTACTCTTTAGTTCAATAATTTTCTTGTAAAAAATAAAGCTATTAAACTCTCCTGCCTCCTCCCCCCCATACATTTCTACTAGTCCACACTTGGCACAACTGGTAGTCCCCTTTGCCAACTCACTTATCTGACCTTCTCGAATCCTTCTTATGGGGGAGGACCCTTATGGTGACACTGGGTCCACCTGGATAAGCAAGGACAACCTCCCCATTAGAATATCTTTAATTTTTTCATACCTCCAAAGTCATTTTGGCCATACAAGGTAACATGGCCACCAGAGATTAGGGATCAGGAAGTGGACAGCCTTGTGGGAGCCATGGTTCAGCCTACCACAATCTGCCATCTGGACCACAAAGATTTGTGTACTTTCCATATGCAAAATATATTCACCCCACTTCAATATCCCCAAAAGGCTCAACTCATGACAGCATCAACTCAAAGTGAAATATCATCTAAGTATCACCTTCTCAAAACTCCCAAATCTCATCATCTAAATCAGGTATGATTAAGATGCTGGGTATGGTCAATTTGGTAGCAAAATTCTTCTCTACCTCTGGACCTGCGGACCTAAAACACAGTTATCAACTCCCACAATACATGGTGAAGCAGGTATAGGGTAATAGTTATTGACATTTTCATTCAGAAATGGAGAAAATGGAAAAAAGGAAGGAGTTACCAAGAAGGAAGAACAGAGTCACCAGTTCCCAGCAATTGAGATTGATTATTCTTGGACACATGCCACCTGGATGATGAGCTCAAACTTCCTGACTCCTAAGGTCGATGAGTATCCCAGGAAAGCTTTTCTTAGCTGTCTCTTTCCCTGTTCTCTTAAACTTCTGACCACTCTACAATTCTGTTTGTATTAGAGCTACCAACTCCCTCTTGACTGATCTCCACCAAGATTTCTGTCGTTCATGACAACGCCAGTAGGTGTGCATTCTCCACTCTCTGCTCCAGATAAGACCGATTCTCTCAGATAGAAGAGCAAAGCAGTGACCTGGGAAGAACCCCTGTGCCACTGCACCAGAGCTGGGGGTGGGGGTCTGCTTTTCCAGAAGCGATGCTTCCATTGTACAGGTGGTCATAGGGCAAGTGGTGGCCACCCAGCCTTCTTGGCTTTTCCTGTTCAACATGGAATTTCAGCTCTATAAGTGGGATGGAAGAAAAGAGCAGAGGGTTACAAGCAGGGCCTCACTATTCTTGGTGTGTTGGGATAGGGACAGAGCTTCTATCTATAAATGGTGGCTGAGTGGGTAAGGAAGTCCTCTTGGTCATGCCTGCTTCTAAATCATGGATCCAGGGATAATAAAACTTCTGGAAACCTATTGCACACAGCAAGATATTGGAGTCCCAGACAGGGAGCTGGAGAGTGAGGGCACTCCCCCTTAGATGCACACACTGGGACTGAGTTTACACAACACCATGTGAATAATGTAGTGAGTCATGGTTCAAAAGTTATAGACGCTCATTGTTATCACTGAGAAAGAGTAGATTTTCTTGAATGAACACTTCCCCATTTGCTGTATGCCCTGAAGATAATTTTCTGAGGTTTACATGAATGCTTTTTATAATTTTCACCTGTAAATTGTTTTGCCAGAGAGAGTTCTTATCATTCTGAAAGGCCTACTCTCTCACCTCCTTAAGCCTCTTTTGCCTCATCTGTAACGTGGAGATGATGATAATGGTTGTATAAGGCGATGATGTGTTTTCCTGGGTTGGGAGATACTAAATACAACAAAGTTACTTGTAACTAGAAAAATAGGCAGTTATATCCTTCTTCCATTTTAAACACTTATATGTTGGGAAGATTCCTTAGCTAACACAGAAGAAGTAGCAATGTGTTGTAGATTAGAAAAATAAGGGATCTGACCCTCATGTTATGGAATATTTCATAGTGTAGATACCCAAGTTCTAATTTCAGTTCGGTCATGGACTCCTAATGAAATTTTTTATAGTTTACCACACAAAAACTTGCTTCATATGTAGTCTTTTTCTTTATCTTCAGATTTTGCAAAAATGGCCAGATATGGAACCTGTCCTAATGAAAAAAAAAATAACTTTCTTAAGGAATAGAACTCTTTTCTTCATGTGAAATGTAAATAGAGAAGATCATCCTGAAACATTCTAGCCAGGAAATAGCTGTTAGTTGAATAAATGCATCAATATCTGTGACATGAAGACAAAATGTTCTACAACCCGGAGGTAGTTCCATCTTTCTTCTTGGAATGCTGAAACTCTCTTTGACCCTGGAGGAAACCTGAAAGAACAACAATCAGCTATTTTAAAGCAAGATTAGCATTGTAGCTTCTGGTGACTCACTTCGCAGTTGGACCTGCTCAAACTGGTTTTGACTGTTCTTTTTCTGCAGTACCCAGCCAAAAGATTATCCAAAGTAAGCTGGTTTTGATTTCTAACATGGACTAAACCTGTTACTTTTTTCAGTTACTTAGATAAAGCTGTACTCATTCATCTATAATTTCTTCCAAGAACAAATTCTGTGCATTTGTAAGTCATAAAACCCAAACTGGGGTGAGTTAGAAACACTACCTTTGACCTTCACAACATCCTTTTTGCAAGGCCAACCTCAAGTGGAAACAACTTTCAGGATGTTTCTGGGTACTTAAAACCATATACATTTAAAAATACTTTGCCCTATAATTGATGCCTATATGTTTGATGCCTATGTTTGATGCCTATAATTCCATTAAAATACAGTTTATCTGGTCATGAACAATTTAGTGTATTGTTTTCTTTCCAACTGTGCAATTCTTTGAGATAAGTCTTTGGTAAATAGAGGAAGAGACTGAAAGCGAAAAAAAAAATTCTCTGAGAATGGCTGTCAATGACTAGTCTTTGAACACTAGAAAAATGGAATCATGAAAGATTATATAGACCCCAGGAGGAGAATTAGGATCTCCTGCACACACACAGAAAAATCAATCCCTTCACAATTGTCCCTAGGTCATTACAGAACCCCACCCAGCTATACCACATTAAAGTTGTATGTGAAGGCATTCCAAAAAACAGCACTAAAGTGTGTGTCCAAAAACCTGTGTGATTGTTTGTCAGGGGCACTGATGCAGCGCTGTTTTAACAAGCTTCAAAACCAGCATGAATCAAATGAATAGCATGGAAGAATCTGGTATAAGACATAAGATTATTTTTCAACTGTCCATTTATAAGACCAACAAATATACATGATTAATTTATTTTAGTTATGTCCCCATTTTCCTTCCTAATATGGATTATTTGTACCTTCTCTTTTTATTCTTAATGAATTTTTCCAGCCTTAACTAGTTTTTAATTTTATTGAACTTCTTTGCCTATACTTTATTTTATTTCATTAATCTGTGCATTTGCTTATTATTTTCCACCTTCTTGCTTTTATTCTGTGGGTCTTACTCTAACTCCCTAAGTTCAGTGCTTACCTCATTATTTTTTATCTTTCTTGTTTTGCCTTAGATATATATTCAATATAAAAAGTTTAAAATGTCTCTCTAAAATCTTCCATAACTATGTCCCACAAATTTGTATTAAATTGCATTTACTGATATACAGTTCTAAATTCATAATTTGTATTATTATTTATTTTTGAGCCATAATTTTTTAGAATTTAGTTTCCTGGTTTGATAAGATAGGAAGAAGATCTTTCTTTCCTTATACACATGTACTTAGCATTTTCAGACTAAAATGCAATTAATTTATAAAATTTATATAATTTAAAAGGTTTCCTTTGAGCCCCATAGGTGGCTTAAGTTTTCTATAAATAATCCTTATATTATTGAAAAGAATGTACATTTTATTTGTTTTGAAGATCTGTATTGACCAGTAGATTGAGTTTTTAAATGTTATTAAAATTTCCTTTATCATTACCACTTTTTGCTAAGCTTGAATTTATTAACATTAATAAATTTGAGCCAGTTGTTAAATTACTCAAATATGACAAATTTGAACATTTCTTCTTATAATTCTGTCTATTTTTCCTGATATATTTGAGACAATGCTGTTTTATGCCACATTCTCAGAAATGTTATATCTTTCTGGTGAATTGAAGCTTTATGGTTAAATGCGTACCCTATTAACACTAATACTTACTTTCTTAAGGTCTATTTTTTCTTGTATTAATTCTTATGCCCAGTTACTTTTGGTAATTATTTTGTGATATTTCTTTTTCTATCCCTATACATTCAATCATGGTTTAAGTGAATGTTTTGTGAATATTTTGTGCAATAAAATTTGTTTGAAAATCTTGGTATACCAACTAGTTTTACTAATAATATACATTATGATAATGTTACCTAGAGTATTTGGATTTGCTTCTACCATATTATTTGAACTTTGCATTTGCTTTGATATTTTTTTCATTCTTCCTGCCTTATAACAGGTGGATGATTTTTCTTTCTTCGTTTTTCCTTAACTAATTTAGACATTTATATATTCTATTTTTATACTTTTAGTGATTATTGTTATAATGTAATGCATTGCTTGACTGACAAAATTTAAACATAATTACTCTACAAAGGGAACTAATTAAACAATTGATTTACTTCAAACAATAGGTGTATAGTAAGAATTCCTTTTTTTAATTTTCCTGAATAAGTATTTTTTAACAGGCATTCCTATGTGTACTAATACAGAAAAATCACTAATTATGTGGTTTAATAAGAAAATACAAGGAATGGCTATGTGTGTTTATATGTTACTGTTTTTGCATACACACTTAGGCAAATAAATGAATAAAATATCTCTGGTATATCTAAGAAACTGGTAAGAGTGGTTGACTCTGGAGAGCTGAAATAGGCATGTGTGAAATAAGTGTGGGAAGGAAAATACTTTTCTCTGACTATCTTTTGTACTTTTTAAATTTTGTATATCCATATATGATATTTTCAAAAAAACAATAATTTAAAATATGTTAACCAATACCTCTTTTCCTAAATAATGCAAGAAACTTAGAATGTTTTAAATCCAATTTTCCCTGCTTTACACCTAATATATCAGTTAGTATATAATGCATTAGGCAATGTTGCTTAACCGACAACTACAAAATCCCAGGAACACTTAACAGTGAGAAATCACTTCTCACTCATGCGTCTAGATCATCTGAGTAATGGCTGAGCAAGGCTGGACTGAACATTGGGTTCGCACGGTGCAGGATCCGTATCTGCTCCAGGCAGCTCTCATCTTCCTGGAACCAGTGGCTACCTGGAAGCATACTCTTCTCATTGCACACAGCAGGAGAGCAAGGACACCAGGACTGCACATTTCAAGCTTTTTTTTCCCTCATTACAACCGTTAGCATTTCATGACCAAAGAAAGCTCCAAGTCCATACCCAACATAAATTTGCTGGAGAAATATATTCCTCCCATGCATGTGAAGGATGAGAGTAGTAAGTGAGTATTTGTTGATTAATCATCAAATCAATCGCATCCATTATTTTAGCTCTTCTTTGCTTTGAAAGTCCCCTAAGTAAGTCTATTGTTAAGACTTGGTATTTAGTTTGATTTACTTAAGTCTTCAACAATTTATTTGGCCAAAATTGCTCTTTGCATTTCATTCTTTTACACCGTTCAGCTTCTATCTCACTATGTAGTTCTCTCAGCAAAGCCCTTGCTAGTAAACTTCCACTGTCTTTGTTTAAAAATGTCTTAGATTGTTATAGAGCAGAAATGGCTAGAATTTAGATTCAACTATCAACTATGTTATAGTATCAAAATATAACTTGGATTCACAGCCCTACCAAAAACTTTTGTCTGAAAGTTAGAATTTGATTGGGAATAAATGGACCTTGAAACACAGAATGAGCACGTTGGAGTGTCTCAGACAAATATAAGAGCTTGGAGCTGTCAAATCTCCCTGAACCTCCCTCGCCTGCAGAAGTAGTTATTTCTCTACTACCTGAGAAGACAAAAATTTCCTCGCATGAGGACCCTGCAAAAACCAACCTCACTAACCCAGTTACCGTGCAAAGTAAAGCTTATTCTTCTCAACATCTTCCAAAACTCTTCACTGATTCCAGATCTATAACCAGAGACATATCCAAGCATATCCACCCTGCTAGGGTAAAGTACCTAATGAACTGTGAGGTTTTTGTTAATTTATATTGACAGATTTCTGAAGAATGCGAATTCTAGCAATGTTAATCAGTGGATGGAATAGACTTTGGGGTCAGACCAAAGTTATCAATATGATGTGCTCATTAAAAATTTTGAGTTCGATGTATAAGTTCCAATAGCTGAATCAAAGTTCATTTGCTTAACTAAAATATGGATTCAGTGATGGATTATGGTTAATGAAGGTAAGATTCCAGAATTTTCCTTGCATAATGTAGAGGAAATAATCCTTCTATTTTTTATTTTAATCCCTCATGCTTAGGAACATAGAAGTGTCAAATTATACCTCTTATATATGCCTTTTTTAGCATGCCTGATAGGTGGGCTTGGAGTATGCACCTTTCTTTAAGATATTGAGAAATGCATGAGAAGAGGCCACTCACAAGCTTGAATAGCACTACAAAATCTTACCTGCGTTGGTCAGGCAAATTGGTAAGAACTGCCATCACTGACACGCACTTCCTGATTTCAAAGAATATGATGGGATCTTGCTAAAGCTAAGTAGGTACAATTACCTAGTAGACAGCTATTATCTCAGCTGTACCGTAATTTATTGACTATATGAACAGAATGCACAGATGTGAAGTGCTGTGATTTTTATTTACCCTTGCTCCCTACCCCCGGCCCACCATAGGTGGAAGAAAAGAGTAGGATGGGAGGGGTCCTTTCCTTACCAAAGACTAACAAGAGAGGAACTTCAAGAAAATCACCCATAAAAAAAATATTGACAGGGTTTGCCAAAAGTGGAGAGTGACATCACCCAGCTCAGCTGATGGATTTTTTGTTTTAACTGAAGTCCACCTGAGCCAAGAAAAATATATTCTTGGAAAATGATAACAGGATAAAGACAAGAAAGTAATGAACCAGCCAGGTACTCTACCATTTATCATTGCAGGACTGCCTGTATTTCCTGGGAGCCAAGAAACACAAGTGAAAAGTTTAATCTATCTTGTGCCATGTGGGGAGATGATCAGCAGAGAGTAGCAGGGAGGATAACCGCAGGAGAGGAAGAGCTCCGGAAGAGGAGAAACCTGGTCAATGATGGTACAGGGAACTCCGGGAGACTGGACTCTTCTCCAAATGTTATTAAGGGATGGCAAAGTTTTGACTGTTGACTGAAAGCTGTGATTCAAAAAAAAAATAAGCCTTTTGGGGGGAGTTGTATTTGTATCCTATTGATTTCCAAAGGTTTAGTGAGTAAGTTATAAATCTGTCGGATCCTAAGAGTAGAGTAAGACAAGAAGAAATTAAGAAGACTGTGAGGTTTTAACTTTGGATGACCTGGAAAATGATGGGTGTCTTGACAAAAGGAAAGAGAGGGGACACCAGTTGAGAAGGGGCCGGAAAAGCTGATGGAATGAGTTTCAGACATTTGAGTTGCATTTAGACAATTGGGGTGCTGGGATTTCTGAATAGAAATGTCCGGAAATTAACTGGAAATGCATGAAAGAAAGTAAGAAAGGAGGTCAAGAAGTGCATATATGGTGGATGTCCAGAAAGTGATGATCACCTTCTACAGGAAAGGAATGAATTTTCCATAGGAGAGTGCTCATTAAGGACATCTCTCTAAGTCATAATGAAGAGCTCCTTTTGTCAAGAAAAATTTAAATATTTCAACTGCATGAAAGTAATGATGGAAAAATCAAAACTGGGTGGCCTGTGCCTTTTAACTATTCTTATTACTTTATTGATGAAATCTTTAGCTCTTACATTTGATGATATTGTATTTCTAATAAAGTCTCTCCTATTTTTTTTTATGAGAAGGGCGTGCTTTTCTTTTAAAGAGAGCCAAACTTTATTGAAAGATCCTGTCACTTAACAACTCCAGCTTTGCTATTTAAACAGCCTGGATTTGTCCTTAATGACCAGACAAGTGTCTGCCACTATAAAATTAGGCAAGTCAAACTTTTAACTTTTAGAAAGTTAAAGTTAACTTTCTGAGAACCGTTCTTCACAGGAATCAGGAAACAAAGGTATAAGACTCTAATTTCCGAGACAGATAATTATTCCTCACCAAAAAAATTGCTCTATTTATTTTCTTCTCCGTTGGGTTTGTACCACGTGAACTTCATTCATAAAAACTAAAAAAAAAATTAGGTTGTTCATTTCAAACAGGAGAAGTGTATGTAACTGGATGTCCATGGTGTTTAATAAAGCGTGCTCTAAAATGGATAAAGAAAAAAACATTTTTAGCCTGAAAGCAAGGGTGGCCCCCCCACGCATGGCACTTTGTGACACTTGGCAGCTCATTATCACACTTCACAGAGCCTGGTGTCAGCATGTCAGATTTCTCTAAATTTTGACAGAATTAAAGCAGTGCCATTTCATATCATTGATATTGTACAGTGAATCAGGCAGTGGCTCCACAACAGAGCAACATTCTCAAAAGGCTTAATTACTGAACTGGGGAGATTTATTGCCATCTGGAAGCTCCTTCCCAAAGTTCTGTTCCTGAATTGTATGTAGGGTTCACAAAAATAACTTGGTCCATTTAGAAATCATGCCCTCGATTTGAAAATTAAAATTGTTATTTTTGGAATCTCATTTGGCCTAGAGATCATAGAAACCTTATGAAAAATAAAGGAGAAATGGTAAATGCGATGGAAGGAAATAAAAGCGGGAGCTCTGGAAATTATTTTCTTTATGTAACATTTAAGAGTACTGACTTGGGGGCCAGATGGCCAGATTTCAAGTAGCAGTTCCACCATTTATTAACCATATGACCTTGGACAAGTTATTTAAACTTTATGTGCCTCAGTTTCTTCATCTGGAAGATAAGGATACTAATAGCATTCATGTTATGAGGTTAGAGTAAGGATTGAATGTGTTAGCATTTAAAAAGTGCTTGGAACCATGCATGGCACATTGTGAAAAATATAAGTGCTCACTATTATTTTTAGCATTAAGATTTAAAAATTAATTTTTCCTCAAGATTGTCCTCATCCTAAGAGACAAATATACTATTTGAAAAGCATCTTCTAGGCTATTAAACATTCTGTGCCTAAGTTCTAATAAGTTAAAGATATGGAACCACCATCATTTCTTAGAAATTTTATAACCAGTATCCCTTCTTTTGAGGAAAAGTTTGAATCAAATTTCCTCTAACTTCCATTCTAGTCTAAGAGTCTATGATTCTGTAAAATTAATTATAACAGGTGCTATGGGCTGGGTAACTATGTCTTTCCATCACAAAATTTATATGTGGATGTGATGGTATTTGGAGATGGGACCTTTGAGAGGTAATCAGATTTAGGATTGGTGTCCTTGTAAGGATGTGCCAGAAAGCTTGCTTCCTCAATCTCTTTCCCCCATTGGAGAACACGGCAAGAAAATGTCTACCCACAAGCCCAGAAGAGAGCCCTCTCTAGGGAAACTAACTGAACGCACCTTAATCTTGGGCCTCCGGCCTCCAACCTCCAGAACTGTGAGCAGTAAGTTCCTATTGTTTAAGCAACCCAGACTGTGATACTTTGTTATGGCAGCCCAAGCTGACTAATGTAATGGATTAAGTTACTGATAAGCAATTTCAGAAGACAGAACTTTCATCCAAAAGAAACATTAATTCATTACCTTTTGTCCTGAAGTTACAATATCCGTGAAGAAGAATAAGAAGAATGAGGAGAAGCAGAAGGAAGATGAGGAGGAGAATTATTATTATTGTTGTTGTTGTTATTATTATTATTATTAAAATCCTTTATTGGTAGAAAGTTAGAAATTATTTCTGGAGAGGAAATAAGATCTTTGGTAGCCTGAGTAGAACACCAGGTGGTAGATAGCAAGGTAAATAGAAAACAAGAAGTGACAAAATATATACACCTTAGATATTTCCACAAATGAGGAAATTAGATAAAACAATTAATTTTATTAAATCATGTCACATATTATTAAAATAACCAGATTTTTCTGATCTAAAATTTGTTGTGAATATTTTCATATTATCACATATACTCCTATCACTGTGTTTTGTTAAGATCCACAGGGTTTCATTAAATGAGCATACTGCCATTTATTTAACAAATTTTGAAATGATGGGAATTTACAGTGCTTTTGCTTCTGTCATGATATGATGAACGTTCTTCTGACTGTAGTATTGGACACCTCTTAAGCAATCCTTTAGATCCTGTCTTTCCTGACTGTCTTTATTTCAGACGCCTGCGTAGCTGCCAGTACTGCACAGGCCCTGGCCAGCCTCACCCAGATGCAACCAGATAGCAGTTTGCCTCGGGTTCCTGGGATGAGTCTCACTTCCTGTCCCTGTCCCAGGAATTCTTCCCTGGCTCTAAGGCATGAGGTTCCACAGAACCCCTTGGGGCCCACTCTTCATCGGATGAAATCATGACCAATAGGAATGAGAACTGGGGCGGGGAGGTGCTGCTATATGCATATCACCTTTCTCTCCTCTGATGAACAGACCTGATAAATGTTTCACAAGGTTTTTCAGGTGGCGTTACAGGATTTAGCAATGAGCAGTTCATAGTGATTTTTCTCTTTTTTTATCTTTGCTTCCCTTGACCAAGCTTCTTCAAATAAGGCACATATATATTAGCCTTTGTTTTAGGTTATGCTCTCTGGGGAACAAATCAAGAAACATGATATCAAGAATAACCTTAGAAATCATATCCTCAAAATAGGGTCTTGGAGCTGGGTTACTCAATGGTCAGACATTGATAAGGACCCCCTTACCCCATACACACACACAGAGGGTAAAAACCCCTGTCAGCAATAGCATCACAATTACTAAGCCTTCCTCCTTTGACTAATTGAGATGAGGTGAAAGTAGAAGGTAAGACATCTGAATGGGGTGAGGTCAATTATAATTTTTGTAATTATAAGGATTGCGGTATAAGCTACCTATTGTTAACTGTGTTGGAAAACTTGAAAATTAAAATGAAGCCTCATAAATCAGTTGTCAATGCTAATAAACTATGAAATTCAGCCTCTGTGGTGTCTTTGATGGAGAATCTCATCTCTTCCAGCTGCAGGGCCCATTTGGCTGAATGTCAGACTCAAGATACAATGGTAAAGGTGGCAGAGCTTAAAGCAGATTATGAGGCAACATCTGGACAGATCTTCCATAACAGAGTCAGGGCCCATGTAGGTAGAGGTTTGAACCTGATAACTGAAATAAGAACATTTAGATGGAAAAGCTTGAGAATTTCAAACCCTCACATTCTTCTGAACCCACCATTTGGTTGAAGCACCCTTTGCCAGAACAAAGGATGCTTCTCCTGCATAGAGAAAGTACTCAGACATCACCTGAGGCTGCTGTTTTGCAAGGTGATGTAAAACCCGCCCTTTAAATGTGTCATTGCCTCCAGGCCAATGACCAGAGTCAACTCTCTGATTGACTGACTATCATGTACAGTCCCTGCTCTTGAGAGAATTAGCTTAAACACCAAAGGATTGTAGACATGGAATTTATATATGTACAAGATTCTGGAGACTTGTAGGAATAGCTGGTAGGCATGTACAACCATGGTGTTGGAATAAAAGTCTTGTCAGGAATATCTAAAGCTTGTTCCAATACTCAGCTGGGATGGTTCCTTAAAATTTGGGATTATGCAAGTCCAGAGAATGCATGTGACAGATTATATTTTCCAAAGGTGACCACATTATTTCTTATCCCACATGGTATTCTATAAACTTGCCAATCTCTTATCAAGAGGTGGGGGTTTAGCCCTGGCTGGTGTAGCTCAGTGGATTGAGTGTGGGCCTATGAACCGAAGGGTTGATGGTTCTATTCCCCAGTCAGGGCACATACCTTCTCTCCCTCTTTCTACTTCCCTCCCCCTCTAAATACATAATTAAATAAAAAACTTTTAAGAGGTGGGGGTTTAGATCTGGGGAGGCTTTTGGCTGCTTCTACGAACACAATGCCACAGAATTGAAGACACAAGATTTCTGAGGTTAGGTTAGTAACTGACTTACTATGTAAATGACATCACACTATTGGACCTGGTGAGCAGCTGATTCCCTAGAAAGACCCATGACTGTCAAAGTTTAGATGACAAAAGCCACAAAAATTCAAGAGCCTGCTACAACTGGACAGTTTGAAGGGGCCCATTGATCTGGAGCAGGCTACAGTATCCTCTCTAAGTAGGAGCACGTGGCCCAGATACACCATGTCAACCACTCTGTTGCATTGATACCTCTCAATCTTCTCAAACCTATGGCTTTACGGGGGTGGAGGGTCTTCCCTATAGCCCAGTTGATGGAGGAGAAAAGTAATTGGGTCTGGTTTACAGATGGGTCAATGCAATATTTTGGTGTTTATTATAAATGGCTCACTGCTGCATTATAGCACAACTTGGGGATAGTCTAATGACACAGGTAAAGGGAAATGATTGCAATGGGAAGATGGTGAGCGTGCACTTGGTTGTTTAATTCCTATGGAAGGAAAATTGACCTCGGGTAAGAATATTTAGTGAGCCCCACACATTGGCAAATGGTTAAGCTGGCTTTTCACTGATCTAAAAAGAGCAAGTGGGACAAGTGGGACAAGAAAATAGATGAAAATGTAACAGAGACACTTACTGGGCACAGAGCGTGAGGATCTGTACCAAACTTCAGTGCCCACCAGAACACATCCACCACAAACAATGGGACGGCTTATCCTGAGATAACAGCTCAACCCTCTCCTTAGTAGGACCAGTGCTAGGAATGCGGTGGATATTGTGGCAGTGACAGAGACCATGCATGAACTGAACAGTATTGCCTTCCTCTCATCAGGAATGACTTACCAGCTGCTACTGCTGAAGGACAAAACTGCCATCAGCAGAGAGCGACAGATGATGTAGCATTGCTCCTTTGAGGCGATCAGCCAGCCAGGTTGGGGCAGATTGGTTATACTGGATCCCTTTCCACTCTGAGGGCCAAGTACTGGCTATTGGTGAGGGAAGTCTTCAATTGGTGAAGAAGGGGAATGATAAAGAGCACTTATAATCTCAGGACAAACAGTGTCAGTGGAACTGGTGAGGCATTTTATGTTGTTTGATCTTCTTTTTGTCTGCTTGTTTTTTACTCATCTTCCAATATTGTCTTTACAGTGACTGAGACCGTTCTCCACCTTGAAGGGTTCTCTGGCAAATTTGATTTGTACCTCTCCTTTTTCAAGAGAGAAGTGAGGGCAACTTATTCTCACCAAAAAAATGAAGTTCCCAGAACCTGGTAGGGAGGTCTATACAATGCGGGGCACAAGCAGATTTCAGTGTTGCTAGGGATGGGCTTTGCTGGGTATCACCCGTGATCCTCCCCACCTCCTATTCTAGGCAATTCAAGGGCATTGATCAGTTCAGACAGGTGCGGCCTGACAGCCCCTCACCTCAGGCCCAGGTAGAATGACATTCAAGCTGGATTCGGGACCCTGGGAGGGTGAGAGGAGCTGTTTATGTGGGATTGTGGTCACGTTAATTCCCGCAGGGGTGGACTCTTGCCCAATGGGAGATGGGAGTGGGTACCAAAGTGCTGCCTCTTTCCCCACAGATGGAAAGCCTGGACGCATCAAGCACCCTCGTGATCAGGTGTCCTCGGGCTGCTCTCTCTCCTTCCTTCCCTTACTCCCCCGTCCTCCCTGCTGCTCCATGGGATCACTCCCACAAAAGACTCACTCGCAGGACTTTGTTTCAGGGTCTGCTGTGGGGGAGCACAGGCAAAGACGTCACATTTCTTCACATATTTATGTTTCCTTACGATAACTTCTTATATGTGGAATCACTGTGTCAAAGCATATTTTTAAGGTTTTCAAGCATGTTGCCAAAATTTCTCTCCAGAATGATTTTGCAGTTTATGCTCATGTGTTCACTTGCATGAGGAACATACGAACGAGGCCACTTCCCCCCACACTCATTAAGGATTGAGGCCATTTTTTTTACTATTTGGTAATTCAATATACAAAAATGGCATATCTTTGCTATAATTTTAAGCATCAGAATAAATTTGGGCTTTATTCTTAACATGAGAATAAATTGGGACTTTATTAAATAAGCATCTGCTTATTGCCCACTTATTTATATTTGCAGAAGTTTTTATCTTTTGTCACGATTATATCCATTTTTTATGTATTTGCAAGACATCTTGACTCATTAAAGGGATGAATGAATCCATTATCTTGTCTGGCGAATGCACTGCACCAGTTTGTTCACCTTTTCGTTTCGCCCACGATGCTTTTGGAGATCCACACTTTTGTTGTTATTGTTTTGGAGGTTTGTCCCACTGATGTGACGCTTTCTGTATCAGCATCACATTGTTTTATTATGGCAGTGTTATAGTGTTTTAATGTCTTAGAAGTCTCCTGTTTTCTTTATTAGTTTTTGAAAACTTTCTTGTCTATTCTTACAGTCATTCTTTCTAAAATGTCACTGCTGTGTTGCACTTAACTAGTAACTCTGGACATCTGAACTGGGTGTTTGCATGTCTTTTTCACTTTGACTTATTTATATTTACATGGTGAATTATAGAAATATATCGCCAAATTTAGCAATTGTTTAATGCAGCGATTTTCAACCCTTGTCACCTCATGGCACATATAAACTACCAGTAATTACTAAAACTCTGCAGCACACCAAAAAATGTATTTTTTGCCAATCTGAAAAAATAAATAGATATAATTTTGACTCATTTACACTGGGCAGCTATTGTTGTGTTGGCTGTTGTCATTTTTTTTTATTTGACAATCAGGGAGAAAAAAGGCCAGTGCCCCTGACTAAATAGTCAAGTATTGCCTATTTTAAAATGTCCTGTGGTACGCCAGTGTGCCTCCTGTGGCCTCAGGTTGAAATCACTGGTTGAACGTCTTTAATAAGCTTAGCATGGTCTATTTCTCTCTATCCCCATTACTGCTACTTTAGTTTGATCCCTTATCGTTTTTGTATCTGGCTTATCACAATTGCCTCCCCAAAAGACTCACCATCCTACACTTTTTCGCCCTCCCCAAACTATAAGATCTCTTCAAAGAATCAAATCTGGTGGGTTTTATTGGTCCTCCACATTCTTCAGTATGAAGTCCATTTAACATAGTATACAAAGCCCATCATAACCTAGCCTTCGGATATCTCTCCTATCCCATCCCTTACCACTTCCTCTCCTCTCTTCCATCCCAACACAAATGGGCCTCTGGGGTTCTGTAGTTGTTCTCAAAATGGGCACATTTTGGTGCCTCTGCCCAGGCTGCTGTTGCTTAAAAAAAAAAAAAGGAAAAAAGTCTCATTCTTTCATCTTTGCCTGTCTAATGACTATCCATGACACTTGGCTCAGCCCTCATTTTCTCTAAGATGCCTGTCTTGATCCAATCTTGCATTTGTTTTCTCTCCTATGCATTCCCAGCACATCCCATACATGCTGCCATCTTTTCAATGCTTATACTCCATGGTCATTGTTGCTACACCTTTGGGGTCAAGGATGATGTTCAGTGTCTTTTGTAACCCCAGAGTCCAGCAAGTACCTGGGTTATTACAGTCAGTTAATATATGATGTTTGATAAAATAAATAACACTTAGTTTCCACTCTTGAATGGTGAGGAGGATATTTCAATGGAACAACATTATATAATAGAAAAATTAGATAACTACGAGAGAGGGCTTTGAACACTATGCATTGGTATGCAGATACAAGGCAAGAGTCAAAGATATAAAGTCATATTCCCAAGTGCTCAGACTGAGAGTACTGTTACTTCCGAGATTAAAAAAGAAAACGTAACCGTTTACAAACTTAACTTTGCTTAAAACCCATTGATTCTCAGGAATGATTTTGAGTTCAGAAACATTTTATTTGGGACATTTTCATTAGTACTTATAATGTGTTTATGATACATAATCACAGTTATTTCCATCCAACCTTTACATTTTGTGACATTCTCCAGTTTAGAAACTTTCCCTTGCATAAAGCTTGTATTTTACAATTTTTTTTACAAAACAGTTTTGTTAATTACCTCAAAAGAAGAAACTATATTTTTACAATCTGAAAACTGTGGATATCACTTGGAAATGCTTTCAAAGGCCAAATATGTATTGTAAATAACAAGTTATATATATATTAAATAAATATAGTAAAAGTAAAAAAGCTGATCATAAATGTATGAAGTTGCTAACATCCTTACCACATTAAAAAAAAGAGCATAAAGTGGAAAGTTTTTTAAGCTACCCGTTAAAAAGCAGTTTATAAATGGATTGAGAAAATGTGATCTCCTAAAACTTAAAAAAAATTAAAGACAAGGTTTCATGTTAAAAAATTTACCAAACTGATTTATAAACATTATTTAATTTTGCTGAATACTTTTAAATATTTCTTCAGTAAAAATATGTATGTATGCTTATTTTAATATAAATTTTATAATTCTTTAAGTTATTTTAGTGCAACATGTTTATGATAAATTTGTTGGGGGCAAGATTTCTTTAAGCACAAATATATAACTTAAGAAACAGGAAGAGTGATCTGAATTCTATGCCCATTTAACATATTTATTGATTAAATAACAAAGACATTCAGAAATTTTTTCATAAGCGCTCACTTCTGATTTTCTTCAGTTACAATCTTTAAAAACTGTATAGTTCTTCCCATATCAAATTTTACTTTTGAATGGCTTAAATTACTTTTATATTTTTGCTTCTTTTTAAATATCTTGATATCTTAAAGACATTGCTTTGATCTCTCTTTTGAAATCTTTGCTGATGTTAGATCTAAATATAATATATTTGAAGGAACAATTTTTATCTTTCTAAAATGTAATACACGTATAATGGAAATTTTCAGTACAGCACTTGCTTCAAAATGTCATGAATTAAAATAATACATCCGTCAGGAAAAAGCAAAGCACTTCTGTTGGATATGTATTAGGGGGAAGGAGAGACAGGGATTGTAGTTAAGAACTTCCACATACTAATCTTCCCTGGCACTTAACAGGTCTCATCCTCCAACCTTTTTTGTTTGTCTGCATTTCTCTTTCTTGCTTCCAGGGTTCGGATTCCATCTTCCACAGGGTCTATATTTCCTTACACTTCATTCCCTGGGACGCCTTCCCTGTCTTACAGAGTTCTCAGCCTCTCTTGCTGCTTCCTTACTGCCGAACACTTCATCAACCACATAGGAAAGTACACTTGAAGATGTGGCTGCAAATCTGCACGTACTTTTTATTAAAAAAAAGAAAAGAAAAGCAGAAACAAAAATGGGGGTAGTGGAGAGCATGATGTGTAATCAGAACCTAATAATCATCCCTTTCTTGTTGATGTTCTCTTCAGTACTAAATGCAAAAGTCATACGTGTTGGTACATAAAAGGACTCATGATAAATAAAAATATTTTTTCAGCATTTGGCACTGGACTTGCTGAAAATTATTCAGTCGGCTGTTTCACTCCTATTTGAAATGTCAGCATGGAAATTTTAGCATCATGGGTACATTATGGGATCAACACAACAGAATGAGTATTCAGCCCATAAAAAGTTAACTTGATGTATTTTTAAATATACTTTTCACTTATTAGGAAAGAAAACATTTAAAATTGGCAAAAGTCATATAATATAGGTATGACATTGATTGCCAAAAAAACCTTTCTTTTAAAAAAGAGGAAGTCTTAATATTTATTAAAAATTTTTTTATTGTTGACACTATTACAGGTGTCCCTCATGTTCCCCTGTTTTCCCCCATCCACCAAGCCCCAGGCCCCATCAGGGCCTTTCTATACCATATATAATATGGACATGTTAGATCTTTTAAAATCAAATATTCCCTTTAAAAAATAAAACTAAACAACTCTAAAGCTTGCTACATGACCAATACTTCATGTAGCAAGCAAAAAATACTTTGTGTAGTGAGAACGAGAAAAATTAAAAGTTTCTTTAACCTTAAGAACTGGTTCTGCCCTGGCTGGTATGGCTCAGTGGATAGAGTGCCGGCCTGCAAACCAAAGGGTCGCCCGTTGGATTCCCAGTCATGGCACATACCTCAGTTTTGGGCCAGGTCCCCAGTAGGGAGAGAGACAACCACACATTGAAGTTTTCCTCGCTCTCTTTCTCCCTCCCTTCCCCCATCTAAAAAATAAAATAAATAAAATTTTAAAAAAAGAACTAGTTTTGACAATTTAAAAAATCTGATGCACACTTCTCCACAGTAGAGATAAACCTCCATGTTAAGACATGCACTTTGGGAACAAACTTGGTTGGTGGCGGGGTGCCTCTCAAACTCTTTCTCCAGAGTGCAGGGACCCTTCTCAGTTACCACATTCCATCTACAGACAGCATAAAACTTTTACAGGAAAGCCCTGAGTCCGTGTCCTCAAATGTTTAAACCCACAGACCTGATTTTCTGAATTCTCCTCAAGCAAGAGTCTTTTATCTACTTTCATTTCCTGTCACTTTAAAAACGTCCCCTGTAGTGTTTGCTAAATTCCCACTTGTATCCGTTTCTGGACTCTTTAATCTCTTCCCTTCACCTGCCTGTTTATTTCCGTGCTGGTATCACACAGAGATACACTGTTTTAATGCTGCACCTTAACAATATGGCTTAATATGTTATCAGTAAATTCCTATTCATTACTCTTCTTTCTCAGGATGTTTCTAAGCATCCCTACCCCTGTAGTTTTCCAAATAAATGAGGATTATATAGTCGTATCATAAGAAAGAGAGAGAGAGAGAGGATCTGTGTTATATTTACAAATACATTTGTAGAAAATTCACACCTTTATCATGGGTGTCATCCCAATAAAAATAAATAATATCTTCCCATTCATTCTGATATCCCTTTATGTCCTTAATTTGGTTGATTGGTTTCTGTTTTCTCTTCGTACAGGTTGTATATATTTCTTGTTAAGTTTATTCTTGGCGTTCTTTGTCCAGGGCCTGCACCTTGCATGGGAAGGTAAGGTGCCCTGCGGTGTTGGTTTGACTCTGAAATGTATTCCTCCTCCTGGGGACTGGCTTATTTCTAAAAATACCATTAGGAAAAACTCTGATAGGGTTTCAATCCATTTTGTTCTTGAGAACAAAATACAGAGCCAGAAATTTAGAAATGAGAGGCTTCTCCCTGCATTGCTACATCACCTTGTCACTGATTCTCAATAGCTGCAAATGCGACCTGAGAACGTGGCCGGGAAAGCTTTGGTTGCTTAGCAACAAATGGGACTAGCTCCTCCTCTCCCCATTCTTTTAGAAATAAAGGCTTAAGCCTTAGGGCCCTGAAGGGAAACAGCAGTTAAAAGTCACAGTGAAGGGCCTTTCTTCCTTAATCTGCCTCCACTTACTTCCAAAAGCCCATCCTGCATTCCAAGCTTTGGTCACAGGATAGATTTATAAAAGGAAGTCTCATCACACCTGGGGAGGGACTTCAGGGGAAAGTATTGTACCTCAGGGAGGCCAGGTGCCAAAAGTTCCCAGCTCCCCTCATTCTCCAGGATAACAATATTCCCCGTCAGGAGCCCGATCTTAGCCAAAGAGACACAGTGTCACAGAGGCCCCTGCTGCTGTCAGTCAGTGGTCTCAGAGCCGGAACCAGGGGCAGAAGCCACTTCCTGCTACAGGGTTACACTACCCCTGCATTGCCCTGTATGTTCCCCGTTGAACAAGCTTCCTTCTCTCTGTCCCTTTCCCCGCCGTACTCTGTTGCAGGGTGGCAGGCCAGAGTTAAGGAATGAAGAGCAGGACCTGTATCCCGTGGTTGGGTCAAACTGTCCTCTCACTTTTCACTTTGAGCCACTTTGCTTCCGTTATCTCTCTTTTAAATATCCCAGACACTGTTTTCAACCTAATTTGAGGGTTCATCCTTTAAAGAAATTAGTTAAGCACATTTGATTTAGATTTAATAACAGCAATATTTAATTTAATAATTTGAACTAAATGTATTAAATTAATTTAATACAAGCAATCAGCATTTACAGAATTTCGTATGCATGAGGTGTTGTCATAGACCCTTTTTGTATAAGTGATATATTATCATTTAATCCTTACATGTAAGGTGCTCGTTATCCTTTTGTGCTAGATGAAGAAACTGAGGCACACACTGGTGAAGAAACTTGCTCCGGAGCACACAGAGACTGGCGATTCAGGATTGGAACCCGAGGTGACTGACGACACAGGGAGCTTTTCTCCATCGTCTTAGTTTCAGTTTTCTGTGGTTTACGCTGCTTCCTCTTTTTTTATTTTTAATGTTTTGCCCTGTGATTGATACTTTTTTCTCCATGTCCTCTGGTCTCCTTATTCCTGTTCCTCTTCCTTTATAAGGAATCTCCCTCCTTCATTGGAGAGACCTCAGGAAGCTACCAAAAGGCCAGACCAGAGCAAAAAAGTGAGGAGGGGCTGGACACTCACTTCACATTCCAGGGATGCCAGCCGGCCTAGGAATGTGGTTGAACTGTGCTGGGGAAGAGGCTCCAAGCCCCCATCCTTTCTCCGAGCAGACCTGCAGCTCTGGTCTGGGTCCCTCAGATATTAGCAGCGCTTGAGAGAATTTCCTTCCCTCTTCATAAGATTGCTGTACTCTAAAGAAACGGCCTCTGCCTTCCATTGGCTTCTAAACTCTACTCGATTTGGAAGAAATTATTTGACTGTCTGTGGCCTGTGTTTGGTATCATTTCCAAAATAAGTAATCCCCACCCTGTCCCACTCCACCCCCTGTGGTTTCTTTACTTTGATCACAGGGCACTTTTATGATTGGGGTGGAATTATGGGCTCCTATGTCGCCATTGTCCTGGAAATGGTAACTTCCTTTTGATTCATCCACCTTGAGCTAATCTTTAATTTGTTTCCATCCACATGAGGAATATTTTTCAGCTACCCAATATCACCATTAAAATTATGCTTAAATATTTTAGGAGTGAACAATCAGCAAGAATGTATTGTTTCTGTACCCAGACTCCATTTAACTAGGGTGCCTAGAAACTAATGTTAAAAAAATCACAATAATGATAATAAATGGTAATGTTAATATTTTATATAATACAATCATTAGGTATATGTATATATTATAAATTAATGCTTATCTACCAGGAATCTAAATGTCATTATAAATGCTATGTATTTATCAAAAAATCCCATGGAGACCAGGAAAAACATTAAAAGATCATTAACCGGCTATATGGCACAAAGTTCACCAGTTTCTCGTTTATAGTTTGTATTCTGGGATGTAGCAAAGAATTAGATTCTGGATGTCTGACAAAATTTCACTGACTGCGGTAGAAGTCAATGGAAATTTTGCATGAATCAGATCAGGTTCCTTAAGTTATTTAAAAACTAAGTATGAATTTGGACTGATAGATGGAAGAGAAATTGATTAAGGTCAAGCAGTTTATAATTAATGCGTAGACCAATAATCACTGCAGAAAGTTTAATTCCAAAGGTTATTCTCAAGTAGGACAAAAATAATTTGAAAATTAACTGGGAGAGCTCTCACTGAACTTTACATTTTATTGGAAGATGCAAACAAAGTGGTACAATGGTGTCTTCTTTTAAAGGCATTGTGAAGTCCTAGCTGATAAATTCTCATACTCCGGGTGGACTCATCTGCGACAAAAATACACTCTAGCATTCTACTAATAAAAGTAGAAATACACACACAAAGGCACACAAATGCTCCTGTGTTCCCTTGGTGTTTCATAAACCAGCATAGGAAAATGGGCTTCTTTAAGTTTTTCTACTATAAAAATACAGTAGTAAAAATGTTTAACTATAATAAATATAATCCTACTAAAACTCACAAAACAGAATTCTTTCTTACCACTAAAGTCTTAAAAGGGGGATGCAACATGGCCAGAATTATTTCTGGTTTTGAAAACAACAATTATGAAAACCATTAGGATTGTGCTTTTACCAGCAACTGCTCACCACATATCTGGGAATTGGATGATTTTTACAAATGAGGTAGCTAATGCAGTTTTGTGCTATAACTTACCTCAAAATAGTACCATACCTCTCAAGGAGCATCCTAGGTCTTGGGGATATTGAGTGCCACACAGGAAATTATATCTGTGTTCTGCAGGGAAAAGAAAAATATCATAAACCCATGAAAGGAAAGGTAGGTGGAGCAGAGAGAACAAGAGACAGAAAGATAAAAATGTAAAAAGGGAAAATTATGGCCTCTATTTGACTATAAAGTAATGATTTGGGGTTTAATGGGAAATATTTTCCTTTGCTTTTTAGTTATACTTCATACATCCTCCAGATGAGGAAAAATCACTTAAAAAATTATGGCATATGGCTGAAAGCTGACCTTATGTCCTCAGTGAGAGAGTAATTAATTCAGGCGACATTTCACATCCAATTGTAACCCTTTGATCCTTTCATTCACCTACTGACAACTCTAGTTCATGACAGACAATTTGGAATGTAATTTTTCTACACAGAATCACTTCCATAATAAATTACCTTTGTGGCTCTTTTTATTGCATCTGAAATTATTGCTTTACTTTAAAAAAATTAAGGTAAAATGAGTCTTCTTTACCCATATTTTGAAAATGACTTTTAGGTATCCCTTTCTTTTTTAAAAAAAGATTTTATTTATTTATTTTTAGAGAGAAGAAAAGGGAAGGAGAAAGAGAAGGAGAAAAAATATCCATCAGTTACCTTACAAGTCCCGCCCCAGGACTGAATCTGCAACCTGGGCATGTGCCCTGAGAGGGAATCGATCCAGTGACCTTTTGCTTTGCGGGATGACACCCAACCAACTGAGTCACACCAGTCATGGCTAGACATCTCTTTCAACTTTTTGGTCTCGACTTTGAGAACTTATCAAAACTAGTGTATTGATATTCTTTGTATACCAATATTGTCCTCTCCAAGAAGATAACCCGAAACATGTATATTATTATTCAAGGTAATATAGCAATTTCTTTTGAAAACACACCTTCTGAGTCACTCCTCCCCACCCCCTGCAGCTACATACAGGGTACCAACCTCAAGTTCAACATGAAGAAACTAAATAATATCAAGGTAATGAGAAATAATCTTTACATGCATTGAAAAACATATTTAGAAAGTAGAGTATTTCTAGCTTGTCCTTTTGCTATCACAGCTGACACTTGTCTGGACCTCACTCAGCAAGCTGAGGCTAATGACACGATTTCACCAGCAATGTGACATTTGAGACAAATACTAGGTAATACAGCATGGAGTAAATAAACAAAATGAAAAGGACTCATAAAGAAGGACTACTCCTGTTTCACAAACTCCAATGTCAAAAGGGCCAGGCAGAGAATATAGAGAGTGAATAGAGCCTATGTGAGCCCACATGCACAGCCAAGTGGGCGGTGGGGACTATGGCGAGTTAGAGAGAGCAGGTCCTGTCGAAAGGAGTAGATTGATCTGCTGATAGCGTATCTTTTCATGCAGTCATTCCTTAAAGGCTTATTAGCACACTCCTGATAAACACGCCTTGGCCCATATCTTCATTCAGTCCTGTGGCTTTAAAACCAAATATGGCCCTGACCAGCATGGCTCAGTGAGATGGGCAACCGATCAATGTCTCTCTCATAATGAGGTTTCTCTCCCTGTCTTTCTATCTTCCTTTCTCTCTAAAAAATAAATAAACAAATGTTTAAAAAACAAATATGCCAATGACAGCCAATGTTATATTCCAGTCAAAACTATTTACCTGAACTCCATAGTGCCATGTCCAGCTGCCTACTTAACATCTTAACTTGGACATGTGCCAGGCAACTTAACAAATTCTTGATCCTTGATTTTCCCCTCTGAAATAAGATCTTTCTAGTTCTTTTCCATCTCAGTGAATGGCTCTACTACTATAGTTTTTCAAGTCAAAAACTTCAAGTAATCTATGATGTTTTTCTCTCTTCTCCTATCCTTTAAATCCAATCCATCAAGTCCTGGGGGCTTTACTCTAGAAATCTGCTGAGTCAGGCCGCTCCTCACGATCACTGTCACCACTCACAAAGTCTGTGTCCTGGACGGTTCCAAATAGTCTCTTAACCATTTCCCTGCTTCCACTCTCGTTTCCTCCTCATTGTCTCTTCTCCAAATGGCAGCTAGAGATTCTCTTAGTTACTAAAATAAGTAAAATTGAAAGTGCCAGAGGGACATTTAGTCTCAAAATAATCTTAGCTGGAAATACAAAAACGTCTACAGTCAGGCTTCACATAACATTCAGTCGATGACAAACTGCATGCATGACAGTGGTCACATAATATTATCATGGAGTGAAAAACTCCTATCATAATGTTACAGAGAAATGCATTACTCATCTGTTTGTACTGATGCTGGCATTTGATGCTGGGATGAAGTAACCTATGATGCACCAGTCATATAAAACTATAGAAAGTATAGCACATGCAATTATATCTAGTATATAATACTTGCTTATGATAATAAACAACTATGTTACTGGTTTATTTATATACTGTATTACTTTTTTGATTTTATAGTGTACTCTTTTTACTCATAAAACATGTTTGCTGTAAAATAGTCTGTTGTTTCCAGTGTTAGCAGCCTCATGCATCTCCTGTTGACCCCCCCTCGCCTACATCCCCTGTACTCAACTTAATCTGGTGTTGTTTTGCATAGTAACATGCAACAAAGACTTGTAGCCCAGAGCAATGGACTATACCATACAGCCACGGTGCGTAGGAGGGTATGCCATCTAGATCACCTAATGAAGCATTTCTCAAAATGTATTGCTGTTATTAAGAAGTGTATAGCTGTATTTGATAATCTTATACCTTGGAGATTTGCCTTCTTTTTTCTATCTTTGAATGCCACTAAATATGTATATCAATCTCATCACACCCACTGCTCTCTAGCACTCCAACATTACCTGACATATTACACTTGTTCTCCAGAAGGCCAGGCTTTGTTTGCTTTCTTCACTGCTATATTCACAGAGGCACATGGTGATTACTCAATAATGGATGGATGGATGGATGGATGGATGGATGGATGGATGGGTGGATAGTTAGGATCCAAATCCAGGCACGTAATTTCAAAGTTTATGCTTTTACCATCAAACAACTTGACTCTTGGATGTGCCAGGTCATGAAAGGCCTTAGGAGTCAAAGAGTTTTGATTCTATTCTGGGAGCAAAAAGTTATTTAGATTCACACTTAAGCAGATTACTTTGACAGTATCCCTGGAGAATGTTTTGGGTAGAGGGAAACCATTTAGGCAGGTTTGCAATAATCTAAGCAAGGGAGACTGATGGCCTGGAAGAGGGCAGTGGCAATAGAAATGGAGAGAAAAGGACTAATTAGACAGTTTTTGTAAGATGAATTCATCACGGCCTGGTGACTGATTGGCCACAGAAGTTCAGTGAAGTGGGGAGCTCAAAATAATTTACATGTTTATGCCATTCTCTGCAATAAGTTGGCTTGGGAGATTATTAGTTCAGTGTGGTCGTGATAAGTTTAAATATCTGTAGGACATCCATATGGAATTATCATAAGGCCAGTAATAGAGAGGACTAGTCTAGTGGTTTAGATTTGGGAGTCATTTACCCTGTAGATCAGGGGTATCAAACTCATTTTCACCGGGGGCCACATCAGCCTTGCGGTTGCCTTCAAAGGGTGAATGTACTTTTAGGACTGTATAAATGTAACCACTCCTTAACTAGGGGCAAGGACCTTGGCGCTGCTGTCAGATGGAAACAAGGTGCCGAGCTGGATAAAACAGGTGGAGGGCCGGATTTGGCCCATGGGCCTTGCGTTTGCCACCTGTGCGATAGATTATAATTGGAGCTATTGAAGAAGAGATCATCCAAGCAGACCATGAAGATTAGGATTTGAAGAGAATCTAGAACAAAAATATGAAGAAAACTTGTAAAAGGCAGGCAGAGGGAGAAAAGCTTGCAAAGGAGAATAAGGAGTGATCAGCAGGTAAAAAAAAACCTACTGCTGTTTGCCCAGAGAGAACTTCCTAGGCCAAGCAGCTTACTGAAGTAAGTGTCTAACATATTCTCAAGAACTAGTATGTACCAGGAGACTCTGAATCAAATTAAACCATTATTCAAAAGAGCTAATGTGTAAAACCATCAAAACAGAGTAGATGGACAAGCTGGAAAGACATAATGGGTTGATCAATACAATGCCATGTTTGGTATTACATATGGCATATGATAAATAAGCAATAACATTTAGGAAGGTGCTGGGAAATGTCTAGTAGAGATATGACAGAGGGAATGAAATATCGTACCACGGCTAACAGCCTATATACCTACTCTAGCTCAATCTTTCCATGACATTCATTGCTGTTAAATTTTGCAATGCTCCAAAATCTCAGGAGATGGCTCCTTATCAGCATATGGAGAAGAGGTAGCAAATTTTTGTTTGGGTTTCATGTAATTCTATTGTATATAGAGTCACGCTCATTGTTCATTCTGACAATAAAATAGTCACTCTAATAGCAAAATCAGCTCATTCTCAATGATTATTTCCGAGTATTATTGCAAGATCTCTGAGATTGCTTTCTTAACACTTATAAACACCATTTTTCAGTATCATTTCACATAATTCAGAAGCTCAGGATAAAAGCTGAGATTACTTTAAAAAATATGCCTTGTTCAGTCACAGCTCATTTATTGAGCAATTAATATATACTTGGGAATCTTTTTTTCATTATTTTTATTGTTGATACTATTGAAAATGTGCTCACTCCCCCCACCCCCACTTTGCCCCTCTCCTCCCAGCCTCGGGTTCCACTTCTCTCTGGCCATCACCACACTGTTGTCTGTGTCCATGGGTCATACATATGTTTTAAGTGCTATCCAGGCGTCAGCTAATTGAACCTGCACAACAACTCTATAAAGTAGATGATGATGATGATGATGATGATTGCCATTTTACAAATGAGGAAGCTGAGGCACTGAGAGTCCGAGGACTTTGCTTGTTCCAGGACAGAGCTGGGAGCTCTTGCGTCCTGACCACAGCACCCATGCTTGTGTCCCTTTCAGTTACTTTGCCTTCAGTAGCTCGTCGTGAGGACCATTCACTTATCAACAGCTATTTTCTGGTGAGAGCTAAACGTCATCTTCTGCCCCTCCCAAAATGACCGAGAGTGCTACCTCCGTCATTTTATAGGATGTGGTATAAATATTGTTTATCATGGCACTAGCAGCAACTTCTTCCGTGCTGCTTTTCGAGCCGAACAATCCTACAGAAACTGAACTCAACAATGAAGCACTTACATATAGATTTTAATATGAAATAAATATAAAATTATGATCAATATTTCATCTCTTACACACAGTGGGTTTATTTCCATTTCCTGGTGAAAAAAACCCAGAGAGATTGTCTCAGCTGAGAGAACCGATGATGGGGAAGGGAGCACAGCAAAGCAAGAATTCTCTAAAGTCGTTCCTGAATGCTTTGCATTGACATCCTTTATGGGTTTACAGCACACCATCTAAGTTCATCTTCCTATAGTTCCCTCTGGCTGCCATAAATTTCAAGGGCTCTGTAATTTCTCACACCTGATCAATGTATTTATTGGCTTGTAGGTATCTCTGATTACATAATTTTATTCTTAAAGGATGTTGATCATCTAGTTATACTTTTTGTTTTGAATATTTTATATTAAAATCTTTTTAATTAAAATACAAATAAAATACAGTATGAATTTGCATTTTAATATTTTACATAAGTGGACTTGAATGTCATGTACATCTGATAAACATGGATAAAATGCTATGTATAAAAAGTGAAATAAGAATTTGGGTTGATTAAGCCAGATAGCGAAGTCACTGGTTTGATGTTAATAATATTGAGTAGATCTCCGTAGTTCAGATAAAAGACAATTGACTGTGGAGTAAATAAATGAATGAGTTCCTATATTCTCAGTTACAGTCCAGATGGAAAAATAAAAACGTGCAGATGCTAGGGAAATGTATGTACATTCACAAGTATACAGAGCCAAATGTGTCTGTTAATGAGTGTTGCTCAAAGAAATTTCCATCAGAAGCACATGACCATTTACAAATAAATCTGGTCCCTTGTAATCTAGTAGTAGCATTGTCGGGGTACTTGATGCACAAGGTTAATTTGCGCATTCATTCATTGTAAGAAATTATTACTAAATTATTTTTAGTTCGAAATGTACGTACAGAAAGGACTGCAATCGAGTGTAGTGTCAAACTCTTCCATATCTCGACTGTGATACACACACACGCACAAATGAGGACAAGTAACACTGGGCATCTAAAATCGCTGGTTGAATCAATGTCAATATCCTGGCTGGAATATTATACAGCAGTTTAGTAAAATGTTACCATTGGGAGGAACTGAACAAAATGTGTAAGGGATCTCTCTGTATTAATTTTTACAACTCCATGAGTGTATATAATTATCTCAGTGAATATTTAAATAAAAGGCAATTACATAAGTGAAGTAAAATAAAAATCAAAATAATGTTTCAAAAATCTACTTTTGTGAATTAAAAACATTTTATTGTTAAATTCTTTGTAAAGGTCATTGTGTGTTACCTTATTTAAAAATCACCTTACGTTTACATAATTATTTGATTTTTTTTAACTTTGGTATTCTTTTCTAGGACATGTCTTAATTTGTTAATTTTGTAGTATGTAGGCTTATTTGTTATGTTGACATATGAGTAAAAGAGTCCAACCAGGTTTTATCTACAGCATACATGGGAAAATTATTTTTTTATTTTTTTAATTTTATTTTAATTGTCATTCAAGTACAATTTTCTATATTTTATTCTCATCCCAACCTCCCCACCCAGACCTCCCCACCTCCCTCCCATTTCCACCCACTCTTAGTTTTTGTCCATGTGTCCTTTATACTTGTTCCTGTAAACCCTTCCCCTTTTTCCCTGAAATTCCCCTGAGATTCCCTCCCCTCTCCCCTGTGAACACTGTCAGCCTGTTCTCTACCTTTAACAGGAACCTAATCAACAAAACAAAGAAACAAGCAAACTATAACCAAAGACACTGAAATAGAAAACAGGGAAAATTATTTTTTTATTGAGAAGCAGCAAATACAATGTTTTATAGCACCTGAAGGTAGAAATACTGGTTTTTACATGAAAAAAAAACTGTGGTTGTTTCCAAATTGTATGGTAATAACAATATCAGAACAATGTTTTAGAACGATAAGAAGGAAGGGGAGAATGGAGAAGAGAAATAGTACTTATTTTTTATTATACCTAAAATTAATCTATGTGCCTTGCTTTTTTATTAACTCATTTAACCGTTATCACAATCTTATAAGATTGACAGTATAATGACCTCCATTTTATAGATGAGAAAAGTGAGACCAAGAGTAACAAAATAATTCTGCCAAGGTCAACTATCTAGTAAGAGTCAAGGTTGAATTGAAAAGCAGGTGGATTTCATCTAACTTTGGGCTATCTTCAGTGTACCCAAATCTCAGTGTAAATTTCCTCTTTATCCCAGATAAGGCTGCATTAGCTATGTCAACATACTCAGCTTTGAGCTAGAGTTACCTCAGTAGAAGAGATAACAATGATTATTTCTTGCTAGTCTTTAGAACTTTAAATGAACTGTCTTGGCATCTTAGGAATTTTTGTGGTCCATGGGGAAGAAAGTAAAAAACCAAATCATTGTTATAGCATTTCCTATAACCGGGAAGAGAAACAAGCAAATAAACAAAACATCAAACAATAAACAATGATGTTTTTATACTTTTGATTCAACAGTTTTAGAATTATTAATATGTGTCAACTATACTATGGTACTAATAAGATCAAATGCAGAAGTTTGGCTTATTCATTTTATGAATATTTATTAAGCACTACTAACGGCACAGCCATATTCAGAAAACTAGGAGAAACAGGGAAATGTGAAAATTGCAGTCCTTGCCCTCCAGGAGCTCAGTGTCTGTGCAGAAAGATAAGAAATGTAGGCAAATAAATGCAGGGCAAGACAGCCTGTGTTGAGATGCAAATAAACGGGCAAAATAAAATGTTTTAGTAGATGAGTATAAATGTAATCCGGAAAGGTGTCTCAGTTATGGTACTTAAGTGGCCTTGACACTAAGGGGAATTTATTGACTTGAAAACACAAAATTTTACTAGTAGTGAAAGTTGCAGGTAAAGCTTGATCCAGCAGCTCTCTGGCATTCGCAAGGAACAGTTTTTTTTTTCTCTTCAGTTTTCTTTATGTGGCAAATTTAATCTAAGGCTTGTTAACCTTATAGTTACAAAATGGTTATCAATAACCACAATAAAAAGATGTGGCTGAGAGAAAAAGGGAATAAGAGAATGATGAATTGGCTAATTATTTCTACCCAAACAGCAACTGAAGTCTTGGACGTCCTTCTAACTGAACCATCTACATCCTCTAGTGACTTTGGATAACCTCTCTTATCAGGAGAATTCCACGTATCAGGGAGGCTTAGGCCTCGGTCTCGTTCATGAACCAATCTCTGCTCTAAGGGCACGCTTGGCTTATCACTCAGACTGACATTTGCTCCCAATAGTCCAATTTTAGAGGAGCTGGACTGGCCTAATTTCACGCAAAATGGGTGGTTTCTAGATAAATGAGGGCAGTGTGAAAAGAATACAAGGCAGAAACCAAGTAGGACCACTACTGTCCACTCCATGCAGCCATCTACAACCCCCTCTCAATACAAGAACTGGCACTGGAGGTGACTCTTGAAGAACAAGAAATAAACACACAACAATTCATTCCTTTCTTGATGCTTTCAGGAGGCACTTCAAACTCTTTTAGTAAGTTAGGTTCGCCATTGGCTCCCATTTACTGTAGTGAAGATACAAGGAACCGTCAGGTTTTCGAGTTTCCCAGAGAGTTGTTCAGATTCAGGCAGAGAAGGCTGTTCCTAAGGGTAGAGTTGTTTTGACTTCTACATCTCCAGGATCTTCCTTTTCTCTCCCTACTTCCCCAAGTAAGCTCCCAAAGTTAAGGTTTTCAAAACTGAAACCTGATCAGTCAAGGTGGATGCTTAACATGCTATGAGACATTTAATTTTAGATATTGAAGCTCACCCATGTGGAGCCATGTTGGTGAAGAGGCTCGCCTCTCCTAATAGCCAGTGCCTGGTAATGTCTTCGACGGTCTTCTGAGGTCTCTGAACTAACTTCTGCCCCTAATTCCTCTTACTCCTGTTACCATAAAGCAGTCAGTCAGAGTGCTGGGGAGTCTCCCCCATCGGGCAAGACGGTGCCAGGGGAGTTTCTTACACTGACAGAGGAAAGCTAGAAATATCAATGGTTAGGGGCCAAGAGCACAAAAAGATAGCAAGGTGATTGGATAGGAAAAAAGCCCTGCCCTCCCTATCCCAGGAAGAACTGCAGGCCGGGCGGGAAGATGAGACTGCCTTGTGACAGAAGCCCGCCATCCGCCCATGTCGCCTGGTGCTTTTCTTTTGCACCAGCATCTGCCTCACGAGTTTGGCTTTTGTGGTGACAGGCAGCCAAACCTCCGTTTGTGTTCAGTTACACTCACACCAACCATCTGAGGTCCAAAATTCCCCACCACTTTCCAACTCTCCAATTTGATTCTAACTTCTCTGTTTCTGTTTCCCACAGTGAGCCCATTTTTTCCTACTAAGTTTATAAAACTATCTTTCACTGATATAAAATCTCTTTGCATAGTTCTGTATTTATAATTGTCATCAAATCGAATATTAAAGTGGAGTTATCGTTTTCTAATCTTATTTCATTACCCACTCTCCTTAATTGAGACTGTTTTTCAGAAAATATCACAGCATGCATTTAGTCTGAAGATTACACATTTTCACTGAATGGGGAACAGAGAAATTGACTGATTCATGGGCCTTCACATCCTTAACTCATCACTAGTATTCCATTTTTCTTCCTTCAGTGTTTAGAACATCCAATACACTGTCTAACCTCTCTGCATTTCCTACTTTCTTTTCCGCATCTACCTCCCTCCCACCCCAGGAAACACTGACCCTCCCTTGTGAGTCTCAGAACTTCAGAATCTGGCTCATATTTATTCTTGGTCTTTAAAACTGGTGTCATCATCAACAATTTAAAACTCTTTGCTGAATGCTCACATTATATAATAAATTTATTATTCTTTGCTTTCTTCAAACCCATTAAGTTATGTGTCTTCTCTATAATAGCTCTCCCACAACATGACCGACTCTTCGTAGATGGCATTTTCCCAGGTTTCGGACTCACCAAGATCTCTTTCTTGATCCTGTTCCTCTTTCACCATAAACTCCCCTGCCATCTGCCCCATTCCCACTGTGCCTTTCTCTTCCCCTCCATGCAGAACTTAATCATTTGATTCCTTCCACTTCTAGTCCTGTTGTCCTTTCTTGATACAATTTTCTATCAGTAAGTCCCAGTTCCCTTCCCCAGCTGCATCAGGGTAAAGCTTTTGGTTGGTCCTTCAAGACTTTCCTTACATGTTTCTAATTTTCAGTTTCTTTCACTGTTCCCCAGTACAAATTATACATTCTAATTAAACTGCTTTAATTACTACCCCATGGACACATCAGTGATTATTATTGCCTTGTAATCTTGCTTACTCTCTTTCCTATTGGAAGAAGTAGGTGTAGAATCAGGTTACTCCTACTTCTGTGTTTATTCAGATTTACTCATTCTAAAGAATCACTCAACTTCTACCTCCACAAGGCTTTCCCTGCCCATTTAAGCAAAGTGGTCCCTCTTTCTTCTGGACTTTATGGCATTTTTCTGACCACTCAGTGGGAACTTTATCATATGGTTTATGATTATTTAGTTTGTCATATGTAGGTATAGGCTCTTGTTCTCAAGAATAAAAGACCCCTAAGGACAGGGTCCTTATGTCTTTTATGTTTGTTTATTTGCATCCACTACACGGTGCTGATAATATAAGAGGGACATAGCATAAAACTATTGAATGAAGTAAATGAAGAAAAACTTGGTTCCAAGGCAGCAGACCCCAATTCAGATCTCTTATCATATGGCTATATACATTTTATTTAAACTGTATTGTTTAGTGACAGAATGTAGAGACAATGTAAGAAGAAAGCATAGAGGGTAATTTTATCCAGTTTTTTAATGACTGTAACATAGTGATCAAGCTTGCAGGCTCTGGAATCAACAAAGTCTGATTTAAATCTGGCTTATTAGATGTGTAAGGGTGAGCAAGATTCTCAACTTTTATATAAGACTTGGTTCCTCATGTTTAAAATGAAAATTGTAATGCTACCAATTATATGGAGTTGTTTTAAAATTAGAGCAAAGTATTTAGCACTCTTCTGAGCACTTATTAATTGCTCAAGAAATATTAAATATTATTATGATCAGATATCTATAACATAAAGTGAATCTATTACTCTAAGGAATTCCTATGTAACTAGGTGGCCACCTAGAAACTGCAAAATACTGCACTCTGACCCCAAAAGCATGTCAATAAATTATTACATGAAATATGAACATGTTTTGCAACAAGTAGCTTCCAAAGACCTGAAGTCTCATAACGTAAAAACAATGAGAATTCTCCAATGAACAAAATGTTTACACCAAATTCTATCCCTTCTTATAGGTAGCTTCAAAGCCATCCTAGGTAATGAGAATCTTTGGTGGGATGATTGCTCACTCTTATGCCCACATGTGATCTCACTATTAGCCTCTACTGACAAGACTTTTTAGTTGAATCCCCCCTTTAGTCAGTGTCCCTCTTCAACTATACAACATACTGCATCATTTGGATGTTCTGGATTTTAATAAGAAATGGTTTCCCTTGTTCTATGCAGGGACTGTTGGCTTGTTTGGTTCGTGAACTATGTATGTGTTTTTTCCTGAAGAATCCACCAGTTTAAAAATAGAAAGCTAAATTATGAAGTTCCCTCTCCTAAGGCATCTCTTTTCTGTTGAGAATCCAGCAGTCTCTACTTAATCTTTACAATGAGTAGAAATCACCAAGTTTCTTTTATTGAGTGCCAACCATGTGCCAGGCACAATTTCTATGTAGGAATTAGGACCTCTGCCCCGAAGGAGCTTATGTCCTAAAGGTATGACATTGAGTGGCAAAGGGGCAGTCACACACCTTCATTTTTAGTTCATTCATTCTCTTCTTTGAGTTATTGGGCAACAAGCTTTTAAGCTACTGCAAACTCATCCCTAAAACTGGTGACTCTCCTAGCCTTGCAGAAATTGGTCTGTTCCTCAAGATGTATCTCCTTTCTCCTTCTGGGGCTGACAAGGAACTCCAGTAGACCCCTGGTTCACTCTCATTTAGCAATAAATAAAAGTTTTCAGTCTCTGAGGGACATCAATGACAAGCTGTACATTAAATGAAGCTGAATGCTCATCAGCTCCTAAAATATTTGCTCAGAGGAGCAGTTTTAAACTCTCCTAAATCTAGCTAAGAAGGCCAGAGGCCTAATAGACATCTGAATTATTACAATGAAGTGGAATTCTTATTCTAACTAAAATTCCTGGAATATGGAAGTGGTATCTTTTTACACAAATCTTGGAATTATTTTCATGAGCTGTTAAAGGAACATTAAATGCACATAATTTAAAAAGATTAAAAGGAAATCAACCCAACCAAATAAACAAACAAAATATTTTAAAAATATGTTTGACACTGAGCACAAATTCTACATCCATTCATACTATTTTTACAACTATCTCTCCATAAACCTAAAACTATTCTAAAATTAAAAAGTTTATTTTAAAAATTGTTTCTGGGAGAAAAAAGGTACAAGAGCATGTAGATATCATTTAGTTTCTCATTTTAGACTTTCTGTTGCTTGAGGTCCTCTTTGTACTATGAAGCCATTGGATACAAATATAAAATCCTGTTTATCATATAAATGACATCATAAAATGTTTCTTTTATTTCTTTTTAAAATCTCTTGCCTGATTTGTTGAGGATTAAGCCGATAAAAAAATAAAAGTCTTTCTAACCTTCACACTACATCAAGAAAAGACCTAAGTACATTGACATAATGTGTTGGCCTCTGTATATGACTCTAAGGCTGACAGACTGTCAATACCAGTCAGCTCAGCGCTGAGCGGTGGTGACAGGTGGATGCTGAGCTACCCACAAAGACCCAGAGAACATGTTCAGTGGAAGATGGATGCACGGTTTGACTGGGAGGGGAATGGGGCCAGTTGATTCTGGTGCACTTTGAAGACAGTCAACAAAGTTTTAAGGAAAACTAAACACAAGCCATGAAATTCTTTCTGCCTTTGGCCAGGATATTTACCAGGAACCAAGCTAGGACGAACCTTATTATCTAGGTCCAATAGTTTAATAGTGGTCCAATAGTCTACTTTTCAGTCCAATGGTATCAAAAGTGGTATAGTGTATGTGCCCTAAGGGGTCTACAGAAAAATCTCTTAGGTTGAAAGTAAGAAAACATTAGAACTTGCACTCATATACATTTTGATCTAAAAAGAAATATGTTACCTGGCTGATGTGGCTCGGCAGATTGAGCGCCAGTCTGTGAACTGAAGGGTCGCCAGTTTGATTCCTAGTCAGAGCACATGCCTGTGTTGTGGGCCAGGTCCCCAGTCGGGAGCATGCGAGAGGCAACCCATCAACGCATCTCTCACACATCGATGTTTCTCTCCTTCTCTTTCTCCCTCTTTTCCCCGTCTCTAAAAATAAAAATGAATAAAATCTTTTAAAAAACTGAAAAGAAATACATTAAAATATACTGACATTTAATATACGGGTCAATGCTGGCATCCTCACCAGATCTGTTTGTTAAATATCATTTCAGTAGAAGGGGACATTGTTTTCGCACACTTTGCTTCTCTTAGGAAGGACTCTCTTAGTCAAACTTTTGGTCTCTGCACCCCTCTAAGCCAACACTGTCAGTCTATCCAGTCTAGTACTGCCTACGATGGGGGAGCCTGCTAGTTCTGGGGCCCATTAGCAGGTCCATTTTGCTCTCATATTAAGCGGCATCCTCTGAACTAGGCTTTTGTAACAAAAATAATAATTTGTCTTCCTATGTCACGTGTAATTTTATGTCTTTGTTTAGAAAAGAGGCCCTATCAGAGACTCTAACAGTCTTATATCACGTATGATAATAGGAAGTTTTCTGAGGGAAGTATAGAAGCTGACAACTAGAGAGCGTCACAATATCCTCTCATTCATTTATTCACTTTCCGTCTGTGTGTGAGTAAGTGGTTTTATGGGTGCGTTAAGTATCTTCCACTGGCTCCTCCAGATTTAGTTTTCAACCCTTTTAACTGTCCTCTGCACCCTGGTTGACTGACCTCAATGTGCTCTACCCAAGGGCACCGCTGACCGTCCGTCAGCTTCTGGTGGGTCATATTTTTCTGTGATAACTAATGGCTGTCCTGCCTAACAGACAGCAGCAAAAATGTAAATAATCAATTTCTTTAGGATAGAGGTAATGTTTTAACAATTAGGGAAATAATAATTGCTTTTAAAAAGAACCTCAGGCTATGGAGTCCACATTTTGAAAAAGATGATTTCTACCACATACATATTTTATAACTCAGATGGCATAAGTAACTGTGATCTTTAAAAACACCTCACATATGCTGATATCTAGAACACTTAAAAACATAATTTTCTGACATGTTTAAAAATATTTTAGTGAGTTTGAAGTGCATTTGTCAAAAATGAAATGGTCAGTCTTTTGATTACTTTGAAAAACTACTAAATGACACCAGGGAAAATTTAAATTTATGAATAAAATTTAAACTACATTGTTGTGTAGATTTATGAACAAGATTGAAAAACTGAATGTCTTTTTTTAGTACAGGCAAATACATACTTCTTCCATTTGGTTCCACCTCCAATTGGGAGGGGTCTTTTTCAACTATGACAGCTACCAAATACAAGTATTAAAATAAACCAAAAACTGCTAAACAGACCCTTTAATTGCTTCAATCAAAAACTTTAAACCAAGATTTTCAAAAATATAAGTTTTGGTAGTACAAAATAACATAATTAAGATGAAAGGAATCTGGTTGGCTCTCTTAATCACTGGGTGGTATGTCTCTCATCATAAACCCACAGTAACGTGTTATGTAAATAAAGGCACGTCTTAGTATATTAGGGCACTGAGGTTTTAGTGTTTAGTTACAGCAGCTGTCCTTGTCGATAAGTAGAGTAATAGGTACTTTGACATGAGCTGCTTTTGTTACAAAACCCAGAAGCAAGTGGCATTGGTTCAGTGACGGGCCAGCAGAGGGGAAAATACAAGAGAGCGGGTTGGACGTTGGGGGAATTCCGTGTATCGCAGCAAACGTTCAGGAAGCTGTCATGGGAGAACCTGGAAGGCAGACCACACATCCCCTCCGTCTGTAGGGCTAGGGGAAGTAGGGGGAACTGTGAGTGCCACCGTGTGCTGGCCACTACTAAAGCAAGAAAGACATACACTCAGGTGAGTCTGGGCAGATTTTCAAGCAGAAACTGGCAACAGTAGAAAGTTCAGGGGTCAAGGGCCTTCCCTGGTTGAAAAGTTGACAGCTGTGGGACCTGAAATAAAAAAATAGCTCAGAATGACAAAGGGGCCAGCGAGATTTCTCAAACGACTCAGCCCTTCAGTAAACATCAGGTTAAGAGAGGTACTTTTCCATCTTCTATTGTTCCATATTGCCTCAAGGTAGCTGCTGTTCACTTGAAGAGAAAACTGTGGGGATGAGGAAACAAAGATAAGGCAAGTTTAATAACTATTTTAAAACCTTGGCACATGGAACTAACAGAAAGTAAATAGAGCAGGAACTTAAAAATTTTTATAAAAGAAATAGTAGTGCCAAAGGAACCATAAACCAGGGCTAAAAAAGGGGGTGAGGGCTGTGACTCCCTGTGGACAGGGAGATAAGAGTGCAGCACAATCCACAAGGAGAGAATACTTCTCAACAATCATTCTGTATTTCCTTGGGGGGTAATGGTTAAGAAGCTCAGAGTGAGGAGCCAAGAGCCACAGAAAGAAGAATCAGAGCCAGAGCAAGAAAATGTCTACATCTCCCATAGTCACCCTTCATGGTATCTACCCAGAAGGATTTAATAATATCTATGGATCATTGACTGCTGTGTGTATTTTATTCTTTCCTCTTCTAATTGGAAGCTTTTATTGCGGTAATCTTGGGGAAAGGACGTAGAGTACCAGACCCAGGGAAAGCTACTTAATTTGTGGGAGCCAGTGCAAAATGAAAATGTGGGGCCCCTTGTTCAATAAGTAGGAAAAAAACTTGCCATTAAAGCACTAAAATATAAAGCATTAGCTTTTTTCAACAGTATGTTTGACTTACCATTGTATTTTATATTTACTACTTAATGTCATCCTAAATAAATATTTAATTTTATTATTTATGTTTCTATTGTGCATTGCCACTTTTAAATGGAAATACCACAACATTTAAGTCAAATGTGGAACTACTGAAATTATACAATTCTTATTTCGACCCTTGAACATGCATTTGTTCTTTCAGAACAGAGGAAATGTGGCATAGAACTAATTCGACTGTTTTTATTTTGCTTCTCGGTGTGTGCGCATTCTTCAGTCCTCTCTACCTTTGGCTGACAGATGAGCACGAATGGAATGAAAGAAGGAACTACACTTGCTCTATCATTCCTTTTCCTTCTATGACATCATTTCAGTGTAAATGGTTGGCTAATCCAGGGAAAGAGAGCACAAGAAAAAAGGGTATAATACAGTGAGTGGCATGGTCTTTTGTGTTTCTTAGAACACCATTATCTTCTCTCTCTGTTTGAAGCAAGATTTTGGTTCAAATGGAAAGCCTGACTTTTCCAGCTGTCGGTGCCCTGTTTACTCAATCCTAGATATAGCACGTTTACCTTGCACGCACACTGAGTATCACTAAACTCCCAAGCATCAGAAATCCACCGGAATCCTGTGCTCATGCGAATGGGGTAGCAAGCAATGGCAGACGCACGTGTTGTGCACACCTGCTCTGCTTGTGTGCATGCTCAGTTATCCCATTGGATTACACTTGCAAAACACAAGCTTAAAGATAAAGTGATTAGTAATTTCATAACAGAGAGAACACAGCATTAAACCAATTGCAGGGGCCTATCTGTGTGTGGGAACCTGTGCAGCTGCACCAGACCCACACCCCCAAAGCCGGTCCTCACTGGACCTGGGAGGGCCACATGGGCCTGGGGATCCTGGACTTTTTGAGCTAGATTCTGTGACGGGGATGGGGCCTTGGGTGATCTCATGTGGGGAAAGGATAAGTTCTTTGTGGGGGGAAAAGAGTGAAATGGAGTTTTGGGTAAATAAAAGATATGTTATTATACTCACCAAAACCAGGGGGAAAATACGTTAGATGGTATCCCCTACACTTCCGCTTAGTTTGGTATGCCATGTGACTGGGGTCTGTCCCGTGGAATATGGGCAGAAGGGATGTCCCTCAGTTCTGTGTCTGGCCAATAAAAACTTCCCCCGTCACGCTCTTTCTCTTCCTTCCCTTGTCTGCCAGGCAGATGTGGAAAAGCCAGCAGAGGATTCCAGGCTCCCAAAGCGATGATGGAGCAAGTTCAGAGAGGTCTTGAATCTCACCAAACTGTTTAAACAACAGACACACTTCCCATGTGATGTTTGGGCTTCCTTATTACAAATGTTAGCCTCTTGCAAATAAAAGAAACTTCTACCCTCAGAATAAGCTACTTCTAACTCAGACCTTATCATCATGAAGGCTTAAGCGACCAGACAAATCAAGTTAAGGATGTGAGTTGATCTTGGAGACTGGACGGACACACAGGATCATTCAGGGATGTAAAGGAGACTTTGTTGGTGGGAACCACTGGGTACAGGGAGCAGCACACTGGTTGATTATAAAACCTGGGAATAAGGCTCACCATGGATGTGTATGTTAAACAGCTATAGTTTTAAAGTTTGTGGGCCACAGTGCTTGGTTCGGGGTGAGGGGTAGACTCAAGAAGATTAAAAAATAAATCAACGTTGTGTCTTCAGTGATACCTAAGGAGCACCCCTCTCCCCCCCCCCACTCCTTTCTTCCTTATCATGACACCTTGTTTATTTCTGTTATGACACATAGTACACATTTTAATTGTATGTCTATTTGCTGAATTAATTCTTCGTTGGTTTACCCAGTGTAATGTGTCTCATAAGGTCAACTTTATTAGTTTTCTTAACCCTTGTGTCTAACAGAGTGTTTAGCACTGAATGAGGGAATACACGAACACACACATGCACATATGCATGAACTGTGCTCAATC
>CM052541.1:16453757-16641917 GCA_028533065.1 Trachops cirrhosus
AAAAAATGAGAGTAAATAACAGATATTTCTGAGATAGACTTCAATTCTAGCTGTAGTTCTGTAATCATACCCAAGTCAACACTATTTTAAGACATAAACTCACTTTTTAAAGTACATAATATGAATACAGTACTGTGAATGAACACCAATTTCTGAAGTATATAGTGAGAACTGAAGTACTATAATAATATGCTTTCTAAAAAAGAGGAATGAAAACACTTAAGAGACAGGGTTTTTATAAACACTACAAAGATTTAGGAGAAACCAAAGAAATGTTTGTTTAATAAGTGCAAAAGACAATAATAGCTTAGTTGATTTAGACAAAGTGTGAAGGCCTAAACTAAAAAACATAGCATAGATACTTGAAAATAGGAAAAAAATGGAAAAAGCATTAAATGGCTTTTTAATGAACGAATGACTACACAGAATTGCGATATTTTGTGCCACTTTATTGATGAAGGATTCCATCTCTATGATAATTTCTATTAAGAAAGATAGTACTAAATCTGTGTAAATCACTGTGTTAAGAAATGAGAACATTGTAAAAGATGAGGACCCAGTCTTTCTCTAAAACTGCTCTAAGATGGTAAGGCAGATAAGATACATATGCATATAAATATATCTTATTGTGAGCTAAATGAAAACAGTATTGATGTAGATAGTAGATACTAAGTAAGTTAACCTAAATGGAATTACAAAGCATGTATTTATAATATATGGTGGCAACAGAGTTCAGGGGCACAAATATTAGTTTAGGGGCACAATGTGGTTTAATGATTCAACAGAACTAAAACTGCTTATAACGGCGATGGAATATGTTGTCTTTTCATATACAAAGGTTGTTGTCTATAAACAGGGTTTTTTGTATCTTTGATTTCATTTTAAAGACTTTCAATGAAGATGAACCAACAATGGGGCAGTTTTGAGTCTTTGGGAGGCATATCTCAGTTTGCAGACCACTGTAAACCTCGCGCCCCTCAGAGAGAGTGGGTTAATTTCGAGGTCGGTTGCTACGGGAGGTTTTCTGGGCAGTGACACTGATGCGCTAGTTTACAGTTGGCTGAGATCTGTATGAAAAAATCTGATTCTGACATATTGTACTGGGGGATTACATTTTGAAGACCATGCATGGCAAATGGATATTCCAATCTATGTGGGAGAGAATATGTTTTTTATGACACTACAATAATTATCTGTTCAACTGCAATCACACTGCTTTAAGCATGTCCTCTGCAAAACTGCTCTTCAGAATATTAGGTTGCTTAATTCATTAAAGAAACACAATATAGCCCGAACTAGGGTACAGGGCTCTTCTCAGCCTCGAATTGATCAGTTAAAATATTGGCTCATTTAATCCTTATTTAATTAAAAAAAAACTTGTAAATTCTATTATTACTGTACACTTCTAACAGATGAGGAAACGGAGAGATTTAGAATCTGTCCGACTGTGAGGTAACAATTAAGTGGTACAGCTGGGATTTGACTCCGAGGCCTTCTGTATTGAAGGTTTTTTGTCACTGTGGCATCGATGACACTTTTGTCAGTATCACCTGGCTCAAATTCCTCTTGGACCACAAGCTGGGAAATTCTGTGTCTGTGTCTGGGCTTCCCAGACAATTAAATCAATTCATGTGTCTTTTGCCTGGTTGCTATGAGTTCAGAACTAAGCTTTGTGTTCAATTGTGGCTTTTTATAACCAGAATTTCTTAATGGTTTTTCCCCCCCTTTGCTTCTTGGTTTCTTTTAGGTTATATATAGTTTTTTTGAATTTACTGGGATTGCAAATTCCTTTAGGCAGTATTGGGGTACCAATCAATAATTGACTTCTAATGGTAACCACAAATCAGTTTGGAATGGGACAGGAGCCTGTTTTCCAATTTATAAATAAAAGATTTACAGGAGACCAGACATGGCTTCTATCAATCATCTGAGACAAGCATGGCTAAACTAGACTGGAAGGTCACCTGAAACCAGTGGTCTTAACTTCTCGTAATGTTTAACAATAAAAATATACATAAATTTAATTAAATTCAGCCTTTCTAACACATTTATTCTTTCCTTCGGGGGCACCAGAAGAGCCATTTTTCCCTAGACCAAAGAAATCAAACTTCATGTGGTGGATATGAGGATAAGTGTGACATGCTGATTTTATCATTCGAGATAAAATGATGCCATGTCCTTTTCCCTTTCATCAAAGGCAGAGTTCAATGGTAGAGAACAAAAGACTGTGACTCCTGATGACATGCTGCTGTCTAGCCTGACTTCTCCACTAACTAGCTGGTCACCATGGAAAAATTGTTGACTTTCTGTGGGTGGAATATTACATGGTAAGAACATCTTCATTACAAAATTCCACCTCTCCTTTTAGCTGGACACTTTGATCACTCTCTGATATTATCCCTTCATGTCATGGATGAAGAAATAAGGGCCAGGGAAATGAAGTGAGTCCATCAGAGTAAAACAGAACCACAGTTTCCTGACATCCAGAATCTTGATTATTAAGAAATCACACATGGCAGGTACACCCCATCCGTCTCCCTCTCAACCAGAGGTTATGACTGTTCTGTAGGTGACATCTTTCTATTCCATTTAATTATACATTTACTACATACACATATATAAGTAAACAACACACAGTATTGTTTTCAATGTTTTTAACAATTAATGTAAGGACACTTTTATAATTGGTTATTTCACCCAATATACATATTTCAGGTTTTATCCATGTTGATTTCTATAGTAATATATTGCTGCTGTATAATATTTGGATGAAGTGATGTACCTCAATTTGTTTATCTGTTTTTTTGAACAGTGGCTTTCAACCATTTTTTTTGACTACGCAATCCATAGGGGATAAAAATGCATTTCATGTGAAGGCCCCAGTAGATATGTATATATGAGAAATCAAAGATTACCTTTTTATTCACCCCTTTCATATGTGATACACTCTATTCCATTCTATTTTATTTCTTAAAAATAGTAGTTATGACACCTTAAATATAAAGCCCACGGGTGGGTTGCAACCTGACATTTGAAAAACTCTGCTCTAGGGAATCATTTTCAAACTGCTACAACACTTCCTATACTATACTCTGATACTTCCCTAGGATGGAATGGGAATCTAGGGGTGGGGAGTGAGTACAGCTTACAATTTTTCTAGGCAATGGAATGTGTAACTAGATAGGAATATATTAAACATGCAAATAGCTTGGGTGCAGAAAACAAGTTTGTGAACCACGTTTTTCAGCAGCGAGGATGATTTCTTATCATGAGGTAGTTCTGAAAAATTGTGTATAGATTTTTGAATAAATGACTCATATTTAATTGATGTTGCAAGCTTACTACTTTCAAGACCCCTAAGAACAGTCTATTTGTAAGTAAGAATGACTATTTTTGGAACATGAATGAAAACCACTTATTGTAACTTATATATTTATTTGTCAAGGAGATTGATGAATGTCCATAGCTGAAGAAAATGGCTTTATCTCTATTTCTATAAACTACATCAATAAACTTTATGCTTTGGTTATATTGCAGTATATATTTGCAGACTGAAATACAAATGGCTTCATTGATGTAAAGGTCTCCTATGAAGATGCTGTAATGGGAATTTCTGTGTTTAGCAGAAGTGGGACCTTTTTTTTTCTAAAAAGAATCTTCAATTCTGATATGGTTACATGTTGTTATATTGGTCTTTATAGGTGCATTTTAGCCCACGGTTGTGACTAGAGACATAATATTTTGCTTTTGGCAAGGTCGTTTCTTCTGTTTTCTTTTTGGCATTGTCATCAGCTGACTTAACTATTTCTTTTGTCATCAGCTCTTGATGTACAATGCTTGGCAATATCTAGTGACTTCGATGAATAAACCAGCCTTCGTATGATCCACAGGCCTTAGGCTGCCTTGTTTTCTTACCCTGATTTTGAAGGAAGTATTGGAGCTGAGTTGGCAGAGAAAACCGAATCTGCCAAAGCTCAGGAGAAAACCACTCAACACGTAAGTACACAGGGGACCAAGTATTAGGAGGTATCATCCCAATTAGGAGTCATTTGATGGGAATGATCTGCAGGAACTGGACTCTGAAACCTTTATTTGACCCCGAAGGTGTGGCTACCCATCTGATTCCAGATTAAAGGACAGGCAGCCAAGTGGACGGACAGGAAGATGGAAACAGCAGACTGGAGCTCCAGGTGAAGTCAACTCGTCTCTTACACACTCTCAATTCAAACATTGCTTGCCATCTGATTCAGTATCACACAGCTCCACTCCCTCCCAAACTGTTCCTACTTAGTCCTGGAAACTCCTCTCTCAAGCAAAAAAAAAAAAAAAAAAAAGAGCAAGCAAATCCATTCTACACCCTCTCACTTATTAAAACAAACCCCAAAGCATGTATTTCCTAAAAGAAAGCTCTTCCTTTAGGGCATTACTCGTCTTTAAAGTGAAATGAACATATAACCTAAAAAAACCAGGTCACTTGTAAGAGCAAAAGGGGGTACTATTAATAATTATGTCAGAAGTGTTATTGGCAAGCCAGATCATATGGTCACCCTATTTATAGTCCTCTCAAGTGGAAGACACTCATTTTCCTATGATTCGTCTAGTTTAGGATTAGAAAATGGGGTCAGCATCCCCCATACAACCCCAAACAAACCATTTTCCACAATATTTATACTTCTGTATAGCAACTCCAGTTCCTCTGATGTTCCTTGTTTCCTACACTTTCTCCTTGCTGTTATTTTTCAGTTTATCAGGGACTCATTCTTCAAAGCTTCAGCAACTAGTTCAGTATCTTTCTTTATTCTCCAAGACCCAAGACAATTTCATGATTGACCTGTCACTTTTCTGATAATCCATCTCCTCAGGGCCATGATTTCCCACCCTCTATTCTGGATCCTGGCATCTTGTACTCCACGAGAAATGTCAAGTTTTTGTTCACAGTCCTCTATATGTTCTCCTATCTCCTACTCAGTATTCCCTCTTAGACAAGTTCCTCAGCCTCACTGAGATCCAAGGTCTCTATATCCCTCTACCTTTTCCTGTCCGTTAGTTGGTAACCTGTTAGTATCCTTCTCTATACAGCTTACTCAATGGTTACTTAAAATGCATGACTGCATTTTATTTTCAATTAAACTAAACTTCTTTGATCCATGTCTTCCAGCTACCCACCTGGTGAAATTTCTATATTGGATCAACCCTTTCATATTTTCCAAGGTTACATCTGGACTGTGAGTTTGGTTATAGCATCGAGAATGTCGGTGGCTTATTTGTCGTCACCAGCCTCAACTGGTACCTTTATTCTGCCCATCAATTTTTCCATATTTTTAGTTTCTTTCACATTCTTTATAGCAACTATTTCAAGATTGTTCACTCTTCTTAAGTGTTCAATTGTCATTTTCCCTTTACTCTCAGTAAGTAACTGACCCCTTCTTCAAACCCTCCTCAACTTATCATGTCAACTAACTTCTTTGCATTTGCACCCATCCTTTCTTGCTTCTCTTTAGTACAAGAGGCATCCCCTCTCCCAGTTGAAGCTAATTATTTTACTTGTGCCCTAGATCCTTTGTCCCCTGGCCCCTCAGGAGCCTCATTTCACCAATTTTCCTCTGGTCTCAATGTCTTAATTGCTACTGACACCTTCTCATCAGCATTGTGACATGCTGAAGTGTCACTTGAAAACAAAAATTCTGTATCTATGCAAACTGGGACCAAAAAAACCCTAATTAAAATACTACAGTTTTACTTCCCTACTCCAGTAATCACTCTATTTGTAAATTCAAACTGACAGAAAGGTCCTCATCTCCCAGGCTTCGCTTAAGGGATCCGAAGAAAATGTACAAATTGACCTTTACCACACACTGAGAGCTACTTTCCACTAGAAAAATAACTGTTTCTTGAAATTCAAAATGTCATTTAAGAGTACCATAACCGTTAAGTCACAACGTTCACAGAAAATCAGTAATTCATTCTTTGCACATACAGGTGAAGTACGTTCACAAAAGGGAGATGGATGATGCATATATTTTGAGAGCAATGAATCAGAGATGATTCCCTTTGAACAAAGTGTACAAGTATATTTGGTATCCAGAACTTTAAGCTCTTTGTTACTCAAAGAAATTCATTATTACTCAATTCTTTATAGGGTGGTTATAATTTAAGTCTTTCTCAGTGGTTCTCTCATCTCACTTACTTGATGAAGAGGTCAAGGTAGGTACAGATGAATATCTGATGTTAAAGTATTAGATGCCAAACAGGTCATGTCCCACACACAGAAAGGCACTGGATTTGGTAGAGTTCCATGTTGATAACACATTCAATTAACCTTCTAAGAAGGCCATGGACATTCAGTTGTCCTTTCAAGTGGTTGAACATGGGCATGTTACCGAACAGTTTGTTACCCAAAGAGCAGGATTTAACTATAGCAACAGGTTTGTATGATTAATAAACATATTTGACTGTTTAGGAGACAGTGTAACATGGTGGCTACTAAACGTGCTTTCTAGAAGTTAACACATGCCTTTGAGTCCAGCTCTGACACTGTGAGACCCTGGACAAGATAATAATATCTCTAAGCTTCAATTTCTTCATGTGAAAATGGGGCCATTACCCCTCCTAAAAGTGAGCGAGAAGACTAAACGAGGTAATGCATGCAACGTGCTTACCTGGCACAGAATGCCTACAGTGACGACATATACAGCTTTCCCAGTCCCCCTGATGCTCCACCTTCATTAAAATCTGTTAAATCACCCATCTAAACTGCTATAGATACTGTAGTTTATTTCTAGGATAAAAATTTCGAGTTTATAGATACTAGGATTTATTTCTCAGTAATGGTATATTTCAAACATAGTCTTCCAATGAAGCTGTTTCTGGAATCTAGTGTATAGGACTTTTGATATCCTTTAGTCTACCAAGTGGGACTTTCCCAGGTGTCTAGTACCTCACCATGACGTCAAGTTCGAAGCACCTTTTTGAACATAACTGCTATGGAGAGAGACACTGATGGTGTTATTCTCATATTCACATATCTTGTCTTAAGATAGTTCAGAATGCCACACTAACCTCTATATTAAGCTAACCTTTCTCTAAACCACAAGTCATGAGAATTGGGGGAGGTGACATTTGACTTTCCTACCTGTAAATGACCTTTCTCTGATTCATTTCCCTCTGCCACACCACAGGCCCTCTTTCAGGGTTATCAAGCAGGAAATGGCTCTCCATTTCTATCCCTGTGTGCTTTTAGTTCCCTAGGTTTCCACTCTGTTTGTAATGCATTCTTCTATTTTTTTCAGTCTATACAGAATTGTTAAACATGTGATTAAACTTTACTGTGAAAGGATTTTAGTTTATAAAGAGTTGAGAATTTTCACAAACACTGAACACATAATTCCATGAGTTTTTCACAGGATTAAAAAAATAGGATCATACTCTTTCTGGCACTGGTTTACACGCCAAATATTCCCCTTGAGATGCAACCTGTCATCACCCTGCATTAGACTACGGTTATCTCCAGCAGAATCCAACCGATGGTATTACAGATCTTTAGGCTAGTCTGTCCTGTTTTCACCTCCCAATTCCAAAGTCAAGTAACCATTTTCAGTTTTCCTTTTTTCCCCAGTGGTGGTTATTATCCTGTATCTAAATTAATATGCACTAGACAATATGTTCTTTTCCTGTTAACCTCTTTCTATTTCCAAGCTGTGTCTTCAAAAAGTTCAATCATTTTCTTTCCTTGTACTAATACTTTATTGGAGGTTCCAATAACCTCATTATACCTTTTGTTCAATAATTTGAGGGTGCCTTACAAGAATGTTATTCCCAATGCCTTTTAGAGTTGTTTCCTTGAGCACAGCTATCCACATTTGACTCAGCTCAAAGTTCCTTCCTTTTTGCATTAATGGAACACATTTCTTCAAATGCTGAACACATCTACATTTTAAAGCAACCATGATAGATAACTGTTAGTGACATCTTTAAAAATGCGTGCTTTCATTTTTCTTCAGAAACCTCTCCAGTCTTCACCCTCTTGGGTCTAAGTTTAACTCCCCAAACTTGTAATTCTCATTTGGGATAGAGACAGCTTATCATCTGCTCTATATCAAAAAATGCTCTCTAGAAGAAATCTGATATTATTCTATCAAAGTGTGAAGTCAAGTCATAATGTTACCTTTCCTAGGTACAAGAGCCTTATCTCTAATTGCAAAGTGACACTCTTTGGAATTGTTAAAAGAAACCATTGTTCCAAGGTGGAGAGAATGAGCGGACCCTTACCACGTATGACTCACACGCCACCCAGACAGACCCCAGACTATCAACATGGTCATGGAGGCAAAGTCGTCAGGTATTAATACACCTGATTTATGATCTTAGAATGTTTTCTTTGAGACCATGGTTCCAGTTCTGGCTTCCTTGCTTCTTCACAGTGCCAATCTAGGTCGACAGGAGAAAAGTGAGGCCATTGTTCCACATCCCACTTAAAAAGAGAACACCACTTCAAAGAGCACACCACCACCTGACAAAAATAAAACAAATAATCAGTTTTAAAACATTGTGCCTGTGTGGACTTGTTAATCTCAATTTTTCAGAGATTCCAGGTATTTTAGGGCACCTACTCTAGATGATTATGTTCTATAGCTAGAACAAGAAAGCCACCTAAATAAAAAATTAACTGAAATAATTTTCAAAACTTTTCCTTAATATTAGGAAAGTACTGCAGTGTTTCAAATTGTCCTCCTCTACCCTGTGCTGAAAATAAAACTCAAACTTAAAAATATAGAGCTAATTTGTTGAACAAACAAAAATGAACTTTGATCCAAATTCCTTTAAAGGATAATAGGGCTTTTAAATCTAAAACAGATAAATAAGCCATACAAAGAAAACACAATTAATATTTCATAATTTACTTTTTGGCTACAATGCTTCTTGAAATTTTTCTTTTGCTAATTGCACTTAATGGTTATAGAATTAAATCTGTTTCATTTCTTGATAATCAACCTGTTTCATGAATTGTCAGGTATTAACATAAAAAATTTGTTTATGAAACAGAAAACACATAATGTATTTTACTCAAATTTATATTTGATATATAATTTTAATCACCTTTACTATTTATAGTGGTAAAATTAATATTATAGCCACCAGTTTATATCATATCACATTCTTCTCATGAACCATAAGCCAGAGTTAAGTATATTTGTAACATAACTTATGATCCAAGATGTGACCAAATTCTTTATGGAATGAGAATGTATCATTGACACTCTACCAATTTTGTCCCTTGAAAACAGTTTAACACATGAAAAGTAGGGATGTGATTAGCTCCACATTCATCCATCCAGTACATGTTTAGTGAGTAACAACTTACACCAAACATTTTGCTAGTTCTAAGAAAACAATTGTTAGCAGGACACACATAATTCCGGCCCTTAAAAAAGATGACATTCTAGTGGGGGAGTGTTTGTCTTTTAAAAACTCAACAAGTGAATAAAATACTTACAAATTGTATAATTCTCATTAGGGATAGAGATAACCATAAGAAAAGATGAAATACTGCCATTTATGACAACATGGATGGACCTTGAGAATATTACACTAAGTGAAATTAAGCCAGTGAGAACAAGCCAAGAACAATATGATTTTACTCCTATGTGGGATATAAAGCTGAAATTCTGAGACACTGACAGACAATGGTATGGTGGTTACCAGGGAGAAGGGGATGGGGAGATGGTAGATGGTAAAGGGTCCAGTCAAATATATGGTGACAGAAGATGATTTGACTTTGGGTGGTGGGCACACAATGCAATATACAGATCATGCACCATGGTAATATGCACTTGAAACCTATGTGACCATGCTCCGATGTCACTCCAATAAATTTAATAAAAAAGAAAAAAATCTCAACAAATGAACAAAATATTTACAAATTGTATAGTGAGGGAAATGTGCAAGGTGCTAATATAGGGGTTGATGCTGGGAAGGTGCAGTTTCAGTAGGACAGGACAGAAAGGATCAGGAAGAACCAGCTATGTGGAAAATGGTGGGGGCCAAGTACGTTTTCTCCCCACCTCCTTACCCCTTCCCCAAAGTGAACATTTAATCCATCTGAATACAGTAGGCAAAGAGGATGGTACTCTACTTCATTTTTATGCCTAGTCTAACTATACACGTACAGTTAAAATGTGTGTGGTGTAGTTTACGGTAAAAGATGGAAAATGTTCTCTAACCACTGTAACAATACTGTTGAGAAAAACTGAACAAAGTGAATCACAACAGTGTGAACAAAGGTTCCTCCCTGCAAGTGGAACTGTGAGTCTCGGAGCCAGGACTCTTCCATGGCAGGGGATAAAACAGAACCCCTAGTTTTAGTCTGTACCATAAATATAATCTTGACTTCCTTGGGATAAGTCAATATACTGTGATCAGCAAATGAGAAAGGAACACAGGATGTTAAGAAAGGAGACAAGTTTCCCCACATGGTCTGATTCTCACAAGTGGTTATCTGCCATTCTAAAATCTGAGAGCCATTGCCCCCAGCCCAGATTCCACATTCTTGGGGAGATAGTCACCAAAAGTAAAGCACTATCTGAATGCTTAGCCACTAGAGGGAGAGAGTGTGCCTCTGGTGACTAGGAAGCCAATGAAAGTAACTCATGAAAAGGATAGTCTTTCAAAACAGCTAAATTAAGCTCTAGTCAGTCAGGGGAGGAGGACTTTATCCACTGTGGTAGTTTTGAGGAACTTTAGGATGATTCCTTAAGAATTCACAATGATTCTTCTTCTATCAAAGAATTAAATTGCTTACACTATACAGACATTTCATCTTATATTTCAATTTGTTTTAATTTCTTTTCTAAGGACCTCCATACCTGTAGGGATTTAAACACTTAGGCTTAGATTTTAGGAGGGATTTGTAACAATTTTGAGAAGTTATGTTACCCTTTACATACTAGGAATCAACATTCCATTTTTCTAATTTAACATTAAAATATTTGCTGTCTACTGGAATGATTAAAATGATTTGTGTAATTCTGTTGCCTTTCCCAAATATGACTTATTTAACTAATTGACAGGTTAAAAAAACAGTTTTACCAACATATGACTCACAGAAAGTGCAATTTTTCTTAAAATTGAGGTAAAGTCATTGCCAGACTCAGCCCAAATGATTTGCTCTCCAATGAATATTGGATTAGCTTCTTTGCAATATGGCACCAACTATCATTTTTTCATAACTTGATAACAACCCTACTGGTTACAATTGTCTAATAAATACAATGTACAAAATAAACCTGAAAAGTAATTCATTATAAAATGTAAATACAGTATTATACAAGTTACGTGAGTGTCAACGTGAATGAATTCCTATCCCATCGCAACATCTAAAGGAAAGACATTATCCAAAGTTTCCCAGACATACAGAGTGGTGCTTAAGAGATAGTTGATGATTTTATTGTCAATGATCATTTTCTATCCTCAGCAGGGGAGAAAAAGAAAATGACAAAGAAAAAAAGAAAGAAAGAAAAACCTCAGCAACTATTTCGGGGATTCTTGAAAGGTGGTGTTCAGTGCCTACTTCCAGCATTGATTTTCTCCACAATCTGTGACATGGTTTCTCAGAAATGCTTTTTGGCAGTCCTAATAATTTTATGTGTTTTCAAACTTAAGCCACCCAGACTCCACAGTTCAGTATTTTCAGTTCCTTTCATTTTCCTTTTCCCTTTAATTACAGAAGTCTCTATTCCCTCTTTTTGTAAATGTGGTCAAGAAAATGCTAAATGCTACTATTTGTAGCAAGAACACGCAATTAACACGACGATCTATTTAAGTTCTTCTCAAATAAAAATGCTATGCGATAACTAATCGATGATATTGATGGGCAACGCTTTACTCCGAACAACTTTTTGGACCCACGCGCGTTCCTTCGACTTTGATGGATGTGGCAGTTGCCTGGGGAAGAAAAACGCAAACAAATACTCTAATTGTAAACTTGCACTGGAAAGCACTTCCAAAATAGTAAGAGCTGAGCTTCATCTCAGACCTGAATTTCCTTCTCAATCCATTCCCGAGGATCCTCGTGTGCTGATTCGCGTCCTGGTCTATATGGTGCCATTCACTGGAATTGCATCGCATAGTTTATTGCGAAGCCTGAGTGGGTGGGTCCACGCGCACACCCCGACTCGGGCCAGGACGCCTAGCCCGGAGCTCCGCGTCGGGCGCCAGGACCGCCGTCAGCTCCAGTCGCCGGGCCTCGCCACAAATCCCAGTTGGGAAGAAAACTTCACGGGTCCGAAATGAGCCTCCCCTCACCGCTGCAACCTTTCTTTCCCGGCCGGCAGAAAACGTGAGATTTATTATGACTCGGAGGGAGCGGGCTGGGATCGCGGTGGCACTCTCGGAAGCGGGTTACCTGGGCCCCCTTTGGGGGCGGGATTCGCCGTCAGGGGTCTGCCGGGCGGGGGGCGACGCGGCCGGCGCGCGGGTGGGCGCGAGGGAGTGCGCGCGTCGCCGAGCCGCCGGGGCAGCACTTGTCCTGTAATCGATTGCCGAGCGCGCCGAGCGGCCCAGCGCGCAGACACGCGCACACGCGCACACGCGCACTCGCTCCCTTGCCCGCCCGCGCGCGCACACTCACACGCACAGGCTCCCAGGCCCCGCACACGCGCGCGCACGCACGTCCGCCCGCCCGCCCGCGCCCCGGGCCCCGCCGCCCGCCACCCTCCGCCGCCGCCTTCTCCAGCCAGCCCTCCGCCCGCGGGCGTCTGCGCGAGCCCGGCCGGCGGGGGAGATGTGCTCCGGCTGCGGCGGATCGGTTTCTCGGGGTTTGACCAGCTGTCCCGGGCTAACCCTGCTCCTCGCTGAAGATGGAGGAAGTAAAAACAGGATTACCCTTAGCTACAGATCCACTGCCTTAGTTTCCACCACCAACTGCAGTGCACAAACACACGTTAGGCACAGAAAAGAAAGAAAGAGAGAGGACACACTAACAGTAAACACAAACAAAAGGGTGATGGGATTATTTTACTGCATGCCCTGCTGAGGTAAATCTCCGTTTGGCTTTTGCGTGGTGAAGAACAGCTCTTGTTTTGTCTTCTTATTCATAGATTATATATAAATATATGTGTCTGATTTGCAAAGGGGGGGAGTGTTTTCAAAGTTAAGTGTAATTATATAGCATCTCGTTTTGCACTGTGATGTGATCAAATGACTTGTTGCTGTTAACCAGTAATAACAATAATGTAGATATTTTTCTCCGGGAGGGATGGCTTGTGGTTATGATTAGGGTAATAATTTCTGTAAAGGACGCCCAGGGAATCGGGATGAGGATGATGTCCTCTACCTTAATTTATCGTCCCCCACCCTGTAATCTGTTTCTGGGGTGTTAATCGATTAATCAGTTCTCATATCTATAGCTGTCATGGATTTGGACTTGTTTTGCTTTGTTTTAACTTGAATTCCAAGGAAGATTGGGTAGCTTGGCATAAATTGTAGCTGTCCAGATAGAAGGTAATATCCAGATCATGTTGGAATTAAAAAAGAAAAACACAGGTATGACACATGTGAAAAGGCAGCAGTTAAATCACTTTGACAGATTCTAGTATGGGCGAAAGAGATGGAATTAAGATTTCTTTATTTCTTTCTTTATTTATTTTGCCAAGGGCGAAAAACAGTCTTGTGAAGTTGGCCTAGGTTCCTTGCTGGGTTCTGCCTGACTGTGTCTCCCCTCTAACCGCCACCCCCCCCTTTTCTTTCAGTTTTCTTGTCTTAGCTTTTGGTCGATTCTTAAAGAACCGGTGGATCAAGTTTTTTCTCTTCTTGTTAATCGCATTGCTGTAGCACTGACTGACCTCTCTCTCTCTCTCTTTTTTTCCTCTTTCCTGAAAGTACGTGGTGCCATTCCTGAGTGACTTTTCCTACTAGACCATCCCAAAGGGACGAGGGGGAGGGGTGGAAGGAGGAGGAGGAGGTGGAGGAGGAGGAGAAGGGGGGTGTTCCTTCTCTCTCATTTCTTGGTTTTGTTTATCAGCGGATCTGTTTGCTGGATTTGGGCTCGGAATGACCCACCTGTAAAGTGCTTTTCCTTCCTCCTCGCCTTGAACTCTGCAGGGGGCTTGGCTTGGAGGGGGCAAGGGAGGGAAGGAGAGAAGGGGGAAACACAAAAAACTTCTTTCTTTCTCTCTCCGTTTATCTTCAGCCCGACATTGTCACCTCTTCTTTGAGGGGTTAGAAGAAGCTGAGATCTCCCGACAGAGCTGGAAATGGTGATGAATCTTTTTTAATCAAAGGACAATTTCTTTTGTATGTACATTTCGTTTCTCTTTCTCCTTTTCTTTTTCTTTCTTTCCTTCTCTGAGGGTTAATAACCATTTCATTGATGGGGCAGACTTCTTTCGCTTCTTCCTGACGTTTCTTTCTTTTTAATATGTGTGTGTTAAATGTGTACATTTTTAAAGAGATAAACTCATTTGTAAAATATCCGAAGAAACTGCGCCCCTTTTAAACTTTACGGATGCCTTTCTTTAAAGCCTTATGTAATCATAATTTGAAAGAATTTGATAACAGTACAGCAGGTTGAAATTTAAGTGCTATGTAGTGGCCGAGTTGGGAATTTGATCTGATTATTCCATAAAGAAAGAAAGAAAAGTTTTTTGGGGGGTAGGGAGGGTGGTGGTGAAGAAGGGGAGGGGAGGGAGAAGGGAAGTGGTTTTGGAGACAAGAAGTGAAGCTGCCTGTTTTCCAGTAAGTAATGGAGAAATTCCAGGAGCCAGGGCTAAATATACTTGGCGATCAATACAGAAATGGCTCATTGTGAATAATTTAGCTGCTGGTGCAGTGAGAGTTTTGAAACTAAAGGCAAAAAGGACCAGGGCCAAAGGAAAAAAAAATAAGTAAAAATCTCCTCAGGACATGTCAATTCTTTAAACTTTTTCCTTCAAAGAATACAGTTAGCTTATCGATCTTTTCATTATGTAAAATCAAAGCTAGGGGGTGTCATCTCATACAATTTACTTTTGTTTCTGAGAATTAAGTTCCTGTTTTGCGTCATTCGTACATGAGAATAATTCCCCAAACTTTGAAAAAGTGGTTCCCCTCCCAACAGCAAAAAGTTTATGAAATTTTCAAAATCAGAATGTATTAAGTAAACTTGGCATTTGTATCCAACCATATTCTGGCAGGAAATTAAGGTTACATTGAACAGGTGCTTACACAGAACTTGGGGTAGGCTAAAATGTCAATACGAGTTCGGGAGTTGGGTGACTACTGCAGAAATCTTAGAGACACGCTTGGGCACTAAGTTTTTTGTTTTTGTTTTTTTGTTTTCTTATGTTTGTTTGTTCTCCCCCCTCCCTCTTAGAACATGATGAACCAACTTGCAACAATTGTGAATAGAGCTATCTGTGTGCTAGGGAAGTCCTCAAACTGCAGGGTGATTGTGGGAAGTAATGATGGTAAAATACTTAAATCCCATTTCAAGCTGGCACGTGTGAGATGGGACCCCCTATTTTTTTCTTTGAATCAAGTAGATTCTGATTAACAGAGTCATTCCTTTCTTGCTACAGCCCATCTCACAGCACACTTATCTTTCCTACCCTATCTCCAGCAGGAATCAGATCATTTGCAGAAAGAGTTCAGTGACTTGCAAATGAGCACATACAGTCCACTGTAGTATGTTTCTTGGGCACAGGTTGCAGCAGCAGCAACATGGGCTAACTGCTTGGAGCTTCAAATAAGTTAAGCATTTAATGGCAGAACTGAAAGGAATCATTGTGTTAAGGGTATAATCTTTTGTGTTGCAGCACTGCACTTTGACTATGGAAACAGAGGCTATTGATGGCTATATAACGTGTAAGTATTCATTTTCATGAATTTTTTATTGGTAATAAAATTATGCTTTTGTATTACCTGTACTTTATAACTTGTCAATTGTTTTTATCACAGATGCTATACTCTTATTTTCTGTCTGTTCACAATTCCAACTTTAAATGAGATTGATAAAATAACAGCATGCAGTGAAATAGAAGAAAATATAGAACTATACTTACTATATTAAGGATAGCATGTAAACCAGTGGTATCTTAGAATATCCACACTTTCCAACTTGATTACTAAGTTTAGAATAGGTCAGGTTAAATATGTGTCTACTAATCTGGAGTGTACTAAATATTTATTACTCAGTAGCCTAATTTTTCAGACACAGACTGGGAAAGAGAGTTAGTTTCCTTAAGTTGACATGTTTTTTGCCAACTCTCCTTTCAAACATTCAACTCTCAGCCAGCATTTTGGAGAGTGCTCATTATAAATACTGTATGTTCAATGATTAAATTGGATGTTAAAATAAACTTATTTTTTTCAACTAAAGGATACTTTGGAAATCAGCTACTCCTAATTCCTCTTATTTTACAGTTAAGATTACCGTGATAATGAAATTTTGTATTTTTTTTTTTTATTGTGGGCTGGCTGTGGCTTTTCGTCATTTCATTCATTCACTGTATATTTCTAAATGATATTTCCGTATAGTTTCTTTTAAGGAAAAGTGTATTACATTAAAATTCTAAGGCTATTCATGCCACGGCATGTATGAAACATAGTTGGTAATTAGATGTTACATGACCGTGAACAGAGACCAAATGTTTTATTTTGTGAAAGCAGGTGACAATGAGCTTTCACCTGAAAGGGAGCACTCCAATATGGCAATTGACCTCACCTCAAGCACACCCAATGGACAGCATGCCTCACCAAGTCACATGACAAGCAGTAAGTCTTCTTTTTATGATTTTTTTCTGTTTCTCTGGCGACAGACTTGAATTTGTTAGGTCTGTGGGGTCCTCTCACGTTGTTGTAGCTGCTGCTATAGATTTTGCTAAAGAAAGAACAGCAGAGATTTATTCCTGTTCCTTCTAGTATCATAAAACATGAGTCTGCTTACTAGTCTGAACTATCCCAAGGTGGCATTTGGGAGCTGGTGCTTACCTGTCTCAGGTAAGAAATGTTAGGCTTTTCTGGTTATTGTTTTGACTTGCCAGGTTTATGACTAGATTTATTGTTGTTGTTGGATTAAAAAAAAAATGATGGAAACGTCACTTCCAAAGGACTCTTCACAGTAAAAAAAAAATTTTTTATATTGCATTAGTACAAAGCTAATCCATCAGTGATAGAATTGCAGTGGTACTTGCTTTTTTTTTAAAACGTGGAAGTTTTTCCTCCAAAGTGTTGGAAGTTAAGTGTAAATGAGAATTCGTAGAAGTCACTTACATCCATTTCTCTAACACAGTGAATGCATCTTGTTTAGGACTGTCCAGAAAAGAACTGAGAAAAATTGGAAGGATGTTTTGAACTTACAGGAATAGACAGTTTTGGCTACTATTTTTGATGAAGAGTCATTCATTGGTGTAGTAAACTTTTTTGTGTAATAAAAGAACAACTTACATGTTGTCAGTGACAGAAGACAACATAATTTAAGCCCTAGTTTTGTTTCTGTTCTCTTATAATGTTTTTATTAGTTTAGTTATCAAGTGCAAAGGCTCTATTATTCCTATTCAAACAAACTTTGAAATCTTGTGTTTCCCTTATAGGTTTAGTATATGTTATATACTTGTATAGATAGGATGTCTAACTTATATTTAACTTAGAAGTTTTCTATTTGAGTGGTATGTATAAGAAAGGCATTTTCTTTCCTTTTTTAAATGAAGATTTAATAATTAAAGAAAACTGAATCATCTACTGAATTACAAGCATATCCTTAATTTTCATTTTCTGGAGAGAACAAATTTTCCTTTCCAATTCCCTCTTACAGTTCTCAAAACTTAAGCTTATTTGAAAGCTACTGTCTTTTTTGTAAGTAGTAAAGACTACTGAATTATAGGCAAAGGTATATAGAGTACTATTGAATATATTTTGCAATTTATTAACCTTAAGTGATTCTGTCTATTGACTTGAAATTTGGTTGAACTATGTGAATTTACTTATTTAATAGTTTTCTTTCTTTTTATTAATGGGAAACACTTTCTAGGAAGATTTCATTCTAAAAGCAGTTGTTGAAATTCTTTTATCACATAGAAGGAAAATTAATAGTGAGTGAATGTATATTAAATTATAGTGCTAATCACTTATAATGGATTTTGTAGCATTAACTTATTTTTTGCTAGTTGGCTATATATTTGATAAAAGTTATATTATTACTGCAATATAGGCAGTACAAATTTTACATTTTAACATTTTAACAATGTTACTGGTTCTTTGGTAGAATAGATTTTTATTTCTCAGATAATTTTTGCATAATTTCCTAAGAGGAAAGATAGATGAATGTGCAATTTCTGTTAGCCAACTATTTAACTATTGGCTTTAGAAACGTTGAATATATGGGTAGATATTCATGTTAATCATAGACTTTTGACTGTTACCCCTAGCCACCACTAGAATATCAGCAGGAAAATGCTTTTTAATTGGTTAATTGCCTTCTTTATTTGTGAATTTGATTCTGGTTTAGCAAGTGCCGGCTTCAGAAAGGTAGTTCACCCATTTACTTTAACTATGTAGTGCAGAGTGCAGGCTTGATCAGTTGGAACAAATAAGAGCTGTGCTTCTCACATTTGGGCTTTTCACACCCAATAACATTAGCATTATGTTTGGTAAAGAAGTTTTCGTTGTTTTTTCTTTTTTTTAAAAAAAAAAACTTACTAGCCTGTGGCAGTTTCATGTTAGCATGGTTTTTGGCTGAGCTGCACATGTTTTCGCGTTCTTTTCCAAAGAGTTGCAGGTTAAATATTTTGGCTCTCACTTCAGAGCTGTCTTGCATCCTTTATGTAGCCTCTATTTACAGTATCTAGGTTACCCACTTAGGTGTTAGATGCAGAAGATACCCATTTTTCCTTTCTGTTAGATCTAGGAGAATATCAGCATTTGATATTGCCAAAGCAAAAAAGTAGTAGCAGGAGACTCTTGTCTATTAATTTGAACAGGACACTGAGAATCCGTCACTCGCATTTTCCTGAAACTTGAAATAATTTTTTTGTGTGTGTGACCTGTCAAATCACTTATGTCTGAGATCACTGGTTTTTGTAAATCCCCTTGCATGCATTCTTGACTTCATTAAAAGCAAAGAACTTAATTTATTTTTTGCATTTTTATATCATCATATATACTTCCTGAAAGGCTATCGCTTCCAAAAACAGAATTGTAATTTTGATTGAAAGTATTAAAGCCAAAAGTAAATGTGAAAATCTTTCTGATAGATGGCTTCCAGTAGGAGCTAGGAGAGGAAGACAGGCGTATATGTATAAGAGGGAAAAAGTTATTTTAAAATGATTTAGAAAAAACTAAAAGAATTAAAACCTTTGATTTTTATAAAATAACTAACATTCTGGCAGGAAAGTATTGATAAGATGTGACAGCCCACTTATTTTGGCTTTCGGAAAGTGGTCAGTTTTACTCTACGGTCCTAGTCATTTGTTTAGGTTGTTTGGTGGCTATTCTAAGATGAAGAGTATCTGTACAATGTGCTGGCAGCTATTGTATAATAAATAATGACAGCAGCTATCACTATTTGACAGGGCTAGAAGAGAGCATTGGCAACATGGGAGAGAACTAAAAATGTTATCATGCCTGACAGTTTTTGGTTTCAAAATTCAGCATGTAAGATAACCTTAAACAGAAGTAAGAGGTATTCGCGGCGATCTTAACATTTTATTATGACTACTTCCTGTGTTTTAGAATGAATTTTCTTAGAGGACTTTAGACTTTTTCTTCTGAAATAAAGATGGCTTTGATAAGAAGATGAGCATTGTTGCCTGAGATCATTAGTGTACACTCTGAGTCTGCTGACAGTCTTCGGTGTCAGGGATGGCAGTGCATGCCTTGATGGCTACTGGAAATACACAGTGTTAAGTTATTTTAAAAATAGATCCTGGAAGTTAAGAATCTGAAACAGACAACTCAGACAGAACAATATAAAAATAATCCATATTGTATTTCGGCCCATCAGATGAGACTTGCTTGTGATTCCTTCTGTTTCTGGGCTAGCTCATTTCCAATTCTTGCGGAGTTGCTTCAGTATCGGGTTCAAACTGGTCTGTGCCTGCTGCTGACTATTGTGAAAAGAATTTTAAGGTTCAAAAATTTTTCATTAATTTTGTTTTTTTTATCTACCTTTATAATGCCAATGAGTGAATTTTATCTGGAGATAGTGAAATGGTATGAAAATACATCCTGACACAATCTTTGTTTCTGTTACTTTAAAATCTTTACATGGCTCAAGTTCACGGTTAATACCATTTATCAGTCAGTTTGATGGCCAGATGGCATGTATGGAATTGGAAGAAGTAGTAATGCTAGTTTTACAAGACTCTGACCAATAATCAGGTCAGGGAATCTAGTTTATCCTTTTCAGAGTGCTTCACATTAATTTTTTTTAGCTTAGTTTCCATTTTTAGAACCTAGTGAAGCAGAAGTATGTTCTGATTTCCATTTTTCATATGTGGAAATGGAAGTTTAAAGAAATCAGTTGGCCTTTTAGGTCCCTTAGCAGAAGGAAGAAGTTGTCAGGATTGGGACATAAAACTGTGATAATACCTTGTGAGTTAGTTGAATTACTTAACTGATACTTCTCTGTTAATGTCATTATGTCAGGATGACCACCATGTGCAATATTGACCCATGTTTTACTGACAAAAGCAGTATTACAGAAGTGGAAGAGGGTTATTATGAGGGTGGAGTAATATCAGCTAATCTTGCTCTAGTGCACGTATGAAAATAACATATTATGGGACTCACCAGCTTTCTGAGTTGTCTTCTATGGCTCAGTTTGGCCCTCATCCTTGGTTGGATTTCCAGAGGATACACCCTAATCTAACGTCAGGTGGGCTTGATGTAAAAACTCACTGTTTTCAATTGTAGTATTGAGGTTTGTGTAGATACTTGACATACCTTAGTTTTTACTTGTTAGGAAGTTTTTTTTTTTAAGTTTGATTTGAGTTCTTATGCCTTATCAGATGTCTCATGACTATGTAGCAAAAGAAAAAGAAAAGAAAGAAGAGGAAATCAAAGGAAGTATGAATGTACAGAGAATTAACAGTAAAAATGCTGTATTTTTTTCATGTATTTTACTTCTCCCTTCCCCCATTTTTAGGCTGCCTCAGAGTAAGAATAAATATCAGTCCTCAAAAAACAAAGCAAATTTATTATAGAAGTGTTATCCTTATTGGCTCTATCTTTTTCCAAATCTGTCTTCCCCATTGAAAGTACATTAAAAAAATGTAACCAGGTTAATTTGGTTCTATAGGGAGTCTTGCTTCAAGCCCTAGTGGATTGAGATCTCTGGGTTTCATGCTCTTCTCCCCAACTTTGCATATAGATATATTTTGATCTTCTGGTATTTTAAAAGATCAATAGCAGGGTCACAGTCCTGAAATGAATAGAATATGTTGTTTTTCTTTGCTTTTATCTGTTTATATCAAATATGCTTATTGATCTGGTAGTCTTTTCCTTTTGTGGATTAATCAATAGTGAAAATATTTGTGCTTTGAAGTAGGTAAGGAGTATTTAGGAACTATTTCCCTTATTATAAATATTTAATCACTACTGGAAGGAGAGATGGGAAGGGGGTATAATTTCTGAGTGTCCACAGAATGCCCCTAGCACTATGCTCTATGCATCCATATTATTCCACTTAGTTTCCACAACAGCTCTGTGAGGTTAATAGTTGCTCTGTTTTGTAACACAGAAAACTGATGGTCAGTGGTTAAAGTATGGGCTTCGGAGTTCTATGGACCTGTGTTAGAATTCTTAATTGGCCACTAACGTGTGATGTGACCTTAGGCATGTTACTTCACATCTCTTAGTTAATCTGTAGAATGGGGATAAGCAATCCCTATCTCAGTGGACTTTTGTGAGGTTGGAATGAGGCAATCTATTCAAAATGCTTAGCACAGTTTCTGGCTCATCCAATAAATAGTCACTGCTGCTATCAGAGCAGTCAGATTACTTTTTTGTTGTCCCATGACTCATAAGAAAAAGGTTTGTTTTCAAATCCAGATGTTTGAAATGCAGGTGTTTTTTTTTTCTTTTCTTTTTTACTACATAGGTCCATGGAACAGAGGCAGGCATTGCAAATAATTTAGGGTAAAAGTTGAAGAAAAACCCTCTATTATTTAAAGCATCTATGAAGATTTTGATTAAGAAAGGAGTAGAGTTTGTCTATATATTAGAAACTCTTTTTATTAGTTTCAGTGTTCCTGAATTTTACATTTTTGGTTATACATAAAGAAAAATCATTACTTACTATTGGTGTTCCAAAGATACCTGTCATTAAGAATGGAAAAAAAAAAGAGTCCTCTTAACAGAGTAACCTATCCGTATCTAGAACCAATCGTTTCTTAAAAAGTCTACATCTAAAACTTTACTTCGTTGAAGCTGCCGATAGTACCATAAATTCTCGATTTGATGCTACAAATCAGATTGTAGGCCTGCTTGTTGCTAATAGTTTAGGTGCTTTAAATTTAAAGTAAGCTTAATTTTCACTTATAGGCATTTGACATGCTGCTGTATTGTTCCCATTGATTGATTCAACAAATACTGATAGACTACCTTTCACGTGTCAGGCATGGTAAGGTGAATCCAAAGGTGACTAGTACAACATCCTTGTCCTCAGGAGCCTACACTCTAGTTTGGAAGACAGACCTCTAAACAGGGCATGATACTGTGGTAAGCTCAGTGTTCTAATTCTTGTGGGGAAAGGGGCATAGAGGGTACTAGTTCTGAAGACGTCCTTGCACTGAGACTTATTAAATGAAGAGGATTTAGCAGAGAAGTAGAAGGCTTTTTCAGTAAACTCACCTACAGTGGTAGCTGAGAAGTAACAGATATGTTCTGGGAAATCCAAGCAGGTTGGGATTTCTGGATTTGTAAAGTTTGAGTTTAGGAACCTGAGGCTAGTCATGACTCTAGAGAATTAATCAGAGCAAGATGATGGCATATCTTGTATAAGAGGAATCTTGGATTTCATTTTCAAGAGAGCCAAAGCAGGTGACTTGTCTTTTGATTGACATGGATTACACTGGCTGCAATGTGGGAACAAAGATTTGGATGGGGACCAGTCTAGAGGCAGGGGCTGCTTTAACAGGCTGTTGAAATGATTGAGTGAGAAGTCGTGAAAGCTAGTGGTAAAGGGGATAATAAGCAAGAGAAGAACTTGGGAAATACATAATAGCTTCAAGTGGACAGGACTTGAACAGTAGGATAAAGGAGAGTAGTTCATGATGGCCCCAAAGTTATTGGATAGATGGCAATAGTTTCCATCAGGGAGACGGGAAGTACTGGAGCATGTTTCGAGGAAATATTTATTTTAGTTTTATTCTGGATACAGAGAGTTTGAAGTACCTGTAGAATTTGGGAAAGAATAGCAGTCAGGCAGGTGGATAGATTAGACGCAAGTGTGAATTTTCCAAATTAAGAGAAATCTAATATGTATCTTGTGGTTTGGTTTCTTTCCCTCCTGTATTGCTTTAACAATAGTTTAGTATTTCTAAAAAACTTCCCAAGTAATTCTCAGCATTTGATCAGTGACCTTACTTTCATGACTGCCCTATTAAATCAAAATTCTATATTGAAATGTATGAGCACAGGTTTTAATGAACTCTCTTTGCTTAATGGAGTCCTTTTATGCTAGTCTCAGAAGTTGGATTAGTTGATGTGATTGACTCACTAATTTTTAAACAAAATATGCCAGCCCTTCTTAAAATTTCGTGATATATTTAATATCACCACTTCTATGGTTCCACGTTTTAAAAAATTATAAGACTAATGTGTGCCATGTGCTCCAATGCCTCTACTGTAACGATTTGTCTTTATTCTATAACTTATAAAGATAAGTAAATACATAATTTCATATATATATATAGAGAGAGAATTTGTTAATTAAATACTGACCAGTTCTGCCACATTAATAGTCAAGGAATTTAATAATTTTGTCTATAACTTTTTTGAAAACTTTGAGATAAATATAAGTACATGATATATATTATTTGAAAATGGTGTGGTATATATTTAAATTTTTAAAAAGTTTATAATATCATGCTACCTGGGGTAAAATTACCTAGTGGTAATATAAAGTAATATAAAAAATATCTTAACTAACATATTTATTGCCTCAAAAATATCTATTATGGAACTTCATCTTAAAAGCATAAGTTCTGGTTACCCAAGACATCATGGAATTCCAAATGCATGTTAATGATGGAAATACTTCATCTGAGAGTTCCTGTATGTGGAGATGGAGAATTCTCTAGAGAGATATTTTTCATCTTTTCAATATTGATCCAGCCAACATTTATTAAGCACTTACTTTGTGTGATGCACTGCTGATACTGGGCCATGAGAAATCTTAGTGTTTTGGGTAGAGAAGGGGAAGTTTTCTTTCAGGATTCAAGTGAGTTCATGTTTTATTTGAGATATTTTTCAGCTGTTTTTTGAGACACTTATTTGAGGCAGTCCTGTTGCAGTTAGAAGCAAGTAAGTGTGACGTGCTCATCATGATTTATGTCCATTATAGACGAATGAAGTGTTTCTCACCTTTTACCATCAAGAGTTCTTCAAAATTGTATAAATTTGAAAATGTGCAATGAAACAGACAAAAATAAAACCAGCTTTTAAGATAGGTTTCCACAGGATAACACATCCCCAAGAAATTTTTTATAATGCAAGATTTGGCTCTCTGCCTTGCAAGTTCCAAAACTTGACTGGCGTCACATTTAAGTAGACCCACATCTCAGGGTTGGCTCACATTAAAAAACTCTCAAATTGATCTTTAAAATCATAATGCCAATATATGTCTATACTTTGACTAAAAATAAAACAAAAGAAAACCCTGCAACCACTAACACAGGATCTGGATCATTCCAGTTGGCTTGACCAGATCATTTTTTGTGGCTAGTCAGCGAACATCATTTGGTTAGGGAGGAATCAGTACAAAGGAAGTTAGTTATGTGATTCAAATATTTAATGGCATCAAACTAAGAGAGTCTAATGTGTTCACCGTCACATGAGAGGTACTTTGCCATTTGGATCATTATGGTTGAAGTCCTTTGTTGTATTCCTTCTTCCCTAGAGGGATGTGGATTTAGATTCCCTAGATATAGATACTCAGCCGAAATACTTCTTTTTTTCTTTTTTTTTCAACTTCCTTGGCAAATCCCCAAGATTCAGTCTTTAACTTATATTACTATATATAATCAAGTTATAACCAATTCTTGTGCAGGCCTAAGATTCATTTATTTTCTTTAATGTAATTTTACATTTATTAAATGTTGATTTTATAGCTTAATTCTATGAATACAATCTTATAATGCCTATAAAGAATACCCCAACTCTCACCATAAGTTCACAATTCCATTCACAGAAGTGTTGATGGGTGAGGTGGTTTAAGAGGTATTGATATGGATTATAGAAGAAGATACACAATAGCACTGCCACTTGAGAAAGGCACCTTAAGTTAGCTAGGGATTTAGAAGGGCTTCCAGTTTATAGGTCAGCAGGAGCAAACATCACACCAGCTTCATGAAACCAGTCTGAATACAGCAAAGAGATTTTATAGAAAATTACAGTATTTTAGGTTAGTAAATAAGGAAGGCTATCTTAATTACTGAGGTGAATTTAAGAATATTTTTCAAAGCATACAGCTTTATTTTGGGCTCACACATTGATTACAAAGAAGTGAATTGGAGATTTTGCATATGTGAATCTTTGAGGAAAATTACCGTTGTCTCATCTCTCTCTTCATCCCGGGTATATGGTGCCATACTGGGGCATTGTAGAAACCCAGGCATTAGTTATTAAATTAATACTACTTATGATTAGCATGTAGTGTGCATGTATTTAAATAGTGTACTTCTGGCCTATTTGAGGAAATTTGGAAACTTCTTAGATGTTGAAATAACTCTTAAATCCTAATTTACTTATTTTCTCTGTTTGGGTATGCATATTTTAATCATGTGTCATTCTAAGAAGGATTTTGTGATCTTCTGATCAGCACCTTCTTACGCTGCACACAAGAATAAATTCAAAATGGATCAAAGACTTAAATGTTAGACCCAAAACCATAATAATTCTAGAAGAAAACATAGGCAGCAAAATCTCAGATATTGCTCACAGAATTTTTTTTTATCAGCTATACTCCCCAGGCAAGGGAAACAAAAGGAAAAATAAGCAAATGGGACTATATCAAACCAAAGAGGTTTTACACAGCAAAGGAAAACATCAACAAAATAAAAAGACAACCCACAGAATGGGAGAACATATTCATCAATACACCTGATAAGGAGTTAATATCCAAAATTTATAAAGTACTTATAAAACTCAATACCAAATCCCCCCAGACAACTCAGTTAAAAAATGGGCAAAGGACCTGAATAGCCACTTCTCCAAAGAGGACATACAGATGGCCAATAGATATATGAAAAGATGCTCAATGTCACTAATTATCAGAGAAATACAAATTACAACCACAATGAGACACCATCTCACACCTGTCCGAATGGCTATCATCAATAAAGCAACAAACAACAAGTGCTCGTGAGGATGTGGAGAAGGGGGGTACCCTTTTGCACGGTTGCAGGGAATGCCTGCTGGTGCAGCCACTGTGGAAAGCAGTGTAGAGATATACCAAAAAATTAAAAATGGGTCTGCCTTTTGGCCCAGTGATGCCACTACTAGGAATATATACGAAAGAACCCAGAACACTAATTCAAAAGAATATAAGCATCCCTAGCAATGAATATAAGCATTCATTGCAGCATTATTTACAATTGCCAAAATATGGAAGCAGCCCAAGTGTCCATCAGTAGATGAGTGGATAAAACAACTATGGGACATTTACAAAATGGAATTCTACTCAGCCATAAAAAAGAAGAAAATTTTACCCTTTGCAACAGTATGAATGGACCTGGAGAATATTATGCTAAGTGAAATAAGCCAGTCAGAAAAAGACAAATATCATATGATTTCATTCATATATGGAATCTAATGAACAAACTGAACTAATAAGGAAAATGGAGACAGACTCATAGATGCAGAGCAGGATGACAGCTAGTAGGGGGTGTTGGAGATTAGGGAGAGGAGGAATTGAGCAAAAAGAGGAAAGGACTCAGGGACATAGACCGCAATGTGGTGATTGCTGGGGGTAGGGGGGTATAAGGAGACTAACTGGTAAGGGGGAACATGCAATAAAGATTAAACTTTAAAAAAGTTTATGTCAATGATAATAGAATATATTTTCTTTCTAGCTTCTTTCACGCAGCATTATGTGTTTCAATTTTGAAGCTGTAGTTTCTTCATTTTCCCAATTGAATAACATTTCATTATGTGTTTATTTCCTAGTTAATTTAGTGCACTGTTTAGGGACATTGTTTCCAGTTTGGGGTTATTATACATAGTGCTTTTATACACATTCTTGTGCATATTTTTTGTCACACTCATATTTGTATTTCATAACATATATATGTAACAGTGGGTTGGCTGGGCGTAGGTTATGTGTTTGTTCAGCCTTGGAAATTACTACCAAGCAGAGTTACAGATTTCCAAATGGTTATAACCATTTACATTTTCACCAAGAATGTATAATTTTTAGGGTTTTTTGGTAATGACAATCTGTTAATTTTAGTCATTATGAAGTGTGTGGTATATCTCATTGTGATTTTAATTTTCATTTTTGAAGTCCCTATTCAGGTCTTTTGGCCACTTTTCTGTTAGGTAACCTGATTTGTTTTTTTAATGTAGAAATTTCCAAAATATTCTTGATGTGAGTCATTTTCATAGTATATGTATTTCAATTTTTTAAGGAAACCTTAGAGCAGCTTTCTTTTTGTTTTAAGATTTAATTTATTTATTTTTAGAGAGAAGAGAAGGGAGGGAGAAAGAAAGGGAGAGAAACATCAATGTGTGGTTGCCTCTTGCATGCCCCCAACTGTATTGTTTTACCTTCAATGTTCAGATTTACCAGTCACCTAGGCTTGAGGTTTTTTGGTTTTTGCATTCAGTAAGAATCAAATTATTTTTTCAATATGGATGTTCAGTTATTATTTGTTGAAAAAACTATTTATACTTCATGAGCTCTTAGCTTTTTCATGAATCAAGGCACTATAATAATGTGTGGGTCTATTTGTGGACTCTCTATTTAAAAAAAAAGGGTCTCTAAGATTCTAAACAGCTCTTTAGTTTTCCAATTATATACAATCATGTGCAGCAGAACACAAGTTAATGTAAATCCTTCTGTGAATATTTTATCGTTATCATCATCATCTAAATTACTAATATCTTTATATAGCAAATTTAGAGTATATAGTCCACATGCTTATAATTTTAAAATCAGTTCTCTATTACATATTTAAAACTACTACTAGTAGCATGTACAAAATGGAATGCTTCAATTAACTTACGCACTGTAGATATTTTGAGGAGCACATAATTAATCAGTGTAAAGTCACGTTCTAATAAATTAACATTCTGGGTGTCTGCACCTTTGACATTTTTGTCACTGCTCTCATATAATCATGGAAGCTGTAATGCTCCTTACACCTGATTATGTCAACTCTACCTGCTTCTAAGACATCAGTATGCAGGGCTTGGTCATCTTTTGAAGAGCTAGGCTACTATATTGCTTTGTTTCCTTGAATTAACTTTATGAGTTTCTGGTTTAGTTCTAAAGAGGCATTTCTCTACAACTATATAAAGCATTTTCTGTTATAATGGTCATTTTCATGAAGATCATTATTGATTTGTTTTTGTTTAAAACAAACATTAATGAGTAATATTTACATATGAAATGTATTTCTTTCATAAGATGTCTTATAAGTCTTTTAATCAGACATGCTAATATCTTTATCATCTAGATAGACATAGATTACTTTATTCTCAATATATGTTATCTTTTGACTAAAAAAGGATCATTTTTATCTATAGCTTTTAGGCCTGAATATATATGTTTAATTACTGATTAAAATAGTTCCATTTATTTCTATTAGAAATGATTAGTTAGATCATTAGAAATTGGATCATTTAAGTATTTTTAGGTATTAAAAGTAGGAAATAGTACATAATCATTTTAGGTACTGCTTTAAAATTACAAATACATTAAAAACACTAATGCTAATATAATATGTTGGAATATAAATTTAATTCTATTATGTTTGCAAAATGTTTGAATGGAGTAATAGATTTTGTTTGGATATAACAAAGAGCTAGAAAAATAAATATGAGATATTTTTGTGAGTCTGCTGTTTTTAAACTCTCAAAATATGAATTACACATTGCCATCTGTCTGAACTATGACAGATTAATGACCTAATGGCAGTTTTGGGATTCAGTTTCTTGAAAACAAAAATAAGCAAAAGTGAAACACGCCCCTGTACCCCAACAAAACACAATTTAAAATAACTTATTATACATGAAGTGTTATTACAGTAAGGCTGTTTGCATAAAACATTCTTGATGAAGTTCAGGAGTCTTAGTTGGTCTCATCCTTTGAGTCTAATATCTGGTAACAAATTTGAAGAGATGTTATTTCTCTAGCAAATCAAAGAAACTATAGTTAGCTAAATAATTGCCTTCTTATATCTGGATGTATAGAGAGAGTGCCATTTATGTTCCAAAAGCATATGTGTGTGTGCATGTATAAATGCAAAGAAAAAATAGGTATAAGGAGGAAACATTGAACTTTTGATAGAGTTCAGTTTGGGGTACATGAGGGTAAACTGGGTGCTTAATTGTTTATTCTAAATAGATCTGCATTGTTTGGATCTTTTTCAAAAGATCTTTTATTTGTGCAATTAAAAAATACTAAAACAGTCAGCCATCTTCTCAAATAAAGAAAGTATGGAGTTATTCAGTAAGAGAGATGATGACAACTCTGATAATATAGGTCCAACCTCGAAAGTTCAGTGATATTGTAGACTCATCAAAATGGACTGCTACCATTGGTAATCAATACCGGTCAGGGGTACTATCATATACCATTGCTGTCTACAGACTTACTAAATATTATTTTAGATTTAGTCTGAATGTAAGGTATTTTCTTTCCAGGGATAATACAGTGGAATGTGCAAATAAAGTTATATACTCTGTATTTTTTAGTGATTCATAGCACGGGATGTAATGATGTACATATAAGTGTACTTCTGCAATGGTAAGGAGGCACTATAATGTTATGATGCCAGAAGAAACCTGAATAGAACAAGTTAGAACTTACACTTACTTTGTTCTATGTTGTATATGATAATCATGTTTACTTTTAAAAAAGAGATATAGTTGCCTTTTCATGGTTATCAACTTAAAACTTTCTTGAATATTGCTAATTTTTTACATTGAAACTTGTAAAGATGCATTGTTTTTAGCAAGACCATTGTGGTATCTTGCTAGTGGGAATAGGACCTGTGAAAATAACTTAGTGAAAGAAAAGAGAGGTGTGAAGTATAGAGAACATAGAAGAGACCTAGCTTGAAAAGAAAAAAAGAATAAAAAGGATGAATCCAAAAGTGAGAGAGATAAGCCATAGAATCCACTAGCGTTAGTAGGTGTGCAAGAGTGTCCAACTTTTTGGCATCTCCGGGCCATACTGGAAGAAGAGTTGTCTTGGGCCACACATTAACTACATTGTGACACGTGATCACAGAAAAAATCACGTAATGTTTCAAGTAAACTTATGATTTTGTGTTGGACCACATTCATGGCCGTCCTGTGGCCCGTGGGCTGCAGGTTGGACACCCCTGACTGTTGAGGGAGGAGTAGGACAAATGAAATATAAGGTCTTTCCCTCCTCCTGTTTCTTCTTTTAGAAAGCATAAATTTAAAAAACTCTGAATTTGTAAGTTAATTAAAGAAGCTACCTGCTTGAATGATGAGGAATGTGACTGGAGGATAAGAATGGTTTCTGGTAGAAGATGTGATAAATACTGAGAGACAGTCCATAGAAAAGTGAATTTCTTCAGGATCTGAAAGCCAGGGAGTGGAAGATGGTGGATGGTGAGGAAAACTGGAGTCCAAAGATTTCCAGAGTGGGGAGACTGGAAGATTGCAGCCATGTAAAAGGTGGTTGTAACCAAAACAAACAAGCGAGCAAAATAGAACAGAGACATAGAAATAAAGAACAAACTGGTAGAAACCAGAGGGAAGTGGGGAGGGGGTTAAGCGGGGAAAGAAGGGGAAGGGTCAAGTCAAGGAACATGTATAAAGGACCCATGGGCAAAGACAATGGGGTGGGAGGTATTGGAAGCTGGAGGTGGGGGGAGAGTAGGGCAAGGGAGAGTAATGGGGGAAAATGGGGACAAGTATAAGTGAACAACAATAAAAAAATGAAAAAACAGTTGTAGTACCAAGTGTGGATTGTTTTCTGTTGTAAACCAGTGGTGTTAACTGATGGTGTCATTGGACTAATCTGTTGCTCTTATATTTTGTGAAAGTGATTGTGAAATAGATACATTGTGAGAGAGATATCCTAACTGGTTGTGTTGGTAAGTTATCACTGATGCAGTAGACTTCAGTCTCGTCCTCCATCTGCCTTTTTATACTTCAAGTCAGTGGGAGAGAGTGTTGGGGAGTTAGGGAGACCATAAGCCTGCCAGAAACAGCAAGAACTTTCTCTGCTTTCTTTTCTTTTTTTTTCCTCTTGGGAGGTGGCAATGAAGAAGGAACTTGATATTGAGCAGATGAGATGGGGTTTTGCATCCAGTTTTTGTTCTCTGATCTGTTGTTTTCCATTTTCCTTCTGAAGTATCTAAGACACGAGTCCTGAGTGTTTCAAAGGCTTTCTTGAGATCCTGTGCTGTCAGAGATTTAGAATTCCCAGGTTGGCTTTTGCCCACCAGCACACTCTTCACAATTAACCTTGTGATAATACTGCAGTAAAAATTTATCGTGTAAAACTTACACATGTATTATTTGTTAAAGGAAAGGTTTGCTAAGCCCATAAGTAATAAAAACAAGATCACAGTATGTGTTTTACTTGCTTAAGAAAACAAGCTTTTTATAAGCCTGTTAAAAGCAACATTTTACTTGTAAGATACTTTATATTATTTGAAATACTTTCACATCTAATATACAATGTGCTCATTAAAACTTAACCTTAACATTTATTTAAACAGCCTCAGAGGAATCTACCCTTTGGCATGACATAGCATTTTATTTGTTACTAGAAAACAATAAACATTAAATAAAACATACAGAATTGAATGAATTTTCCTGTTCCTTCTGTAGTATAAAAAAGTGAGCCTTGATAAATATCAAATGTGTGACACTTAGATACTTTTCTTGGAGTTTCAGTTTGTAAAACAGAGACATTAATATTTGCCTTCTCGGAGAAGTGGCAAACATTACAAATAATACACGTAATATCTCCAGAATGGTGACTGGCACATGGTGAGTTGATCAGAATGGTAGCCATTTATTATTATTATTATTATTATTATTATTATTATTATTATTATTTTAATAGATAAACAGGGCATGAGAAAAACCTCAAATGACACAGCTAAGAAACAGATCCCACCAACATGTTCTATTAAATAGTCTTCCTTCTCGGAAGGGCATGCTTTTAGTTTGCTTTTTGTCAACGAGAATAGAAAAGGGCCAAAGCATTGCTGATAAAACACAAGATATCTACATCACTGCCTGGATATTTTTGCTCCTCCTCTGTCTGCTTGCTGTCAGATAGCCTTGTCTGAAGAGAAATGTGTGCGCAGAGAGGAGACAGTTATTAATTCTGTTGTGTTCAAATCAATCACTAAAGAAACAAAACTAAGATAACCTAATTAAAGCGAATCACAAATAAATCTGCTCTGTGATAGATACTGTCGAAACGGTGGTCGTGCGGTAGGAACGCACTTCACTGTGGCAGTTCAGAAGGCGTGTTTGGTGGCAGGACTAGACTGTGTGTGAGTCAGGCCTCGCTCCTGACCCGGCCCAGAGTGACCTTTGATCTGGGGCTTGTTCACCAGCTGTGTTGGTGAGGGAATTCCTACCAAGGTTCTGAAATGTCATGAACTTCCATACTCACAGTGCTGTGTGTCCTGCATCATAACGCGTCTCTCTGCTCAGTTGTCTCAATTCTGACGACTATGTATCAGACCCAAGTAATATCCATTATTTTCCCCCTTGCCCTGTGAACAATCAAGGAGAAGAGTGGATATTTATTTAAAAAGATTTTTATGGCAGGCCAGATATAAACAGACTACCCATAGGTCATTTGGTTCAAAGGGGCAGAAATCCTTGTAAATCTCAATGAGATCATCTAGAGATACACATTTTGCTTTACATGTCTGAAATTTAACTTTTCTTGGGTAGGGTTACTATTAGTGTAGAGACAGTGCAATGGGTCTTTTGAAGCAAATGATCCTTTTTATATACAAGTAGCTTCTTCTGTAAAATCTAGGAAACTTTTATCCCTTCCTATCCTGTTTTACCTGTACTCCTTGACTTATCTCCCCTGCATGACTAGAATCGCCTTGAGGGCAGGGAAACTGACTGTTGTCTCTGCAGCCTGGGGGTAGCATGACTGGAGAGTTGAACAGATTTCCATTTCCATCTTCTGTGCTGTGTATGAGTCTTCTTTTCTTCAGTTGTAAAGTAGGGGAAGTTGGTGCTTGTCTTTTAGGGTTGTTGTGAGGATTAATAAAATAACTTCAGTAAAGTTTCTATCGCAGTGCCTAACATATTTCAAGAAATAATTGAAGAAGTACTGGTTCCTCTTTGCCACAGAAGCTAGTTAGAATGGCGCCTTAAACATGCTTGTCTTGCAGTTAAGAAGGTTGCCTATTATTTTTAAATATACTATGAGTTATCATGTGTTGGTTATCTGACTGGGCACATTAGAGATATATCTCATGATTCCATCAATAGTATGTTATTACTCAGATTAACCCCAACAGATTTGATCACTTCAGCACTCAGCGTGCTGAGGATACCACAGTCCAAATCACCGGCCGGTCTTTTACCCACAAAGCAGTTACAAAATAAATGCTCTAAAGTGAGTTCTAGCTTAGACTCTTAACTGTTCACGCTATCATTCAAGCAGAATACTTTGTTGGACCAAAAGCTTCAAGTACTTAAAAACTTCACATGGCTTCATAAAACTAGACCTTTTCAGGCCAATGTTACTTTAGAATAGAGAGATTTTTACAAAAAAAAAAAAAAAACTTCAAAAGATTGTAGAGAATCTTGACTATATGTGTACATATAATTAAAATTCACTTTGATCATTTTGGTTATATGTTGGTAAGAAGTATGAGGTAAGAGGCATTGTCGAGAAAATTTAAAGTTTTAAAGTCGTTACCATGATTATCATTATTATTGACTAATGAAGTTTTCCAATATTCATGATTTAAGATCTCTTAAGTCACACCCTGGCCATTTGGTAGACACACGTGAAAATGGGACGCGACACTGCTGTCGCTCTTCGTCACCTCATTGAGTAGCTCACCACCCCGAAGGTCATCTGAAAACCTGTGAATCAGATGGCTGCTCCTTGAAACTGTACACAGTTCCATTTATGCTAGATTTGGAGACCAGACCTCAATTTTCTTAGAGCGATTGTGATAATTATCACATTTGTTCATGATATGACTATTATAACAGTACCGAGGATCAGATACACAACCTTTACAAAAGGTTTTTTTTTTCCAATTTTTATCTGAGTCCTTTCTTGAAGTATTGTTTAAATGTGTCCAAGCAGTTTTTGATCAGCAGTCATTATCTAGTTTACAATGTTTTTTGTAGTCATTCCTATAGCTGCGGGAAATAAGGCAGTGCACTTAATAGCTTTGAGAATAGCAAATCTCCTCATTGTTTATGTTGTGACAGATCATCTTCTGAAGAAGTAATCTTCTCATTGCTTCTCCACATTGTTTTTCCTTTGTTTTTTAAAACACTACAACAAAATTGTATGTTATTTGGAAGGTTACGAAATCTAGTTCGCGTAGCATAAGTTTCTATAAATTAAACCCATAATATTTAACTGGCATGTATAGGAAAGCAGTGTACTTAAATCTTAACTAAACTGAAAGTGCATGTATCTGTATTGTAGCAATTGAATGGTAAAAGATCATCTGCATTTTTAAGCAGAAAAGAACCCTTTGTGGTAATCTGTAATTTTCTGTTTTCCATTTTTTTTTTCATTTTTGTGTGAGTGGTTGGTGCTGCATTCCTGTAAAATACTTCCAGCTAATAATAAGGTATTTTTAATCAATTAAAGTGCATTTTTTCCTATTCTGGTGGTTCATCGTGTTCGTAAGGGTCTTCCACAGTCCCCCTGAGGCTTGCTTTTCAAGTGTAGAGGTCATGGGTATTTTGGATATGACTGTGACTTCAGGATCATGTGTCTGGATGGTTCAGCTCTGCTGATTGAAGCCTATTAATCTTACTTATCACTTTATAGTAAAGCATTCTATTGCTTTAGAATGTTCTCATGCTTTGAATTTGTTGTTTTTACTTCTTTGTTGCCCATGAGAGACTCTGGATTTGGTAATTATTATTTATTTTTATGTGTCTCTCTTTACCACATTTTGAATTTCTAGAATGCTCGCTATTGAGATAGAAGGAAATCACCTTTATCTATTAGATGCCCTTATGTCGCAATGTATAGGTTCTTTCCCCCTCTTATTCAGTTTATGTCTTTAGACACTGTGTGAAATCTGTTTAGATATTGTTTTAAATCTGTTTAAAAGTACTGTTTGGTGTTGTTTCTTCCCTCAAACTCCACATCCAGTCCATAAGATACCATTGGCTCCACTTCTAAAATACCTCCTCAATGTACATAATTTTCACCATGTTCATTTCGACAACTTTAGTCTGAGCTACTCTGGTTTTCTTGTCCCCTAAGCCTAAACTACTATACAAACTTACACCTGGTCTTCCTGCCTTTATTCTTTCTCCATTCCCCATAATGTACCCACTAGACAGAGCTAGACTTTTCTAAAATCCAAGTCAGATTTTAATAATCCATTGCCTTAAACACAAAAGGTTTCTATTAAAACTAGAATAAATTTAAGATTCCTTTTTACAGTCTGTAAGATTCTAGAGGATGTGACTACTACCTCCATGTCTGACCTCTTCCAACATTCTTCGTGTTCACTAAACTCTAAAAGTAGCTTCTGTCTCTCTTCTCCTTGGACATAGCAAGTTCATTTCCATTTGATGGTCTTGGTACTTGCCATTCCTTCCTATAGGAACACGCTTCCTTCATAAAATTGCATGAAAACCTCTGTTTCTTGAACTCAATTGTAGCCCGTCAGATAGGCTTATCCTAAGCACTCCATGTAACTAAGCCCCTCTTAGGCATTCTATTAAATTACCCTACTTTATTTTCTCTGTTATGCTTAATAGTATCTGAAACCCTCATGTATTTATTCCTCTCTTCTCCCAATACACACTTGAAGAACATTTGTCTTGGTCACTGGTATAGCCCCAACACTCAGAATAGGGCCAGGAACATAGCAGATAATGAATATGGACTCAAGGACCTACTAAATCCCTATCCTTTCCCTTCTACTAATAGAATTCTGTGTGTGTATGTACCTGTATAGTGAACACGATAGTTTATGCTGTAATATCCATTCGGAAGCCTGTAGTTTAGAAATCTGTATATTGAGGCTCAAGGACACCTAGAATGTAGTAGAACAATGAATTAAAATCTTGTCTTCTGGCTCTTGGCCTGGTGTTAATTCCCTTACATAATATGCTCGTTCCTGCTTTTAATTCATTTGTTTATTTAGTTCACTTATAAAAAAATATTGGGTATCTGTCCCTTCTGGAGCATACCTGTGAGTACAGCTGCTCTCATATTTTGGGGTGAAGTCCAATGAAAGTGGCGAAGAGTACTGACTTTCAAGTTACATAGACCTGGGGTACAGTCCTGCATCTGCTCTTTTACTTTAAGGTTAAATTTTAGGGAATTGTTTTTCAACTATGTGACCTTGGGAATGTTCTTTGGATTTTTTACATTCACTTCCTTCCACTCTAAGTAATAATGCCTATCATAATGTTTTAAGACATAAATGCAATAGCTAACAAAGCACTGAGCTCATTTTCTGGAACAATTAACTGTTATTGTTTGTAGATTATAAATGTTTGCATGTGGTTTTTATACCTATTAGATATGGTTCCTACTTGAAATATAAGTAAAGTCAACTCAGTCTAAAGTTATCTCTTGCCTTCTAGAGAATGTTTCTTTTTCTGATTTGAGTGCCATACATTTAGAATATTTTTTTCCATTAAACAGACAAACAAAAAAAAGTTTGCCATCTGCAAATTTTACTGTTTTACAAAATCATTATGGTGTTTCACAAATCTATTTTATTTTATAATTATAACTTTATTTAGCTTTCTATTTAACTGTATAGTACACTTAATAGTATTTTAATTATTATGGTTAATTTAATAGTCTCTTAGTACTTAGGAAAGGGAGTGCTTTATAAAAGCCATCAAATCTCATTTCTTTAGTTCCTAGGGTGTTTTGGAAATACATATTTTTTAAGTTAGTTAATTGTGTGGAAAAATTTCAAGTTATAACTTTTTAGAAAAGAAAATTGATATGTTTAACCAAAAATTCTGATGATAGAATTGAATCTACAGAGAAAAGGAAAAGAAGTATACTATCAATTCCAAATTACCTTTATTTGGGCAGATTAACTATCTTCATTCCATGACTATATGGGCATAATATAAACCTATAAGATGTTCAGAATGGAGTTAACTCTCTGGAAGGAAATGGTGCAATCTAAACCCTATAACTGGAAAGTATAAGAATTAGAAACTAAATTGATTAATACTGGATCGAATTATTATCTAGTGATTAAAGACTACTCAGTATAACTGATGTAGCATGCTTTTCGTTTTTGGAAAATAATATCTTAATTGTAATTGTGTTCCACTTGGTTTTTGTAAAACTGCATTTCACTGAGAACATACATGGGGTTTAGAAAGAGACCTAACCTCTGTAGCTTAGTGGTTTGGCACATCTGATGCACATTTTGGGAGTGGTTTGAAATTAGAATGTAAAGTCAGAATAGCATGACTTCAGCTAATGCACTATCTGCCCTTGACCCCTTCTCCACAACCTGCCAGTAAGGATACGTCTTTGACAAGTGTAACTGCCTTATGCCCATTTTATTTACAGTTTCCATAGCTAATGAATAATAAGAAAAAGTCCACCAGGACCTGATTGTTTACCTCTCTAACAGCAATTTACAGATGGTGCATGCTGTGGCTGTTACAAACCATGTCCTATAATAGCATTTGATGTAAGTAGCTGCACACCATTCTGTATTGTGGTTGGAGCTGGAGGAATAGAAAATTGGTCATTTCCCGGCAGATAGCAGTAAGTTTCAATTCAGTCAGAATGCTGTATGTACTGTGATAGGTTTATAATTATTACCCAAAGATTGATGGTTTCTTGGTGAGTGTAAATTTGTGCAGCAGTAATCCATTAAGAAATCAATAATCATTCCATTCTGATGTGTAGTTCCTATTCACTGTTATAAATGTGTACCCAGAGCTGAAACCAATGCCTTTTTAAAAAAATTGCAGTTGACACTATTGGAAATGAAGGGATTTATAACACTTTTTTCTTCAATCAGATTCTTTTTCTTTGCCTGTATTCTCCTGCCCCATATGGCATAGCTAATAAAAGGCTGCATATTTTCTTAATAATTAAAAAAATTATTTAGACCTCTTTTAATGTCTTTGTCTCCTTTTCTTTGTCTTTTAATTAGTTGTTTAATGGCAAATTACTTATAAGTTTAAAGTACATCTATCTTTTTTCCTCTAATAGGGAGGTGATTTTTCCCCCTAAATCTACGTGATCAGGAGAGTGGTAGATTCTTCCTTTTAAAATAAAATTTTAACCTGAAGCTATAATCTTCTCATAAAAAAAACAAATCTAACATTTATTTATTCCTGGAACCTACTAAGCACTGTGCTAGATGCCATTGGCGGAAGCAAAGATTATGACATTAACCCTGCTCTCAGATGAGCTTATATTTTAGAGGCAGAGAGACAGAAAAGGCAGAAATTAGCACAAGTAGCACAAGGATGTGAAGAAAGAAGAAAAGTGGTGGAGGAAACGTCGGCTCCGAAACCATCCATTACGTAAGTTCCGAACTGGAACTTCGGTGTTACAGCGTGATAGTGCTGGAGATGATGGAGTGTGGGTAGTGAGCTTCGTCCCGCAGGGGATGTGGCCAGCGTTACAAAACTCCACCATGGTTTGGGGCTGAAGGGCGTCTAAGTGAAGATGAGAAATAAAAATGGCGTAGGAGCAGAGTTAAAGTTAAAACACCGGAGAAAATATAAAATGAATATTAAATGCACCACTGCCCAACTAATCCCAGTTCTCAACTTCTCCTGTTACCAATTTCTGAATTATCTTTCCCTACTTAGTTTCCACTAGCAGGTTCAGTACAGTGCTAGCTCAACTGGCATAGAGACCACCATATCTATATACATCTGTTTCTTTTAATACAAATAGGATTACACTGTGCATACTGACTTATGGCTTGATTTTTCAATTGGGATTTCTTTTTTCATATTAATACTTACAATTCCATTATATATTGAGGATATATCATGCTTTACTTAGGTAGTGCCTCACTGATAAGCATTTAGTTTCTAGGTTTCTGCTATTACATTAACAGTGTTTAGCATGAATGTTTTTGTCCATCCATTTATTTTGGCATATATCCTCAGGATAACTTGGCTGTAGGTGTACTATGTTAGAAAATCTGTGCAGTGACCATGTTAGTGGATAAAGTATGATCAGCTTGCTCTTCGAAAAGCTTACTGATTTCCACTACCAGTAGTTTGGGAGCTCCTGTTCTCCAGCTGTTGACAACACTGAATTTTATCAATTTTGATTAATCTGAGAGGGGAAACTAGGATCTAGGAATATTTGACATTTTCTTAGTTATGGTTACTTCAACATTATTTCATATGTTTATTTGCAGAAATGTCTGTGTTTAATTTCTCTTCCTGAAGAACATTTTTGCTTTAGCATTCAGGAGAAATTATCATTAATAACTGTACTAATAGCTAGGAAAAGGAAGAAAAAGTTTTATTTGGTGCCTATCTTTTGAGGAAAATTAAATGGGAGGATACTTAACATCATTTGATGTTAAGTAAAAACTCCCAAATGTTACATACTGGACAGCACAAGATGTAGCTTTTGTGCCTGTCTCTGCTGTTATTTTCCTGAGTCATTTTGATAAAACCCCCTAACAAACCCTCCCAAGGTATTTAGCATAGCACTTCAATAAAGTTCAGAGGTTAATGAATCTTAATTATTATATTATGAAACCTGGCTACCCATGTAGCAGCGATCCTTTTAAGGAGAAAGGAATGTATTGAAACAGTAGAGGTAACAAGCAAAGGATACAGAAATAAAAATAAGGCTTTACTTTAAGAAATTACTTGATTACATTTAAGTGCCAGACATGAGATATAAGGGGATAACTTGTCTCAGGTATAAGGAGCTACCTGTGTCGGACCCAAGGTCTCTATCTTTCCTATATCAAGATCTCTGAGTCTATCAATCAATAAGCAAGTTGAATCACCTGGAAGCTCCCAGGCTAAGAAGCCTCCTCCTGAGAGAAGCTAATGTCTAGTACTCTTTTTGTTTGTTTTCTTATATACTTTTTCAGGAAAGTACTAGGTACATACTTGCCCTGCGTTTTACTTACATGGGAAACTGAAAATGGCTTGAGAGCAGAGAAAATTCTTTGCGTGACAAACATGTTTTTCATGAGAAATTATGTATCTAGATATGTTCTGTAGCTTCACAGCTTCCAGTCTGTCCCAGATCTAGACTGTTGGCCCCAGTTAAAGAGTACGCTTGAGGTCGCCAAGGACCTGGGCTTGTTCTTTCACTCAAAAAGAATTCTGGGGTGGAACAAAATTGCATCTCTTTTCCTTTCTGGCTTCTCTAAAATGTCAGTTTGAGGAGGTAGCTGATTCATCCTTTGCTTTTTGCCTATAAAATCATACTTAAAAAATTTCAAGCTTCCAGTCTCTCTCTGGAACTACGTGTGCGTGTGTGTATGTGTGTGTGTGTGTTCATGTCATTCATTTCACCACTGAGGATAACACTGATGAATCAAAACACTGCCTTGGAAGTGACCCCAGGGGTCACTTAGAACAACTTCCTAAACAAAGCCAGCATGTCTTTGACAGCATGTGTGACAGGTGGTCTCTGGGATTTTACTTGACCACTTCTGTGCTAGAGGAAGGTAGCTCATTTGTGCATTGCTGATCAGCTCTAATTCTTAGGAAGTTCTTTATACTGAGCCCTCATCTGCCTCTCTGGAATGTCACTGCTTTTTGCTAAGACACAAACTAAATGTCTAAGGGGAGCTTTACATTCTTTGTTCTATATTAGTGCTTATAGTTTAGGATTTCATGTAGGTTTTAGAGTTTTGTGTTGGCCCTTGTCTTTAAAAGGTTATCATGATTTCTTTTTTTCCCTTTAGAATATTTTTATTCTTTTCTAAAGAATTTTTCCATCTTTTTAAAAAAATTGTTCAAGTACAATGTTGTCTTAAGTAAAATGTTGTGTACATTTTTCCCCCATCACTCCCCCCATCCAAGCCATCCCCAACTCCCACCCTCCATCCTACCCCCCTTTTGCTTTGTCCATGTGTCACTTATACATGTTTCTGACAACCCTACCCCCAATGGGGGATAAAACATTATCATGACTTCTTTTCCAGAATAATACCCAGGTGTTATGCTGCTTAGCATGCATATACCATCTTTTTACATCTTCACCCAAACAGCAACAAGTAAACCATCTAAGTATGGCTACATGACAAACAGAAACAAAACATAACAAAAAATTCTGACTTTTTTCCAGTAATTTACATCTTATTAATGTTATTTTTAGTTATTTTACCCTCAAATAGCTGTCTTTTATTTAATAGTTCAGATTTAATTATAGTTAAAATACTGATGGGCCTGGAAACCATGCATGTTGTAAAGACAGAAATCCATTGATTAAGTTTCCATTTCAAATGCAATGCAAAATTTTGGCCTTGTGCATAGAATTTTGAGCAGTTACTATGTTACTCTAAAACTTGAGATAAAAGTGGGATTTATAAGTGAGGAGGAATATGGAGAGGTGTTGAAATTTACATGAAGGAAATAGGATCATCTTTCAGGGATTCATTTAGCTTAGGATGTGGAAACTTACCAAAATTTTCCAGCTGACATTTCTTAGGAAAGATTCGTAGGTGGAAAAGGTAAGGAGAAGTCCCCAGGCACGGGTTCTAGACATCCACGTTTGTTCCTCTGAGAAAATTTGACTTGGCTTATGACTTTGTATTTCTCCCTTGCCTGAGTGGTAGTTTAACTTCGCCTTTATTGGATTTAGTATTGTAATTGGATATGGAATTGTGCCGGGAAGCATATATTTCAATATGTGCACCTAAGCAATCTAAATCATTAGGATGATGACTCACTCACATTTAACAGGGAAATTAGCAGGCTTTTTCTTTGTGTGAACATTTGGGGAGGAGCTGACACATGCTAGCTGCAGAGATATACCAGTAGTGTTCCAGATCACCTGTGGCAAAACCTAGCCTCGTGGAGGGTGGGGATTTCTCTAGAGTTAGCCAGGCTAGGTTTTATCAGACATGTCCATGTTCCCTGTTGGAAAATTATCTGATCAGGGGATTCGCTGGCTAGTAAGTGACTGGATATATGTATTAGCTCATTCATTTAAGTCACTGCAGACTTGATGAGGGTGTTTCAGCAAGTGCACATACCATCGTGGCAAGGGACATTATGAAATTCTTAGAAAAGAATAATCTTTACACCCCAATTATTTAAAAAAATAGTTATGTCCTAGAGCCTTGTTTCCCAAACTTGCTTGTTCATAAGAATTCTTCTGGGATGATTATAAAAATAGAGTCCCACCCCTCACCCCAGCTGTACAGAATCAGAATCTTTAAGGAAGGCCCCTATGATCTTGACTGAAATACAGGCATGGCTCGTTTTATTGGGTTTCGTTTTAGTGTGCCTCACAGAGTGGCATTTTTTACAAACTGAAGGGAAGCACTCCACCAGCAAAAAGATCATGACTGTCCCTAATAGGAGACTCGCTTTACTGCTGTGGTCTGGACCCGAACCTCCAACATCTCTGACGTGTGCCTGTGGTGCACATGCAGGGAACTGGAAAGGACTGCATTGGGAGAGAAGGTGGTGGTTGCTCCAGGGAGCTAGGGAATTACACCTCGTACTATCAAACAGTAAAATGCCCCTTTCTTCTCAGTGATGGCATATGCAAGTGACTGAACTGTGTCTGATGGGTTTGTAGGGCATGGAGGGAAAGTGGATGTTTCTCTTAAAAAACAAAACAAAACAAAACAAAAAAACCCTAAACTAAAACAACTACTATGTAAAGATATGTTATCTTTTTTTAATTGCAGTAATCAATTGGTTTTTACTCTTTTTCTTTCTTATTCCTTTTCCTCTACCCACATTTGGTCATTTTTCTTTTTCTTGGCCTTCCACGTTATCTGTTTGGGATGTTTTAGAAAACCACGTGCAACATTTTCACACTGCATTTAATGGGACCGAATATTTTCTCTCTCCACGTCTTCTTCAGTTGTGTTCCTCAGTCTGTGTACAAAAAATAGACTCACGTTCCTGTTTCAGCCAGGGAGCTCGTGCATCTGTGACACTTCAGAAATAATCGGTTTAGATTTCAGCAGCTGATTAGTGCTCAGCTCTAACCAAGCTGAGAAGGAACTCTTAAGAATGATAACATATTATTCAACTTAGCTGTCTGTAGAGAAACGTAATAATAGTCATATTTAAGCAGTCCTGTGGTTATAAAAGGCTTTTGCTGTAGTTATGTTTTTCCTTATTGTACTTCAAACAGGCTATTAAAACATTTAGTGACCAGTCTACCAAAAGCGGTTATTCCAAGAGTAATCACAAAAATTTCATTAGGCTCCTTTCACTTATAGCAGGCGTGTCAAACTCATTTTCACCAGGGGCCACATCAGCCTCACGGTTGCCTTCAAAGGGCTAAATGTAGAGCTCCTTGCCCCTAGTTAAGGAGTAGTTACATTTGCACAGTCCTAAAATTACATTCGGCCCTTTGAAGGCAACCGTGAGGCTGATGTGGCCCCTGGTGAAAGTGAGTTTGACACCACTGACTTACAGCAACCCTGAATGTTAGGAAAAAAGTATTGGTGGAATTCTAGGACTATTCTATATGACCTGCTAAACAATTTTACAGGGACTCCAACTTCCACATTGAATTACTACTGAATGTAAGAAATATAGCTAATGGTATCAGTGTGGCACCCAAGTACTGATTTGCCTATAAGATAGGAAGCCGTATCCCCATGAGCTGGAGCCAAGAGGAAAGAAGAGATGCACGTTTTAAATGTGCTTGTGCAAACATTTACCTGGTTGACCTTATATTTCTCCAATAGTCCGTGGAAATAGGCTAGAAATAGAATCGGAGAACACAATAGGATCGATAGAAAAAATAGGATAGGTAGAAATAGAATCAGAAAGCATAAAACTGATTTATAGAATGAACACTATAGGATAGTTATCTAAATCAACTAGTGTATATTTATTGAATACTTTATGAAAAATACTGTGTGTAGGATGGAGAAGAGTATTCTTCCTGTAAAGAGAATGAAATTTACCATAAAGAAGTCAAATAAATTAAAAATCAAGTATCAGTTAGATATTTTAAATGTGAGGTTGATACATTTTCGCAAATATAACAGAGTTTTCCAATTATGTCCATATGATTAAGGCAGAGGGTACCCTGATTTCTTCAGAAGAATTGGAGGTCATCTACCTTCCAGTTATATTCATAGAATTAATCATTTCTTTTCTGTAATCTAGCCTCCTGTTTCTATAATACAGCTCTGTCGTTCCTCTTCCTGAAAACCTTCATGACTCCCCTTCCCTGTGGAGAGCTACAAAGAGTTGTATTAGCTGTAAAGAACTAACATGTTCTTTAACATTTTATGCTACACCGTTTATTAAACAACACAATCTATCTTTTTATTTTCATCTCCTGAAATTGCCTTCCACATATATCGTGTTTCAACCACAGTCACTTGTCATGTCTTGAACATACGTTCTTTGATGTTGCTTTATCTTTGCACAACCCTTTTCCTTGAATTCCTGTCCCTTTTTCTTGACCGGGCAAGCTCCCAGTCCTCCTCAAAGACCAAATGTTACTGCTTCTTTAAAACTGTAGCTACTCCTCTGTGTTCTAGTAGCACCGGTTATATACATAACTCTATTACAGTACTTACCACATTCTGTCCTTACTGTTTTATGTCTGTCTCCTTTATTATACTTTAAAATCCTCCAGGACGGAGACTGTCTTGTTCCTCTCTGTACTTGTACTCCTGCCACTGTACCTGCTGCAGAGTAGGTATACCCCTCCCCCGTGTTTTATGGCCAAATGAACAAGGGAGAGTAAATGGGCTTGGGTGAAGTGGATAGGAGTAGGGGGTTGCCTTGGAAGAAAGGGAAGTGGAGGTCTCCTTTAATGGGGGTTGGGGTGGGAGAGAGAGAGATCAGGCAGTAAAGGTCAGTCTTGATCTGATTTCACTTGCCCTTATGTGCACAGGATGCAGTAGAGCTCCATATAGGATGGCGACCTCTGATCCCAGATCTGTGGAGATAGTCCTACTACACCCAACACTCAGGCCTTTTCAGGTCTCACTTCGTGGTTATTCTTGTCATTTGGAGCCAGCCAAGATGGAATGTCTGTAGCTGGGCCCCATAGTAGGCTAGACTATTAATAAGCAAAATTCCTATGGACTTCCTTATATGTGTCATCTGGAACAGAATAATAACAGTGGTACACCCTTTCTCCTTTGTCCTTCTCATATTTCTTCTCTCCCACACTGTCTTCAGTCCTGTTCATGCTGGCTCATGGATTTAGACATCTAATGAAACTTCCTCTGGCCAAACCTAGGGAGATTTGTTTCAGCTCAATCATTTGCCTTTGTCAAGTTGACCTATTTCATTAAAAAAAAATGAGGTTGTGGTGGGAAGAGTACTTAGAACGCAGGAAGGGGCATGCCACCGGTGCCCAGGCAAAGGTTATGTAGATAAGGCTAGCTTTAGTGAAGTACATGAATTGTCTTTGGGCCCCTTTTGCTATTCTTTCTTCTTTCTTAACACTCCCCTTTAGAAACCCACTTCCTTTGTGGTACTTTTTTTTTGCTGTTTCGCTGTCCCACTCAGTCTTGGCTTCCTTTCAGGGTTCTGATATGTCTCCACAATCCCTCTTCATCCAAAGCAATACTGGTCTATGGCACTAGCACCCCTTTTTCCATTCTGTCCCATCATAGAACAATTCAAGTAAACTCATTTAAAGCCGAGATTTTAAAGAGTGATGTAGTTGAATAGATTACTGTTGTTTTACAGTAGCATTTATCACATGTAGAGGTTTGTCTAGAAATAGAAAAGTCTCAAGTCATTTTAATAAATTTCTAATAATGAGACTTTCAGGCACCAGATCACACTGGAGGGTATGGAGGAGAAATTTGGGACTGTGAACACTCATTTTCTATCAAATTGATAACATTGAAGTAGCTTCTCTCAGCCCACAGGTGGTACCAAACCTGAGCTGAGACATTTCATTTCATGAGTACAGAATATCAGCACTACCTTTGTGGTTAGAAAAGTGTTAGAGAATTTTAGGACCTGGAAATGACTTGTTGGACATTCTTTGACCCCAGGCCAAATGTTTTTTTTTTTTTGAGGGGGAAGCCTTTTTTGTGGCATCTATAATGCGTACAAAGCTTGAGTTAATAAGATTTGAAACCACCTTTTTTAGTTTGTTGGAGTTGGTATTGTTTACTTTTATTTTAATATGAGGAACTTCTGGTTTTGCTGTATAAACACAGGACACATTTCCCAGTGTTTTTGAATACTGTGCAAATACGCACTTGAAACCCTTGGCCGGAGCCCTCCAGCCAGCCCGCGCCTGTGCTCGCGGTGCCTGGGCCTGCGGGGTGTGGGAGAGGTGTGCTCATGTCAGAAGGTCCACACTTGTGGAAACCGTGCCACGGGAAGAGTTGCAACTGCTTTGATAAAGCTCCTATAAAACCTCAGCTTCTAAACATCTCTAAAGAATAAAATGCCACAGCTATAAAAATATGTTTTATAAAAATATACCAAGCCTTTCTATTTTGGTATTCAATGCATTTGTCCTAAGAAGGAGGGAAAACCTGATCAGTTGGAAGACACAGAGCAAGAACTATTTATACCAGGGCTTGCCTTTAAGTTCATTTATAAGCCTCTGCTTTTTTTTCTTAAGAGTGTATTTTTGTTCTGTATCCTGATTGTGGTGGTGGTTACATGAATCTTTGTGTGTTGTAGAACTGGATGCTAAAGGGGGTATAAAACTCAACTTTTTTGTATGACAATATTAAAGATAAAATGATATGATAAATGGATGCACTTTTTATTAGAAACCATGGTAAAATGGTGGTTAGATTTCCAGAATAACCAGTGAAAAGGCTCAGTAAATATAATACTTTATCTGATCGATAGTATTAATAGTATTATGCACACTAAGCTTTAATGAGGAAATACATTTTATTTATTTGTTTGTTTACTTGTTTATTTATTTTGAGGAGATACATTTCGAAACCACAAGTGAGAATTTGAAGAATGCATTTTTCTCTGCATAGCCAGGAGTGGGAACAGAGCTTTGGCAATTAGAGTTCTGGTGGTGGTTGTGGTAAGTGCAGTTGCAGCAGCTGTGGTTCTTGAGGTGGGGGCTCAGACTGCAAGTTGGAAGAGGATTGACTGGGAGTAATGGCTGAGAGACCCTGGCCTTCGCACATCGGGAGTCTTGACTGTGGGGTGGTCGTCAGTTCCTTGATGCACCTAGCATTTTGCACGTAGTGGATGCTCAATAACTGGTGCCTGGAAGCTGGGGCTGAGGATTGCCTAGGTTCAAATCCTGGCTCCACTAACCTGCTATGTGACCTTGGATAACTTACTTACCCTCTCTGCTTCATCTCCCTCTGCCTTAAAGATTGGGAAGAACACCTCTCTCATAGGCTGTTGGGAAGATTAAATGAGATGAAGCATGAAGCTCTTAGCAGAGTTTGACGTACCTAGTAAGTGACCTTGTAAATGTGAAATGCTATTATTAAGTAACTGCTTTGTGAATGGCAGTGGCTTCTGCTGCTTTCTGGGTTAGGGAGACAGTGCCAATAATGATGTTTACACATTGGTTTCTTTGTTGGGGTCAGGAGCTTTTGTGAAATTATTTTTTTCTGATAGAAAAGCCCAGAAAACTCAGATGTCTAAACTTTTAATGTTTCTTTCCTTTCCTATATACCTTTAATTCTCAGCTTTTTGCATAATCAATTTTACCTTAAATGCCATCGAGTAAAAATTATTTGGTATACCAGTTATTTGAAGCATTTATAGTAATATGGGTTAATTTTCCTGAATTGTGATGATTGGATGTGAAAATGATGATTTTAATAAAATCTATTTTAATTATATATATTTTATTTTAAGTGTTTTTAATGGAATGAATGCAGGTTAATTAAGGGGAAAATAAAAAATGCATAAGTAAAAAGGAGTACTCAGTCTCACAATTAGAGCCAATTACGGTGCAAAGTAATAATAGCAGAAATTCTTTTGTAGCGTTTACTGTGTATCAGCCATTATTCTAAGTGCTTTGCATATACTGTAATTTATTTAACAACTCAGAAGATTTCTATCCAGTCATTTTCTATCCCCATGTAAACAGAAGAACAACTAGGATCTTATCATAAAAATTGTTTTTATGTGATTATTTTGTCACAATAGTTTACATTCTGTACACTGTCTTATGTCACTAAATGCATACATGTGTACACATTATGTTTTCAGCAGCCACAGAATATTGTTTTCTGTGGTAATCAATCTGTTCAACCTATTGGCACACCTTTTTGTGGTCCTGTAACCAAGGGAAAGTCTGTCTCATAAGATGTTGGTAATATGACTTTCTTTTGTATAGTGCAAATTTTGTACAAATTTGTACGAAAAATACAAATTTTTCCTACAAAAAAAATTTGTATTTTTCCTACAAACAGTGCTTTTAACCAGAAAGTCAACAAAGTATCCTCTATGATTATTTCTTATTAAGAGAGTTTTGGGCAGTGCTTTGCTCTAATTCTAGAGTTTTACCCTGCTTCTGTGTACCTGCTCTACCAAGTAAGAGAGCTCTGATGTTACACAGCTGTGTTTTCATCGTAGACCCAAACAATGTGATTCCGAGATAGCTCTTTCTGCTCTAAAATGTTTTAAAGTGGAATAAGATCTAAGTATTTATTATGCTACGTAAATGATTAGACAGGTTTCTTGGTTTACTGACAGTTGGCATGTGAAGAAATTCTCTTTTAGTTTTGATGGGAAAAACTCGGTCTAATGCCAATTATGGCTATTTCCTTATAGTAATTGGGACATATTTGTTGAGATCCACATGGTTTGAGTCATGCAGTGCCTTCACCTATCCCTTTAATTTATTTTTAAGGCAGGAGATGAGAGTGATGGATTGGTTTCAGGGTGTGAACACAGTCTCTGATTGTAATTCGGGAGATATGTGGATCTGAAGTTGATGGGCAGGCTGCCTGGTTAGCCAGGTGAGCTTCCATTATCGCAAGAACCTGTACCGATTAGTCTGCTATCATATTGAGAGACCTCACTACAAACACAGATATTTTCCCAGGGCGGCTGAGACATAAAAGATAATATTCCATCTGAGGCTTACCATTGTTTCAAGCCTATAGAGTTTTATTTACCTGTTTCTAACAGGGATAGCATGTTTATTCAGGGGAGAACTGGAAATCTTATTTTCCTCTCCTGTCTCCATTTCCCTTCCTCCTACCTCAAATTCGGGCCAGTTCATAATTGAGGCATCAAAAAGTATAATTGTATTTTTGTAGGCTAATGTCTTGCAAAAACTAAAAGTTCAGTAAACTTATTGAATATTGAATGGACAAAATTAGATTAAGAACTATATAAATAACAACATGAAATATGACTTATCATAATGTGTGATTGTATATATTTATGATTACAGCTTTTTCACAGCTGCTGAGTGCAGTATTGTCTAATTTGGCTGTGACTTTTGCCTTCTTAGATCATGACTGAAACAGCTCTTTTACAGTTTTTAAGAGTTAGTAGGCATTGGCTTTAATTCTAGAAAGCTTTCCTTGAATAGGTTTGTGGTTCTTTTTCTTAAGAGGCTTATGCTTTGATCAGAGTCATTAAATTAGATGCCTTGGAGGATCAGATCTTCACACTTTGGGAGGACTTCATGAAGGATTTCTTTTTTTAATGAGAAATTTCTTACCTGATTTTCACATACTCTTCCATATACTTTATATACTGAGTACATTCAGTTTGTACAATGATGTACATCACTTGGTCAAATAATCTGACCATTAATAATTAGATTTCTCAGTTCCACCCAGCAATGAATCAGTGGGTAGAACATGAAAGAAAAAAAAAAACTTAGTCTTTCTCACTTATATTTTATTTTATCAAAATACTCTTAGATTTTTCCATAGCAATTATATTTAGGATCTATCAAAGTAAAACTGTCAGAGAACTTGGTTGGAGTAAAAAACACCTTTGTCCCTGCTTCACACATGGACACACACACTCATCCCTTATTGTTTTAGAGGAAGATCAGATTTTAGATTTCTCTGAAGAAGCTAACAATAGGGTATTTTTTTGCAGGAAACCGTATTGTCATCATTAGCAACTACCAAGCACTGAAAATATATTTAAAAACTCCAGTCAGCTGTTACTTGAACCTAAACTTTAGAGTTGGTTATCAGTGTCTGAGGAATTCAGGAAGTCATTTAAGGGCAGAGAACAAGGCCGCATTAATGCATTAAGGAGGACTGATTGCTCTAGGGATGTTAGGAAGAGGGTGGTGGTGTAGTTTCTGGGAGACAGGTGTTCTGTTAGCCTGCTATCACCTGCCATCCATGTGATAAGCATAAAATTATCCATTTAGCTTTATTTCTATCAAACTTGTGTACCCTGCTCCTCCTTGCTGAATAAGATGCCAAATTTAAGAGTATAGTCCTAATCAGATTTAGGAACATGCTAAAACTAAACAAAACACATACCTTTCTTCATCTCTCCACCATAATTAGAAAAAAAATGTGCCACATGTCGATAGGTGAAATTGGACAGAGAGAGAGAGGAGAAAAAGCAAAACATTTTACATCAATAGCAAACAAACTTTCAACCATGACTTTTTTTTTTTTTTTTGGAAAGTAGACTCTTGCATCTGACGGGGATTTCTTGAGATTGTACTTAAAATTGTTGTAGCATGTTTACTAGAGGGAGCCAAAGTGTTAATTTCATTTGATACGCATAGTGGATAGATTCCAAAAGTTGATGGAACAGTGAAATTAATGTCTAATAAATACCTATTCTTTATTAGCTCCACAGTTTGCTTTGGAGAGGCCCAGGGATACTTGGGAGTTAAGGATAACATTACTCTTTCCTCTAGGGTGGGTTTAAGATGATATACCTATGTATTGTAAAGATAGGTGCTCTCAGCCCACCACTTCAGACACATTTAGAGTAGTACCATCATCTATTTCCTGGATTGTCCCTTGCTACAGCTGTGCCAGGAGCCAGCGTGGGTGTAGATTCTCCTTGGTGGATAAAAGAGATTCATTTCTTATTGTTGTGAGAATGATCACTGGATACCTATACCCTTTTGTACAAATCTATCACATGCCTATCTCCACTTCATTTTAAATGCCCTAAGAATTTGCATATAAAATAAACAAAAGGCATAGAAACAGACTCAAGATACAGTGAACAGACTGATGGTTACCAGAGGGGATTAAGAACTACAAATCGGCAGTTACGAACTACTCCCCGGATGTAAAGTACAGCATAGGGAAAATAATCAATAATGTTGTAATAATTACGTATGGTGTCAGAGAGGTACTGGAAATATCAGGGGGACCATATATAAAATGTATGATTGTCTCACCACTGTGCTGCACACCTGAAGCTAATACAAAATAATATTGAATGTAAACTGTACTTGAAAAAAGAAAATAAAATGAAGAATTTGCACATAAATCTGAAGAAGGAAAGCTCTCTCTATTCCCTAGGAGGATGTTTGTTCACACCAGCTCTCTCCATGTCACCAGCTTCTCCAGTAGGAGTTCTGGGTAGAAGACATTGAACCCATGGATTTCAGGACGTGGTCACTGAGTTCATAACAACAAACCTGTAGTTATGGTGGGTGAACTGTATCTTTTTCACTAGTCAGTCAGAAGCAGCAAGGAGTGGAGGGCAGGCAATAAGCCAGAAAGTTTTCATAATTATCTTTAAGAAATGTGACATAAACATATTTCTTATCCAATTTACAGATTTGAAAATCTGGAGCATAAGACTGCATCTACCAGAGCTATTGACATGTTACTGTGGAATAGTTAAAAAGTATATAACTGAGAGTCATACATATGGTGACTTCTTTTAATGTACTGGTAAATCCCAATTTTTTTAGCATCCTTACTGGTTTCATAAAGTCCTTAAAAGTACTTACTTGCATCTGTATATAAAGGAAAAATAAAACAGAAGCTTTCGTGCATATTTATTGATGATCTCCAAGGCCTTAGAAGGGAAGACATGGTCCAAATCAGACATTTAGATCATATTGGAATGTTCATAATTATTTCTAATACATGATAGAAAGTTTATATTTTTAATGCTTTTTTTCTTAGTTTCTATATGTTAGGGATGCTGGTTTTCTTTTGGCAGCTTTAAGGGCAAGGAAATACTGTATTAAAGCAGTGAAATTTATTATTGAAACATGCATTTGCAAGTATTGACTCATTTAATCTTCATAAGACCTATGAGGTGGATACTGTTGCCCTCATCTTATAGATCAGTCACGGGTGTACAATTAAAAGCCATTAAGAGGTACAGCTGTGATTGAAACCTAGGTTGTGTGGCTCCAGAATCCTTGTTCTTAGCTAGGATGACAATATTTCCCAAACTATAGATTATAATTTATTATGAGCTGGAAATCAATACAGTGTGTTTCAACTAGCATTTTAATAAAAATAAATCACTGTGTGTATATATTATGTGTACTAAGTATAAGTATTGTTTTATTAAATCATTTTTACAATCATGTGCCTCTATATTTAGACAAATATAGATGTAGATATCTACTGAATTGCAGTAGAAAGTGTATTCTGATTGTATACCTAGGTCAAAAATCATTTGCAAGCCCCTGAGCTACACTATAGAGCCATTCAGTGCCTCGAAAATAGGTGTTCAGTAAGTATTAAGTTGAATAAATGTATTATTAAACTTTAAAAAACTCACATAGTGTTAGGCTAAAAGGCTTCTGCTGAACATATAATTTCCCTGTGGAATAGGACTGAAAATGTTAGTCCTAAGTTCTTAATCAATAGTACGATAACACTCTGATATAATCAATTAGTTTATATCCAATTCCCAACCTAAATTCAAGTCGTCTTCCCAAAATTTTCTGGATGGTATTTTTTTATTACTTTAAGACTGTCAAATAATAATCATAGTCCAAAAGAAGAGGCAATTCTTAAAAAATTAGTTAATCTGGATTCCATTGAATAATGATACATTATCAACAAGTGATGTTTATTTCAGCAATGCAAAGATGGTTCAATGGTAGGAAATGTGCAAATATTTATCATATTAAACTAAGTATAAAAATCATAGTATTATTTCTATGGACACTGAGAAGACATACGATAAAAATTAACCATCTTTCACACTTAATAGGACTTAAAGGGCTCCTTCAATGGGATAAATATATATTTATACTATCTCACAAAGCTATTATGATTGATGGGAAGACACATGAAGTATACTCACTAGCATCAGAAATAAAGACATTTGGCTCACTTCCTTCACTGTTATTTACAATTGTGCTGGAGGAAATTGCCAATGCTATTAGATGAAAGGAAGAAAGGAGGGTATTCAGATTAGAAAGGAAGCAGTGAAATAATTGTTATTCACAGAAGATAAGATTTTATATCCACAACCCTCAGAGAATCAGTTGAAGAGTGATTGCAAACAACATATTAATTCAGTAATAGGGAAGTTAAAAAGTAATGTATGTTTTATGTAAGTGTATAATAGTCATATTAAAGAATACGCAGAAGAACGCTTAAAACGGGAAGAGATACTGTATTCTTTGGTAGGTAGACTCATCATCCATGTCTCATACTGAACATCAGGAATTCGAACAAAGATTTAAATGGGAAAGATGAAACCATAAAAGCAGTAGAGTTACACCCTGGCTAGATAGCTCAGTTGGTTAGAGCCTCATCTCCATATGCCAGGGTTGCGGGTTTGATCTCTGGTCAGGGCACATACAAGTAGCAACCAATTAATGCATAAATAAGTAGAACAGCAAATATCTTTCTCTGTCTCTCTCTCTCTCCTCCCGTTCTCCCTCCTTTCTAAAAATCAATAAATAAAAGTTTTTACAATAGTAAAAGAAAATATGAATTTCTTCTGGTTTGAGAATGGAGAAGGCCATTTTAATAAAACTCAAAATTCAGTTTAAAAAGATTAATGTAGTTAAGTTTATAAAACTTTAAAACTTCTACATGGCAAACAAATATGAGCAAAAGCAAAAGATAAATGGGTTGGAGATAAAAATTACAACTCATTATGAATAAGATCTGATCTCCCCAATATATAGCAAGTAGTATTAATTGACTAGACCTAACGCAGATCTGGTTATATTAATACATAGCTCACAGAAAAATACCACTGGCTTTTACACATATGAAGAGTTTCTCAACTTCATTCAAAATAAAAGAAATCTATGACTACACTGACAGCATTTTTAACAAAATGCAGTGCATTAGCAAAAATCCAAATGTATAATAGCACACTCTGTTGGCAAGGCTACAAGGAAACTAGGATTTTCAGACATTGTTGATGAGAGGATGAGTTGATATAAATGTAAACTGGAACAAATGCATATGAGCTTTGATTTAGTATTCTTGTTTCTACAAATTTATCTTACAGTGTATTTGTAAAATGTTAAGTGTACAAATTTATCCAATGCTGCTTTGTTTTTAATAGAAAAAGACACGACACATTTTACAGTTAATGTCCATCATTGGAGGACTGATGAAATAAACTGGGTACATCAATAATGGAATGTATGTAGGTATACGAAAAGATGAGGAATCTTATGAATATGGATGGATTTCCAAAATATATTGCTAAGTTAAAAAATGCAAGGGCAGAATAAAATAAGTTACATTTGTGCAAAAAAGAGAAATTACTGGCGGTTACATTAAAAATGCCAGAAAACATACAAGAAAGCAATAAGCAGGTTATTTATTTTGGGGGTACATAGGTAGAGGATTCATAGCTGAGCAGAAAGGGGATCAGGACAGAGTCAAGACTTTTCATTATATACTTTTTTAAAGCAAGACTTTTCACTATATACTTAAAATTTTTTAACCAATAAACAATTGAACAAAAATTAGGACTGGAATTCATCTTAAAAATTACTGGACATTGTCATGCAACATGTGACTCTGAAAATTACATTTATTAAAATGTCTGTAATATGCTTTGCTTATGCTTGTCTCCTCGAGATAGAAGACTGTCATATTGCCATGCTATAACATGACAGTAATAATGGTAGTGTTAAGAGTTTGTTCTCGTTACTGTTAAAATTCATTTAATACATATAAATATATATAGGACATAAACACAAATGAGAGCATTGAACATCTGTTCAATATAGGATTCAAGAGCTACATCTTAAGTTTTGGTAGGATTTATTTATTCTGTGAATTATTTAATAACCTTTCAGAAAGTTAATTTGTAAGAAAGACAGCAATACTTACCTTTTAGAATTGAGGCCAAGATTAGAGTGAATGTCTTTATAAAACAACCTAATAAATACTGAATGCAAGCATTTATTATGCCTGTGATTGTTAATTATGATATGCAGTCTTAAAATTCTAAGGTGAATGTTAACCAGGAAAACTGTACAGTTTTCCCTACTTATAATATTTGATTTATTTGAATAGAATAAAGGGTGAGTTGGTTACAAAATTTTTGATGGTATGAGTTTGTGTCTACTTGCATTTTTTATTTACTAAGAATCTGATAGAATGAACTGCTCAAATTACTTTTAAAATAATCTCAAATTGAATATTTGATATGGAAAATTATCTGTTATAGTTAAATTATTTGAAATAGTTTAGATTACAGTTGATTGTTTAAAAATGGCATATCCACTAGATGGAATAAGATAGAGTTATTAAAAATTAGATGCATAAAGATTATAATGGCATAGGAATTTTTCAAAATAAAGTAATTTAAAAGGTTGCAAAAGTTTATTTACTAGGATTTCAAATTGGTAAATAAAAATCTACTCATGTATTTGAATTTCATAGAAAAAATAGGAGGAATATATATCAAGTTTTATTAGTGTTCACTTTGAGTGTTGGAATTATATTTTTTTCTATATTCTTTTCTAGATTTCCAAATTTTCTGTTGAATGCAATGAACGTTATTACTTTTGTGTATTTGTATGTGAAAAAGCAGTGTGTTTATACTTTGAAAGTGCATAATAAAATTTAAGTATATGTACCTATTCAAGAAAAGGAGTCCAAAGCTGTACTGACTTTGTTAGTGGAATCTTATTCTAGAAGAGTAGCACTTGGCACCTGGAGGGACTCCTGGCACTTCTGCGTATTGAGGAGGGGTTTATTTTGGTAAAGTAACACTACCACTACAGCCTGGTGGCCACTGCAGTGGGATCAGATCTCAGGTCACGTCAGTTCATTAGCTCAGCGTGTAGCTCCACTCTCTGAAATTGTGGGCCACAGTCAGGGCTTTTAAAAATTTCTTAATTAATTGGAATGGCATTGGTTAATAAAATTGTAGAGGTTTTAGGCGAACAATTCTATAATATATCATCTGTATATTGTACTGCATATTCACCACCCCAAGTCGAAACATTAAGGGTTTTTAGAAGGTGATCCCTGTGTCTTTCGCGCATGTACTTGTGCTTATCGAGACCAAATACAGATCACAGGGCATCGGGGTTGGTAAAGTAGCTAATATGAAGAGGTAATTTTGTGCTCTGTAGATGGAAATGTAAAAGAAATGTGCAAAGTTCTTCTATCCTTCTGTTCACTATTTAAACATCCTCTAGTTTCCAGTGAAATAAGTGGACATCCCAGAGTCGTCCTGATTCCATTTCTGCACAGCTGGTGTTATTCCAGTTGACATCAGACCTAACACCCATTTCAAATACTTTGGGGAATAGTCAGTGAACTAAACACTGAAAACAATGTCTTGTAGGTTTCTATTTAGTGATTTCAGTCATTTTTCCTTGATTTATAGTGACTCCATCATCCTGAAAATTCAGTGTCCCTGTTACCTTTTGTCTAATGTAGAATCATGCCCCTGATTCTTTTAATTTCATTTAACCAGAGCTTTTGAGGGATTTTTCAACCCCTTTCAATTTAGAGGTGTGAAACAGACACAGAAAAGGTAGGGAATTGTCCAAGGCTACACAGGTAGTAAATACATGAAATTCAAGTCTTTTCACTTTCAATTCAGTGTTCATGCTGCTTTATTATGTTCCAGTTACTATTTTTTTAATTTTCTAAAATGTTGAGAAAGGGCTAGGATATATCTGTTCTTTACCATATTGGGACTTGATAGGTGTAATGATAGACACTTTTGAACAAAAATTACATTAAAATGTAAAAAAAATCTTTTATTTCAAAAGTACTTAAAAAATGGAGAGATGCTTTTTAGTACCATTGTCCCAGTATTAATGACATCTTAAATACATGCATTATTTAATGTATTCATCATCATGTTATATATGAACAAGACACATGAAAGTGAGATTTGAAATATTTTAGATTTTTCTAAGTGGCAGGGGCTGTTACATATTTGGTATCAGAATGGAAAACCTACAAGGAACAAATTTATTTTCTTAAAAGTAGTTAGACCATGTTTTCATTTAGAAAAACAAGGATGGCCTAAGTTAAACAGGAAGAATTTGGTCCCCTCTTTTGTAACTTATTGGTTTAGAAACCACAGAAAAAATTTTAAAAAATAGCATTGATGTAAAAAATATTTAAATACTAATTATTCGATTCATTATTTTCAGTTATTGTAATAATGTCTTTTTTCCCCAGGGAAGTAGCCAATTGTGAAGTTTAACAATTTAAATAAAGTTTAGGACCTTTATGTCTTAAAAATGGTATAATTCTTATCACTGGTTATAAGAAATACATGGATTGAAAAAATATTATCAAAAAGATTACAAATTTATCTTTTGCCCCAGAGATGTTTTATTATCTGAAGAAGGGAAAAATTAAATAGTGTAAAAGAAGTTGCAAAACTCTTAAACCCTACTGCAAACATTGCTGTGAAAGAGTTTGGTTTAACTGAGAGCTTGGCATTCTCACAGCAGAGGTTTTGAGCATGGTGCCATTCGATCGGTAGTTTGGCCAAAGTTTCCCCCACCCAGGATTTCCAGTGTTTGGGGGGAAAGGATCTTTGCACTTCAGTCTTTTGACTTTGGTTACAATTTTATAACTTGGTAAGCTTTCTGTAAGTTATGTTGTTTTGCTTTAGATAAAATTATGTCATCAAGGCATTTGGGAAAATTTGAGTCTATCTGCAGTGATATGATGTAATGTGTATAAAAAACCTTTCAGATAACAGAAAAAACAATTCAGGAATTAAATACCATTCCTTCATCAGGAATTAAATATCATTCCTCCATCGTGTGTGTGTGCGTGCGTGCGTGCAAGTGTTCCCTTGCTACCGTGGTTTTCACTGCCCTCCTTCCCAAACCTCATGTGTGTTGACTAATAGTGTTGACAGGTTCTTTTGGGAACAGCTGGAAAGGAAAACAGCAGGAGAGAAGAGGATTGGATCTTTGGGGAATGATTGGGAGGGAAGGCAGTGGGGGAATTGGTTTCTATGGGTGGCTCATGGGAGAGAGCTCTGCCTTAGGAGAGGAGTCAAACCTTTTGGGAGGTTTAGTGGAATAAGGGGTCAAGAATTGGACATTTCAGGGAGTCACTGCAATTGAAAGAGAAAGAGCAATGAAGGAATTCACTTGGACACTCCTCAAAGGAGACTAGTGTTGAAAGCACTGAGCTCCTCTCAGAGAATTCTGGTTTTGAAGCAGGGATGGGGAGGGATGGGTTCTCGCCACTACTTTTGTTGTTGGATCCACTTAGGTCCCTGGTGTAAGGAAGGATCCAGATAGCTGTAGTTACAAATGGGTTGGCTGTGCATCTCTATTTGTGTATGTAAGTGTTGTTCTGACTTCCTCTCCTTTTCACTGTCTTATCTGAGTATGGGAATGGCTGAAGGCTTTTTTGCTATCTGTGTGTTTTATGCTCTGTGGATCTTTTAAGGCGTGGCCTTATCAAAGTTGGCATCTAAATGCAAAGGAAAATGCAGGGCAAGCTTGTTCTAGTTGGGGTTCCTGTCACCAGACCATGGCAATGTGGAACAATGGATACATTACCCGAATTCACTGGATGCAAGCAGAGTCCCAGCTTTCACGCTTGCCCTTATCAGCATTTAAAATAGTGCCCAGTACTAAAAGTACTATCTATAAAGAGAACATCTCCTTCCCATTCTCTTCTTTTCCCTATCCTTTATGAATATTTTAGGGGGAAGGCTTTTGTTTGAGCAGTTAGAAATGTGGAAAAACAAGATTACAAGGTCGGGGTGAAAGTAGTACAAGATTGGAAGAAAGAAACTATTTTTCTTCGCTCAGAGTAAAATGATACTTTTGGCTTGAGGCCAGAGAAACATAGGAGTTAGGATGGTGCAGACAGGACGGGCAACAAGTTTGTTAAGGAATGGGCTGAGACAGAATGGGCTCGTCTCTGCTCTGTGGTTTACTGTTGTATTTGAGCTTTAACTCTTTGGGTTTTTTGTCCGTTGGAAGCAGTGGTAAGAGAGATTACACTAAGCTTTAAAACCACAGCAAAACAAAACTTTTAAAACACTTGTGTGGTAGCCTAAGAGACTAACAGGTTTTGTGTTCACTGTACTAATAATATCTTTCTGACAGTTTGCAGTACCTGTGGAATAGTTAACTCTTTTTTCTTTCCATTCTATTTTATAAATAGAATCCAAGGTGTGTGAGCATTAAAGGAAACAATAGATTTTATGCAGAAAATATATACATCTTCTGAAAGTGCCATTTATATGACATAATTACCATTCCTTTTGTTCAGTACATTTCGAAAATACTGTATTCCTTTTAGAAAATTCAAAGAAAGTTTAACTTTTCTTTATAAATCTATTTGTGATTAATAAATAATTTTATAGTATTTTTCAATCTGAATGTATTTCTGTAATAATTGTTATAACAAATCTTTAGCAAATATATACACCTTAAAATATTGTTTTACATATTTATTTTACCTAATTATCCGAAGTTTACAAAACAAACCTTTATTGAAGATCAAGATGTAATTTTAATATTAGAACACATTTCCTTTCACAGAATGGAGGCATGAATAATAAAGGCTAAAGAGATTTCCCATTCTTTCCTTAAAAAAAAAGCCAATATATCCTTTATTACCTTGTATTCATTCATTCATTAATTTTTTTAACTCAATGTAGTACAGATAGTAAGTGCTCGTTAAACTTATAGTGTTTACTTTTTAGTCTGTTGATTTGATAAATCGTAAGATTATCTTTTGTAATCATTAATAAAATATTTTTTGATTAGCCTTTAATACTTTAAAAAATTATTATTCCAGACTTTGGAGACAGATGTAGATTAAAATCCAACTGTTTGGTTAGCTGTGATAAGCATGTATATAACTCTAGCTATCACCACTTATTAAAATCTACTCTTCCCTACCCAAAAGAATAACCAGATACTGCCTGAGTGCCCTTGTGTGAGCAAATTAACATCTCTGAGCCTCAGTTGTTGTACGTATATAAAGAGGAGTGATAATACCTGTATTTGTTAAGATTGTTATAAATAGATGTGTATTTAAGCTCCCTATATATTTGCAATGCATAGGTGTTTAGTTTTTAAACATTTTAAGTGCTCGGTTACTTATTATTATTATTATTTGTATTCTCACTCTTGTGACCACTGCATGGAAGAAAGCCTCCAACTAGTGCTTGCCTCCATGCCGTTTTCCCTCTCTGTGTTACCATTGCTGCCTACCATGCTGCATCCTGGAGTTCAACAGTGTCAGCTTCCCCACTTGTCACACTTGATTCCTTCCTGAAGCCTCATGCATGCTCTGCGCAGCAGCAGAGCAATGCTAAGGAAGCACTGCCTTTTTTCCCCTCCCTTCTTGTGTGGCTGGGAATGTGGCAGAAGGAGTGAACTGTTTCATTAGTAGTTAAGTAACAGTATATTTTTCTATATATTTAATATAACTGAGACTCCTCCCATTAAATATTATATATAGTCTTATTAAAATCATTTTGTAGTATGCTGTGGGTTTTTATGCATTCTTGTTAGTTTCTGATAATGAGTTATTGAAATCTTAAGAGATTAACATCATGTTTCTTTTTAGAATTCCGTATGGTTTCCATGTTGGAAACAAAGAAAAGGTGCAAAAACAACTTCCAAACTTGTGTTGGTGAATTGCAAACTGCTCTGGTTTACTTTGCTTTACTATATTTAATGTACAAGTACTGTACTATACTTTACATTTTAATTCACTATATAAAATTCTGTCTTGAATTTTTGTCCTTTCCCACTTTCTTTTTGTGCTTCAAGAGCTTAATACCTTTGCTCCAGCTGGATAAAAGTTGAGCAAACAGATACTTTGACAACTGCTAACAGTACCACACCTTGGCTTTCCTGGGTACAGAGAGTAGTCACTTACTTCCATGGTTAAACACCTGTCCTGTTTGAAAGATGCCAGTCATAAATTCCAATAAAATATATCATAATTGAAAAAGCGAAGTTGTCAAAACTTTAAAAATAGATATGTATTGTACATGCTTCTTTCCCAGTGCTATACCAAAAAAAGTAAAACAAGAAAATGTGTGTGGCAGATTGAGGTCTACAGCCTGGAAATCACTTCCTGTTGGCTTGTGTGGTGACACTGTTCTTCTACATGCCAATTTTAATACTAGTAACTGGTCATGGATCAGTTATCTGAAATGGCAGGTTTATTTGTTAAGGGAGGAATGACATTATTTCCTGTCCTTTACACAAAGCTAAAGTGAGAATAAAGTGGTAAGAACGTTCCTCTGCACTTTAGGTGTGAATGTACTATCATTTGTGCTACTGATTTGATGGCAAGAGCTACTGTCATTAGTATCTTGGACCAAACATGGGGCTAGCTGTACTGTATTTCATGTATGAAGGAATACAGAGACTGATTAAAGGTACTGGGAAAGGCACTGGATTATTCATTTGATAGCTGTTGTATGCCTTATACGCAGGGGGCTTAAAGTTATCTTCATTTGTGGCCATTAAACACTTTTAATTGTTGCCTTTTGAAGTGAAATACAAATTTAATTTGGGCCTAGGAAAGGCTTTTCTCCACTTGGCACTAATTTGTTTTGTAATCTCAGAATCATCTCCATAGTAGATAGTGTCAGTTACCAGAAAAACCTCAATGTGAAGAGACCCTGTGTATTTTATCAGGAGCCCTTTTCATAGTTACTGTCCTGGGCTACCTTGGGTAAGGACACTTTTAGTTGGACATCTGAAAGAAGAAAAACTCTTTTGGATTGGAGAAATAATGAGTAATGCTGGGTTAGAGACTGTCTCTTATCTTTCTCTCCAATTCAGTCACTATATGGTATTATAAATAAGCAACAAAAACATTTTATGGTTTCTGAGATTTCTTTTAAAGGCAGGCTTGAAAGGTATGAAGTGACTTACTGATAAACCAAACTTGATCATTATAGGCAGAAGAATGTTTTCACTCCATCTCACTTTGTTTTATTGTATTCCACTCTTTTTAGGGATAGGGATATAGGAGATTTGTTTCACCAGTAGAGAGATTATATATATCTCCCTAATAAATTTCAACTGTGTAGGCAGCATCTGTAATGTTAAATAATTTGCATTAATGCCAAAACTGATAAGAGGTTGTGTTGAAACCATAAAAGAAAATACATAATAAGCATTTTTATTCTATAATGAAATCAAACTTTTTAATACATTATTTACTTTGTTGGCTTTATAGTATTGGTATTTCTCTTTAATAACTCTATATAGGTACATAGAACCTTTTTTTTAGTACTACACAAAGTAGCAAACAGTTCTGTTAAAGTTGCCAAGTGTTCCAAAATAAATTGTTTATTAGTGTGAGGAATTTCGTTAATAATTTAAATGTAAAACTCTGAGGTTACACTTATTGTCTGTTTTTCATAGTTTATTTAGAGACTATTCTACAGTATAGAAGTTATTCTATACTGTTCTGTACTAAATCAGTATTAAGTTAAAATCCAATTGCTTCGTTCAGTAACTTTTTAAAAAATTTTATTTTAATTGTTGTTCAAGTACAGTTTTCTGTCCTTTACTCCCATCCCAGCGCACCCACCCATCCCTCCCCACTCCCTCCCATTTCCACCCCCTCTAGTTTTTGTCCATGTGTCTTTATACTTGTTCCTGTATACCTTCCCCTTTTCCCCTGAAATTCCCCTGAAATTCCCTCCCCTCTCTCCTCTGGTCACTGTCAGCCTGTTCTCTATTTCAGTGTCTTAGGTTATATTTTGCTTGTTTGTTTGCTTTGTTGTTTAGGTTCCTGTTAAAGGTCAGTAACCTCTTAAGATAGTGTATGAAATATGTGGTTTTTATGAGGGGTCAACAGGCTATAATGGCTTTTTTCTGTTTTTCTGTGTATTTTTTAATTAACATCTAAATTATGTTGAAATCAATGTAAGTGGAACTTCATTGGTAAGAGAAGGATTTTTCGTTTTTAATTTTAGTTTAATTCATTACGAAACAGCCACTCTCCATTCATTCCTAAAGTCAGGCATTTTTTGTAACAGTCTTAAAAATGCATATATCCTGGGCAGTGTTTCATTACCTGCCTGCCTTCAGATAAGTATAGAAATGGAATTAAGTATTTAAAACTTTTATAAAAACAGGACAGTAATAAAATTGGGATCTTGTACTTTATATTTTTCAAATTTCACTTTTATTGTATTATACAAAAGTATTTATAACAAATTGGAAATTAAATAAATATATTTTTTCACAGATTGTTTGACAAGCACTGCTTTAGAAGACCCAAGGAGAGTCATCTATGTCCATTAATTACCTTAAATACTATACATTGTGATACAAACATTCCCTAAACCAACTTATATTACTAACCTGTTTATATAGATAACCATATAATTTTTATACAGGAAACTAAAGTGAAAATGAAAGCCAACTCTTTATTGCCTCTAAAGCGGCAGACTTTCCCTTATATGCCTAATAAGCATCATTTATTAAGTGCTTACAATGTGGCAGGTACAGTGGTTTTGCTTTATCTCACTGCTGTAAAAGTGCGTGGGAGTGGGTTCCATCTTCGCTTCATTTTATTTATTTATTAATTTTTTTCTTTTACTGCATCTAGAGAGAGGAGAAGGGAGGGAGGAAGAGAGGGAGAGAAACATTTATGTGAAAGAGAAACATTGATTGGTTGTCTCTTGCATGTACTCAGGCAGGGGACTGTACCTCAGCCCAGGTGTGTGTCCTGATTGGGAATCAGTCCGCACTTTGGTTTGCAGGGCCAGTGCCCAGCCAACTGAGCTACACCAGCCAGGGCGCTATCAGCCTCATTTTAAAAATGAGGATGAGGAGGGGTGGTTATACGTGTGAATTTTTCTATGTTAGGATTGGAGGTGATGTTTTCTAATTTCCATTCTAGACTTTTTAGGACTTCCTTTTTTAGTAATAGGAGGGAAAGTTTACATTGTATTTTAGTAGATTTTAATAGTTTTATATGTATGTGTTCTAAAATCGGGAGCTAGTTAGGGGTAGAAGAGAAAAAATCATGTCTTTTCAGATTTTCCTTTGGTAAGTTGGTACATATGTTCAAGATGAGACTTCATCACACATGTTGATTTTGACCACAGATTCTGTTACTACCGATTATTGAAAAATGCAAACTTTTAGGGATCGTGTATTCACATTATAGTTGATTCTGTTTGTAAGGTGGGATCCTTCTTTCCAGAAAGATGGTGAGATGTGATTTTTGAATGACATCCATGCTCTTTATGTCGTCATAGTTACTTGACTCTCAGGAAACATGTATGTAATATTTGCATCTATTTTCTGTTTACTTTTGCAAGTGAGAAAATGGAAGGAAGGAAGGAAGAAAGGGAGGAAGGGAGGGGTGGGAGAAGGAGGAAGGGTGACTTTCCTCACGTGGAGTCCATGACCAAATAAGCTTTCAGATCTTCATTAGTTATTGGGTAGAGTCAGTTGGTTTGCTAGCTTATTTTTTTCTTCTCTAAAATTCTGTAATTCAACTAGCTATCACTTAGTTGGATTTGTATTTTGTCTGTCTTCATTTGGTCAGTTCTACCACTTGTCTCTGACGTGTCCATCTACCTGATAGCCTTTAGACAGTGTTTAAAGATGAGGGATAAGAACTCTCCGGGGGAAGACTAGAAGAGGTGACCGTGACTCTCCGCTGCCCTGGAAGGCACTGGATAATGGAGAAACAAGTGCCTGCATGTGTTGGATTTTGTTCATTGGATCCAGCTCCAGCAAAGAGACAACCGAGATCATGTCAACACCTTGGAAGGCTGGGAAGCTGGAACTGGAGCAGCTGGGCCAATCCCCAGACAAACAGGTTTTAACCAGGACAGAGAAAGAGAGAGGGAGGGAGGGAGGGAGGGAGGGGGGGGGAGAGAGAGAGAGAGAGAGAGAGAGAGAGCGAGCGCTCTGCTTTGGAGACTCTTTGCACATCACCTGGGGCAGTGGTTCTGTTCACATCATTTCCTGCTTCTGTTCATTTATGTATCTAATAGGTCTTTTGTAAAGACTTATTTCTCTTTATGTAGCAAAAGTAACTACTCATTTTTATGTTAGACTTTGAGGTCTTTTTATTTTCTTCAAAGTGAGAAGCAAAGGAGAGCCTAGTTCTGTAATTAGGTGTTGTGATGGGAAGACTGCTTGTGGCAATGGCAAGGGTGACCTTTTGTTGATTATCAGCATTTGGCATAAGGTTCAATGCATATTCAATGTACTTTCTGCCTCAATATTGTGTTTAAATATTTCCAGGTTATGTAATATCACACACTCAAACCTCTTTTGACTCTAGAGTGAGATTTTCTTATAATTTCTAAATATGGATACTTGGATTCTAGTCTCAGCTTCGTCACTGGCTTCCACCCTAGACCAATTTAATCACAATCTTCAGGGGTGGAGCTCAAGCTTCTATAATGATTCATTAATTCCCCTAGATAATTTTGCTGCACAGTGAAAGTCTAGAACCACGTTCATAGAATGATATATAACTGACCTAACTTTTGGGATTTTCTGAAGTAATTAATACATATTAAGTGTACTCTTGCAAAAAGTACTATATAATTTATAGTGTCTTTTATTTTTCAATATTGAATTGGAAAGTGGTCTTTTGATATGAACCTGTACTTGGGCAGATTACATTTAACCTTAAACAAGGTGTAAAGATGTTTGGTGATGGATATCATAAATATATAATTATATCATTTTTATCACATGCTTAATTACAATTAAATACTTGATTTGCCAACAACTATGTACTGATGGGCAGAACGGTGGGAAAGCAGTGAGTGAAGAGAGAGGGAACGACATGTATTGAGCATCTCTGTGTGCTCTGTGCCAGGTTCTATGATACAATAACCTCTGATGAAGGAATCACTGCTCCCCCTTATACATGAAGAGATCAGGGTTAATCAACATGAAGTTGTTGATTAAATTTAATTACATTTCATTAAGTCATAGAATCTCATGGATATGATTGATCCTAAAAGTCATCCAAGTAGGTTATCTACTGCACATAAAGGCTAAATGTATAGGTTTCTGGGTACTTTACACATTAAATCAGGAATGAACTTTGGGATTTAAAATATTTTCTGTCAGTAAAAGTAAACATAGTTTATAAAAAAAGTCCTGAGAAAGAGAATCGGTACTATACAGATTACACAGTGCAACTATTTGCTTAACTGTGTAAAGTTATTTTTAAATCTATTTGGTAGTTAAGCAGAGGTGAAATTTTACTTTAATTCCTTAGATATGATTATTCATTATAAGGATGTTTTAAAATATTGTGTATCAATTTATAAATCTGATTGTTTAGAACTACTACATATTTTTAGAATCACCATAGTTAACTTGAATATCTGAAATAATTCCATACTCAAATACCAGTTTTATTTAACAAGAACTTACTTTTGATAATCAGAGAAAAACTATTAAGGTTTACGTATAATTTTCAGATGTTTTATCGGGGACAGAGCAAGCTTGATTTGTTATTGTTAGACCTTTCTAGAGTCAATCTTTTAGCTATTGTTTGTGAAATTTGTGTAAAAATTAGAATATGATGCTCTTTTAATCAAGCAACTTACCTTCAGAGAATGGGTTATGGGTTTTGTTTGTTTTTTTTGAGATTTCAGCTCTACATTCTACAGTACTTCTTTTAGGCTCTTCTGGGGCTATTTTCCAGGTTATCTTCTCTATGGAATGTCTGATGTTTAGTAGTCATTGCAACCCAGAGATGGGTTCCGTATGAATATCAACTAATACTATTAAGAAAACTGTAAATAGGATTCTTTTAACCTGTCATAAAATCCCCTATATTTACATTTTATGTTCAATGTCTATAATTCTCTATTTAGTAAATGCAAACAATATCCTTAGATGAGCTAGACATACTAAATTAGGGATTTTTCCTGAATTTTGCTTCTACTGAAATGCATGCAATAAGTTATCATTCTTTAGATTTAGTGAAATAGCAAAATATACTTCTTAGCATAACTTGACATGTCAGTTTGTTCTTCACCCTTTCATAAATATGTTTTTATCATAATACACTTTGGTAAAACTAGATAGAAAACAATTTCAATGTTGTATTAATTTTTATAAAAATATTTGAAAGATATAATGTTTGAAATATTTATTTATACTAAAATAAGTAATATATGCATGGTTTAACATTTTGACTTTTTAATGTTTAAAGTATTACTATCTAGATAAATCTTCATTGAAGAATATCTGTCTTTTTATTTTCTCATCTTGTTATATTTGACTTTATACATTCTCTGTCAAGATTTTACTCAGTCAGGCATGCGTGCATTTCCCACTAGTTCGTGTTTGTTCATGCACCAAACATTTATAGGGTTTTACTATGTGAGGGACACTTTTTTCTCAGGTCACAAATCTTCCTAGTAGAATATTTCATTTAAACTAGTTGGGTGATGGAATTGAATATAGTTATTTTTGCAATCTTAGAATATGTTTTGGGCCACTGCCTCTCATTTAATTGGTCAAGCCTCCGTATATTGGTCTGTTCAGTCTCCATAACAAAATACCTTAGTCTGGGTCACTTTAACAACAGACAAGTACTTTCTCAAAATTCTGGAGGTGGGAAGTCTGGGATCAGGGTGCCAGCATGGCGGGGTCTGGTGAGTAATAGTCTTCAGGCTGCACACAGCCACCTTCCCACTGTGACCTCCCAGTGGAGGGAGGGAGAGAAGGCGAATGAACCCGCGCACAGGCCCTGCTGGCAGTGTGTGCAAGCTCTCTGCTGCATCTTCTGAAAAGGGCACTTGTCCTGCTTATGCGGACCCTACATCATGATCTCATCTAATCCTAATGACCTTCCACAGGCCCCTTCTCCAAATGCCGTCACGCTGGGAGTTAGGGCTTCAACAAAATAATTTCGGGGGACACGGTTCAGTCTATACCAATCATTGTATTTTAAAAAGAAATACGTAAATGAATCTGCTATGCATCTTGGTATGAGGATCACTATTTTAAGTGAATCTTGGGTTTATTGAGTAATCTGTATATTACAGTGTTATATAACATCCTAATTTTTAATTTAATGGCATGTTTTGGTCCATTTTAATTTACTTGATCCTGAAAGCTAACTCTACCAATCATTCATTATAATGTTCACTTACTTAAAGAGCTTATTATAGTAATCATATAGTATTTATTCTGATTTTTTCCAAAGTCTGCAACTTCGAGTTCAGTTCTGAATTTAAGATTTATGTTTGTAGCTGCCTTTAGAATGTTTAAAAATGGCTATAAATAAATACACATTTTAAGCTCGACAGATAGAATTCTCACATGACACTTCACTCAAACTTACTTTCTTTCCAAAATATCTTATCTTTGTTATTAATATAACTCTCTACCCCTATGCCTCTTCAGGCTTGAAATCTTGACATCATTGATTACTTAATATTTTTTTCTTTCTTGTATGTGGTCAGTTCTGTGGTTTCTTATTTTTCCCCCTCAACATTTCTCTTGGTAGGACCCTGTCCTCTCTCATCCTACTGCTCCTTGTCTAGGCTTCCTTCACCTGGGGTTGATTTTCAGAGCTCACAGGTATAGCTGTACTGGTTGCTAAATATTTAAAGTGCTTTTTTGTTTTGTACAGGTTTGAGAAATAGCCTTTTCCTCAAGTCCCTTGAGTAACTCTTCTTCCCCAGCAAATGCCGAGGGCCCAGGTGGGCTCCTGAAGCCATGGGCTTCCCTTGCCAGCTCTCGCCTGCTGTTGCTCGTGGGAGCTGTAGCCTCTCTGTGGTTTGTTAACCATGGTGAATATCTCCTGTCTGCACTTCAGGCTTCATAATTATTATGATAGTTTAGTGTAGTTGTCCCTTACTGACCCTTTACCTCTAGCTATTTTTTCCTCTAATATATCCTTCATGTCTAGATAGCTCTTCCTAATGTCATTTATCCTCTGACCAAGAGATGGGCCTCCGTGCAGATCCTTTATCTACTGACCTTACCTTTGCTGCTTAACTGTTGTTACTCCATGCCTCTCGCAGATGGAGTCAGACTGATCTCACACGAGGTGTTCTCTTTTCCCGCTCTATCTCATGCCATTCCAAGTCAAATATTTAAGTTCTATGTCACTTCTATCTCAGATAGTTAGTTCCTCATGAAATGTTTACTAATTTCCCAGACTATAATGATCTTCTCTTCTTAGAATCCAAATAGCAGCCCATCTCTTGGAAAGTATTAGTTCTAGAAAGAGAAAGTTAGAGTTTATGTAGTTGATGTTTCTAATTCGGGAATCCATTCTGCAAAACCTCGGATGTGCAACGAAGATTTTTTCCAATCCTATAAAGCTGGTGGTTCTGTTGTTGGGCACTTCTAATTATTATCCAATTATTTAATGAAATATTTCTTGATGTTTACTATGTGACAGGCACTGAACTTACTTTCCAATAATGATCAAAACAGATGCTGACTTTGAGCTCTGTAAGTAACTTACAGTCCTCCTTATAGAGCTTGTAGTCCAGTGTGGGGAAGACATTCAAAATGTGAGCACACACAGGAGTGTATAATGATGATTTATGGTAGGTGCTATGAAGGAAAGGAACAGAGGGCAGGGAAAAAGAACAGTAAGGGCTTTAGTTTATATTGAATATGTAGATAAGGTAACATTTAAGCTCAAGATTAAGGAAGGAAGGGAAACTCACAGAGCTGAGGTGTATGAGTGACTATTGTATGTATGTGTGCAAAGGCCCTAAGGTAGAAGAAAGTTGTTTTTGTTAAATACAGAAGTGAAAGTAGGCAGGTGAGCCTAGTATTTGAGAAAAAGATGAACATTGGGACATGTGGCTGGAGAGGTAGGAAAGAGCCATCTGATGTATACTTTCTTGTAGATCAGAGAAAGAATTAGAATTTTCATCCTAATGCATTCAGCAGCATTTGGGAAATTTTGAACACTGACTTAACCAGATTTTTTTTTGGGGGGCAGCGTTTTAAATTTAGAAAGGCTGATTTTCTGTATTTGTGAAATGACTTCCTTAGTTATAGAAATGTTGAGCAAGTCCACAGCCATTGTCTTGCAGTAGAAAGTTTTCTGCCTTCATTAATAAAAGGCTACCACTCCCTGAGAATGCAGGCGTGTTCTGTTCTTTGCAAAGCTGGTTCCTGGGGAGGAGGAGGCCACTTTACATAAGATGCTGAGGGCCTTCTGGGAGAGAAAGAGCTAATATAATACCTGGTCTTTTGGGGGATGGAGCTGTGCGGCCCTGACCTAAAAAACAAAAACAACAAACAAACAAACAAACAGAAAAACCCAGTCTCAGGAAAAAAATGAGTGTACTAAAATAAATAAAATTACCCTAAGGAAAGATTTACTTGAGGGCAGAAAAGAAGAACTCAGGGCCAATGGAACCACCACTTAGAAGAGCTTTTGAGCTCATGGGGCTGATGTTGCAAAGTTGTACAGACGTCATCAGGGTAGTTTGTACTCGGAGGAAGAGCAGCTGGTAAGGGTAAGTACAAACAGTAGAATCACAGCACCCAGGACTGAGGTAGGCACCAAGTGAAACCGGATCATCCAGCTCGTATGGCTTAGCAGGGAGCCTGATGGGATAGCATTGGTGGGTGGTAAAGGACCAGCAGCCTAGGGAGTAGGGGGTGAATTAGTGCTCCCCACTCCTCCTTCAAGTGTTGTATATGGAATGCTCTCCTAGGCCACATAGAACTCCAAACAGTTATGTTTAAAGTAAACATTTAAATATGACCATAATTGTACCTCAAAATGATAGAGTATGTCATTAGGGTTATAGTTTATAAAAGATGGCTCAACTTCTTGTTGTTGTTGTTATTTTTTTTCAGAAAATAGATTGGAAAATGCAAGGGGAAGAATGGGGAAGCTAGTGGACATGAGGAAATCAGTAGTAGTTAAATAAAATATATTGATTAAAACTGGAGTGATAGTGGTAGACATAAGGGAAGTATTGTTTCTTTTATTAAGATCTCAGATTTTCCTGCGAGAACTTCATTGATCCTACACCTTCCCTAGATCTCGCCTTGAGCTTTCGTATCTGCTTTCCCTGTTCCTTTTCTCCTGGTTAAAACATTTCTGACTCCAGTGATTCCTCAGCTGATTTCTGGAATCCAGACTCGGCCAGGCAGAGGATCGGGTTTCCTTATCAGCTGTGTGTCATCCACAGGTTTGATAAACGTGCCATGTGTGTTTTTCTCCAATCTGGTTAAAGTAGCCCTGTGGCATACAACTTGAGACCTCTCTTCAAGTTAACATCTTTCATGAATCAACACTTGGGGAGTGGTTGTTCAACCTGTTATGAACGTACCTAACTCAAATTATTTCCTGCATATTTCGCCATTTTGACTTCAGGAATATCATGAGACGTTTCTTCAAATGTGTAATTAAGTTCAGGATGAACAAAGTCCACATTTTCTTTATCTCCCAATCTAACAGTTGAATCAATAATAAAAATATTCTCAGGGAACGCATATTTGGGACCTTATTAAAAGTTGTTACACAAACATTTGCCTACTAATTTCAATGAGTTCATTTTAAGCTCACTTATCTGAGACTTGCAGAATTCACTTTCTTTGTCTTTAGAAATAGTAAAATTAGCCCACTTATAGTGCTCTGGCACCTTTCCTAGTCTCTGAAGTATTTTGAAAGGTTTTAGCAGTAGTTTCTTGATCACCCTTACATATCCTTTGAGGTCCATGGAATATATGTCATCTGAGACTGAACCATAAAAGTTTATTGCTTCACAGGTCTGGAGGCTAGAAGGCTAAGATCAAGGCTCAGCAGGGTTGGTTCTTTCTGAGGGCTGTGCAGGAGAATCTTCCATGCATCTTCGCTATCTGCTGGTGGTTTGCTGGTCATCTTTGGCATTCATTGACTTGTAGATTCATCACCTTGGTTCTTTGCCTTCATATTCACACGTCTTTCTCCCTGATGCATGACTGTGCTCAAATTTCCCATCTTTGTAAGGATACTAGTCATGCCTTAACTAATTATATCTGTAATTAAGAAAAATATCTTTAATTTTTAAATTAGTTCATTTCTTGGTGTAAATGAAGTATGATACAAAACCATTTTCATTTTATAATTCTCATTATGTATGGCCAGGGCATCAAATAAAAGTGTGACTGCCAAAGTAAATGAGCCTGCAGCTGGTGACACAAAAGATCATGTTTGTTTAACCTCCATTAGAAAGCTTAGAATAAAAGAAAAAATTGGACTTCACCTATAGGCAGAACCTAAATGACTATATGTGAATCCATGTGCTTTAGACCTCGCCAGCCTGTGACGTCCGCATAAAGACACATGCATTCCGATGTGTGAGCAGCTCCGCGATAGCCGCCCCACTAGCCTGGTATATGGAAATCATCCCTCTTTACAGTGCTCCCACTTCCTAGCTGCCTCTGGAAGTCTACTCTTACTTCATGCGTGTCTGGACATCATTCTCTCAGCTGTCGCTACCACAAACTGCCTGCCATTCCATCTCTGGCTTCCAAATTCCCGCATCTACAGCTCACAAAGTTCATTGACAAAGACCCTTCCTTAGTTGTCATTACCTATAAGGAGGAAGCCAGCGCTCATATCAAGGATGCCATACGTGGCTTCTGAGATTTTTTTGTAGGAGCCCTCCCCGCAGCTCTGTGCCATGCCATATCATCTCTGTCTTAATCAAACCCTGATATTGCCAGAATAACAGGAAGTGCCTCTTGATCAGTTTCTGGCCATAATCTCTTTTCCAGAATTTCATTCTGATGAAACACAGTTCAATCATATTTTAACCCTCGTTCCTGTGCTGTAAGTATTTAATCTCAGGCAAGGAGCCCCATGGGGAACAGATACTAGGTTGTCCTTCCACCTCCATACTTGTTACTTTGGTTCAGTTTCCTACTTCTCCCCTTTCCAGAATAAAGGTTCTCATGCACATGAATAGTTACAAACAGATTTGGGCAAGGGAGTGGAAGTTACTTTCTGGGCCCCAGATCCAAAACGGCCTGTTATATAAAGTATTAGATTTACTAAATGAAAGTGAATTAGGATCATTCTTGAGAACTGTACAACTTTGCGTATCTGTTGTATTTGAGGAACAGCAAGACCAGTCTGGTTATAGTGGTGTGAATGAGAAGAATAGTAGAGGGCGAGTTATAATTCAAAGAATCCACTCTGAGAACTCTAGAGAGTAGCCAAAGGGAGCGGTAGTGTGACCATAGCAAGGTCAAGGAGGCCTGTGCAGAGGTGATCTGCGTGAAGGGTGTTTGTGGATCCAGGCAGAGCAGGAGCAGTGGAGATGGCAAGAAGTGCTCGGATGCATTGCGTCGGTAGAACCTGTTGGATTTGCTGATGGATTGGAAGTGGCACGTGAAGGAGAAAGAGATGTCTGGAATGAATGCTGCTTTGTGACCTAAGCAACACAGGGAATAGTCATGTCATTTATTCCCGTGGAGAGGCTTGTGGAGAAGAGGGGACTTGGGGATTGAAGTTGAGATCTCTGTTTGAACAGGTGAAGTTTGAGATTCTGTTCGATGACATGCATATAGATACCTTGATTCTTAAAAGGATTGGAGAGCCAGAATGCCCTTGCAAAGTGGTGCAGTTTTGAAACCCCTTACAGTGTAATCAAGGTCCAAGCTGCCAAGTATTTGGACCTCATGTATGAGCTTCCCTCCTGACATGCATGGCTGATCTTTTATGTGTGATACACCCTTTCCCTCCCATCTTTATGTTTTTCTTCTCCCCAAATCTGTCCTCTGCAAGAATTTGCTACTTAATAATTGTGAGACTTGACTAAGTTACTTAAGACTTGGTGTCTTTATCTATAAATGGCAATAATGTTACTTATTTCACTGCATTGTTTGCTGATCACATTAGATAATGTTTCGGAAACTCCTAGAACAGCACTTGGCCTGTAGTTATAACCTATTGAATATCTTCAGTTATTGTTATTATATTTGTAAAATGAATACTATTCTTAAAGCCAATTTTAAATATTTTAGAATGAAATAAGGTATAAATGAACAAATAATAATGGATCTACATTTTACACACACATACATAGTCAATATATAGTGATTTTTCCTTATTTAAATGAGTTGTATTTTTTCACCTTAGAGAACTACAAAATATTAAAATCAGTATCTTGAATTTTATAAGCACATATGGGGATTTTCTGAATTGTAAATACGATTAGTGATGTGAATTAGTATTTGGTACCTCATAAGATCTGCCGTAATCTTATGCAAATCAAAATTCACACAGAAATAGTGAGTCAGAAATGCAGCAACAGGCAGTATTTTGATCACATTTTCTCTCTGCTCTGTGGGGCTTAATCTCACCGTGTGTTGTGTTCCAAGACCTTTTATTTGCTCAGGTTTTCTGTTGATTTTACTTACCCTACCCTTTGTTTTAAAACCCAAGATTACTACTTTAAGTGTACAGGTATTATGAAAAATTGTTTTCAGAACAGAGTAAATGTATGCCAGGGAATGTTATGTCGAGACTCTTCCTATTTCATTAATAGACTCATCTTTAAGGAGCAAAGGCCTGATCACTTAATAAAACTAGTCTCTTTCGCCTATCGTGTTGAACCTGGAAGAAAGCCAGATGTGGCCAGTATAAGGTTAGATTCCATTCCATCAGCATAATAGTTAATAATAGTTGACTGACAGGGATGTGAAGGGTGCCCTCTTTTCCTCCCCCCGCCAACCCCATTCCAGCCTAACCTCTCTAGGGAATATGCCATTCCTTTCCCCATTCCTAAAATTCCTTGCTCGAGCACAGCCAGGGGCTGCTGGACTGGGGCCTTATTGTATAAGAGGTGGGGGTGTCTCTCCGAAAGAGTTGTTAGTCTCTGGTTTCTGCTGAGGGAGTCCAGAAATCTCCAAACATCTGTAGGGATATGGACGAAAGGTGAGCCGCCCCTGCTGTGGCTAGTGTTTATGTGTGAAAAATAACTGGACTCCTGTCAGTCACCTGGTCTAACTTAATACCACATCAAGATCATTTCTGCTTCCCTGCAGTCACAGGTGACATTTTTGTCTATGGAAATTTAGAGCTATTTTCATCTGGTTTTTGTGAATCATACCTCGTGTCACATACTCTGTTGCATTGTTAAAACTACATATATTTAAGGAGCACAGTAGGGGTAAGTTAGTAACATTTGCAGCTTTCTTCCAGCCCCCCCCTTTTTTTTCTTCTGGATGCAGGTATTTGCAGGATAGGAACTATTCAAACAGTTACAGCATTCCAGAGATTCTTTCCCTGGATTCAACATGCTTACGTTTCAGAGTTATATTTAAGCACTGAGAAGTATTTCTGAACACTGAAGCACATAAGGTTCATTAGAATAGTGTTTAAGTAAAAATTCAAAAGTTTTTTAAGTCCAGGTAATTCCTGTTCTTAGCTGGGTGATGATTCCTGCACAAAGCAGCCTTGAGTTCTATAATTCGGTGAAGTTAATATCTGGCGTTCCCTGCAGTTTGGGTTAGCAATTATTCTTTACTTCACATATCACCACTACAGAGCCTCTTGCTAACTTTTAATCACCACCTTCTCAAGTTTAAGAACTTGGCCAGAGAGATCCCGGAAAGTCTCAACATTTTCCAGTGAGTAAAGTCCATCTCTTCTGGAGATCTTGATACCGATCATTAACAAGACTGCACCCTCCTTAAGGATATCAAGAATAGAGACCCGCTCTTCTGTATATTTAGCAAAACATAAAGTTCTATGTCAGGATAATTCTTAAGTAGGGCACATTGTATTGACTGGCAGGCTGACCCAACATCATGTCACCTCCTTCATTCTACAGGTTGTGTTGAGGGTTTCAAATGTTTTTCTCAGGTCAGTTTCCCTATCATTAATGCTGCAACACCTTTGCCGAGTAGATATCCACTCTCTCATTCTTTTATTACACCACAGTGAAACCAGCACGCTGACTCCCATGGGTTGATGAATAAACTCCAGTTTTACAGGCTTCTGTAAATAAGCTTTAAAAAGAGTTTCTGGAATCAACATATGATGGAAAAAATTCCTAAACCAGACTTAAAAAAGAAAACCACAAAGCCCCATTTAAATGATATTCCATTGAAATGTGTTAATGTGCTCATATGCATGCCATTCATCCTCTAAGGTGTCAAAGGTGTCACCAACCTTACTGGCAAATTTTGCTGGTAACATGAGCATGCATGCAAAAGCCTTGCTTTTCGATAACACATAATCTGGAAACTATTTAGTTGCTCTTTAGCACCTTTCAATAAAGGAGGAGCTCATCTTTTTATTTTTTTTTAAGTGCTTACTAAAAATTGCTTTTAACATCACTTGCTTCTAAATATTTTTATAACAAACTTGAAAGATAATGTTGGAAAGTATTCCATGGGATTTAGTGGACATTTTCTGAATATTACTATATGCCTGCACCTGTGTGCCGTGTTTGGGATGCAGAAATGAAAGAGATAATTGTCAGGTCACAGTTCACAGTTTAATAGAAGAGGCAGGGTGTAGATTCACTAATCTGATAGCAGCTGATTTTGCCAAAACTGGTCAGAAAGGGGTATTCTTTCAGGACGTAACGATGGGTTTGGACCTGGAATGATGAAAGCCAGAAACTGAGGACAAACAGGGATATTCAATGAAAAGCAATACTCCATGAGCAGAGAGTCATACCAGTGCGTGGTCGGGAAACTGGGAAGAGCTGCAAAGTTTGCAAAATATGACTCAACAAAGTTTAACATTGTTGCTCTTTTTAAATTAGAGAAGTCATGGCGATATTTTTCACGAATGAAATGCCTTCTAATAATGCTCATCTCAACACCATCTTGGGAGTTTGTAGCACCTTAGAAAATAAAGAGTTGTTTGAGGGAGCTTGTTTTACTTTAAAATAGATACACGGTGAAGGTTGCGAATGAGTAACAAAGAGGATATCCTGAGATTGAAGCACCTTAATTTTTGATGAGAAAGTGAATTATAATGTCATCTGCACATTCACTTAGTAATTTCTTTGTACAAAAAACAATATTAATGGACCACCTACTACAAGCCTAGTACTGTACAAGCTGTTAGGAAGACATCGGGTGACTGAGATAGACATGTTACCTGCCCTCCTTGAACTTTGAGGTTAGGGAAAAGTCATGATTTTTCTCTGCTCAAGTATGTTCCTGTTTTAGAGTCTAAATGATTTTTTATTCATATATTTTATCATTTTATGATGTTTCAGAAAATATTCTCTGCATACTTTGTTACTACTATAAGATCGCATATATGTTCATTTTCTCTTCCCAAGTTATAATAAAATTAATTACTAAGCACTTTTCTAACACTGACTATAGGAACTAATGTAATATTGTGTGAGCAAACTGTAGTTTAGGAGAAACCTTCAGGGAGAGAGTGAGGAATGGAAGTAACATTTTTTGAGTACCACTGTGTGGTAGACCCTATGTGAGAAAATTTCATATAGTTTATATCATGTAATGCTTAAAGTTCTTCTGAGAAGCAGCTGTTAGTATCTTGATTTTTTTTAAACCAAGAAAACATTCTAGAAGAGGGAAACCAAGGCCAACTATTTTGTTCTATGATACATAACTGATAAGTGGCATTTGGACTTGAAATCAAGATGGATGGGTTCCAAAGCTTTTTCTCACTTTATTATGACTTAGACAGGGGTACTTGAATAAGGGGTATTAGTGAATAATAAATGTCAGTTTGTATATTTAAACCAAGGCCTGATAAGCTACAAAATTTATTTTAGTGTTTCCACTAGACTTTATGCAAGTTATTTAAACTTGAAATGTAAAAGCAGAATGTTTTTATTACTTAATTTACTTTTTTTTGCCTTCCACACTATAGTGTTTAATAGTTTTTACCTATATGGTTCATTTTAACTGAAGTAGAAAATTTCTTGTCTTGTATCAAAGGTATAAAATTACTATCATATAAGCAGACATATGAAGAAAAATATAAAATGCTTTTCTGGGACTTAAATGAATTATTAAAAACCTTGCAAAAACAAACAGATCTATCCTTTCAAATTGTATTTTGCAATCATATTGTAGAATGAAGATGGAAAACTTGAGTAATCAAAGGTAGTGGAACTGTCCCCAGCTTTTATGGATATATTAACTTAATCTGCTGAAAATCCCATTCAAAACAATTTTCACTAAAATTTGTGAGTCCTTTTAGTATTTGTGCAGAGTTTACAGCAGATATTTTTTTATTCACATACTCATCCAACTCTGAAGGACATTTTTAACTCTTCATAACAGGTGTATTTAGCTGATCTGAATATTTCTTCACCTCTCATATACTGAGAGCTTTGAGCAATTTGAATGACACTGGGATATTGATTGTTTATATAAGATCCAGCGCTACAGACTTGGAGTGTTAAAATTGACTGGCCAGAAATTTGCTTCGTTGCTGTCATGAGCTGTGATTCTAGGGCTTTTACTCCTTTTCTCAGCATTATTCTTGTCATAAATCTTAAGACTTGTGGCATGAATACAACATGACAGGATAAGCTGTTGAAGAAGTACACTGGCAAATAAAAGAAAGCGCTTATCTCACACTTGTCCTACATATATATGTATTCTTATATTTAGGCAGCTGTTTCATTTCTTTAATTTGGCTGTAAAATTCTTGAGTGTAAGGATCATTCTTCATCATTTCTTGTATTCTCCAAACTTAGCCCATTAATTTTTATAGAGCAAGCCTTCAGTCTGTAGTTACTGCTGCTGGAGTTCATGGTAAGTTATTTCAACACATAGTGCACAACAATGAGTAGAATACAATTAGGGAAAATTAATTTTCCATTTGGCATGTTGCCAAAAAATCCTAGCTTTGCCCTAAAACTTGTAGTCAGCTTTATTTACCTTTAACCTGAGCATGTATTGTACTGGTTCTTTATAAACCTTTATTATGTCTATAGTTTAGTTTTACTCTGGTTCTTCTTAAAATGTATTTACCAATCTGCCTGACTTTGTAGCCTAACCTCTGACCTCAACAGCTGAATACCCTTCATAGACTCAGGTCCTGGATCCTCAGCAGAGAATTTAGGAGCTGTGTGGTCAGGGCCTGAGTTTGTGGTCTGCTCCGAGGTTTTGAGTTTGTTGCCCTTAAATCCCACTTTCCCCATGACTAGTTTCTGACCACCATTGCTTGCACTTCTCTTTTTCATACTTGACAGCATTTGTAGGTATTATTCCCTCTGCCTGGATGTCCTCCCACCCAGTTTGACCGGCAAACTCCTTACATTTCAGGATGGAGTTTAGTCATCTTCGTTGAGAAGCCTTCCTTAACCCACCCAAATGTCTTTGGTAATTCCCTCCTTTATACCTCTTTCTCTATACAAGTCCATACCTCTATTAATTCACACATCACACCCAAGTCCCATTATTTGTTGACTTTCTGCCCCTACTGGACTTTTTAGTTTTATGAATATTTGAAAAGAATGAATGATTTCTGCTATTTCATTTTGGATCTTTGCGGGTTACCTGTCTTGCATCTGCTTTGAGGGTAGTGTGGATACTAGTTGAATTGAATCTAATAATGACATACTCATATACCTGTACATTTTTTCTTCTATTCTGGATAATACAATGAACCTTTGGGCCATGCTTCAATTTGTTGGTTGCTTGGATAATCACTGGACAGCTAGCTCCCTGTGTTGGGAGTCTTCCTGAATATGTTTCCTCTTGAGTTTCATGGGCAATGGTTCCACTTTATTCGTTTTTCTAGCCTATGGGCTTATGCCTCTGTCTAACTTCATGAATTTGGACAAATCCACAAAAACTCTTAATTGCTTTTTATCAGCTTTAATAGATTTATACTAAAAAATATCCCAGCCTTAAACTAAAATCAAGCTTTATAAAAAGGTCTTTTAATGGTTGGAACTAATTTAAGAAAGATTCCAGACTGTGCCAAACATTCCATCTCCTCTTTAAATGCATTCTGGAGAGAACTTAGTGAGTGGCCTTTTCCCGAGGTGTGTTGAAGTTATTAAGGCTATTAGGGTTAGTTAGGTTTTGAGTCACTGATATGTTTGCTGTCATATAGTTTCGGACAATTTCTTTACAGGCCAGTGCGTACATTTCATTTTAAATTTGTCACTGTTTTGAAAATTAATGCTTCTTTTTTAAAAAAAGTGTTCATTGGATCTATGAAAATTTATTAGATTTAAGAAATTCTTTAAAAGCATTTTATAAACATTTTGTTCTCCTAGATTTTACATATAGTTTTAATCACTTGAATTTTACCCCATAAGGTTTTTTTTTTTGCTTCTTGATCACTTATTTTCTATTCCTGCAATTTTAAAGGTTCTTCCCAAATTGCACTTGCTGCATTTTTATAACTGTTGTCCCTGTGCTGAGTGGCTAATCAGTTGATTGAGTTTTTCTTCCCTTTTTCTCTTAACTTTCAATACAACACCATTTAAATATATAGAGGAGTAGATGTTTAATGAAATCTCATGTATCCATCACTCAGATTTAATAGTTATTAATTCTTGTCGGTCTTCTTTTAGCTATACCCCAAGCCACTTTCCCTCACAATTTTTTTAAAGCAGATCTCCAACTTCTTTGGAAGTTCACTAACATGATGTTTGTAAGTTACTGCATGAGCAAAAGACTTTCTACTCCACATCAGAACTGAACATAACATACATATATAAATATGTATATATGTGTATATATGCACACACACACGTTGAGCGTATATAGTGGCTTAAGCTTGGTGTTTATTACTTTTTCTCTTAAGAGTATTCTTATGCCCTGACCAGTGTGGCTCAGTTGATTGGGCATTGTACTGCAAAGCAAAAGGTCACCCTTTCAATTCCCAGGCAGGGCACATGCCTGGGTAGTGGGTTCAGATCCCCGTGGAAGCACATGTGAGAGGCAGTCACTCAATGTTTTTCTCTCACGTTGATGTTTCTCTCCCCCTCTTTCTCCCTTCTTTCCCTTCTCTCTAAAATAAATCCATAAAGACAGTCTTTTTTTAAAGAGTATGTTGATTTCTTTTTGTTCCTCTGAACTTTTTATTTGTAAGTATAGGATGTGGAATTGGGGTGCACATGATTTTGAAGTGTTAATCAAGTTTTATGCTAGAAATAGCTCATCAGTTTTTCAAATTAAGTAATTGGTTTCCTAAGAGCTTTTGGAGGGATTCCAAAGATTAGGGAAAATGATAGGTGAATTTTGATTTTTGCAGGTGATAGGGAAGCATATGCAGTATTCCTTTATGAAATGCTGTGGAAAACACAGAGTAGAGAGTGAAAAAACATATGGGCACTTATTGGGTGCGTTAAGGCTGTTAGCACTTTGGGTAAAGTGTACATGGCTGCAAAAAATAAAAATGAAGAAAATGACATACTTTGCCTATTTTATTCACACTTTATACAGTCGTACTTGGACTGGCAAACATATCCTGCCCAACACTGTTGAGACTGTATGAGCTTCCTCTGTTGGGCTATGTGTAAGAAATTTATGATGGTACTTTATGGATGGAGCCTATTAGTGATAAATACTTTCACTTCGACCTTAAACTAAAGAAAATTAAAGCAAAACAAACACCAATAACAAATGCAGTGTTTGCAGTTTTTCAGTGGAGTTAACCTCATGATGATGAGCTAGTCCTTTCAAGTCATCCTGATTTTTCAGAAGTCAGTACCCATCATGCAGCTGTTGTCCTTCATAGATGGACACAGAGTTCCTCTGGAAACAGAGAACTCTTAGGGAAGAGTGTTTGGCTCCAAGGTTGACATATGAGTAAGAGAGAAGAATGAAGTAGGTGTCTAAGGAAATGACAACACATTCCACTCTGTTTGGTGCATTGTTCATCTGTGCCATGCTTATGAGGCAGGTAATTGAGAATAATGGTTAAAATTAGGTGGCCACTCACTTTATTTCACTGAATTGTAAAATTCCTTTTCTGGCATCACGTTGCAAAGGGAAGAACAAGTACAGCATTTGGATTAAAAGCAAAAACAACAAACCAATAAAATCAAAGCCTGCTCTTCAACTAATTTGTTATGATTTTACTCAAGTCAGTTGAGTGCTTTTGGATTCAGCTTCCTTATATGTATAGGAATTGCATATACCTCATATTGTAGTATGAAGACCTAAAGAGATGACAGATTTGACAATGCTTGAGAACTATATGGAACTACCTAAGTATAAGTTACATTATAATATAAACTCAGGAATAATAATAGTCTTGTATTCTGGTAAGACATAATTTGTTTCTGAAAAGAACATAATAGTTATTGCTATGGATCAAAGAACTAATTTAACATAAAGGGGGATACCTTCATATTTTTGTTAAAAGTGTTATTTTTCTTTTAACATTTTAAGAGAGTATAAAATATTGCTATCCATATATTCAAATTTCCTTAATTTCAGCCATTTTTTTACACTTCTAAAATTCACATAATTAAACATAAATTGATATATTCATGAATTTTTTTTTTCCAAAGGACCCAAGAGTAATCTGTTTACAGTTAAAAATTTGAGGGTACAAGAATGTATCGAGTTATTAAAGGGATTCCTTGTGGGATCATAAAGCTTTAAAGTTAAAAAGGAATATAAGATTTCCTCATTCAACACACTTATGTTATAGGTAAAAACAAAGTAGATTTCAGAGGGAAATAAAGAATGAGTCTACCATTCAAAGTAGCTGTGAACATGATCTTTTTTTCTTTCTATAAATACAAAGAAGGAAATCACAACTACAGGCCCAAGCTCACTTAAAAAAAGAAACAAAAAACTGACAAACTAAAGATGTTAGACAGTTTTCCATTTTTGTCACTTGTATTGTTTGCTATTTTCATACATTTTGTGTTTGCCACATTCATTTTGGATAAAAGGAAGTTAATGTAGGAGTGGTTTAATATAAATTCTTATAAAAATTTAAAACGAAAAGGTTGTAGAAATTGACTTTCTGTGATGGGGAAAAACCATTGTTATTTTACTTTAGCTGTGGAATAATTTGACTTAGCATGTGGTGGAAACCTTGTGCTTTTCAGGAGTACATTATTAAGAACCAATAATGTAAACAAATGACAAATTAGTATACATATTTCTCCTTCATTATGTTACTCATTTGATGTTAGAATTCTGAAATTGTAAAATTAGGTCATTAAGAGATCATTAAAATAAGACTCTTCCACACCAGAATTGAGGAATTTTACTTCTATCAGACAGAAATTTTTATTCTTAAGCAGTCTACATAAAGATGTTCTACAGACTTTTTGGTAAATTCCTGCCAATGTGCAATCATATTTTGTTTAAGGGAACCAGGTTTTCCTTGAAACGATTGTTTTGAATTAGTTATATGCTTTCTGATTTTCTAAGTTTGTATCCTTTGATTTTTTTATTGTGAATTGCAGAATTTGAATATAGAATTTGGAACATCTCTCAAGCTTCCTCTAATTTAAAATTATATTAGAAATTTTTCTGAAATATTGAAAATGAATTACTGCTTCATAGTGTTGAATACAAAGAAATAAATATCCAATTTATTACCATTTATATATTAAATACGTAATTCTAAAACATAATAATTGTTGTAAACACATTCATTTGACTTTAGAGTTAAAAAGCACTGCACATATATTATTTCATTTAATTTAAGTAAAGAACAAAGTACAAATATTAGATACCTAGGTGGATGCTATAACAGTGTAATTACATTACCAATGATCATATTTAATTTTCATTTTAGCACTGTATGCCTGGTACACTTTATTTGCCTCCAAATAGTTCTCTGTTTCATTCAGACCTTAGTTATATCTTGTACTTAGGATTGCTATTACTATTTTTAGAAATAACAATATACAGTAGGAAACCTGTCCTGCTTCACTGTTTAGGAAGAATTGGAATATCTACAAGTAGGCTTTTTCTATAAGTGATAAACTATGTAGTAATCAACATGACAACTCCATCCTTGGAAATAATTTGAGATTTTTAATGGGGCTTTATGAGGCTGAATTCATTTTTTTTTCTGACTGTTTACAAAAGTCTAGTATTAGTTTAAATGATTCCACGTGTAGAAAAGTCTTAGGGGAGAAACCTATATTAATTTGATAAATACTGATCATTTAAATAGTGATTTAAAAGCACAGTCGTTATTGTGTCTGTGTGTTTTAAAATCGGTGTATGAGTTGTCTGTCTATGTTGTGTCAGTCACAGCCTATTCATATGGTAATTGGCTGGGAAACCATTTGTATGCGTAGTAGGGTTGTTCCCCAGGAAAGTATACACATAGTCAGAACTGAAGTCACTGAAAGTTAGTTTTAAGAAAACAAACTGTGTTGGATGATCAGTACTCATGCCTGTCATTCTGGACTGAGTAAATTAGCTTAAATTTAGTGAGCCTTTAAGTAAGTTTGTCATAATAATTTTCCGTATCACTGTAGTAACAAGCTCAAACTTTTAATGAGTGAAATTTTTAAAAACTATATAATGAGATTTTTTCTAATTGGAATAATTTCACAAAATTTGTTCTGTCTGCCTAGCCAAACTTAATAGATATGGAAATATAGCACATAATCTAGATTCCAAGTGAAATGTAATGTTAGCTTCTATGCAGTGATTAATGCTATGTCAGTCTTTAAAAAAAACACGTTTTGTTGTGCTTTTGTCAGTTCTAACTAATGTTTAGTCTGAGTTTTAATCTTTTGCATAAATATTTGTTTATACTTACAAACATGTCAGGATAAGTGTATTTCTTTCCATTTAGTTTTGTATTGGGTTACTGGTGAAGAAGCGTGAAGAACAAATACTACCGAGTTCCCGGTTTCAGTCAGAGGTGGATCTGTCTCGTTGAAGTTCTTTTGTTCTTACTTTTTGCTATTTTATTATATCTGAATTGGTCTGATCAATGCTCTGGACATTTGTAACACAATAATAAAAATTATTACTTTATTAAGTAGTAATACATACATTCAAGGGGCTGGAGGAATATGGTTACAGAAATTGGGTTGAATGCATGCAAGTTTCAGAACCCCAGAGATTAATAGGTGAAACAGAAATTCACTTTTTCTCAGCCTCTAGATTTTGTTTGTTTTAGATATAGTTCTTGTCATTCTGAATTTCCTTAATTTACGTTATTTATAAGTTTTTACAGACCTCTGGTTCTTTAGAAGCTAATGTGGTTTTCACTTCTCTGATTTGAATTTTATATATTTAATATGAGCTTTGCATTTTGGGAAGATAAAAGTGTACATTGATTTTCTGCTGTTTTTATTGTGGTATAAAAAGGTACATTCTTCAAGGGTGTGACGTGCGCTCTATCAATTGCCCATCAAGTGTTGAATAATTTTGTGTCATAACTAAAAAGCATTTTTATGATTATAAGGAAACATTTGTATAATACTTCCCTAGAAGTGTTTTCTGAATGACTTTTGTGAAGTTCTTCTATGGTAAATATGGAGTTAGTTTATTTCCATTTACTCATTGGAAAACTAAGATACATAATGTTTACCTTCATTTTTACTCATTGAAATCCATTACTATCCAGCAGTAAAATCTAGACATCTTACTTCTATTTCTGTGGTTGGTTTATTGTATATCATTTCCTAGTATTACATAACTACATTCGTTTCCTTTATTAACCTTTGTGATGTTTCTCAAGGAATGGAAAAAATAGTTAACATTTCCGTCTTCCCTCAAATCATGAAGAGTATGGACTTATGACATATTATTATTTAAGTAGGTTTTAAGGTTTTTAAGGAAATTATGTAAATCCAACTCTTTAAACCTTCTGCCTTATAATATTTGAAGAGATCACCTGTGGTAACAGGAAAAAAAAACAAAGGAAAAGAATCTAAAACTAATCTTTTTTGACCAATTAGTGACAGAAGTTTCTGCGTTACCCCTTCTTTTTTTATTTTTTATCATTAGTTGATTCGATTAGAAAAAGAGATTTTAATTTTACCTTTGTCATACCTAGCAGGAATTCATTGTTTCAAAATGGAACTGACAAGTGAATTTCATTAAGACTAATAATATGGCAGCACAGTGAAAGCTTTCAACTATTATCAGCATGTAGAAATTTTAAACAAGCTATTACTTTTTGACCAAATGTTCCATTACTTGTCAGAGTGCTCTTGTATGCAATGGTGGTGAAGAGAATGGATTGAAGAGCTTTCATTTTAGGTTTTCTTTAAAATTGTGTGTGTGTGTTTTATCTTAGTTTGGAGGAGTTTGCTCACTTTGTGGGGCTACCTTCATGGTGAAAAAAAGGCAATTAGATAATTTGTATCTGTGGTGGAGACAATGTAGGAATTAGTAAAAATAATGTGGACTGATACATATATATTTTCAACAGTAAGTACTGCTTTGTTTACTTTTTTTACATACTAAAACAAAAATTCACATCACTAAAACAGTTAACGAAACAAAGTTAGGGAGGAGGTACGTCAGATAAAGAGATTTATGGTAGAGCTACCAGTCCTTAGTTCCAGGAATTTTAGTGAATTGGCTCTGAGCCTTTCTCATTCCAGATTCATCCTCCCTCCACAAACAGAGACTCTTGCAGGATTGCTGTCTCCCCATATATATCTTCACCTATACAAGCAGGATATGACAGCAAAGACTGTGTATGATTTGAATGCCACTGTAGCTTAGGTGCTTAGCAGAGTATGCGATACAGAAGGGGTACCCCATATGTATTTGCAGTATTAATAAGCACTCACGGTTTTTACACCTTTTAAAAGTAGGCAGAAAATTTCAGTTTTGAGACCCATTTATTTTATTCAGTTCCTTTTCTCTGCAAATTCTTTGCACTCTTGTCTTTATTATGTTGCATTTCATTTGTTTTGCACATTACTCAGCAAATGAGTTTATTTGTTTTGCTTAATGTAGCATATCTGTATTCTGTATTATTCTGAGGTCAGTTACTAATAAATATTTGTTTGGTACCTAGTAAAATATGAATGTCGTAAGATGGTGCCATCAATAGAAAATGAATACTGAATTGCCCTATTTGGGAGCTGGGTCCCTGCCCCCATTTGGTGGCCTTTATATTCAATGATACACATTATGAAGGTATTTGGCTGGTTCAGAAACACAGTATTATTCAGCATTACCATGAAGAAAAGACTTGGTTTGAAATTAAATGGCTTCTATTGAAGGACATCCCGCAAAATGAGCCTTCACTAAATGTTAGTACTTCTCCCTATCTTTTTACCTACTCCCTCCATTGCTAGCCATTTTAAACCAGCCCACATAATGAATGAAACTCTGTGGCCCTGTTGGTGCTGGATTTAACCGTTAAGATCCTTAACAATCTTTACTCTCTTGAGAGACCTAGACACAATCATTGGCTCTCCTGTCTTTTTCTTCCTCTCAAACTCTGTATATTTTGCCACGGAGACCTGTGTCCCCTGCCATTGTATTCCTAACAACTACCAACATTACTGGGATCCTCTCCATCTCGAACCAGACTATACGCCAGCCTGGTCTTGTTCACCTCTGTATCACCAACACTCGCCACTGTCCAGTGTATAGATTGCACACTACAAATACGTGTTGAATGAGCAAATAGACTTGCTTACTTACCAACCTATTTTTATGGGAAAGGAGGATGTGAAGGTGGGATCCTGAAAGCCAGTGAAGTCCCTGACCTTGGAGTACAGCCCAGTGTGATCCCAAGTGCACACTGCAGGACATAAGCAGTGACAAGAATGTTAATATTTAAAGAAAGAAGCTAAGTTTCCTGTCTTTAAAATCTACTCATCAGAGTCCTATACCTTGATTTGTTTTGCTTTGCATAGTTGAAGATATGCAGTTTAAACTTACCTGATCTATACACATCTCTTTTTTAAACAGTATATCTCTCTTTGCCAGAATTGGGCATAGTTAAAGTTATAAGTCATATGCTCTCTATATTGTCTGAAAAACTGTATGAAGATTTTATTGTATTCTTATTAGCCTTGTAAATCTGTAATTCTGGTGTCAGCTAGGACTTTACAACTTAATGAGTTTAAGGTAGTTACAACTTTATGAGTTTAAGGTAGTTTAAACTTTGGAGAGAGATTTTATTTTTCTTTCAGAATGTAAAATTTGAACCAGGCATTTGAAAGTAATTTCAATCCTGAAATGCATGAAAATAATAGAAGTACTGGGCATATAATTTTTTAAATATATTAGCCTAATTAAAGGAAGGCTTTCTGGCTGTTAGGTAAATCAGTCACACAACAGATTTAAACTACGTGCAAATAGCACTATGGGGTAGAAAATAAAATTAATCTAAATGATAGTTTCAGATAAAAAGAAATATATATGTATATGGCTAACTGTTGCCAGGCACATATTGTTAACTTTTTTCAAGTGGCAGCTTTTGCGGTTTGTTTTAGTTTCAGCTTGTCCCAGACGGCATCGCCGCTCTGTGAAGGTGTTAGGCAGTGCAGTGATGGAACAGGAGATTAAATGGAAGGCTCATAAAAATGTCTTATCATTTGGGCCTTCCTGGAGAAACCTCACTTGAATTTCCAAGTGGTCAGCTTGACATTTTAAAAAGGGAGAAGTTGTGTCATTATTTCTAGAATACTACAGTAGTTAGAGAAGAAAGATTTGAAGTTCATTGCTGTAATTGCTGACAGCTTCCACAGAATGAGGTGCCTTGAGGAAGCACGTGCTGCCTTGAAAAAAGGCAGCTTCTTAGGAATGTGGACGACCACAGTGAGCTTCAAAAGATGAATGTGACAAAAATGTAGATTTGGGCATTCTTGTGTCCCTAAAGTAATTAAATTAATTTTGAAAGTGGAAAAGAAGTACAATGACTTTTATCAGTTCATGTGTTCATTGTCTTCAAGCAGAGGAAAATTCTAGGCCTCTGAAACTTATAACTTGTATATTTTCAGTAACTTCAAGTACACAAGCCTGGTGATACCAGCAAGGTAGCTGGTATCCCTGGGCTTGGAACAGTCCCTGTGACGGGCTGAGGCCATCCCTGCTGCAGCAGCATCACAGCACCCTCCCTCCCTGGAAACCTGCAATTTGCCTCTTTCGTCCAAGATGGGGAGGAAACTGGCAAGCACCCGCAAACCATCCATAATGGCAGGGTTCACATCCTCACAGGGACAAAGCAGAAAAAAGGAAAAATTCAAGAGTCTTCGTAACATTGTTTGAGTTAAGGACTTGATGCTTTTATGAAGGTTGTTGTAGCACTTGGTTTGTTCATTTGTTTAGGTCTTGAGGATGTTGTGTTTGCTTTGCCTGTTCCCCCCTCCTGGATACCAGCCAATATTCAACTGAATAAAGCACATGGGGACAGCATATTAATCATAAGGTACTACCTTCTGCTTAATAAAGAACATCATACGCACATACCACCCAGGTTACTGTGTATGTACCGTGTATAAATGTACATTCACATTTAAACATGCTTTTATTTACGACCTTCAGAAATACACTGAGACATAGATTTAGGAATGCTTAGATAAGTAGCACATCCATCACCTCACATATGTTATTATTTCTTCTTCTTTTTTCCATCCTCCTCCTTCTTCTTCCTCTTCTTCCTCTTCTACTTCCTCTTCTTCCTCTTCTTTTTTGGTGGGAACATTTAAGTGCTACACTCAGCAAAATTTAATTATCCAATACACAGTTATCAACTGTAGTCACCATATTATACATTAGATCCTCAGTCTTCATGCATTTTCTGGCTGAAAGTTTTACCCTTTTACCATCCTCTCTCTATGTTTCCCATCCTCCAGCCCTTGACAACATACTTTTCTACTCTCTGAAATCATAAAACTCCTAGAATAAAACGTGGGGGATGGGGGAAGCTCCTTGACATCAGTCATGCCAATGGTTTTTTTACATAAAGAAATTTATATTGAGACACTAAGGAGTTAATAATTATTACCTATTACATGAAATGTATTTTACTTAAAATCTCCAGTGTAACAAATTACATCCTAGAATCAGATATACTACAGACTAAAGGGACCTCAAGAACTTTGGCTTCAGGCAGGTAGGCTTTTAATTATTTTGCCTGCATAAACAAATAGAATTGTTTCCATGTCACAGATAAGGAAGCTAAATCTCTTAGAAGGTAACTTGCCGCTTTATAGGTGAAAAGATGCAAAATCAGCACTAAATGTTAAGTTAATAGAAGGAGAAATAAAACTCAGTTTGTATACATTTAGTCTACTCATGTGATGACCAGAAAGCACCGAGTATTTTAAAAGAAGTATGTTTAAAATGACTGAGCAATTCTCTCACATCTGATAAATGTAATAACTTACCTTTATAAGCTTTTTTTAAAGCTATTTGTGTGCCCTTAAACTATATTGGGCATATTTGTTTAATCTGCTTTCTATGATATATAGAACTATGCCATCATTTCAGAATATTTTGTCTACTTTAGTTATGAGCTTTAGAAAGCTGGCTTAAAATGTTCTAGAAATAGAGACAGACTCCTCACTGAATAATCAAAACTTGAGTTCACAGATAGATGACATGCTGAAAGTAACCCCTTACAATTCAGAAGAAGCTAACTTTTTGAACTAGTGATCTTATGAGACTGTTTCTTGGGTATTTATGCTCTACATTTTGCACTGACATTTTATAGTATCAACATATCCTGGGCAAGGGCTTACATATCACTGTATTTCTCATCACAGTATTTTACTTAGAATAGTTCCTCATTTATAAAAGCAAAATATAGATATACATATAGACTTACATATATATACATACATGCATAAATTTCAAAAGTGCCATGAAAGCAGGCACCATATTTGTCTTATTCACTGTTGCTTTGTGGTGCCTGGTACAGAGCAGCTGCTCAGTGAGTAATTTTGAATGAATGAATGAAAAATTCTAAGGAATTTCCTCCTTTGTACTGTTTCTTGAATCTGAAGTCTATTAATAAGCTGTCTAGTCGTCTTTGAAACTTCTGCTCTACATGCATTAATTCTCTTAATACTCTTTTAATTCTCTAAAATATTCTACTTTAAACTCTCTCTGATTTTAGAATATTTTCTATCTATCTTCCCTGTTGAATGAATGCCTTCTGGAAGAAATGGTGTCACTCTAAACCAACATGGCCCCATGCCTTCTCCTCACTTCATGCTTGCCCCAATCTCGAGTGCCATCTATCTTCTTTATTTCATAAAGCACATCCAACCTGTAAGTGCTATCTCAAATGCCATTGTCTTTGTGAAGCCTTCTGTAGCATCCTGGTACTTCTCTATAGTAAACGTGCTTCTACATTGGTATTCTACACTTCATGATATGCATCACATAGTAGATCTGTAAGGAGTAAAATAGCTCTAAGAGAGTTATATATTCAATTGTACTTAATACGCAGAACAGCCCTAGGATGGAAGTATGATCATTATCTTGATATTTATAGGTGAGAAAAATGAGACTCAGAGAGGTTTTATAAGGTCATGTGACTTTTATAAATAAAAGAATCTGGTCTAGAACATCAGGGCACTGAATCCAGATCTCTTACTCTTAACTGTGAGCTGTACTGCCTGTTCTGTGTGACTGCATGCTTTCTCAGTCTTAGGATTTTTATGTAAATATTATCCTCACTTTACATAGTAATAAGCAAGGAGATATTAAGTGACTTCTTAATATTCACACGTGTAAAGAATTTAAACACAGATATTCTAATCCACCATTTCTATTACTTATCTAGTTGCTTTATAATTATTTTTTACCTTTTAACATGTGTTCTATATGACTATCTAAAGTGTCTTATTCATTCCATGTAGGAAAGTAGGTATGAGCATTGAAAAAAAAAAACAGCTGCTACATTGTGGGAAATAAAAAATCTGCAACTGATCTTTAAAATTTGCTGAGTAGTTGTCCAGATTTATTTTCCTTAAACATCACTACAATTTTTTTCTTCTTTGTTACTACTTCATACATTTTACTGGTTTGATACTTTTAACTGACCAATCCCGCAGCCTGGGACCAAATGTTGACTGTTTATTTTGCACAATTGCTGAAGTGTTCACGGAGAACACCAGGGAAAGAAAGTCTGTAGCCTGGGTTGTCAGAGAGTATGTTCCAGATTGTGGCAACCAGCACTGACATGCTTGAACCCACGGTATGGAAGCTGTTGAGTTCCCTGTCACTTTAGCTCAGAGACTCAGCAAAGCTGCTGAAATGCTTCTCACGGCTTTGGTTCTTCCCTCGGTTGCTGTCGCCCCGTAATAGAAACCCTGCTCCATTTCTTATCTCTGTCTCTTTAGCATGCCAGCAGCACTGCCTTCTGACCTGGTTTAAGCGTCCTTAGTGACCTCTGGCAATACAATGTGTGGGTCCCTTCGGGAATATGCCCGCTCAGCTGGATTGTATAGTAATGATTTTACTTTTCAGAAGTTTGGTTAAAATTTTTATACTCCCCTTATTAAATAGATAATTTCACAATGTAATTTGCTTCACAATCCCCCCCACAGTTATATTAAGGAGATGGTTGCCGAACACCAGTTCAAGTAGATTGCTCTTATATGAAATAAAATCCATGCTCAGAAAAACCTGGCAGTGTAAGCTGGTCTTCTTCCAAAGCAGACTCTCAGGCAAATTTCTCTTTACTCAAAGCTGGCAAACTACTGCACCTGTATTAGACATGCGGAAAAAACATGTCAGATGACACACGTTGGCTCTATGTTATTTTTCTTTAGCATGCTGACTTTTTTTCTTTATAGTAACTAGTAATTGTTTTGCTTTTGTTGACAAAGGGAGAGTAGCAGGAATTTGTTCATCGGTTAGTTCTGGGTTCCATCTCAGATCTGGTTCCCAATAGGTGTGTGACTTGGACATATAAGTGGTGTCACTCATTTTGAGCTTTAGTGTTCTCATCTGTAAAATGAGGATAATATTTACCTTACAGAGTGGCTGTCATGATTATGTCAGGCAAAACATACAATGTGCCTGTACTTAATGTTATGTTGATGACATTTTGTGTTTGATAGCTAACTCTTTATTGCTGTATTCATTTGTTACCTGTGGTTAATTTATGCATGGTCTCTGTCACTTAAAAAAGTGAAGTATAATAGAAAATCTGGCTCAGTGGGTTGGGGCATTGTCCCATACACCAAAAAGGTTGTGAGTTTGATCCCTGGTCCGGGCGCACATAGGGGAGGCAACCTGTTGATGTTTCTCTTTCACGTCGATGTTTCTCTCTGTCTTTCCCTCTCTTCCTTCCTCTTTCTCTAAAATCAATGACTATATGCTCAGGTGAGGTTTTAAAAAAAGGAAAATCAGCAACAGCAGTTCAACAAACACATATTGAGCACCTTGAGTATGTAAAGATCAGATGGTTTTAAAACTGAATAAAGACACTTCCTTTCAAGGATCGTACACTCTAGGGAGTAAGGACCTTCTATGTCAGGAGTCTAGAGTTAAGGCAAATATTCTGCTAACGTCTCTGTAATGTGTCTGTGCTCAGGAAACACTTCATGAAAAAAGGTAGCAGGTAAGTGAGCCTTGAATAGGATGCTAATGGTGATAGAATGGAGGAAGGGTTCCAGTAAATAATAACTGGAGGCAGGGGAAAAAGTAAGTAGAGCTGTAAGGGGTGAGTTCCAGGAAGAATGACTGGAAAGTGACTGGGAAAGGCATGAATAACTGATAAGACGAGTGGCCGGGGGATACGAGGGAGCTGTGATGTGCATGACCTGAAATTCTACACCAAGACCTTTGTGTTTAATTTGTAGATAACGGGCAGTCATTTAAGACATTTTAAAAAAGTAATAGGAGCTTTTTTTTAAAGAAAGATTAATCTAACAACTATTCAGGATGAGTTGGGGGAGTAGTGTGGCAAAAGACCAAAAGGACCAGTGAGAAAGCTGTTGCAGTTGTTCTAGGTAAAAGGTCATGGGAAATCTTAAAGGTCTATATTGCTTGTGAAGGTGAAGGAAAGGAATTGGACATGCATGACATGGCAGATATTGAATCTTTAGGACTTGGCAAATAAAATCATTCATTTAAAGGATGGAAAAGGGGATAGACTATTGTTCGCCTGCGGCATTTCTATTTAAACTAGGAATATTTTCTCCACATTGTACATTTCTCATGAAATAGTAGTCTGCCAAAGAAAAATAGAAGCTTCGTCCTTGGTCTACAATGGTGCCACTGTGAGTGAGGGTCAGTAAACCTGTGCTGTTTTGCTGATGAGTGTACTATATAAGGTTTCATACATTGTGGGAGGAGACCATCAGAGAGTCAGATGTCTTGCCCTTGTCTTACTTTTATTCAAGGAGGTAGAAAGGACAATTTTTTGGTATTTATTTTGTTGTGAAGATCTCTTTAAGTGCAAATGAAATGCTTCATGAGCTGACCATATAGGTGTGATTTATTTTTATAAAAATAATTGATATAAGACCATCAAACGACCATAGTGGAAGTCCTAAAATGCCTTCCTCCATAAACTGTTGGTTTAGAGATTAAAGTTGATAATGCTGACTTATTTCTCAAAGAGCTGTCTTTACCTACCACTGGTAAGTCATAGTATGACAAAGGAACATTGAAAAAGTGGGGAACAGGTTACCTACCAAATATTGACAGATTCTTCAGGAACTAGGTGTACTATATGGACCTATCCCTGGACCAAAGCAAATTTTCAAATTAAGAGGTAGTTGTTTGGAGTGGTTATATGCATCCCAGACTTGATAGAAAGGGTTCATTAAGTAGATGAGTTTATGGAAACTTAAAGAATCTTTATTCTATCTAACCATTGTGGACTTGAATTCCTGGTATCCTCTTCAACTAATGGACATGGTTTTATAGCATCTGAGAGATCTGTGCACCCATAAGTGATATTTGTCCTTACTTTAACACTAATATTAGTTACTTGTTTAATTGAAGAGCCAGTATCATGTCATAGATGGCTGGGCGAAGAGGCAGATCTTGCGTTGATACCAGTCTCACATTTACTTTGGGAAAGTCTCTTCACACCATGGCTCTATTCATTTATCTGTGCTGCCCTACCCCCAATTCACCGTTGTTTGAGTATCACATGAGACAGAAGTCATCTTTTTAAATTATAAAAATTATAATGAGTTCCTTTTTTAATGTTATTATAAGCATTATTACTGTTATCATTACTAGGGCCCTAAATCCCTAGTCTAAAGAGACTGTTTTGTCCAACCTAACATTTTTAGGAATACCAAGTGTTGCTTTGCATATTTCAGATGAAGCAGCTAAGCTGAAATAAATTTCCCAAGGTCCCACAATGAATTAAGTGGTAGAAGGACAGGTAAAGACCCTGGTTTCCTGCCTCCGGGTGCAGGGTAACTTTCTACTACACTATGCTCAGAATAATAACAGTGTTTCAGAAATCAGCACAGTCTTAATCTAGTTTTCCTAATGGGTTTTTAAAATACACACTCTAACCACATTGGAAAGAGCAGAGAGTGGAGATGAAGAAACGTGAGGTGAGGCAAGGTGGTGCACTGACGTGGAATGACGCCCTCCCCCCGCGTCCTCCCCGGCTCTGCTGCTGTCAGCTACGACCTGGGTCTGGGCTTGCCCACCGTTTATAAACAGGCAGGACTTTTTCAAGATTGACCCATTTGTGTATTCACAGTTAAATAAAGTTTTATATTGTGTGAAATTTTGTTGAGGAAATTTGAAAAACTGAACATACCTTGAGATAATTGTTGTTGTGATGCTTTTACTTTAATTATTTAGACTGTCCAGAAGTTCTTAGTAAATAATTGTGCTTTACAAAAGTGTTTTGAGGGCAGTTTGTTTTTCTAACACATTATTTAAAGAGCTGCTGGGCTGTTAACATGGATTTAATCATATTTAGTGCGTCTGTTTCAAACATCTAAGTGAGAGAAAGATATATATGCTCAGTAGGAACTTCAATCAGTAGACTTACTGATTCAGTTAGTGTATGTAACACCATTCTAGTATCATGGCATAGACAGGGAGAAACTGGAGCTTGTAAGTAATGACGATCCTTAGTGTCCCCTTGAATTCTTACACAACAGAAACCAAGCATATAAAAATCCATTTAAACATCATACCTGAATGACTTTTCCCCCAGTTTTTAAGTAAAGAATGGTATTTTAGCTAGTTTTTATTCAGCACTATGAAACAAATATTTCATTAATTCCCTAGTGTTTGCTTCCTTTAAAAATCAAAAAATCAAAAAATATATTTTGGAAACTAAACAGAAATAAATCCCTAATTTGATAGTAATTAATCTAGAGAGCACTTTTTTTTTACATTCCATAAGCTCAATCAAAATTGCACTCTTTCAAATAGTGCAAATAAATCGTAATACCTTTGCATTATTTTTCTGGCTAGGAAATGAAATGATTTGTTTAAGGGTTAATAGAATCAAGTTACACTAACATCAAGTTTTAAATTATAGAATGTTTAATTTAGATATTAAAATATTTTAATAACGATATTTTAGGATCAGGTTAGTTACTACTATGATATTTTCAAAACTTAACATTTAAAAATGATAGGATTATCTGTGAAAACCAAATGCTAAGGATGAGGCTAGAATTTATTCTTTCAGTTTTGTAACTCAGAATCTATTATCAATGGACTATATTTCATTATGCATATAAAACATTACCTTTTCCTCCCAAATCTTAAAAATAAAGAATTTCATTATCTGAAGGCATCATCTGCTAGATATTGCAAATCTTTGCCATCTCACATAGGTGGGGACTTGGGGAAGGTGTGGAGTAAAAGGGGTAAATGCCCAGTTCCTAAGGAAAAGCCTCTTCACATTTAGGTACAGTGCAGGTCAACAAGTCTATTATGTAACCATGTCATCTACATTAGTAAAGTATTTTCTGGACTCTTCTTATTCATGAACTGTGTTAATGACATTTATCTGTGTATATACTATCCTATAATGTGAATTTCTTATTTAAGATAATATTTTTCAGCTTTTTGTTTTAAACCTTCATAATAATAGCAAAGTATCAGGCAAGTACCAGGTACTTTAAAAATCATTGAGTCAACTAGTATTTATTAAGCAAATTCAGTTTGGGACCTTCTTTCGTATAGGTTGAGGTGGATGACTTTTACAAGTGTGAGGCCTATGAGTATATGAAAGAAGATTGTACATTGTTTTTAAATGGCATATATTTGGGTTTTTAATTATTTTTTAAATTTTCAAAATGTAATGGTTGCAAAGAAATTGTTAAGATATAGACTAAATTAAGATAATTTGTTTTTAGCAGCTTCACAAAAAACGCAACAGAACAATTTATTGTTCTGTTTTTTCCCCATTTGTTTTTCTCCACTCCCCTCTTTTTTTGCAGTGATCTATATATGTTTGCCTGTGTAAATGATGCCCATATTACATTATCCTTATAAATGCATAGTTCTTTAGAGTGAGAGAAGATTACTAAAGTTTACCATTTCTTCTGTTTCAGTTCTAGCAAATATGTACTATTGTGAATATTCATTTCAAATGGGGCCAGAAAGCCTATATATATCCCTTTTAAATCTCCGAGTAGTTTACGTTTTATAAATTAATTAATTTGTACCAAAACCGTATGGAATAGAGCACTGTCAGTCCAGAGAAAATAACAGTCAAGCCTATTTTTTATGTTTACTCATTGAATGCTCACAGCAACTCGAGGAAGAGAGGACCGTTATCATCCCCTTTTGTAACTTGCAGAAGGTGACACTGCTTGTCCTAAGTGCCATTGCTAGTATTCAAATCCAGGTTACAGGACCCTCAGTCTTAATAGCTAAACTATTCTGTTCAAACTTTAGTCTGTAGTCTGAATTCATCTCCACTTTGCAAACGAAAGTTCTAAGATTCAGAGGTTAAAGAATTAGTTTAAGAGTATACTGCTAGTAAATGTCAAAGCCAGTACTAGAGCCACGTTCTCCTGGCTAAATCCAGGGATCTCCTCATTGTACACACTGCCTCCAGTTGGTAGGGGCGTTCCAAAGAGGGGACAGCGGAAGTGCCATTTTGGTAGCACTACCCATCATTAGTACCAATAACAAATCACGGAATGTGTGGTTTCTCTAGGAAAACAATTGCAGTTAAAAGAACTTCCTTTTATGAAAATGTTTCCTCTAGTCAAGCAATTCCAAATAATTTATTTTGCCCAGTAACTTTGATATGATTTCTTAAGAAATGATCAGGATTACTGGATAAATAGCTGGCATTCATTTAAAACTTGCTTCTGCTTTGTGAAAAGACTTTGTCAGCAATCCAGAATGAGGGCTGTGCTAACCAAATTCCAACTTTTCTGTGGGATGATCCAAAAACAGCAAACAGAAGGCATTACATTTCTTAACAGTCACAAGTGCATGCATGCATGCCACACCATTCTTGTCATTCATTCCTTCTCGGTGTGCGCATTTTAAAGTTGAAATACTTTGATTTGCAGACTAGTATGTTTCATGGAGAACTTTCTTCATATAGGGTTAAAAAGCAGCGTAGCTTAAGAGTATGTGAGGTTTTTGTACTCTACCCTACATTTATACAGTTCTTGACTGAATGTATGTGTTTAGTCTGATTTTAGGATATTTGCCTTGGTGGTATGCCTTCATGTGTCTAAGACATTTGCTGGATTAAGATCCCGAGTTGTTTCTCTTGCTCCTTTCAGAGACAGGTTTACACATGTACTCTGATGTAAGACACAGACTAAGAAGTGTGTGTGTGTGTGTAAAATGATTGTTATATTAAGATTAAGAAATATCTAATCTTCTCTCTTCCATAATCCTATCTCAGTCTCAGTAGCCTTAATGACAAACTCAGAAGCTAACACCAGAATTATTGGGTTGACCAAAAAGTCCATCATGTTTTTTCCATAAAATAAAGACACATTTTTCATTTGCACCAATAATTTATTGATTTGGATATTTTGAATATGTCAGCTATCTCCCACTATTGGCCTCCAGTGTGTAGAGGCCAGAGAGCTGCTAAACATCTCCCAATGTATAAGACAGCCCCACTGCAAAGAATTATTTGGCCAAAACGGTACCAAGAAACTTTGTAAACCACTTTTGACACATTTGATCAGTCACAGCACTTTCTCCATACACACAAATCGATTTTTGTGTTTCAGTTGCATTTTTACCTTTCTTGAAATAATAAAACATAATGTGCCAACAATGTTGCATATCTTCTTCCAGCTTCAATATTTAAATAGCTGATTTTTTAAAAAATGCACACTGATTTTCAATTCACCAATTTAAATGTTTTTTAAAAATGCACACTGATATGATAGCTGTCACAGTAAGTCTAACAACATTGCTTCACATGAAGTTAAAGACAACTAAGCTCTAGTAGAGGCATCATGTGGAAAAAACATAACCAACTTTTTGGCCAACCCAATATTTGGAGACTTGCTTTAGAAGTATATAACTGATTTCACTCATTTGTGGGATTTAAAACTGAACAAAACAAATGAACAAATAATAAAAACAAACAAATGAAAACTCATCCAGTATGAAAACTCAAAACAACAGTTGGTGGCTATGAGAGGGAAGAGGAGTGGAGGTGCGGGCATTGAGGGCAAAGGGGGTCAAATATATGGTGATGGAAGAAGATTTGACTTGGGTGGTGGGCACACAATGCAATATACACAATGAATCATAGAATCGTACACTTGAAACCTATACAGTCTTATTTATCAGTGTCACCCAAATAAATTTAATTTTCAAATAAAGAAAAAAAAAAAGAAATGTGTGCAGAAATAAAGTTGGTTCTGTTCACACAGAGCTTTTCTGATCCATCCTCACCTTCATGCCAAAGCTTTTCTAAAATCTCAGAGTACAGTGTGTGTTAACATTGCATTGGTGATGGACTATGTTTTACTTTATACAGTGTTTCCAACAATGTTAATAGAATGGCAGTAGGTGGAAGAAAGGTGTAGGTGACAATATAACATGCAGTAAAATGTCTCCTTGCTTCTTTTTAAATTACAGCAAATTCAGTAAAGCTAGAAATGCAGAGTGATGAAGAGTGTGACAGGAAACCCCTGAGCCGTGAAGATGATATCAGGGGACATGATGAAGGCAGCAGCCTAGAAGAACCCCTAATTGAGAGCAGCGAGGTGGCCGACAACAGGAAAGTCCAGGAGCTTCAAGGCGAGGGAGGAATCCGGCTTCCGAATGGTAAACTGAAATGTGACGTCTGTGGCATGGTTTGCATTGGGCCCAATGTGCTTATGGTACATAAAAGGAGTCACACTGGTAAGCAGCTGAAAGAATAACCTGATGACTGCCTGTGACATCTGATGTTGATATTACCTGACATCTATTCTCTTTCCTTTTTATTCAGGGGTGGCAATGGTGAAACTGCCTTTTCAGAATTCTGCTAGTATTGGATTGCTGAAAAGCAGAGAGTAGCCTGGGTCTTGACTTCCAGCCTTCAAATCTAAATAGCATATCAGGAAAGAAGTTTGGGATTCAGTTTCCACAGTTCTTAATATAGCAATAATATGATAAGGGTTCAAAAGGTAGAGGAGAATTGCATTGTGCAACTTAATCTTTTTGTATTACTATACATATTTTACCATACCCATGGGCAGGTAATACAGTTTTCAGGCTAAGAGTTTATACTCTGAAATGGTACTCATGCATTTATATAGGGGTGGATCATTTTCACCTTACCCAGTTAATTTCCTGGAATACAATTTCCAATCAATCTTTGCCTACCATGGGCCTCTGTAATAGGCAGACACTTATTTTCCCTAGTTTGAGGATTTTACCAACTTCCCGTATTTTTATCATAAATCCTGCAAGGAGATAGGTAGGGTAGGTTCTTCAAAGGGTGGTGGGTGTGCAGGTAGAACCTGTAATCATGAAATAGGGGGAGGAAAAAGACCTCCAATTAATTTAATATATACTAAAAGTATATAAAAAGTCTAAAAGACTTGAGTCATGTGTGAGACCAACCAAATAAGAAGGCCTTATTTAAATCTGTATACATCCTTGGCAAAAAAAATTAAAATTTTTTAAAAATCAGTGATTTGATTGTGGTAGAGAACTCTTAAAAAATTTTTTAAGGTCATATGAAAATTGATTTAAAAATAATTCTAGTTTTAACTATAATGCAAAGTAGTATTATTTAGCAAAATACTAATAACTAACATACTTAGAGCTTTAAAATGTGAGACTCTTCTATAAGAAATGAATTTTAATAAAGACATTGATTTAAAATATTGATTTGTAAATAATCGATTTAGTAAGTAGGTGCTTAAAACATGACAGATACAAGGTACATTGAAGTTTCTAGTATAAACCTCCTCTCATTTACACTGGAAGAAGCTGAAGCCCAGAAGGGTCAAGTGATTTATCCATTGTCCCTTGTGAAGGGTATTGTGAGGCTAGAGCCGATTTCGTGATACGCAGCATGGGTTTGTTCAAACATGCTATGCTTGGTAAGCTACATCTTATGATGAGGTATTGCTATAAGGCTCATATCTTAAAGATTATAGTGAGAACTTACATGTTAAAATCAGTGTTATTTTAATCAAATCATCAACATTATAAGAATTAAAGATTATTCCAACCATACAATCAGTAACATTTTTACTCTTTGTTTTGTTTTGAATTTTCTTTTAAAATATTTATATTTTAAATTGTATAGTAATAATATTTATATTCTAGTACAATTTTTTTCTTTAACTTTAAAAAATGTCTCATGGAAGAATTAGAAGATCAAGTTTGGACACCACATTTGATAAGATAAAAAAGGAAAAGACTGTGAAAGAATGAGTCTATGCCCATGAAATCATCCTAACTGCAGTCCTAAAAGAAGAGTTGCACAAAGTTGTAATGTATGCATTATCTCCGACTGATTACTCTGAGGAAGATGATACCCATTCAGATGTCTAACTTCTCCCATCTAAAACACACAAACTAAACAAAATTAATCTAATGACTTTCCAGTTGCATTCTCTATAGTGTTCATTTTGAGGCTGAAAAGTATACTAAAAACAATTTTTGTAAAATTTTAATAAACTTTTTGTGGTCTAAGTTAAGAAAATTTGAAGAACCTGCGGGTGCCCTTTTGAAAATTTAGGTTAATTAGTGTTTCGCTGTTGGCAGCGATTTTCATGAGGATTGTTGGTTTGTAAACAGTATTACCTACTCTACTGTCATTTGATATTTACTATTGTAGTAGAGTTGAATTATTTTGATTCTGAAATCTTTTAATTCACATGGAAAATATTTCTAAATAGTTACGAAGATTTCCATAAGTCATAGGAGCTAGTAAAGGCAAGGATAAATAAACCAAAGTACTCTTGCAACTGTATGAACTTTTTATTGTTAATGAATATTTATCAGAGTATTATAAAAATTCTTATATGTTCCTCAAGTATGGAAGGTTTTGTTAAAATAATAGTCACTCATAGAGGGGCTTGGGATATCTGCCACATTGTTGACCTTGAAATTGTGATATATTTTTAAATATTATATATATTTATTTAAATATATTTATTTTAGCTATTTTTATACGTATTTCTGCTGACCCCATTTATGCACCTGAGTGGGTCATGACATTTCCTACTCCATTTTAGTACCAGAATAGAATATCTACTTATATTTCTTTAATTTAAACTAGATGGTAAATATGCAGTCAGAATCTAGTCACCAAATGTTTTCTCCTTAATACCGTGAACTACTGGGTTCACTTTAGAACTTCCACCTCTCACCAATTATTTAGAGCTAGTATAAAAGGCACTGTCTTAAATCTTCATCAAGCCTTTGGGAACCATATGTTTCTGTGTTTTCAGCTCAAAATCTGCCTAATATAAAATTCATAGTGAAAAAAGATACACAACCACCCAATTCACTAAATGACATGGAGTATCAGATCAAATTTACTTCTTTTTCCTCTACTAAAGTGCCAATTCCAGTATCTTATTAATGGGTTGGTGTTATTTCTTTGGTATTGTTACTTTAGCAGGTAATCAGGTAATATTGTCATCGGATACTCCAGGCACTGTTTGCTGAGAATACAGGGAGAAGAAAGGAAGTAGGCGCAATAAATCAGTTCATGCATACCTAAACACAGATTGATGTAAACATTATAAATACAGAATAGTCTTAATTTTGCCCCTCTATGGGGAGAGTCCTCCCATCTTCATAACTTCAAGTTTTCAGCGCCGTATTTTGTCCATTTCAGCCTTGTGGAGCCATTCTCTTGCTCCCAGGTCCTCTCTCCAGGTGCTTGGGATTTTTCACACTCACAGGCTATTGTTCATTCAACTCAGGGACACCCTCTGTCGTGATTCACCAAAGCACACTGATGCATGTACACCTGGACATGCATTCTAATGTTTATGAAAAGTACCTAAAATGTTGAAGTATAATTTATTTATTCCATTATAAGCATAATAGATAACTTCATCCAGTGAATAACTAAAAGGGGTCCTTGATAATATTAATAGATAAATTTATAAAAACAAAAAACAGAATGAGAATGGATTCAGAATGGCTAATCCAGACTTTTGTACCCACTTACAGGAGGATTAGTTATCACAGATGCAGTAGCCTTCTTTGATTTTTTAAATTTAATTACTCCATAATGTCACTAATGTGTTTCATAAATTTGTGGGATTTTCCTGAAATTTGCTTTTATTTACATCTGAAGAAGAACATTATTAGATTTTTTCAGACAAGGTCTAAACTGACTGAAAAAGGATCCATTGACTCAGTTTGTTTACTAAAGAAAGACAGATTATTAAAAAAGAAATCATTGAGATGTGTTATTTCAAGTTACATAGACAATATAGATAGTTAACTGAACTTTTTACTTAATTTTCAAATAATTTTACACATTTCTGTAATGCCTCGGACAGAGAACCTCCAAATCATTTAATAAATGGATTGCTCACATTTTATAGGAATGGCTTTTTAGAAAAAAATTAGTCAATCTACTTATTTTTGATTTGTTATTAAACAGATTTGGATATGACTCCTGTATTTGGATTATTCCTAGAATATAATGATGCATACTAAAAAAAAAAACCTTATAAGTTAAACTCTGTTTTCATCTTTGACTCCAGTAGTAGTGTTACTGAGGGTTTTCAGTATAATTCCAACTAGATTTAGTGTGGAACACATGCAAAAAAAAAATAGAGGATTGTGGAAAAAATTTATTATTTACATAATCAAGAAATTAAGAGTAGTTAAAGCATATTTCAGCCCAAAATGAGTAAAGCTATAGAATTATTATCCAAGAATTTAAAAAAACATCTAGACAATTCATGTAAAGCAGACCCGTATTTCTCAAAGATTCATCTGATTGAAATCAAAGTACATTGTTAACATTGCCTCTGCCCTCTGTCCAACTGGGAGCATGCCTGTCCACCCTCAGCATGCTTCTTTCTTTCCTTCCCAAGGCCAGGGGAGCGTGGGAAGTGCCTCCACGCTAATTCTAATGCACTCAGCAGTGTGGCAAGATTTCCTGACGCACCTAGACCCCTTTTTGCTTCTCCTGCTCCTTTAAGGATGGTTCTATAAATTCAAAAGCAATTCTTATTTTCATAGTATTTGAAGGTATCTGGAATATTTTGCAAATGTGAAAACTAAATCGCCCTGTCATTAGTCCCATAAACCCAATTAGATGAATTTAAAAATTATTTTTAAAGAGTCATTTTTATTATTTTTTAGTTTTTATTTTAGCATTATATTGAATGATAAAATCAGTTCTCTAAATTGGGGATCTTAAAATATTTCAGTTGTAGGAGTTGATCAAGAAAATCTGATTGGCATGCTAGGGGAGTATTTTTCAAAGGCAAACGTGGTTTCAAATATTTTTGTTCACTGCCCTAATTTAATTGATTTTAAAGTTCTTGCACACTGATTTCTTACTTGCCTGGGAAACCCTGCATAGACAGATTTCAAAAGTAAAATAAAAGTAAAAAATAAAATATTTGGAGTGAAAATTGTAATTGAAATTTGCTATTTCCCTACTATCTAAAAAGTTAATTTCATGAAGAAAGTGCCTCCTTCTTCCTTTTTATTACTATTTCCATGGCAGGGGTGGGTAGAAGAAACCCCAGATTTTAAAGTTGTAGAATGCTATTCCATTGGGAAAAAAGTCAAAGACTTCAGTTTATATGTGTGTTACATGTGTGTTCATGTGTGTGCATATGTGTGTGTAAAATAAAAAAGGTTTACCAATTAGATTTATTTTAAATTGCTATTTTAAGACTGTTTATAAGAGGTTTTAGGTCAAGTATCTTTTTAAAACTTAGTGTTGATTTAATTAGTCAGTTTTAGTATTTTTTAAACTTATTTAGTATCATTTTTAATTTGTCAGTTTTAGCAAATGAATCAAAAAAGTTAATTAAGGTTAAATATAAGGCAACTTTAACATGACAAGTAATTTTTTCAATCTAATACATCATTGTAGGACATTTTTATAAATTTAGCTCATGAGATCTCCAGATTTCTTAAGAAAAAAACCTTAACTTTTGCCACATACAGAGAGATCACAATTTTTTGGTGTGTATCTTATTATATTTCAAAATGAGCAAGTACGACAAAATTCGAGATACACCTGTTTTATCCATTTAATTTCTTTAGTGTTTGTATCAAATCTGTATGGTAGAGTATGCAGTGGCAGCTGTTAGAAAGAGGCCAGTTTATTTTCTTTATGAATTTCAGATTTATTTTTTTTTCAGTGAGTTTGCATTCATTATATTAAAAGTCCCACCAAAATATAGAGGTTTTATTACTCACTATTATTATGAATGTTTCAGTTAGATATATAAAACATGACAATTCAGTTCAAAAAAATTTTAAACTACTAAAATTGTAATAATTATCTAACTTCAAGTACAAAAATGGTCCAGTTCAGTCAAAACGGAATTGTTTTTTAAATTTTATTTTTATTCTAAACTTTGAGCTTTAATATGATATATTTATAGTATTTAATTTACAATATGTTGCATGTCTGTCTTTAGAAGTAGACAAACTTAAGTAATAGTATTTTCTTCATGGTTTGATTAGCCGAGTTGGATCCACATGCCCGTTTTACTGCTTCGTCAACATTATGGTTGGTGATGTCAGCCGGTTGATGACAACAAGCCCAACTGATAATTATGGCTAAACAGCTTTACTGCAACATCAGTAATAGGAGAATGCCTATCAAATAGAAAATGCCTATCAAACAAATGATTTTCATAATGAACAGACATGCCTGAGTGAATACATTTCTTGGATCCTCCCTGATTGTCTAAGGAAGTTTTGCTAAGGCCCTTGCCGAGACCAGAGCTGCGAGACCTGAGCTGTACTTGGAGGTTTTGTGGTAATGGGCTTTGTAACCTGGTTCGTTCACTGAACCGCTTGTGCCCCTGACAAGGACATTACCAACTAAATGAGAGAATTAGACTAAAGGTGCCTTTCACCTCAAAATTTGTGATTTTTAACGAGAGCATGGTACAGTTAAGGAGAGCAAGATAGAGTCAATCTGACCAAGAGTCAGTTGCCAGCTTGGGTACTTCTTAACTCTGTGACTGTCATCAGACACTTTGATGCTTGAACTTCAATTCCCGCATTTATAAACTGAAACTATAGATACCTGATTAGATATACCATTATGAGGACTGAAATATTATACGTAAAGCAACCAGTAACATCAGTAAAGCGATGGCCCCTAGTTCAGTCACTTGTCAGTTCTATTACTGTTACTCTTTTGGGTCAATGACAGGAATTCTGTAAAATTTATATGAAGGTGGAAAACAACACTTGACCTAAAGCTTGAGACTTTAGATTTGAAAAGCAAATTCTAGGAAGGTAAAAGTTTAGAAAACCTGGAAGGGAGGTGAATATTCTCAGCGCGGAGGACTGGCTCTGGTTAACAGTGTATGGCGACTTAGTCCCTTGCATATAACCTACTTGGCCTCTCTCATCTCTTTTCCTTTCCTCAGGTGAACGTCCCTTCCACTGTAACCAGTGTGGGGCTTCTTTTACTCAGAAGGGCAATCTTCTGAGACACATAAAGTTACACTCTGGAGAGAAGCCGTTCAAATGTCCTTTCTGTAGCTATGCGTGCAGAAGAAGGGACGCCCTCACAGGACACCTCAGGACCCACTCCGGTAAGTCAGCAACGCCTCGAGAAGAAGCTCACCGCGAGCATCCAGGAGAGAGCTGTAGATAAGACAGAGTCACTTCCAGCTTTGGTACATAGCGAGGAATGACCTCGACAGCATTTTCATTTGTGTGCATTGAAAAACTGATGAATGTTGCAAGGTGCACGGGGCCCTTATGGGTTTGGCAGAAGGAGCATTGTCAGCCGAAGTCTCTCGTTTGAAGCCACTGAAGTAAGATAACAGCTGTTGTATAAGTTTTCTCTGATTTTTTATTTTATAATTATTAACCCAGTAATTGTGATTAATTCAGGACAATGGGAAATACCATCTTTACATACTGATGTTACCTTTCATTGAGATGAAAGCTATGATTTTTTATTATTATTTTTTGACTGATGACAGCACCCAGGCTGGGACCTCAGTGGGCAGTCAAATATTGCTGTTTTTAAACTTGAAAATATTATGCTCATTAGAAAATTGGCTATTGGAATATACTGTATTTCCCTTTACCTCTTGTTTTTTTTAAACTCTCAAACAGTAGTCACTGGATGCTTTCTGCAGTTATTCTCTATATCATAAATCATCATTGAAAATCCGGAATAGGTTTGATTTTTTTAAATGCCAGAATATAGTACCTAAAAGAGAAGGAATGATTAGAAATTTGAATGATTCTCATTTGACTTTTAACATGAATTGCCATAACCAAGAAGTTAAAGGGGGAAATTAATGTAGAATGCTCTCAAGCTAGTTTTATATGCTCCTTCTATTTCTAGTGACATTAACATTTAATTTTGTTGTAAAGTTATGATGAAAGTGATGTGTTCCTCTACACTGACAAATGTGTTAGAGAGTCCTGTGGACTGTGAGGTAATACTTGTATTATCTTTCTTTACATTTTTCCTGTTAAATCTTACATTTAACGTGAATGTGAAATGTGTAAAACTATTTAGATACTACTCAAATTTGGGGCAGTTACAAGAAAATGAAATTAATTCAGGCATTGAAACAAAATACTTTATATATTTTACTTTCCTTTCTGACTTGAAGTAATTCACTTATTTCCAACTATGACATTTTATATTTTATGTTGAAATTAGGCTATGAAAACTATATCTGAAAGTGGTGTTTTATTATAAAAATCATTATCTATCATAAGAGTTTTAAGACATGACAATTATTTTTTATCTAGCTATGTATGCTGGCTTATTAACATGTTGTCAAATTGCCCAAGAATTATATAAAACAGCTTTTCATGAACATATCTATTACATGAAGTTAAGGCAAAAATAACTTTAAATATCTATTGTATATTTTTTTAATTGTGCTGCTTTTAGTATTAGGTCTAGTGTACACACATTTCTTTACCTGGTGACCACTATCTTCTTAGAAGGTTCGATGCCTGGTGACACCTCTGGAAGGCACTCAATATTCATCTCAATTTCTGTTTCCTTGCATTCCTTTTTGTTCTTTTCACAGATTTTTCCCTGTGGGTGGTATCTCACAAGTGAAGACACCTTGGTTTTTGTGTTAGATTGAGCTGGGCAGCTTCAATTAGCTTCTGTATGCAAATTAGGCATGGCCCATTGGAGGCACCTGGCTGGTGGGTGATGCAGTGAGGGGAGGGAAAGATGTCCCTCCAAAAGCAGGTCACTCTCATTAGCTTTGGCCAGGCCAGACCCTTAACACTATTTACATGGTTCTGTGTAATTGTAAAGTTTGTGTGTATAAATTGAAGCTGTTTCTGTAAAATCATATATTTTATAAATAAATATATTGCTACTTTGAGGTTCCAAAAAAAAATAATGGCCCCTATAAATACAATCATGCTGATTTTGCAGTTTGACATATCAGGGCATGATTTTTGCTAATATAAACGGCAAACTCAGACTGGCTAGTTGAAGAGAGTTTAATGGAGTGACAGGAAGAGGAGGTTGTCATTCAGCTACTGCATCATCAAGGGGTGATATGAACTCAGTCATCCTTCCAACTGGAATCTAAAATATTAGCCATCACCAGTGCTTTTCATAATAGATGAAACATGAAACAGAGCTGCTAAAGTCCGTGCTTCTCTAATTGGTCAGGAAAGTCAAATTGGTCATCACAGTGTTCTTCTTCCACTACCCATCCTAGCTTCCCCTTAACCTCCTTTTCAGCACCTGGGCTGGACAGGTTTCTTTATCCAATGGGTAACCCAAACCTTAATTCCTATAAGTACTGTGGTCCTGCCTTTGTTTTACAATAACCAGGATTGTTGAGCAAGTTATTTTAAGTAAGTGCCCCAGTGAATCTCCCGAATTCTAAACATAGTTGTCCTTGCCCCTATCACACAGAAACAACCCCAAATCACTTAGTATCCAGAAAAAACAACCAGTAGCCCACTTCTCTCCCTATAGTTCAGCAGCTTGAGATGCCCCAGACAGCTGGGAAGTAGTCTCTGCTTCCAAAACAACAGTATCAGAACTCTAATCCACGGTGGAAACATTCTTCCCATGGGCGCTGAGGTCTCCAAAACCACCAGTCCCGAGATTTCAGCACAGGGAGAAAAATCCTGTAAATGAGTTATTGTATATATTTATGTTGTAGCCACTCCTACCTTAACCTCTTTTGTCATCAGACTCATGCACTGTGGCTGTGAAGGAGACGACATTAGGCATATATGATATCCGATAGAACACACCCAAACTTCTCCCAGCAGGAAATCACACGTGGACCACTCCACTGGTAGGCCGTCTTACCCCTCCGTTTAGCCAGGTGATTCTGGATCATGGAACATAAGGCATGAACAGTGGACTATATAGGTTTGAGCCCATTGCTGTATTTCCTTTGCCATAAAATGTGTTTTCTGGTTGAAATGAATATTTTAAGAAATACCACGGTACTTAATTAAGACATTCTGTTAAATCCAGGTATAGAGGAGCTTGCAAAAGTATTGAAGGAAAGGAACGTAAATCTATATCTGGAATATCTATTACATCCTATGAGGATAAATTTCTCCCTCCCTCCTATTGCAAGCTGCCCAGTGTAACCTGCCTACCAATTGATGGGTTAATCTTCCTGGGGTAGTTAGGGTCTCCACTTTAGAAAGTTGCGAAGCCAGCACCGGTAGTAGTAAATCAATCATAGAGCGGGAAAAGTCTGTGTTGTTGAATCCATAATGTAGCTTCCCCCTTGTCACTTTGTATGTGGGCCACTTCCTTGAGCAGGCACATCAGTAGCTAAGACTCTGGCTGACATTCGTAAAATAGATGGTCTGATTGGGTTGGGTCACACCACAGATACTCTTGTCCAGGTCACTGAGAGCCTTCTCCATGTGGATACCTTCTAGAGGGCATTCACGTGGGACATGTCATCACGCTTTGTCCCAATTCTGCGAGGCTTGTTCACATAACTCTCACTTAGACCTTTAGCACCAATCTTCCGGTCTTGTTCTGCTAAGTCCTTGGCCATATGGCCATACCATGTGTCATTACCTTAGGTAGCTCTCCTTCCATGCAGGGTGTACAGTCTGAAATTCTGCTGGGGATATCCTTTCACTGCTGTATTTCGGGGCCAGCGCCCCTCAGTGGGCCTGAAACACAGTGGTTACAGCTCATACCAAATACCACGCCCTCTGTTTGCAGCTAGGTCCACACAGCCTCATTCTCCATGTATTAGTCACTGAGAACACCCCACGGGGCCATACATGGGGTTGGAGGAGGGATTGTGGAGCCGTGGTAGTAGGTAACAGGGACACCTAAGCTACTTGCTCATGAAGTTAGCTTGTGCTTCCCGAACCTGCATGGTCCCAGTTTCATTTACAGTGAAATGCTCTTGTGCACATCTTATCCCATGTTATACTGAGTCAGATAACACCAAGTTCGTTTTGTGTCATTTGGGCCACATAGTCATTGGAGTTTGGTGGCCTAGTACTCAGTGTTAAACAGAGTCCAATATGAAGTTAGGACGGACTTTTAAAAGGGAGAATAGTTAGCCTTGGCCGATATGGTTCAGTTGGTTGGAGCATTGTCCCATAAACTGAAAGGTCATGGGGTTCAATTCCCAGTGAGGGCATGTACCTAGGTTGTGGATTTGGTCGCCAGTCGGGGCACATGCAAGAGGCAACTGATTGGTATTTCTCACATTGATGTTTCTCTCCTCCTCTCTCTCTTTTCCTCCCTTCTTCTCTCTCTAAAATGAATAAGCATGTCCTCAAGTGAGGATTTAAAAAAGTGGGGGGAGAATAGTTATTGATACAACATTGCATGTGTTTTCTTAAAAAAAAAAAAAACAGTTCTGCACTCTGATGCCTCTGTTGACAGAGATGTTTTACAGCCACAGACATTTCCAAAAGTCACTGCATTGCTGGATCTTAGAGCCAAAGGCATAGGGCAGCTTTCATCATAGCAGAGGTATGTGCCACAGATCCTTTCCTCGCCCCAGTCCTCTCTCAGCACTGACAGCCTGTGGAATACCTGGTATGTGCATCAGAGCAGCATACCCACTGTGCAGAATCTTTTTCCAAAGTCCAAAGAATGCACCGTGTTTGTGCCTTCTTCTTCATGATACGTGCAAGGGGCAGCAATCTGCCACTTGCTACAGAGGATCAATTTCAACATGCCCAGGCCACGCGGCCCACAACATTTCACCAGTGCTGCAAGTCTCTGAACTTTTCAGGGAGATTATCTCCGGTCCTCCAGCATATATCTGCCTGAGGTATCTTAGGTATTTACTACTTCCTGCTCATCAAGTCCAATCAGTATACCATGTTCCAGCTAGATGTTCTGTGAGATGTCAAGATGAACAAGATTTCTTTGGGCTATATTATGACAAAGAGAGGAGAGTTGACCTAACCCTAAGGTAAGATAGTGAAAGTATGCTGTTCCTGTAATGTGAAGGCAAACTGCTTCTGATTATCTTTGTTGATAAGGCATTATTTTAAAAAGAAATTGTTAATACCTTCATACCTGGTGTCAGGGGCTATTTTAATATGATCCAGTGAAGATACTAGAGCTAGAAGTGCATCTGCGGTTGGCATTATGAGGTCATTAAGTCTGCACTCATCCACAGAACCATCTAGGTCTTACATTAGCTGCCCCCCCAAAAAAAACAAACAGTTTAAATGGGTATGTTTTAGGAATCACCACTGCAACATCTTTCAGTTTTAGTTACTGTCTTGGGAGAGGTGATAGTTCTAGGGCTGTGCTCCCCAATGTGGCAGCCACTACCACGTGTGGCTATTAATCACCTAAATATGCTAGTGCACATGTTGAAACCTTTTTGAGGAAATGAAACACAGGGGAGGGTAAAAGTAAGTTTACAGTTGTGAGTATGGGAAACAGCTAATTAAGCTGTTGTAATAACCAGAACCTGCATGTCTTTCTCCATACGAATGACTGTAAACCCACTGTTGCCCACCCCTGTCCATTTAAATCAGGGGGCCAGGATCTGTTTGCATGCCTATCATTGTTTTCTCCAGCCTAGTGGAGACAGTTACCATAAAGATCTTACAAGCACGCTGGTTCTTTCCTCACCCATGTAATTATTTGGTTAAGGGTGTATCCCACGGGCCCTTCCAGGGGTATGGTAAGGGATAGGTTGAACAGGATGATTCATAATATATACTGTCCAATATTCTTACTTACTTGAGCTTTTGAACTTATCACACTTCGATCTGCCAGGAAATTTTTGGTGTTTCAACTTCTTACTAGGTAAGGCATCACTGAATCAAGGATGCAATTATTCAGTCACCCCCACCTGCTCTAGGTAATATGCAAAATCTCAAATCCCAGATGAATGCACATATATTGATACATGTGGCCTGATCTAGCATTTTAGTCCATTTTTTGATATAAAAAAACCTTAGAATCAATCTATTCTGCTTCCCCTACATGCTAGCTAGACTCCTGCTGGTACAAACTGACAAAGTTTTGTAAATCTTTCAGTGAATAGGATGTCATTTCCTAGATCAGGTCTTGGTTTTTGACTCTGCTAGGATCTAACGTTACGAGACTGAGGTCAATGAGAAGTAATAGGAGTAAGTCCTGAAAAGAATTGCCATTTTCTGTTCGGTTTCTGCCTTAACTGAAACAATCGGAAATCTTCTTATTACATGGAAATGATGTTGGTTTCCTTAGATGGAAGAGTGGGGGGTGAGGATGATCGTGTCTTCTAGTAAGGATGGCTAAGGAAGGTTTGGGGGTTCAAAATTCTGAGCCTTCTCAGTGTTTGGTCAGATAGTACTGCCCCCTGTTTTACTCTTTCCCTGTCAAGACCCCATTACCAAGACCAGTGGTATCGGTACTGCCCGTTTTATTTAGCACAGCAATGCCCTAAGTCTTCAAATCAGATTCAGGAGTTGTCTTCAGGGAGAACTTGTCTTCAGAGACAAGGAGTTGTCTACTTGCCCTGAGGCTTAAGTAAATAAGGACTCTTTTAAAGCTGACTGAGAAACCTGATCGCTTACCTCTGCTCTGATTTGGCCATTCAAAGCCTTCAATTTGTTCCTTCTCCTTGGAATTTCTCTTAAGGCCATCCATGGCTATCCTTCACCACTACCACTTTTGCTTTAGCAAGTGAAGGCCACAGCACCTAAAGCCTGGCCTTGCGCATGCGCTTTATATCATGCTACTGCCAGGGATAATTTGAGTAATCGTGTTGCCAACACATGCCTAGAATTACCAGTGTTTTATTAATGCCCTGGTAAGGTGGCCACCCTGTTCTCTTCAAATAGGAGCAACCCAGTGACTGTCATTCTGATGGACTGTGGCCTAGGGCCACTCCTGCCACTCATAACTATCAATCAAGGTCCTGACAGGAAGGCACTGAAATGGGGAAAATTTGGAGATGCTCTGTGAAAGGACTAATATTTGCAAAAGAATGGTTAGGTATAAAGGAAACAATGAAGGGTGGTTGAAGCGCTCTGAGGCCAGCAATAGCAGCAAGTAATTAGCCCCAGGTCTAAGGGGCCAGAGGATGGAGAGGCCACTGGAATTAAGAGAGGTAGGAGACTGACTTCCAGGAGAGGAATGCACACCTGTTAACCTGTGACTGAGGAATAAACACCTTGACTGAACTCTTTCCACCTTCCAATCTCTGGCTGATGCCTCACTTTAACTGACCCTACAAGAAGCCCGTTGAGGACTCCAATAGAAATTAGCTTTTTGCAGGAACAGAGTGAAAATGGCTATGGAGGCAAACAGAGAATGTGCCACAGACTGACTAAAATTTAGTAACTAGTATATAAAATAACTAGTATAAGGTATTAAGTTCACTGTAATGATTTTAATTTTTATGAATATTAATATTATTATTAGAAAGTATTCTGCTCCCACCCCCATCTTTGGGTAATGACTGTTCATTGTTTTGTTTTAGTTACTGTGTTCTATAGTATTATTATTGCATCTCTATGTCCTGTATTTTAGATTTAAAAATTTTCCATCTAGTAGGTTGGTAACAATGAGCCCAGAGTTGATGTTCACTTACGTTTCTGTGAGATTATGCGTATATGAAAGGGACCCCCCCAAAAGGGAATTATCTTCTGGAGGGTAGGCCTCTTGAAATACAGGCTTCTCCCACTAGGTGTGAGTTCTAGGAACCCATCTGTACCAGTGTACCAGCTGGTGTTATTTTGAGAGGTGGTGTTCGGCTTCAGTGAATTTCTTTTGAAGACTTTTTCAACATGTTTGTCCATTGCATGATGGGTGATTTAGGAGTGCACCTGTCCACACTACACTGAGTGTTCAGCAGTTTTTAACCCAAACCAGCATGACCCCCATGGCTCACCTTCTCTATTCACCAAATCTTGCCCTGAGCAGCTTTTTTTTCTGTTTCCTTGGGTGAAAAAAGTCCTCAAAGGGAAACATTTTGCTCATGTGGAAGAGGTGAAACAAAAAACAGCAAAAGCTCTAAAAGGCTTCAAAATTGTTGAGTTCAAAAATTGTTTCGAGCAGTGGGAAAAAGTCTTGATAGGTGTATTGCGTCAAATGGAGAATACTTTGAAGGTGACTGAAGTTTAAACGTAAGAATAAATGCACAATTTTTTATAAATTCTGTTTTTTGTGATCCTTCATATATATGTTTAAAAAATGAGAAAGACATTTAGAAAAATATATAGCATATAATATACATTCTTTGATTATCTTTGCCCATCTCCAGTTTTTTAATATTTGCTGTTATCAGCCCACCTTTATCAAATCTTTCTAAAGTGATGAATTAGTTTTTCTAGAACTTTTTTTATACTCACTGTATTGGAAAATTGATGTTTTAATAATTTACGTGATTACAATAATAGATATAGCTGGCATTAATAGATGTGGCTAGAATCATAACTGAATCTTAGTGAATACCCAGTTCAGCTGCTGGAATTATTGATATTTATGTGGGCGTGCCTAAGAGAGGCCTATGTGTGTCAGGAATTCAGTGTTTCAAGTCACCCATTGGTATGTTTTTCAAAGGGAATGCAGAGACAGTCAAGAAAGATTCTTGCTATTACTATTCCTTTTGCACAGGTGAGGATACAGAGGCACAGAGAGGTCATGTGGGCATAGCCTGGATTTAAATTCCAAATTCTGTACTTTATGCTACATATAAAGGATAACAGTTTATTCTACAAAACTTTAAGTTGACTAAACCAGCTCATATGATAAAGGAAAAAGAATACTCTCTGGAAGTCAAGATGTTGACTATAAGGTTCTAGAATGGTCTCACTGCAAATTAGCTATGCAACTTCGACAAGTCGCTTATTTAATCTTCAAATCTCCCTACGCCACTAATACTGTATGATGCTAACTACAGTGTCATCTTTCCTACCATGACTTTGCTGATCAGTTTCTGTGGCCAGACTTTAAAGAGAATAGTCCCCACTCCCCACTTATTTTTACTGCTTTATCTGTTAAAATAGATTTGCAGAACATGGAGTAGATTTTAAGTTGGGGTTTTCAAATGATCTTCACAGTGCCGGCATTATTTCTCTGTTACTCACTGCTAACTTAAATCTAAGCAATATCCTCAATATAAAATACACTTTTGTAAACACATCCCAACCTTAGACATACAATTGTGAGAAAGTAAAAGATACGTTTTCTATTTCAAATTCTCTATTCTCTAAGTGTAAGATTTACCACACAAGTCATCTAATTTGCTTTGTATAAATTTATAACATAGCATAGTATTTTTGAGGTTTTAATGATGAATCAGTGCGATTGCTAAAAAAATCAAATGATTTTTAAATTAGTTTTGGTTCTTAAATTTTTTAGTTTGACAAGTGATTATAGTTATTTCATTCCTAGAGATTTGATTAGTTTGCTTTATATATTACATATATCACTCCTTTTGTCTTTATTATACCTGATACACTGGGGAAATTGTGTTTCAATGAAATCCTGGACCCCTGTTAATCAAAATAATATTTAACATACTTGTTCTCTTTTAAGTCTAGGAGCTAGAATTGCATATTTTTTCTAATTAGCATTTCAGGTATATTTCTCACATACTCTAATGCCATGCCCAAGTTAAATATTTAAAACAGGATAGAAGGGTATGTATTTTTAATATATGGAAACATATTATACATGTGTTATAAATTCATTTGTATAAATTATAAAGAGAGACGGTAAGTATGCTTCTCACACAGTCTGAAATGTTTTTATTCCATATCTAAAATTCAGTTTTGGTCGTTGGATTGTACTGGACTCAGATTATCATAAAAATTATGTGTTGCATAAAAATGGAACTTTTTGGAAACATTTGAAAATGAAAACTCCTAATATTTCAAGGAAACTTGTTCACCTCTTGTATTCTATAAGAGTCAAATATTCCTTAACACTAGTGTATTTTTAAGATACTTATTTTAACATTAATATGTTGTACCAAGATATATAAATAAAATATTCTGGACTAAGGGGATCAGTGCAGGAATTTTACAGATTTTTTGCTCATCTCATTTCAAGAAAATGAGAATTACTTTGTTTTTTACATAAGACCTGTTATGAAATTCGAAGTAAAACCTGTGCTTTCAATGAACCCAGTATTTAGTATATAACATTTTATTTGAATATAGCACCTGAAAATACATACTTAGTAAAAATAGTTTACCTTATACAGTCTTGTGCCGCTTAGCAGCAGGAGATATATTCTGAGAAGTGTGTCATTAGGCAACTCCGTTATTATGCGGACAGCATAGAGTGCACTTTCACAAACCTAGAAGGGGTAGCCAATCTCCGTCATTTTAGGTGCTATCCTTTTATAGCACCCCTTCATTCCCACCAGCATCACCACAAACACATGAGAAATGCATTGCGCTGAAAAATTCCGATAGCTACAACTTCACTGGGTGATAGGAGTTTTCAGCTCCATACAGTCTTATGGGACCACGTCGCACATGTGGTCCGTCTCTGACTCAGGTGTCATCATGCGGTGCGTGACGTATCTGTATAAGATAGCCCCGGAGTAATAGCTATTTGAGGAAATTTCCAGTGGGAAAGTCCTCTTTTGACTTACGATCAGTCTACATTTGTGAACAAGTATCTAGTTTATTTCCAAATTCCACCAAGGAATGTTGAATTTTACAATACTTTATAACGTGTTCAACATTTGACAGTTTTCAGGTTAAGAAGTTTGTTCTTTATGTCTAATTGTCAGTTTAAAGCTATTTGGTCTTATAAAAAGGAACTGGACCGAATATACCACGCAAATATCTACCTGTTAAAACAGCAACAACTTCCTCCTCATTGCACATTTTCAGTTATTTTTTATGAGGACTGTCTTTTTATTTTACAAGACCCTGTTAATTCGAAGGACTTTATTTTATCCATTAAACAGCTCAGAACTATGCTTGTATTCTTTCCTAATATTGATTTTTTTAACTGTATCAGTTGAATAGTACTACACTGCTGCCAACTCACTTAAAAGTTTGCTTTTATTTTAAACTCTAGTTTGTCTTGTTCAGTTATGCCCTTAACTACAAAATAAAACATATGACTCACCTGCTCTGGAATATATTTGGATATGCATCTTTAGTAGAATGTTAAACCAACCAACAGGCATTTTAAAGGTATAAACTACACAGTCTCAAGGAAGCTGGTAAGAAGAGATAGCTTTCTTCTCATATCCAAATCTCTTGAAAATAAAATGCAAAAGTAGCAGCTGGCTTGGACTGAGGTAACCTTTGACCGTATTGTTAAAGAAACAACTTAATGTCAGATGTTCTAGTGATTTGTCTCATATGGGACAGTCTGTTAATTTGTCATGAAAATGCTACACCCTCAAATGTATTGTTACTTCCTGCTAAAAGATTCACTACCACAGCCACATCGTTTCCTTAAATTGCTGACCGATACTGGTCAGGAATTCCATTAGACTGAAAGGTATTCTCAAGTGCATATAGCATTGTAATCACTCACTCTCTTTTCTAATACACCCTCTTTCCATCTTGTTGTGTTTAAATTATTTCCTCTCTTGTCTCTGCTTTTGTCTTCTACTCTTTCTTTTGTCTTTCTCATAGATTTTTCCCCCAATCCTTCAATGTTCCCTTTAATATTACTTTACTTTATTTGTTGAGGAGACTGCCAGGAAAAGTACCTAAGTAAGTACCTTCAGTTTATATTACGTCAAAATAATTTGTATAACATGGAGTTACTACAGGTTATAAACTTTCAGGTATTAGTAGTACTGATTATTTTCTGAAATGACTGGAGAGTAGAAAATATCTAAAAATTAAGTACTTGGCCAAAAGATTATCATCATCAGTTATATTCATATTGATATTATTTTAAAACCTGGTCACCATGACTTCTCTACCAGATTTGCTAAAGAGACCCACTTAAAAAATACTAATCCATGGACCAATATATAATAATAGACATACTGGATAAAATCATGCAGGTTCAGAAATTGAATCTAGTGCAACTCATTCATGATAATGATGGTGCATTAAGTGTAGTATGATTTGTCCTGAAGGCTTCCCATGAGAAGGAACTGTTCTCACCTGATTGTAGACTGGGCACCTGGCCCACTTTCTCGGTGATCTCCCAAGTGTGAACTTTCCCCACCCTCCACCCCTTCCTTTGCTTCCTGGAGGTGGTTGGTAGAGGTGGATTGCACTGACAATTACCCAAGCTGTGTCAGTTGCACGCATGATTTGCGTAACTGTGCTATACTGATTTCATCCATCAGGTCCCAATACTGATGCCCTTGGTGCCTTCTCTGTATGCTTTGCAATAAATATGGAAGAGAGGCGATGGGATTAGTATCTTCATTCCTGACTCCTAAAACACAAACTTAAGGCCCTGCCCATTGAAATTTGATCAGGAGGGAAAAGCCATTTTCAGTTAGGTCAGCTGCTGAAACAATCCATGTGATTTCCACAAAGCAGAACACCTTTGTTATTATTTTTCCACCAAACAAATAATCATTTTATAGTTTACCCTCTCTTCCTTAATGAAAAAAATTAAAAAGTTTAAATAACATATGATAGTATATTTTAAATGAAAATTTTTTCAGGTGCTTAGCAGTAATCAATCTTCTTTAAATTTCAGTCACTTATTTCACTAAAGAGTTATTAAAGAGAAGTCTTTCTTCTGTAACACATACTTATCTGATGTTGCTCTCCACTTTGGCGCAAAAACAATGATTAGGTCAGTTTATTGCTGGAAACCTCCCTCCTTTCCTTTTTCTATTCTCAGGAGTTCTAAAGAAATAGGCAAAAATCAAGGTCCTATTTTTTATTCTTCTTAATCTTCTACAGACGTAGTCCTCACTCCCAAGTTTACCATCAGTGTTTTATGCCCTACTTAGGTGTTAGTGTGGACAGTCTGAACTTATGGCCAGTACCCATTCCTCTTTGACATCGCTGAGCCTGCAGGCCAGCATCTTTGGAACTCCAGGGCAGACATGGAAAAGCTGCATGCTAACTTCATTGCTCCCTCAGTGTCCAAAAGGACACATCACACTTTTCCTGGAGAGGGTGGGAGTAAACTAACCTCCACCCTCTCCTTTTATTTTCCTACTTGATCCATGTATGTGAGTCAAGGAAACCTGTTTATCCACAGCCTGTACTATCTTGCCAAACCTTGTAAGCAAACTCCCAAATGGTAGAAAATCATACAAATGAGGTAAATAAAAGCCAATGTCATTCATTTTAAGAATATAAAATATAAGGGAAAAATTAAGTTTGTATGTAAGGTATCACATGTCATCTGTCAGAGTGTTATCCCTTTACACTGTACAGAAATGTGATGATGTAAGCATATGGGTAAGAATGAGAGATCCTTACTTCAGCACCTTGAAACAAGAGATCTTGTTATATTCTGTTTCACATCTGCATCCCTTATACTGCATTGGATTGGATGGACGAATGAATCTATGGACACTTTCAGTTCAACATTCTAGCATTAAGTAGAAAGTTCATTTTTTAATACTAGTGGAGATCTGTGGTAGTTATATCTATTTTGTAGTAGATGATAAGTCTCAATTTACTATAAAAATAAAAATTAATGGCTAACATTTAGTAGTCTCTTATTTTGTGACAAGCACTATTTTAAAGCCCTTAATTTCCTTAAGATATGAAAAGTCAAATTTTAAGAGAGAGATGCTACCTAATAGCCCCACAATGTATGGTCCCATACATAAAGCTTTATTTTATTAAGGTTATTATACCTTTACCATATTTTTTGTTTATATTTTTCCAACAGTGTATTATTTGGATTAGTTTTAAACACACACACACACAAGTGCTGAGCATAATAAAACTAAAGGTCATATCATGCTCACATAAACAAAACATGTTCCGTAATACTTAGTGACATAGAGAAATTTAGAATAAAATTAAAAATCTAAGAATGGTATGAATTACCCTTGTGGGAGTAGTGTTTAAAAGTTACATTATTATATAGTAAAAATCTTTCTATCATTACCATAGGTGCATATTGTATGCGACTTCCAGTATGCTCAGGGAAGCTGGGATATAAACTCCGCTTTGCCTGACTCTGGAGCCTGTGCTCTCAGTCACCACACTCCTACTGTCCAACCTGTTCTCCATACAGCAGCCACAGTGTTGTTTTAAAACCCATTTTAAATCAGGTCATCCCTCTGCTTAAGATAATGGCTTTCCATTGTTCTCACGATAAAATCAAACTGCTTATCATGGCCCATAGAAGCTCTGCCCACTCTGCTCTCACTCTGCGTTCTTTGCCAACCCAGGTTCCTTTATTCTTTGCTACCTGCGGGATATTGCACTGATGATCCTAGAAGTCTTTACCTTCAGCTCTTTCCCCAGTTCTTGGCATGATTGCCTCATTATCCTTTCAGATAGTAGGCTTTTCTGTAAGCACCCTACCTAAAGCACCCTCCTAGTTACTGTCTTCCCGGCTCTGTCTTAAAGTCCGTAAAGCTTCCATCAGGATCTTTGGTCATCTTGGCCTTCTGTTCCTGCACCTGTTGCCTGTGTGTACCACACCACCCCCAGCCCCTGCCATTCTACAGTAACCTCTGAGGTCATGGACCTCCTCTGCCTTACTAATGTATTACCCCACTCTCTGAATGGTGCTTGGCATATAAGAGGTAATAAAAAATTGTTGATTAGTTGAGTAAAGAGAGTCTTATGGTATATACTTGATCTAAAAAGAAATTCCATAAAGGAAAAGGAAGAAAAACACTGAGCTGTTCTAATTTCCAGAAGGTCAGCAAATGTAAGTTTGTGAATCACAAATATAAATAATACATTTAGATAATTTTTCTTGTAAAATTAGATGTAGCTCAAGAGTGCTCTTTTCACTCATTCCTGGATAATAATAAACATAGCATGCATGGTATCTTCCAGTTGAAAATTCTTGGTACCAGGTGAAAAAGCCTAAGAAAGCTCCAATAATGAAATGATACTTATTCATTCAACACATATTCTCGAGTACCTTTGTGTCAGACATTTTCCTAGGCACTTGAGATACGACAGTGAAGGGAAGATCTGACTCTATGGAACTTACATTCTAATGAAAGGAGATGGGCAATCACAGTGAACACAATAAATAAGTGTACTGTATAGCATGTTAGAAGGTGATGAATGCTCAGGGATGGGGGAGAGATGCCATTTACTGAGCACTCACTGTGTGTCAAAGACCTTAAGTTTTCCATATGCATATGTTTGTATTTTTCACAAAAGTGCTTGCTATGAGTTAGGCACAACTATTTACTTATTTAACTTAACCCAGTGTTCACACGCAGCTAGTAAGTGTTAGGGCTATAAATTGGAAACCAAGTATAAATCCACATTATGGATGTACATGCACCCACATTATTTACTCTATATGAATACTTCATTAATTAAAACAAATTGTCAGCTTCCAAACTGATTGGACCTATTGAATATCCAAATTTCTTGCTTACTTGGGTTAGTATGGTATTTGAAAGCCTTGCTACTTACCTGAGTTACACTGGAAAGTCAGGCAAGAAAAACTGCTTAGAGAAAGAACAGAAATCATATCTAAAAGGAAAATTTCATGTGATTTTGTTATTACTTTATTCTGTATTCCTCAAAAATTCTTACTTGGCTTTCTATTTACTTTTTATTCCCCATGATAAATGTTTTGTACCTTTGTAATAACAAATAACAGTTTCAATTATATCTGTCTTGTGTCTTAGATTTCTATTTTATCATCTTCTTATTGCATTATAACTCTTTACATCCTTATAATTTCTGTGGTTCCTTTTCTTAAATTCACTAGTCAATCCAGTTAATTTGAGAATTAATGTTATTACATTCTAAAACAAATGGACGTGTTTGAATGGTTAAGTAATGCATAAATGGACCTGGAGGGTATGCTAAGTGAAATAAGGCAGTCTGAGAAAGACAACTACCGCATGATTTCACTTATATGTAGAATCTAATGAACAAAGTTAACAAACAAAATAGAAATAGACTCATAGATACAGAGAATAGACTGACAGCTGTTAGAGGGGAGAGGGTCTGTGGGGTTAGGTGAAAAAGATGAAGAGATTAAGCAAAGAAAACTCATAAACACAGACAACAGTATGGTTATTACCAGAGAGACAGGTGGGAGGAAGTAGAAGAGGGTAAAGGCAGATAAATGGTGATAGAAGAAGACTTGACTTTGGGTGGTAAACACACAATGCAACATACAGATGATATATTATAAAATTGTATGCCTGAAAACTATATAATTTCATTACTAATGTCACCCCAATGAATTCAATGCAATTTTTTAAAAAAAGAAATGTGATGTAAAGTTGAAATTGTGAGTGAGGAGTCCGCATAGTATCTGAGGGGTGTTGAAAATTATTTACTTCAAACATTTGAAATATCCTGTGCTTCTTTTACTTTAAAATATCTGTCCTAAGAGTTTGCTTCAGTGACCCTAAAGCACCTTGCTACAATTTGAGGATCACGGGCCTAGCAAGTTAGTGGAGAATTTATTATTTTAATAACAATACTTGTTGACAATATGGTGCAACGGCTCTCTCATACACCAGCAGTGTGAATATGAATTGGGAAATCCTTTTCTGAAGCAGCAGTATCACAATAGTTATCAAGAACATTAAAATTGCTTATATAGGGGGATAATAGAATAAAAGAGACCACTAATTCTGACAAAGTATAACTTATGGGTACTAAAAACAGAAAATAATTAATGTCATTTGCACATTAGAGTGCTCATCTTTTTTCAGATTAATTTATAACTGTAAGCAACTACCAAATAAAATCAGACATCAAGTTCCCATTTTTTTCATTATAAGTATATAAAATGACTGCATTTAATTTGTCAATGGAAAAAGAATGTGATATAGGCATAATACTGTTGCGGATTTTGTGTTATGACAAATGATAAATATATTTTCTATATATAGATGTGTTTGCATGTTTCTATATGTGTAAACATATACATCTCTATAAAGAATAAAACATTTACCATGTATGTTAGTGCTATTGTAATTTGTTCCATAGGTTTCACTAAGATAACTCTTGAAGAAACATATTCCGAGAAACTATAAGTAAACAAAACTTGGTTGTACTATTTGTCTTTATAACTCCCAATGAATTTATGGTAAACATCACTACTTTAACATTCTTTATAGCTATTTGATTTGTTTTTCCTTTTGGGTACATATGTGGGATTCTTAGGAGTATAGAAAGGGACAGGCCTTTTTTATTTTTAACTCCTTGTAGTGATAGATGGAGATAATCTCAGTAAATGCTAGCAATTTTTTTAATTGAATCGTTTTCAAGATTGTCAAATTTTCTTTACTGAATCTTCAAATACAATTAATTGCCCAGGTCAGTAATCTGTGTCTATAGCTCTGACAGATTTATACTGAATGTCCTTTTTTTGTGAGGTACAGTGTAGGATTTTTATGAGGTACCATACGTCAAGGAAGAGACTGTACGTTAACTTTTCAGATAGTTGGGAGTATTGGCCCTGTTATCTTCTGTTTAGAATCCTTAGATTATATATTCTTGGAATTATATTTTTAAGAAACTTTATTTCACTTCCATGAATTGCATTGGTATTTAAGTTTATTAAGTTAGTATGACTTTCTTGATATTCAGTCCAACTATAAAAATATAGCTTTTGCATCCAATCATGATGAAATATTTGGGATCAATAACCCTCCTGCCTTGAACAACTGGAATGCCAGACAATGTACATTAAATGACATTTAGACATTTAACAATAGCCACTGCAGGACTCTGACCCCTTAAAGAAGGAAACAAAGGTGGTGAGTTCTACCATTACCCCCGCTTACTTCCAGGAGGCAATTTCCAGGCCACAGTTGAGCACCAGCAAACCCAAACAGAGCAGGCAGTCTTGGTGAACTCCTCAGTTCAGGGAGACCTGTGTGCCTAGAGTGTGGAAGGCAAAGGGTCAGACAGGAAGAAGCTGCACTGAAAAAGCTCTGGAGTTTTGCAGGGTGCCCCTTAAATCCTTCACAAAGTGGTTTGTACTTATGTGTATGAGGAAACTACCTAGGGGAAAAAAACTCCAGAAAGCATAAACTCAAACAATTCCTAGAGCTTATGTGGGGCTGGGAATTGTTAATTATCACTAGCCTGTGTGGAAAGATTTTGTAACATGCAGGGCATTCAGTAAAGTCTTCAGAAGGTTATCATCCTAATGCTGGGGCTAAATTAGCCTTTTTATCAAAACATGCTCTGTATCTACCTTAAAACAGAAAAGCAATATCAAAAGGGTAAATTGATTGCAAGAAATGTAACAGCATAACCCAAAAATACACCTTAAAGAAATTTAGAACCCACTAATATAAAATTTACAATATCCAACATCCCATAAAAAATTAATAAATGTGCAAAGAAGATAGAAAATATTACCCATAATCAGTAGAAAAATCAATCTGTAGAAACAGACCCAGAAATAACCAAATGATAGAAATAGGAGACATGAATGATGAAACAAGTGTTTTAATATACTCCATACATTTAAAAATGTAAAGGAAAACATAAACATAAGACTAAAAGTGGTACTTGGATGGAAATGTATAGCATTAAGTGCTTATATTAGAAAAATAAAATGGTCTCAACCTAATTAATGAAGATTCTTTCTTAAGAAATTACAAAAGAAGAGCAAATTAAGTCTAGAATATGTAAAGTAAGGAAATAATATGATAAAGGCAGAGATCAGTGAAAGAGAAGACAGAAAAATAATAAAGAAAAACCAATAAAATCAAAGGCTGATTCTGTAAAAAGATCTATAAAATGGATAAACTTCTAGCCAAAATCAATCAATAATAAGAGAGAGTGCTCAATTTACCAACATCAGAAATGAAAACAGGACATCACTAAAATTCCTATAACCACTGAAAATACAATACAGAAATATTATGAACAAGTTTATGTCAGTAGATGTAAGCAGATAAAATTAATAAATTCACTAAAATGTGGAAATCATTGAAGCTCACTAAAAAAGAAATACTCTGAATAGTCTTATATTTATTCCAGGAATTGAAATTATAGTAAAAATACCTTCCCAGAAAGAAATAATTTAAGGAAACAATTAAGTAACAAGTTCTTCTAGAGAATAGAAGTCGGAAGAAATGCTTCCTAATGAATTATGAGTTCAGTATTATCCTGACACTAAAACAAAAACATTATAATAAAAGAAAACTATATAGCAATATCCTTAATGAACATAAGTGCAAAAATTCTTAACAAAATTTAGCAAGTAGAATCCAGAAAGAATATGAAAAAAGAATAACATATCATGGCCAAGAAGTGTTTATAATAAGAATTCAGTTGACTAAATACCGGAAAAAAATCAATCAATGTAATTCTTCAGATTAACAGACTAAAAAAGGAAAACCATATCATCCTTTTCATAGATGCTGAAAAAGCATTTGATGTAATTTGCTGTTTATTCATGATAAAAATCCGCAGCAATAAAAAGAAACTTCTATGATGTGGTAATGGCCATCCTTGGAAAGTAATCCTAATAATAAATGAATGAAAATGTACCCTTAAGAGTAGAAACAAGGCTAGACTGCTCTCTCCACTTATATTCAGTGTCATACTGGGAGTCTTGTCAATGGAGCATGGAAACAGAAAGAAATAAAAGACAAATTGGAAAAGAAAAAGTGAAATTGTATTTAGTTTTAGTTTATATGGGTATCTATATAGAAAATACCAAGGAATCAGTCAAAAAAAAATAAAACTTAATGAGTGATTTTATTAAGATGGCAAGATTCAAGGTCAATATGAAGAAAGCAAATGTATTTCTGTACGATAGCAATGGACAGTTGAAAACTGGAATTTGGAAAGCAATAGCATTCATTGTTGCATACAAAAAGATATGAAATACACTGAGACCTATCTAATACTATATACAACACTTAGAGATAAGTTGAAATCATTATGTTAAAAAATTATAAAATATTACTGAGAGAAATTAAAGATCTAAATAAATGCTAGGACAATAACATGATCATGGTTTAAACAATTCAGTACTGTTAAGATGTTCTCGTAAATTTTAGCCTATCAGTTCAGTGCAGTCCAGATCAAAATTCTAGCAGATTTTCTTTTGTAGAAATTGACAAATTGATTCCACATTTTTTTGGAAATACAAAAGACCTAAAATAGCAAAAATAGTTTTGAAAACAAACAAAAAGTTGGATAACTTACACTAATTACAAAGACTGTTAGTAAGACTTACTCTTTGGATTTAAGCATACACATAGAAATTAATGGAATGGAATAGAGTGTCCAGAAATATATGCAAAAATACATGATCAATGATTTTCAACAAAGGTACTGAAATAATTTAAGGAAACAAGAATACTTTCTATAAAAGGAGCTAAAACAATCCAATACCCACATTTTTGAAAAGAATGGTATAGGCTCTACCTTACACCACGTACAGAAATTAAGTTGAAATGAGTCAGAGACCTAAATGTAAGAGCTAATACATACAACTTGTAGAAGAAAACAAAGGAGAAAATTATTCTGACATTTGTTTAGTCAAGGATTTCTTGCATAGAAGACACACACACACACACAAAAAAAAAAACACAAAGCACAGATAGAACTATTGATAAATTGGAGTTAATCAAAACTGAAAACTGAGTTCTTCAACAGAAACTCAAAAATAAAAAAGCAAGACACATTTATAGAAAATATTTGCAAAGCATATACTTCATGAAATAGTTCATCCAGAATAACAAAAACTCTTTTTAACTCAATAATAAAATTAGAGATAACACATTTAAAAGATAGCAAGAGGTTTGAACAGCTAATTCACCAAGGAAAATAATGTGAATGGCAAAAGATTAGTCCCCTGAGACATTAGAAAAACACAAGACACCATGAAATACCACTACATACCTACTAGAATGGGTAAAATAATAAAAAGATGGGCCATACCATGTTCACATGGATGTGGAACAGCTGTTAACTTTAATATACGCAGTGCTGTGGAAATGCACAGTGATCCATTTTGGAAAACAGACCGTTTCTTATAAAGCTAATCAGATCCCTGCCACATGAACCAGCAATTCCACTTCTAGGTTTTATCTAAGAGAAATGAAAACAAAGACTTGCTTGCAAATGTTTGTAGAAGCTGTATTCCTAATAGCCATAACCTAGAAACGTCCCAAACGAATGAACATACTGTGGTATATTCATATAATGAAATGGAGCTCAGCAATAAAAAGCAATCAACTACCAATACATGTAACAACATGGATGAATCTCGGAATCACCATGCTGAGTGAAAGAAGCCACATACAAAAGACTACATAGTGCATGATTCAGTGCATATAAAATCCTTAAAAAGGCAAAACTGTCATTACAGAAGCAGATCAGTGGTTGCCATGGAGTGACTGTGGGGAAGAGAGTTATTGCAAAAGAGCAAGAGAGAATCTTTTAGGGGATGGAGATGTTCTATATTTTCATTGTGGTGGTGGTTACAAACTATACACTTTTAAACTCCTTGAAAATACACTCAAAGTGGGTGGATTTTATTTTATGTAAATTATACCTCAATAAAGCCAATTTTAAAATGGTTATGTTGAATTTTAGATTTCCGAGGAATATGCATAAGGCAATACTTAGAAAGTATTTGGAAGTATGAGATCCAAGTGCAGTCATTCAGCAACTATCGAGCATCTCATGTGTTTAACGACTGCTGTATGCACTGTCAATTGAAAACTGGGTAAAACGTGACCTCTGTCCCTACGACAGAGCTTGTTGTTGGAGTAGGGCACTAAATTAACACCAAATGGATAACTACAGTGCAGTTGTCCTGTGTCTCACACATGTGAACAGAGCACTGTGAAAGCACAGAGGAGAAAGCTATGTGCTCATCAATATCATTTACAAAAACGTTTGAATGACAAGTGGAAGCTTACAAATATGGGCAATTTTCCAGGCATAATTTGGATGTTTCGTAGAAATGAGGGCTTAATCTAGAGGGAGAAGAAGAGAGACTACTGTACTGAGAACAGGATCTGGATGTATATGTGTATTTGCCACAAAGTGAGGGGTAGAGAAGACAATGAGGAGGACATAGCACCCGATTCCAGACACTAAATAGGAGATTCAAGACCCATGATAGCTTGATAATAACCAAGAAATAAGGAAGATTCAGGATTGATTAAAGTCCACTGTATATAGTGGTTCAGAGGCTACAGATGACTTTTTAAAATGTTTCAGTAATATCAGAATGAAGGTGTTTCAGATAGTGAGAAGGGGTAATAATTGATAAAAGTGAAAGTAGCAAAATATGTGTCCTCTTCAGTGAATATATATGTGATACATTTTAACTCATAAGTTTGTAAGTATTATACAAATAAACTCATCATATATAGAGAGTAAATGTAAACCACATTTTCATGTACATGATTTTGAAGAAATATCAAAGAAATGACAGGAAGTGGTCTTACGGAGACCATAGAGCCATTAGATTTGGCAGGGATCATTAACAATGTAAGACTAGTGAGGGCATGATCTAGACTCGGAAGGAGCTAAGGACGTGAGAGCAAACAGAAAGAAGTGATGGCAGTTCCCAGAACCTCTGACACACTGCCTCTCTTCCACTCCACCCCCGAGTCCCATGATCTGACTAACTTCTACTTTTCCTTTGGTTCTCAGCCTAAATGTTCCTCCCTCAGGAAGACCTTCCTGTTCAGCCTTCTCCAGCTAAATTAGGTTCCCCACATTCTACCAGCACAGCATTCGTTTGCTTTGCAGAAGCTACCACAATTTGTCAAACAAATATTTGTTCATTGCCTGTCTTCCTTGGCCAGCTGTCAGTTGCATGAGAATAGGTACCATGAGATTTGTTCCCCATTTGACAATCCAGCTTCATCAGTGTTGATACTTAGTAGGCTCTTTATCAGTCTGTATTAAGTGAGAAGGAATAGGTGGAGCATTTCCAGAGCAAATTTCTTGGAGGTAGTTACGTGTCAAAGTCCAACATGTCACCAGTATGTGGATTGCTGAAGTGGGTGCCGATGAAGAATTAGGAAACTTGGGGTTACACTTTTAGAAAGTGTTACTCTAATTCCTTGGACTCACTGAGAACGAGGATGGTACGAAGAGGCAAGAGTGATGTTTTGAAGCAGATGACAAAGTGGGAGAAGGGGAAGTGAAGCAAATGGGTAGATTTCAAAATTGAGGGGAGTAAAATAAATGACTCTTGAAAACAGTAAAACATATACTGTCTTTTTCTCCTTGTCAAGTGAATTGAGAGTTTACAAAGGGTTGTGAGCCAAGGGGAATAAAGGAGCTACATTTAAATAAGTTGAGAAGGTATCAGGTTTGCTTATATAAATTAGGGGAAGAGATGTAGGAGGTTATGTGTACAGTAAAACAGGTTTCATAAGACACAATGCGACAGGAATAATAGAGGAAGATGATGGAACTAGTTTATAGTGGGTAATTAATGTCAGTGCATGTGCTTAATAAGTATTAATTGTTTAATAGACTTGTTCAGTGCGAATTCCTTACTTATTTCTAGAGAAACAGCACTAAAGAGCCCCAAATTGGGTGGTGGTTATATTGGGAATATTGCCTTTTTCTTCTATGTAGCCTCTTATCGTGGAATATAATTATATGTAAATATATTGTTTGCACTACATGTTTCTAACTAAAAGTATTTGCTTGTATTTTTCAATGCTCTTACACAGTGATACACATTCTTCGCAATATACACAGCTGCCTGGTTTTGACTTCTCAGAAATCCTTGGTTCTGAATAATAGAAGTTACTTTGCCTAGTATTTTTAGAAATGAGTAATCATGCCTTAGAAGCTTTTGCTTAAGATAATTTACCAAAAAACTATAATAATGAAACAACTTCTTTTAGTTTATGTGAACCTCCGATATAAACTAAAGGTTTTGTTTCAAACAAAAATCTGTCCGGGAAATGTTTATGTGGCTGTGAAGACCTTTCCTTGTTACGGTATTTCAGTCCCACTTATTCCCACTGGCATAGCATGGAAGGTGACTGGTCAGGAATGCCGCATTTGGCCATGAAAAGGAGTCGGCCACTCACTGGGTTCCCTCTGTGCTTCACCACCGAGGGCTTTGGCCCAGACCCCCTGTTGCTGTATGTTTCTCTTCCTACTGTTCAAAACCAGGAGTCAGAATGCTCGTGGTAGCCTTGTGAATAGTTACACATTAAAACATGTTTCTTTCCATAAATGTTTTTTTTCTTTCTTAATCAATTTTGTAAAGCTTTTTTTTCTTTTTAATGTGATCATCACAGTATTGTACGAGGTGTACTGAGATATGTCTCTCTGGCTATTAGGAAATAATTTATTTTCTGAGTGTGAAATATGTTGGAAAATACTGTGATCATTGTGTAACTGAATATGTTAGGGCTTCAGTGGTTATTGTTAATAATCCTGACTCAAAGCACCCAGGAGCTTAATTCTTGGTAACATAAGAACAGGGCTCATGTGGGAGAACACACTTTGCTGAGAAGTTTTGCATGTGTGAATAGTTATTACCAAGGTGGAAAAAAAAGAGAAACTCTGCTTTTATCTGCACTTTTTCTCATCACTTGAATTCCTTTTGGTCTTCTTGGTACCCATGAATAATTTTTTCATTAAACAATGACATTTCAAGTTGTTGCATTTTGGTTTCCTTCAGTGTGATTCTCTGTCCTTTCCACCACCACCCCCCGAACAAAATAAGTAAAAACTAATTCTTGTTGTGTATCTAGCTGAGAGAACTGTGTTAAGAATAACTGTTACTGTTAAGAGTCAGATAATTTGAAGACTGATCATCTAGGATACAGTCAGAGCATGAATTGGATTCAGTTTTTCCCCTGTCACCAAAGGTACCATCTGCCTTATCTTCTTTCTGTCTTTTAGCCTTGGTAGAGATTTATTATCTAAATCAGAGTGTGGAGGAGGAAGAGATTTAAGTCTGAAAAGCATACAAAAGCTTCCTCCAGACTATCAGAAGTTAGCTGTTAATTTTGCTCTGGACCAGACTGGCCGCACACTAATCCTGAATTCTCTTCCCAGTGGGTAAACCTCACAAGTGCAACTACTGTGGACGAAGCTACAAGCAGCGCAGTTCACTGGAGGAGCACAAGGAGCGCTGCCACAACTATCTCCAGAACGTCAGCATGGAGGCCGCGGGGCAGGTCATGAGTCACCATGGTGGGTAGAAACGGCCTTCACACTCTTCATCCTCCTCTCCACTGCTCTTGTCGTTTTTAATGGGGTAAATAGTTCTGTCTACCCTGCAGCATAGAGATAGAACCTTCCTTTGTTTAAAGCGATTTTAGACCACATTAACTTCACATGGGATTACCTTCTTGAGCATTTGAAATGAGTTGAGCTTTGGGACACTTTGCAAACAAACTATACTGAGTTTTTGTGATAATCATAAATTATTTCTCCTAACATGTATTTGCATAAACATAATAATAGCAGGCACCCTTGAATACACCAAACAAAGGTACTATGTATTCTTCCTAACAGTTAGAGACAGTTCCACATAAGTCTCCAGGTTTCCTAACAGATTTTCCTGACACTGGTTATCTGTGTCTCTGCGTTTCTCTTAGGTAAGTGATCAGTGATGTAATTGGAATTTTCTCCAGTCTGTCTCGTGATTTATCTTGGAAATTACTGATTTTGCTTTCTGTAAGTGTAGGACACAAACTAGGTCAAAATTAGGCACCACTTCCCTCCACAAAAATCAAAACCCAAGCAAAACATCCTGATCTCCACAACACACAGTAGCAGGTAGAAAGATAATCTGTAAGATTTATCAGTTCATAATTCTCTATTACTGATAAACTAATGTTAGTAAATCAGCCTCACAAGGAAAATCACTAATTTCAGTTATTTATGTTTGGAGCCATCTTGACTTATCTTATACTACTAATTATGTGTTTTTTTATTTTATTATTCATACAAGTACATACAAAAATCTTATTGGTATTTTTATATCTGTTATATAAAAATATTTGGCAGTATTAAATAGTGCAATTGGAGAATGCTATAGTGACTTTTAAAGTATAAATATCTATTGAGTGATTTATAGACAGATCTAAGATTATTTATGGGGCTTTTATTTGTTTTATATAGTGTCTGCTGTGGAACTGTGTTTATTGGCAGCTAGTCATTATATGTTGTTGGGAATTCCTTTTAATTAAAATATTTTGTTATTGTGAATAATTGAAGCATTTCCTAGTATTGAGGGTACACAATCAGCTTTAATTCCATTTGTCATTGTGAGTCTATTTGTTTATAGTATTATTAACTAAAACATTATAGAACCTTTCTGTTTTAAGTCTTAGTAAATTTGATATTGCAAGTTTCCATTACCTGGGCTTATGAGGGTGGCATAGGATTCATAGCATAGAGGTTAAAGCAGTGAGCCTGGGAGTTCAGCAAATCCGGTCTAGCTTTGTGGTGTCTAAGTGTGTTACTCATAGACTTGGCATGATAATTAAATGTTATTGGGTGTGAAATAAACACCCAATAAATGGTTCTTATTAGTGTTACATTTCTGGGCATTAAATATTAAGAAGTTGTATATGTTCCATCCCCTTTACAGTTATGTTACTTCCTGACATTAATTTAGGCATTGGAGGTTTCATTTGCCTACTAAGCACACTAATTTTGTTTAAATAGTTGGTTTTAGAGGTGGCTTGAGGCAGGGTAGCTGATAGAGGCTTGGGGACATGCCCAAGATTTCCAAACACGCCTTATGGCACTGCTACTTTTTCTATATAATGATCTCTTGTTGCAGTTTTACACTTGATTGGATTATTAATTCCATTGATTCATTTTTATATTCATATAGGGAAATAGGTGTACATAAATAATTATAGTCAACATTTAACTATCTGTTGGCAGATTAACCAGTTGTAGATTAAGTGCTGACAAGCAATTTAAACAGGTGTATTTTGGGAGAGGAAAAGACTTTCTTCTAAAGTGCTGCAGCCTCAGCATCAGCCCCATTTTCAGCTTGCTCAGCTCTTCCCAGCAAAGGCCCTTTACAGGTGGCTCTGAAAGTGGACTAGTGAAGAGAGTGGGGAAAGTGGGAGGGACACTCAGCTCCTGGGGAGAGCATGGGTGAAGCCAAGGAGGGGGGGTGAGTTTCCATATCATTTAGAGACCCAGATATTTGTTCCTCAGTATTGGATATCGATTTAACCACCTAAGGTTATATTAATGCTATTTAATACTATAATTTTTCTAGGTATTTTGTAGTAATATTTGAAATTATCCTTGCTTTCCTTTTTCCTTTTTTAACTTACTTCATGGGGAATTGAATGTGTGGGGTAGGGATTGATAAGTGCCATAAGAAAGAAAAATACAGGTAAATGCTGCTAGAGTTCATTATTAACCTGGTCTCCTAGATGTTACTTGGCATGTGTCTCCTTTTAAATAGAGCCACAGTAAAATCATTTTTATCCCCTTCCCTCTCTTACTGTCTTGTTCCATGCAATCTATTTTTTTTGTCTTTTCTTCTAGTGGTATGGGTGGGGGTTGCTATCACTTTGGTGGCCGTTAGCTACTTGAAATTAATTACTGTTCTTTTATTTTCATATCTGACATAGTTAATTTCCTAGCCTCTCTTTCCCAAAACATGCTATTCCCCACATTAGCTCTTACAGTGAGAAAGTGTCTGAAGTGGCATTCTTTCATTCACTCAGGAAACATTTATCAAGGGCTTATGTGCTAAATTCTATGGAACATTCTGGGGATATACAGGTAAATGGAATAGTTGCAATGTCTTTCTTACATTTATAGTCCAGTAGGAAATACATACTTAACAAATAAAATGAAATGAAGCAAATGCAGTCATGAAGGTGTATATATGCTTGTCCAGGGGCACAAATGTGGAATGACCTCGTTCTGTCTGGAGAAGGCAAGGAAAACTTTGTAGTGCAGTGTTTTACCCACAGATGAGGGTGAGAAAAATTGTATAGTAGGGACAGATTCACGAGAATGTACTGTCTGGACAGGCAGCTGCCACAGGCTAAGTCTTAGAGGTATGAAAACATTAGTAAGTTCCTGGAAGTGAAACATAGTTGGAACTCAAGGAGTGGTAGGAAATGAGATTGAAATAATAAGTTGTGAAGTAAAGATAGAGCCCTTTGTGCTAACCCAGTGTTTGGATTTCATTGGGGTAATCAATTTGTGTCTCCTAAAGAAAAATGTCACCAACGTAGAATACAAAGTAGATGGCTGACCGGCATGCTCAGAGAGATGGGGAGTGAGAATGCCGAGGAGGAGGAGAAAACAGGGAAATGCTGAACACAAATTCAGCAGATGGAGTAAAAGGGTCTTTAGTTTGATGCAAAGGGGAAAAGAACGACTTGTACTTTTGCAAATAAAGATAATAATGCATTTGGTTTTTATGGCAGATTATTTAAAAATTATTTGATGCTCATTTTCAAGTATATTTAACTTGAAGGAAAAGCTTTAAAAGTCAAAGTATAATTAACATCCCCCTCCTTGCCTAAAAACAAAAATGAAAGTGTGAACTGGAAAGAGAGCACACTTTTAAAGAAAAATGTGTATTTTTAGATTTATGGTTTGATTATTTGGTAAAGGGGATTTCTTTATTGCAAGTATGGAGACACAGTTGGGAATGTGTAAACTTTCTAGTAAGCTTTCTCCGCCTATTTCCATTGGGTGACATTTCTTTCATTAAGTCATTTAGAAAACATCCATTGGATAGTATATTTGTCTCACATCCTAAAAGATACTGCAGGTACAAAGTCAAATAAGATGCAGTCTCTACCCTAAGGTTATTTACCAACATTTGGAAGAAATGGACCAGTAAGCCAACAGTTAGAACACTGTGTCTTGAATGATAAGCATTCCAGGGACACAGAAGAGAGATCACACTGGGTATCCAAGAGAAATTTCTAGGGAAGGTTATGTTTTAGTGGAGGTTTGAAAGGCAAGATAGCTAGCTGAGTAAGTGGAGAAGGGGGTTTCATGCAGAGAGAACAGCATGTGTGAAGGAACAGAAGTCTAAAAGCGTTATGGGTTCAGGATCTAGAAGCACCTCTGTATAATTAGAGCCCCATTTGTAACGGGAAGAAAAATTAGTGGTGGTAAGGCTAGAGGTCCAGGTTGTGACAGAGCATCAAGGACTTATCGTGCTAAGTGAAGAATTTGTCATTTATCCCTCAAAACATTATTACATTGACATTTTATTGCTAGAAATGTGGGAGGTAGATCAGAAGAGTCAAGATTAGAGGCAAATAGACCATTACAACAATCTGCTGATTGACTGAGTTGGGCCTATGGCCTGCAGTTTGCAGAAAAGTTAGTTAATTGGGAGCAACTATAGATGCAGAATCTAAAACACTTGGGAACTCCATATATGCTTACGGAGAGGTGGTAAGGAAGAGGAGGGGCCAGAGACTGGGTGAAAGGAAGAAATCTAAGATCTGCCACAGTTACCTAGCATGGATGAGCAGGTAGGTAGTAGTGCCATTCACTGAGATGGAAATTAGAGAAATAGAGAGTTTGGGTGAGGGAAATGGAGATTTCAGTTTTCGAACATATTATCCTTTAAGTACCTGTGAGAGTTAGCCAAGTGAAACTAAAAAGAAGTTGAATATATATCATATATATAATCAAGCTCTCAAGAGAGAGATGGGTAGGAGATAAACTTGGGGGAGCCATCATTATATAGAAAGTAGCTGGAAGTAACAGGCTTTATAAAGTTGCATGGGTAAATGTAGAGTGAGATATCTGGAAGGCCAAGAATATACTAGGAAGGGAAAAACAAACAAACAAACAAACAAAAAAGAGCCATGCAGATGAGTAAGAGCAGAAGGCTTGAAAATGGAAAGAGTGATTTTACAGAAGCCAAAGCAAGTATCAGCACTGTTGAATGTTCTCAAGGAAATAACTAAGATAACTGAAAAGTTTCTTTTAGATTCAGCGACATGGAGAAAATGTGTGACAATATAGAAGACATCTGTTGTTTTTGCCTGCCTCACATACCTTCCTTCTCCTTTCGATAATGAGACTCCATGTCCCTTTAGAGAACTGTCTCCCGTTGCCCGAGCCGTGGCGGGGCCATCAGCCTGTGTGGCTGCCCCTCTGGCCGCGGGATGGCCTATGACCTAATCTGGGTCTCTCTGTGTTGGGAACCCTATGATTCTGTCCGTATGATTTATCAATGTGATGGGATAATGAAATAATGCAAGTATAAATCAGTTTTTTCCTGGTTATAACTTCAAGGAAGATACCTGGTTATGAAACTTGCTCCAACAAGTGAAGCTAGCATGTTGGTATGTTCTTAGCCCAGGTGAATGCCTCGCTATGGGAGCAAACCTCCCTGAGTGAACTAGACAGCTCGTTTTGTGTTTCGGGCAATGTACAGCAGTGGGCAAAAGTAGGTTCACGGTTGTGAGTAAGCAAAGCACAGAGTTTATTCTTTTTTATTATTTATTGTCATTATTTTCCACGCAAACAATGGTCAGCCTGCTTTTACCCATCCCCTGTATATCCAGAAACATTTTGATGAGTTGCATCCAGATTCACAAAAGCAAAAAATTCAGATTAGTTATGTAATTGGGAAAATATATCAGATATAAAAATATATCAAACTTGTTTATATAAAGTCAAAATTCAAATGAATTCTTCAAAGAATACCATAGCACAGGGGTCCAGAGCCCAGCCACTGAGGTTCAGCCATATATCCATTTCTAACTGGATGTGAACCCTGAGGACATAGCATCTCCGGGTCTTTGTTTTCCCGTCCGTAACATGGAGAGGGTAATGGAACCTATCTCGGTGGCGGGGGGCGGGGGGGGAGGGTGAAGCATTAAACAAATTATTAAATGCAAGTCCTTAAAACAGCACTTAACACATCTGTCAGCTGTTGTTGTTGTTGTTGTTGTTATTGATTATTGTCAGTGTAGTAGACACAAGATCTCCATCTGATATGTAAAGGACGGTGGTAAAGAAGAATTCAGACCAGAGCTCTGCCGAAGTCATTATTTTCTGTTCACATGAGCTTCATTGAACTTGGGACAAATCATCTGAATTGAGGTGGATGTGGTATGGGACAGTTCCCACACCCAGGTTTCGTTTTGAATGTTAAATGTGTGCAAATATGAAAATTCAAGGTGAGACTTAGAGCAAAACTGCTAAGTTTTAAGACTACTCATTTCAAAACTAATTAGTATATTCAATTTGGGGGCAAACCCTGTTAACCAGTTTTGCTGTTTTTTAGCAAAATTTACAACAACAAACTTTTTTTTTCTTTCCTTCTTTCATTTTGGATCTTGGTCCGTGACATATTTTTCATCTTTGGTCTATAATTACTTTTTTAATAACTTAATAAATGCCTGTGATCACCATCCAAAACAAAAATTAAGATTTCGATAATAATCTGTGTAATTACATTGTTCCCCATCACGTTACTGCTATTGCATCCTCCTGTACCCCCTTTATTTGATTTTAGGGCCTTCTTTTCTTTGCTTTACTTTTTTAGGTTTTTTTTTTCTTTTTAAATTTTAGTTTGTAAGATAAGACATAATGTTTTACATAATGTAGGTGGTCAGACTTTTTCGACTTCACAAATATTATTATATATCAATATAGAAAATGAATTAAGTGTTTCCTTGTTTCTGAATCTCATTCTTGGAATTTTTTGCGAAATTAATACCCAGTAATTGCAGAATCCCTTGGCATTCATAACCAGAGAACCTGTTATAAAACAGAGATTTAACATTAAATTTTTCTGGTATATCTACTAGATTCTATTAGGTTAACCCAAAACTCAGATTGAATATCAATCTTTTAAACATGTCCAATTTAAGAAAACAATTTTCTGGTGCTGTTTTTAATTTTTTTTAATTTTAAACCTGTATTGTTTATGAAATAGGGCATCTGAATTGTGCACTGGATTTTAACTTTCATCTCTTGCTTTTTCACTTTATTTTAGCATCCACCCTTATAAATGGGAATGCATTGTGTTTTGCACAATGGAACTATCCTTTATAAATTCAAAGAGGAGAATAAATCATTTTACAGTGCATGTTGAACATGGAAAGATATCCTAAGATATGAAACCTTTTTGTTTTCAAGCAGTGTTGGCACAGGACCCACTGGAGAAAGCAACAGTAATCGAGAAGCGATATGTTATGGTCTTTCCTGTGGGCACTGGTTTTAATCCGCCGACCTCACTCTGTCTCAGATGTTACTCTGTCCTTAGTTAAATGTTCTGTGACAGTATTTGCATTCAAAGAGAAATTTTATAAGTTCTTTGTCTACACTATGAATGTCGGCATCCAACCTATAAGCTAGTGTATCAGCCTGTAGCAACTGAAATGGGATGAAGAGGGAGCACCATGGAAAGTGTACGTCAATGAATCAGAGCAGTTCAGTGAGAAAATATGCCTATTTGGAAATAGATTCTTTTCTCTTGCTGAAGAGCTCTTCTTAAAGTAAGTGACAACTAGAGAGCTGCCACAGTTTACTACACACGTTCAGAACTGGATCTCCTTCACCGAGGCTGCCTTGTGCAGGCATTCGCTGCTGCCGGTAGGGCCACCAGCTCACTCAGCTCATCACGTAGAAAATCTGTTACAAGAAAATACATGGCCTAAAAAAAAACTTAGTTAAATACTGTATTGTTATTCTGTGTGTCTGTTGAAGCTTTCCTCCAAACTAGTCGACTTACTTAAATTGTTTTACAAAAATAAACTCCAAGAGCCTTGAGAATAGTGCAGTCTTAAAGTAGTATTGATTTTAGTCAATGTCAAAAACACTTTCAGAGGAATAAGATGAGAAACAAGATGAACATGTTTGCCACCAATAGTGGCAACAGTTTATGTCATTGATCTGAGAGAGGCTCAGATAAAAACAAATCCTCTGTGTGTCAGAGTAAAATTACCGGGTACTTGAACACTGGAGGTTATCTTTCTACTTGCTTTTATTTAAGCATACTAGCTTATGTTTGTCTAACACATATTGAGAGGGCAAATCCAGCTTTGTATCTTTACAATGTTGAAGAAATTATCAGATTGCATTTTTTGTATGGTTTTATATAGTACCTCCTATAGAAGATTGTAAGGAACAAGAGCCTATTATGGACAACAATATTTCTCTGGTGCCTTTTGAGAGACCTGCTGTCATAGAGAAGCTCACGGGGAATATGGGAAAACGTAAAAGCTCCACTCCACAAAAGTTTGTGGGTAAGCATTACAAATGCTTTTGTTTCTTTAAAAAGGTGATTTTAATGGGCAAAGACATGTTCCCATGTATTAGAAATATATACAGTGTATTTCAGTTCATGAAATAAATGTCAGTCTCTTTTCTTCATTATTCTTTTCTACTCTATGCCACTCCATGTATATCATCCACACATACACACACAGACACTTAAGTCTCTGGGCTTAAGAAAAGAAATACAGGAAAGACTGATAGTAGTAAGTTGCTGTCTCAAAATGAAAAGATATATTAAGTAAAAAAAGCATGTAAAATCAAACTGTTGATTTATTAAAAAAATAATAACCCTTAGGGGAAAGAGCATAGTCTGTTAGCCAGTTTTGGATTATGTTTTTAAATTTGCATTAGCACTTGGTCTTTAAACTGTTTTCTTTACACGATGTTAATGTTTTTAGTATTTGATGAAAATAAAAGGAAGTATCTTTTTTTAAAATTCTACATTAGAAAAATAATGCAGCAACCTACATTTAAGACGTTTCATATTGGTTCTGTATTTTATATTTTGATCTTTGTTTTCATCCAGTCTATTATTTTGAACTGAAAAGATTAAATATGATGTATTAGACTTTCCTGTTTCACTTGCAAGCCCTTGGATAGTCTTTGATGTGCTCACAGTTGGCATCATTCTGCCTGCTGTTAAGTCATAAAGTATCTGAGGATACAAAAAGCGTCTAAGTTCTAAAAAGACTGTGAATAATAGAGAATTGGCATTAATTGCATATGTAATATCTATTTTTATAGACCTTATGTAGGGTAGAAATTAGAAGAAGTAAAAATATTTAAATAGATTCTTACATTCTATTGTAAAAATCATTGTGGAACATCTACCACGGGGAATATCTTTAGTTATTGCAGGGAGGAAAGGGCAATAAAATTCTAGTACTCCAGTGAACACTTAGAGAAGGTTTCCTTTCAATCTGAAATTGAAGAACTAACAAATTACCAAACCGTCACTTTACGAGAAGCTGGAGAGATGAACGGCCGCAGCTCGTGGACAGCAGGCTGGTTGCAGCCCCAGTTTTCCACAGTTCAGTGCGAGCCCCTGCGCGTGCACTCAAAGGCTGGCCGTGGCCCTCGGTAACTTCTCTCTCTCTCTCTCTTTGTGCAAATAACTTCTAAAAAATGCCAATTCATCTGTTGTTAAAATTGGTTAATTTGATGAATGTCCATCAAATGCCTATATCTCAACTAGACACTAGTGTAGTTAGGAAAATATGAAACTCATGTCTGTTTTTTCTGTCTTGTGAATTTATTTAGTTCCGCTTTTGAAAACATTTTTACTTTTTTATGAGTGAGGGATGCTACTGTCAATTTGATTTTATTACATTTCTTAGAAAAGAGGGACAGATTTTTAAATTTATATTTTGATTAGAAAGTAATGACATTGCATTTTTACTAGGAATTTGAAGGATTTTTTTTCTAACTTGGATTCTGCCCTAGCAGTAATATATTATATAACAATCACATAGTAACTCCTTCTGTATCTGAAATGAAAAACATTTTATTATGCCACAGTTACTATAAATTCCTTTTTTCTATGTCTCTCAATTAAATACTGTTCTCTGACCTTATTAAGGTCTCCCAGCCAGTGACCCCTGAGCTTCCTTCCTATTTGTCTCTTCTTTTCTTAGCCAGCTGTGATCCTGTGATCACTTTTTCTATTCTTTTGCCAATATTTTTGACTCTCCTGATTTGTTGTCATTCTATCACCTTCTCCTGGCAAAACCCCACTCTTCAGTGAAGCCATCTGAGCCTCTTATCCATATCTACACAGCGGCTAGCACTTCCGGAGAAAATCTCACTGCCTTACAATTTGGTGTCACTGTAAATAAACAAATAACTGACCTCAAACATCCAGTGTCCCACCCATGCTATGTAGCAGCCCTCCTTTGGTTTATTCCTGAATAGCCTTCTCCCCTGCTCACCACTGTGGCCATTTCAACTTTTCTCTCTGTAAATATGGTACCTCCCTCCTTGATGGTATTGTATCCAGATTCACAGGGAATAAAATCAGTTGAAGTGATTTCAGTATAATATCACTAATCCCATAGGATGATGTGCATCCACCTGAATACTTTCTTCTTCTTGTTTCAAAGGACGAGTATCTCTCTTTTTGATTAAGCTTAATTCCTCTAATTGTGCTCTGGAATTCTATCTCAGTCCCCAAAATACCTTACACTATTATTTTTCCTTTTCCGCACTTATATTTCAACTTCTCACCTCCACTGGCATTTTTATTTTAGCATTTGATGTGATAAAGTCTCATCATTAAAAAAAAATCTTTCCTCAGACCCGAGTCTCCTTCCAGGTTCTATCTACATTCTCCTTCTCTTCAAAGATGGAGTTCTTGAAAGAGTTCTCTCCGCTTGCTTTCTATAATTTCTATCTTTCTACTCATACCCTGGATTCTTCCCTATGTTCCACTGAAATTATTCTCATTGACATCACCACTAGTTTCCATGGTGCCAAATTCAGTGGATCCTTTTTAGGCTCTCTCACACAACTCCTATAGAACACTTGCCACTATTGATTAATTCCATTTGAAGTACCTCTCTCCCTGGTTTGGATGACGTTAACCTTTTTTGCAATTCTCCCACCTTCGGGACTGCTCCACTCAGCCACCTCTGTGGATTTACCCCTATTAGCTATACAATGGGGGCAAAAGTACTAATGGAGGCCTCCATTCATATGCCTAAATATTTTAATATAAATCCAAGTGAAAAACTGTTACAGTTTTCCCTTCTAACTTAGAATACTGAGTTCTAATACACGTGGAATTCTCAGGTACCTTGGAGTTCCACACCAGACCTTGGCTGCACGAGCAGAGCCGCCTCCTTGCCTGGAGCCAGGCCCCTCTCTTAGACACGTTCTTGGTCTCTCAGTTCTGTTCAGTTTCTAAAGGAGCCCCAGGCACACATGTGCACACACCTCAGCCTGCACACCCAAGTTCTTTTCACATTGTACCCACATGCAGTGCATGAGGAGTGGAGGGTGGGCCATTCCTCAAGCTGAAAAGCATGCATTCCAGCAGCACACGGTACGGAGAGGACTGCTAACCCACTGCTCACCCAGGGAGCAACTGCAGAGCCATCTGGGCGAGGAGCTCTGGGGTCAGAGTATGGTAAGCAAGAGTATGGAGTAAGCTTGAGGTAGTCATGTTCCCTTGGCCCTGCATACACCTCATTCCATGAGGAGCAAAGCGCAGGGCACTTTAAATATGGGACTCAGCGCAGGAATCCCACATGCACTGGTCTGCGGGCAGACACCAAAATCTTGATGTTTTAGTTTCTATCGTTGAATTTCTCTTCTTTACGCTTTCCCTACTGTGGGTGATATCGTGTATTCCCATGGCTTTAGAAGTTACTTTCCATAAACCCGTGACTCTCATTTCTACGTCTCAAGACCAGACGTCTCTCACCTGAGTTTGAGACTGTACCTCTGTACCTACTGGACATGACTGTTACTCATAGTGTACCCTGACCTGAATTCATCATCTTTTCTATCTCATCGACATCCACTAAGTTTCCTGGGCCAGAAATGTGGGCGTCATGATTAACTTCCTTTTCTTTCTTATTCTCTATGTCTAGATGATTTCCAGGCCCTAGCAGCTATGTTTTCTAAGTTTTTCTCCATTTCATCGAATTTTCTCCATTTCCAATGCCACTCTCTACTGGTTCAGGGTGCCATGGTCTCTATAGCAACAACTTCCTAAACCATCTTGTTAAATAACTGTCTGGGCAAGTCATTTCCCTGTTTAATCCTTTCAACGTTTACTGCCTTCAGTAAAATTCAAATTTCTTAGCTGCTGAATGAGCTCTAAATTGTATAAGTCCGTCTTTCCCATCTATTTTGTCCCTGAGCCTTCCTACCTTCTGCTCCACCTGCACATTCCTTTACTTGGCTAATATTTGCCATCATGTTCATATCTCTGATACCACTTCTTTCAAGAAGTCTTCTTTTACTCCCCTAGTATGAGATATGAATTCCTCTTATATGATTGCATAGCACATATATCACATTGCGTTATAAATGAGCCCTAAATTACTATCACTGACTCTAAACTATAGACTCTTTGAGAATATAAAGTTTGTGTGGCTTAACTTTTAAACCTTTGACATTGCAGTATCTTAAATTGGATACCATGAGATAATTTCTCATTTTATCCTTCTATTTTCATTGCTCTGATCATTACCCTGACCATACTTTGGGGACTTTTCTTCAACCCTGAGATAATACTAGCTACTTGCAAGTGATTTTCCAGAATGCGGTTCTGTGGATTGATATGTTCTATCAACATTGCAAGTTAAAGGTCCATCTACAACATACTAAACATTTATAAGAGTCCACAGATATTTTTAAGAAGCAATTATCTGTAAGATTTACCTATCAGAGTAACTAGGTAGTTAGTAGAAGACCACATTATTTTAGGGTCAGAAATTAAAAAAAGATAAAATATTCTATCCAAATTTAGTAATGTTTAAAGGAGAAAAATTAAAGTTACTTCTCATATTCTATGCACCAAACTCTTTACAGTTAATGCTTAGATATTATATTGAAATAAAATTAAACTGATTGCAGTTAATATTAAAGGGAAAACTACAAACACACTTCAACCAAGAAAAAGTATAGAAAATGGACAACCGATCATAGCAGAACCATGTTCACACATGCCTGAATGAGAATGGGGTCATGTAAAAATAAGCAGTTATTTTTTTGAGATGCAAAGCAACAAAACAAAAGATTTTCCAAGTTAATAAGTACTTTTGGAAGTTAACTCATATTTTATAGAACCCCAAATTTTATTTATCAGACAGTATAACTTTTAAAAGTATTTTAATTGGGACTCTTGAACTCTCTAGAATGACATATGTTTATTCTGTAATTGTTTTCTTAATAGAGCAGCTAAATCAACCAAATAACCCTACACAAAAGTGAGGTGACCGATTTTATAAACAGATCACAAATTCTGGTTATGTGACTTGGTCACTGATGTTTAAAATGTGCAAAAGCAAGCATAGTCTCTGACTTATTTTCACATGGTATTTGTTCTTTCTCCTATAGTTGCTGACTTAGTTTCATAGTCTCTGACTATTTTCACCTGGTATTTTTTTCTTTCTCATATAGTTCCTGAGCTCTAGACAAGTGGAAATTTTAATAGTGAATAAAAATAAGATAACACAGTCAATCATACTTTTCAGGCTGGGTGCATTTTCCCAATGGTATTAGAACAAGTACAAATGGCTTGTGAAATTTTTATTGCTAATCCCCTTTGCAGGTTTAGAGTGTTTGTGAGCCTCAGAATTAAAGAGCCTAAATATTTGATCTAAGGAATAAGATATACCATATTATGGAAAATGGAATTAATTAGGTGGCTTTGTACTTTTGTATTTTTAATCCAACCACTAATTTTGTTGTACCTTTTTGTTTCCTTTTTTCCTTTTCTCCCCCTCTTCCTTTTAGGGGAAAAGCTCATGAGATTCAGCTACCCAGACATTCACTTTGATATGAACTTAACATATGAGAAGGAGGCTGAGCTGATGCAGTCTCACATGATGGACCAAGCCATCAACAATGCAATCACCTACCTTGGAGCTGAGGCCCTTCACCCTCTGATGCAGCACCCGCCAAGCACAATCGCTGAGGTGGCCCCAGTTATAAGCTCAGCTTATTCTCAGGTCTATCATCCAAATCGGATAGAAAGACCCATTAGCAGGGAAACTTCCGATAGTCATGAAAACAACATGGATGGCCCTATCTCTCTCATAAGACCAAAGAGTCGACCCCAGGAAAGAGAGGCCTCTCCCAGCAATAGCTGCCTGGATTCTACTGACTCAGAAAGCAGCCATGATGACCACCAGTCCTACCAAGGAAACCCTGCCTTAAATCCCAAGAGGAAACAAAGCCCAGCTTATATGAAGGAGGATGTCAAGGCTTTGGATACCGCCAAGGCTCCTAAGGGCTCTCTGAAGGACATCTACAAAGTCTTCAATGGAGAAGGAGAACAGATTAGGGCCTTTAAGTGTGAGCACTGCCGAGTCCTTTTCCTAGACCATGTCATGTACACCATTCACATGGGTTGCCATGGCTACCGGGACCCACTGGAATGCAACATCTGTGGCTACAGAAGCCAGGACCGTTATGAGTTTTCATCACACATTGTTCGAGGGGAACACACATTCCACTAGGCCTTTTCATTCCAAAGGGGACCCCTATGAAGTAACGAACTGCACATGAAGAAATACTGCACTTACAATCCCACCTTCCCTACAATGTTGACATACCTTTTTTTAAAAAAATATTATTACTGTCATGAATTCTTATGTTGTGGACGCGGTGTCTTTGCTCTGCCTAATTACAATTAGGAAGAAACAGAAGAGAGCGAGGACAGGGACAGGGGATATTGTTTCTTGATAACTTGGCTTGTTTATTTTGTGGGAATTTTGAGAGCAATTCACTTCCGCCATGCATAGATGTGAGGCACATCGTGCTTTGAAACAAAATCACTTGATTCGTACAGGTTCACCTAAAAGATTCTGATTTGCCACTGATGCTCAGAATTATGACTGAAGGCAGGAAAGTTTAGTTTTCTGGGTAGGACTTTCTCAGTTTAAAATGGGATAAGTAATTTAACGCTTCAAAGAATTTATTTCAAAATGTCAACTGTTGTGTTTTTTTTTTTCCTCTAGAGATCATGGAGCAGAAACACATTGTTCTTTTCAGTGATAACTCCTTGGATGGGTGGTTGTTGTGGGTTCTATGTTTACTTCCCCTCTGGAATTTATGATACGGTATGTTACACACTGTACCATAGAGCAAAACTTCTAAACTACAGGTAGTTAAGGACACCTCCAATACATCTGAGGTCCTGTGATCTTATTTTTCTAAACTTAAGCACTGTTTTTCCATAGTTTTGATGACTGGCATTTTATAGACACCCTGGCAGCCTTACTTTTAACACCGTTAATGAATAGTATTTTTAACTAGTTTTCAGAATAACATATGGTCTAAGAGTGGCTAACAGGCAGTCGGTAGTTTCCAGATGGGACCTCTACTTTTCATAAATTTGTTCGGGCGTTTTCTTTTAACATTGTAATGCGATGGCCGCATAGTATACATATTTGTTTCTAAAAGTATGCTTACGATTGTCACTTTATCAGCATTGAATCAGTGTTAACTAGTCAGCAGAAAAATATAATTAGGCTAACAGTAGGGGGAAAAAACCCACTCAGAAATCCCTTTCCTGGTATATTTCTCTTTTCTCTTGTGTCTTTCAAGCTGTGACCACCCAGTGTTCTGTCCGTAGTCCATTCATCTTTTACTCTTCCAGCAGAAGGTCCTACATACCTTACTGTAGGCTGTTTCTTTCCAACTCCCCTCCAAGCAATTGCTAGTTTGATCTGACTGTGTAACCTGAACCATGTAAGGTTATGGAACTAGGGCTATTTATTCTAGCATTTCTTCAGTAATAACATCTGCCACTTTTGGTGCAAGGAAAGGAAAATTCTTTGCTATCTTTACATTGTACCGCAGGTAAAACAAACGAACAAAAGGCTTATTTTCACCCAGCTTGGACTATAGAATGTGACCGAACCTCCAAGTGAAAGTGACTGTGCCCTGCAAATTTTTCTGTCTCAGAAACACTGAACTATTTATAAGTCCTTGTCGGAAAAGGATCTCAATTCCATAGTACAGAATTTCTCTTCTTTTAATCACTAATGTTATCATAGTTCATGTGCACATTTTAATGTCATTTATATGGGTGCTCTGTTTGTTCTTTGCAGCATTAGAGGGAAGCAGCCCAGTGAATTCGATTCAGGTCGTTGGGGGGACAAACCTGGAGGCAGAACTGGCCATTTGTGTGTAGAGAGGGCAACATTGACCATGACCGGATGATCTGATGCCCGTGTATGAACACTGCGCTTCTCTCAGCAGTAACTGACGGCTGCTCTAAAGACTTACTAAATAGGATGTGGAAACTGTGTTTCCTAATGAGAATAATGCGGGAATTAGCAAGACTAGAGAACTATGGACAGATAAGCAACTCTGGCCTCCACGCTGCTCTTCACTCATTTTCTAGTTTACCATCTGCTCTTTGGAGCAACGCCTAAGCATGGACACAGGCCGAGCTAAGCAAAAGTGGGTACAGCTCAGCTCTCTCCCACTAGCCCCTGTTGTAATTATTTTTGGAGAAATATCCAAACTGTTTCTTTAAATCTAAGAGCAGCACCAAAAGAGAGATGTGAAATGTTTTAATTAGAATGTCAACTGTCTTTTTTTTCCCCCCTGCATGCTTTGGTACTTTGGTACATTATGAACATATAATTTATTCAAAGATAAAGCATGTCTATGAGACTTCCTCACCCCACTCACCCTGACCACTCATATGTAATTGAAATTTTATTTTATTTTCCTTTTGGTGGTAGCTAAATAATTTAAGTTAGTGATTTTGTGTTTTACTGTAATTTAAAGAAACATTTGGATGACAGTCAATATGTTCATAACTTTGGCTGTGTGTGAATTTCTGCTGGCATTATCTATGAATTTTCTTCCTGCTTATGATTTTTTTTCAGCATGTGAACAAGTATGTGCCTGCCCTGGGATAAACTGAATTTAGGTGGATCTAAAGAGTCGTGTAGTACCCCATGAGCACAGCGCTCAGGCACTCTCCTTCTGTGAGTTCATCTTTTTAGGAATCTGTTTTATTGAAGGGACTTTGTATTTATGAGAGTGCATTTGCTACAAGTGTATGCTTGTATTCTCTTAGCCTTATGATATAAGGAACAGAAAGAGGTAAAGATGGCTCAGGGTGTGACAGGGACAAATGAGGACAAGGTCAATCCCAATGTGTAGGTCAGGAAGAATTTTTGTGGACACAGTGCTTTGTGGAAAAGTCTGGATGGCTGTATTTGCATGCCTCTCCTTCACAATAGGAAATAAGAAACGTGGTAGCACCTAAAAATAAGTGTGAGCCTCAGACACCAAATAAATCAAGTTTTATGTAACAATTATATGCCCAGTTTATTCAGGTGAGATTTCACAATGCAGAGTATTTGAGGGGCATGAAAATGGGTTAGTCTCCGTGTTCTCCATTTTGGCAAAAATTCAGAACTTCATCATACTGCTTTGCCCTGATTTTGTCCAGAATTGTATCTCCAGCTCTTGGAGAAGTGTGTGGCCTTTCTCTAACAGTGGTCCATCACTTAAAATGCCATTCTAATCTGGCTTTTAAAACAGTGGAAAGTGACCAAAAAGCAGGCTGGAATAAATTTCAAGTTGTTGAAACATTCCGTGGAGGATTTTCTGGAGGGACAAAATGGAAGAATGAGAGACCCGAATTTAGAATTGGCTACAAAGTAGGGAGTATCTTTCCTATATACATACAAGCACATACATTCTTTTACAGAAAATTCATGAAAAGAAGCAATTAGAGTGATCATATGTGTTGCAAAAACATAGAGTTAATAACTGTTAACACCAGACCAATTTAGTAGGCTTGCTTTTTAACAGATTGTATTAAGAAATATTAAGGAAGTCACTAGTGTGTCTTCAGGACTATTTGCAACAGTCAGTGAAAAAAGCAGAGATTTTAACCTGATTTGATATAACCTCCAAAGTGAAAGAAACAAATTACTCTTCAATAGGAAGACACAGAAAAAAATTAACAGCTGTTACTTATTGACAAATGGAGGAAGACAAGAATATTTTAGTAAGCTCGATATTGTTTTGTGTCTCAGCTGTATACCTCACAAAACCGCCGTGAAGTCTTTATGGTAGTTTATATAAATGTTTGGCAAAATTTACATCAGTGAAGGTATTTTGATGAAAATTGGTCTGTTTTCCAATGTTAATTTATTGGATCTCCAGAATGATTCCTTAAGGTAGAAAAAGAAAAAGCTGCAAAAATACAAACAAAAAACCGCATGCCTTTAGTTTCAAGACACACCTTAGATTATGAGATCCTGGCTATGTTATTTTTAAACTTTAAATTGTTCATTTTACAAGAATGAATGTTCCATTTGTGATCATCTTTAGTTGTATTTTTATGTATGTTTTAGAAAGTACTATCTTATGAAGACTGTTCTACAACAGAAATTCCCCAAATGCACAGGAAAAAAAAAGTGGCAGTGAAATTGTAGTTTGTATATATGAAAGTTATCTTGGAAATGTTTTGACACCTCCAGTTTCTGCAAATTAATTAAAATATACAGTAACTGGTCTCTTAAGACCCTGAACTTAATGTATTAAATACTTAGAAAATCTCCTTCTATCGGTGCCTTTTTCAAACGCAGTGAGTGTTGCCTTAGTTGTTGCAGCACTACAACACTGTCATCATGTATTTTTAAAAATCACTTAAAATTGAGTACTATATAATTTATCCTCGTGTTTTTAGGGTAACCCTGTTAGAAGAATTTTCAATACAGAGACATTGAGCTCACCTGTGTAAAGCAAAAGGAAATTTTGAAATGATTTTAATATCTTTCTAGTTAGGTAGTATTTCTGAATACTGTTATAAGGGTATGCAGGTGAAATAGGAGGTAGATGGAAATTTTAGCTGTGGATTGCATTATGGTATGTGTTTTGTTTTGTTTTTAAGGAAAAATAAGTTCTAATATCATGCAAGGCTTTATGAGTGGGGTTTTTGCTCAATAAAACAGTATCGTTTTGGAACTTCCTCGAATGACTAGCATTGTACTAGTCTTAGAACCTCTGTCCTCTAATCTGTTAATGTTTCATGGAGTAATGTAAAGAAGCAGGTAATTAATTCTCCTTGAACAAAACAAAACTGAACAGTCATATCACATTGCTATTCTCCAAAGCATAATCTCAAATGTTGCCTGCCACGGTTATGTATCACTTGCAATGAATGTGTTAGGATATGACAGCTTTTTAAAAAAAAGTAATAATAATAAGCTGCTTGTTATATGAAGCAAATGTCATATGACCAAGAAGCTGTGATATGCTAGTGTTTCTTTATATCATAGTGTATTGCTAGGCCAAATAATGGCACCTTAAAATTTTTACATTTATTGCAGAAACCTAAAATTTTGAAATTTCCATAAAATTTTTATGTAACATTCTATTTTGAGCTTTTTAGTTTTCTCTTGCTGTACTGTAAGTTTGTGGATATTTTTCAAATGCACTCTTAGAAGTAAGTTCTTAATTCTGTTTATGGGGCTTTCCTCCCATAATACTGCATTTGTATATTTTCTGTATAAATTTTTTGTGAATTAACCTTTATCCCATATAGAGAATGGTATGTGAATGGCTAGTTTTCTAAGATGTCCTTTTATTGTGAATAAAATATAAAACTTAGAGGCCCTCTGCTAAACCACATAAAGTATAGCATGTAACCCCGTACAGGTACAGATAAGCCAGTTTGCAGTCAGCTGGGCCCTTCAGATTACCTCAAGTGACTCACAGTAAGGAAAGCTTCTCGGATGGGCGGAGGTCACTGAATCCCCTACTATGCACTTACCAGGATTCTGCTTAATTTAACTTACTGGAAATGAATTTTAAAAATCGAATACACTGTAATAAGGGAAGGACTCTGGGTTTTGTCTTTGTTGTTGTTTTATTCTTTTATGTTTATTTTTTAAGTAGTTCAATTACTGAAACTGTGATAAAAAAAATTGACTGTCGAGCACTCTCAGATTATCGACAGAAATCATTTCCCCTCCTGTGTAAAAAAGTTCCCTTTGTTATCTCTCGGATTTCATCTGCCCTCCTCCCCTTCTTCCTCCTCTCTGTCCACATCTCTTCCATCACTGTCTTTGGGCTTCTCTGCCGCTCTTTTCCCCCTACTAGTTTGAAGATTAGTTCAACTCTTATTTCTGATTCATGGGTCCCTTAAGTCTTAATTTTGTGTGTGTGATTTTTTGTTGGCTGTATAATCTGCTGACATATTTTTATACTCAAGTGTAGTTTTATATTTTAAAAAAAGTAGTTGGATTAAAAATGGTAAGGTATGTAACCTTTGTATTACTTTCACTTTCAAATACTGGGCACCTAAAATGTGACCTCAGAGATTATGTCATCATAATATGGTATGTTTGCCTTCCTTTTTTTTGTTGAATTTTGTGTTCTGATTTGGTTTGCCTCCTAAAGTGTATATAATGAGAGATTAAACAATTTTTGCAAATATTTAGGAAGATGTTAAAAGTGTAAAGCAAAAAGTCTTAACTGATTCCCAGTTGGGAGAACATGCTTTAACATTACTATAATATTATTCCAGGTTAGAGGGGGCCCTTCAGGCCCCACATTTGCTCTTACTAGTTGGACCTTTTAGACCATGTGTTATTTGCAATTCCAGAACAATTGCTTCTATTTAGTTAAAAAGATCTTTTTCTTTATTTTCTGTATATGTGCAATACTTTCCTTGAAGTCTTAAAAACTATGGTTATTTTGTTTTGTTTTTTGACCTACTCTTTCTTTAGTTAATGAAAAAAGAAACCCCTGAAAATCATGGTATGTTAATTCAAGGATGAAGCAAGCAAAGAGAAAAACACTCCACAGTCAAAGAATCAGAGAATGTGGAAACCATTGATCCAGTCTTGTGGTACCTTTAATTAGGCTGAATTTTCATTAAAATTAGTAATCTTTTGCCTGAGAAGTGTGTCCTGAAGTTGAAATTCTTAAAGACAGAATTTTTTTCTTAGGTCCTTGCCCAATGTTTTAAATTAAGAAGATGATATTTTTATTTCAATATTTTTCCTTTTGAAAATGAACTTTTAAAATGAAAGCAAAGCACTTAGCTCAATTTTAAACACCTATCACTTACTGGAGAAAATGTTTAAGAAATATTTGGAGCACTCCTGTTTTCGTACAGATTTAAGTGAGAAGTATTTTTCGTATCATGCATATTTATATGCAGTTTGTTGGTTTTCTTTTTTTATACCTGTGTCCCTGTAGTAAAACTGCTGTAATGTAAATACATATTTTGTTAAAAGATAACATTTCTTTGGCATTTCTCTTAAAGGCAGTTACTGCATTTGTACAGTATATGTCTTGGCCATTTTAGATTTTTTTCCTTTAACAATACCAAAGGTAATTAGACTACTTTAAAAACTAATTGCTTGACAGTGTCTAGGATATTTTGAGTTTTAGAAGCAAAAAAAATAAAAATAAAAATAAATAGGTCAAACCAGTAAACCTCATATTTTTTTTCAAACTAATAATTTGGGAAAATAAAAACTATTGTTTTAAAAAGAAATATATATATAAATATATATGTAAAATTGAAATTCCAGACCTTGTATGTCAGGTTTGCTCAGTGTAACGTAGTTTTTTTTAAGGCTCAGATACCATACCTCAGAAAATGAGGTTTACTATGGAAATACTGAAACCGTCTTTGCAGCTGTGTGACAGGTCACTCTGCTGTGTACCAATTCGGAGACCTCCAATATCACTGCAGACTAAATTACGGGACTTGTATTTTCTCTGTTTTTAATGCACACACATACATGTTCCATGCATGTATGTGGGTACTGTGTATACGTGTGTGAGTGTTGTATATGCATGTGTGAGTGTGCGTCTGTGTGTGCGTACCACTAAAAAGCTGCAGAAACTTTGTAATACTTTGTGAAAGGATTATATTATAAAGGTTTGTACTGTCTGAGTGCACAGCTACTGGAATAAATTTAGGGAATCTCAGGAACAAGCATATAATTTGTCCAAGATTTATTTCTTCTCAGAAGTGTAAGTGCAGTTTTTAATTCTGTATATTATTTAATATTTTACCAATAAAATAAACTTCTGACATAAAAGTTTGCTATAAAAACTTTCTGGTGAACATTCTGTACACAAACCTTTTGCAAAGCAGAAGATTAAACTTACTCCATTATCATCGCCGTGGTGTGCGCGCCACACTCCCCGACCCGGAGACTTGGGTGCGGGCGGTCTCAGAAATCCCCATCCCGACTGCGTAGCCCCCCAGAGCATAGAGCGCAGCCCTCCATGGCTTGTCAAGGATGGCACTTGTCTTCTCTTCATAAACGTCACATCTTAATCTACTACTGAAACAAAACTTAGAGGCCTGGGTTTGAGAGCCTATCCCCTATTTACAGAAGAAAAAAGTGAGACCTGGGGGAAGAAGAGTTGAGACTTGCCCCAAAGGCCCAAGCAGTGCTCACTGGCCCCATGAGAACCCAGCATTTCCTAGGAGTCAGACCAAGGTTAAATTAACGTTTAAGTCATAGAGATCGTTCAGTCACAGTAGCAACAATATGGATGAATGTTCTGCTTCGCGTTATACTACAACCGTGTGAGTCCACGTTTCCCTCAGATTTTACAAATGAAGTTTGTTTTAACATTAGAAGGTTTCTCTGTTACAAATATCTTCATAACCAGAATGCAAAAAGGACTATGATTTGCAGACTTGTTTTCTTTACCTCTTTTCTTTTTTTAAATTTATTTATTGTTGTTCAGTGACAGTTGTCCCTTCGTTTTCCCCATTGCTCAGCCCTGCCCCGACCCCCGCTCCTACAGTCAATCCCCGCCCCCCATTGCCCGTGCCTGTGTTTTGCTCATCCGTGCCAACCTCAAGTCCGCCATCACATTTGAGAGAGCTGTTAGAATTGTCCTTCATCAATAAGTGGTCACAGGATCTCATGGATCTTCATCATGTTTCTAATTTCACTTCCACAAGCCACACAAAATGAAAAATACTACAAATTCAAATGAGATTTTACTTCCTTGACCATGTTTAATTCAAATTCTAACGTGGGGGAAAGTACAAACGAAGAGACTAACAAGACAAAAAAAGATGAGATTAATCCATTACTCTCTAGTATTAAGTGTATGATAGATCCCTTCAAGATCTGCATGGGATATTTATCAAATTTTCTTGGTTTATGGTACTGATAGGAGCAAAATGAAAAAGTTGAAGAAAAAAACATGCCACATGTTCTTGATTTTTCTACTGCATTAGGGTTGGAGAAATGATAACCAAGGGAAAACGACATGACTGCGAGACTTTTTATCAATATGTTCAAGCCAAAGGGTGTCCTTGGGGTGTGAGCCACCTGGTGAAGGTAGTTCACTTAGAATTTTAGCAACTCTCCCCCTTACTGTAAGGGTTTCTAAGGCGGAGCCATTAAACTCCCAACAAACCCTCATATTTTGTTAATAGCCCTACCAACACTTCCCAGTGTGATTTTTTTAACTTCTCACTAGAGCACCAATTAGGATACAGCTGGTGAAACTAAATTTTGCTGCTTTTCTCTGACTGAACACAAAAACTGAAGGAGGTTCTTCCCTTAAAAAGCCTAACAGGCAGATGTAGAGGAATTGGCAAAGAAGATTAAGTGTCTGTAATCCCATACAAAAATGGGCAAAAGTAGGGGGAGATCCTGGAACATAAATATGCCCAGTCTGAGAAAAAGAAACATCCACCTTTTTCTTTTCATCCTCACTATTTCATAATCCTAGAATATTCTTGGGTCAGACCAACTGCCTCTAACTTGAAATTTTGTCAGGCATGGAACAGATCCCTCAAAACAGTAAAAACAGATACTGCCCAGATTGGTGTTGAGTTGTTTGTTCTAGAAACCCTTAAAAGAGCTGTATGAACCTCACCATCTGACCAACCAGAACATGTGCAAAGAAGCATGATTTTCAGTGCTCCAGGAAGAACTGAAAGTACAAAAAATGGAAGGTAAGGGGGTGTGTGTTGAGCTCTACTGACCTTAGGTAAGCTTATGACCTGAGTCATTCAGTGTTGTCATTTTGCCTCAGCTGATGGCCACTGGGACCAGAATCAGCTGTCTCCACTGGGTGTGCTTCATGAAATACCATGATGGTGAAGTAGGAGAATTTAAGAGAAAATGAGAATAAAGTCAATAGTATGTCAATCCCTTGGGTCCACGTATCAGTTCTGGTTGGTGGATTAAAAAACTTAAAAAGACTATGGCCAACACAGCTTTTCTAAATGATGGAGGACTTCCCAACTCTGCCACTCCACACTCAAAAGTAGGGACTCAGAACCTAGGGCAGTTAGCTTTTAGAGGAGGAAAAGTGAGTGCATATTTTGGAAGTGAAATATCCCAGTCTAGGGAGTGAGTGGCCTTCTTTGCTTCCCTAATTTTTTCTTCTTTTCCTGTCTTTTTCTCATTATGTCATGTAAGTCATCCACATTTATTTCCAGTTCCTTTCTCACCCCCTCCTCATCTGTCCACATCAACCTTTTCATTTTCCCCCATCTCTTCAGTACACAACCTCTTTCTTCTCTCTATCCTTTACCCTGTCACAACTTTGATGAACTAACTTGAAACACAGTCTCTTTCAATACAAGCAACTTAATGCAACCAGAATATATATGTGAGTTCTTTTATTGTTCAAGCACAGTTGTCTCTATTTCCCCCCACCCTAACCCTAACCCCCACCCCAGCCATCCCCACCTCCCACCCTCGATTCTACCCCATTTGTCTTTGTCCATGCGTCCTTTATACGTGTTCCTTGATGACCCTTCTCCCTTTTCCCCCAACTATCCCCTCCCACCTCCCCTCTGTTTACTGTCAGTTTGTTCTTAATTGCATTGTCTCCAGTTACATATTGCTTGCTTATTTGTTTTGTTGATCAGATTCCACTTACAGGTGAGATCATATTTGTCTTTCACTGTGTAGCTTACTTCACTTAGCGTAATGCTCTCCAGTTCCATGCTGTTGCAAAAGGTAGGAGCTCCTTTCTTTCTGCTGTGTAGTATTCCATCGTATGCCCTTTTTTACAAGTACTTTACAAATCAGCACAATTGTTACTGGTTTTATCTAATTCACTTGCAAAATTCTCATGGATGTGTGAGGTATCTGATAATATATTTTACTGATAAGGAAACAGGTTCAAGTTGGTGATAATTTTCTTCAGAAATACCACAAATAAGTGAAAAAAGCTAGAACTAGTATCTAATTCTCGATATACTTAGTCTAGTGTTTTATTTTCTAAAGATGTTTATTCAGCATTTGATTGATAAGCTCCATTAATACAGAGAATAGCAAATCTGTTATTGTCTAAATCCCACCCCCAAATTCATGTGTTGATATCTTAATGCCAATTTGATGACCTTAGAAGGTGGGGGCTTTGGGGCTGACTGGGTCATGAATGGGATTAATGCCTTTATGAAACAGAACCTACAGAGTTCCCTAGTCCCTTCCACCTTGTGACAGCCAGATGACTCCAGCTGTGGACGAGGAAGGGCCTTCAGCAGAGCATGACCATGTGGGCATCTTGATCTTGGACTTCCAGCCTCCAGAACCGTGAGTAATAAATTTCTGTTTTATATAAGCTGCCTGGTGTTTTGTTACAGTAACCTGAACAGACTAAGACAGCAAATACAGGGTCTGGCACAAATAACACCCCTTTTTATTACAAAATCTTTTATTACAAAATCACAAGCGTGTAATTCTGTAACATAACAATATCACACTCAAGCACGCCACATGACATTTTAGGTGAAATGTTCAAATTAAAGCTATAAATTATTGTACTTATATTATTACCCTACCAACCACACTCAAGCAAGTGTTACTTCTGCTGGATCCTGTATTATAAAGTACTGGGAAAAAATTATGTCTCAGACACATATCTGATGAGTAATGTTTTGCTTATTCTAATTTTTAAACAGAATATTCCCAAATGAATTAACTGCTCTACACAATCAGGAAGGATAAGAAATACAACATTATATAGCATGGCAAAAACAACCTGGAATTAAAGTTTTTCTGCAGAAACTTTAAGAAATGGATAAATTATTGTAAGTAGGTCTTTTAAAGACTCCTTTTTAGACTTGATTTAAGTAAGTGTGGAATTTAAATTATTCACCAAATTTCCTACATTATTGATGAAATTCTTTGCCCATTTCTAAAACACTCTATCTGTATCTCCATGTGCATTTCTTTTCTTACTGTAAAATGTAATTTCCAATCTTTATAGTTTGTTTTCTGACTCCTTTTCACTTAAAAACCTTGAGCTGGCTCATCATAAGTAGTCAGGAGTTATCAGTACTGGAAGATCTGGGCATGGTATCCAAATGTTTGTCATTTTATTATATCTCCCAAATTCAGTGAGCAGCCTGGGCATTATGCTTATTTTTCTTAGATGCTAAACCCAGTACTAACTTAGCTCTTTACTGTTAATTCTACAGCATAAGGGCATTTCCAAGATCCTCCCACAGTTCCAGCTCTATCCGTTGTGAAGTGAAACACTTACAATAAAATCCAATCTCATGTTATCTACCCTTAGGAATGAGACATGTACAACTATTTGGAATTTTTGGCCTTGACCTGACAAGTTTCCCCAGTCTTCAGGAATGGTTGCTGTAGTTACGCCTGCCATCATATACTCCTTGTCTTATTTGGACAATGTAAGTAACTTGATATTTTGGCCTTCAGACAGTCTGTTCTTTGTCTCCCCGCCCTGCCTCCCTTCACTGTTTTGTTTATTTATTTATTTATTTATTTGCATCAGATTGTAACATGCATATGTATTACCATCATTTGATAACAGTCAAGGGGAAAAAAAACTGGGACAGCAAATGACTCATGATTTTCCAAACTCTTAGCCAAATTGCTTTGTAGTCATCCTAACAAATGGTAGTTTGGCTATATCGTAACACTGATACATTTCCCAGGCTACCAGAGTCTTGTGCTTTCTCTTCAGAGTTTTGACAAGTCTGATTACAGCTAAGATCTGTGATCACTTGATCACATAAAGAGCACGTAGACAGTTCTGCTTTGGGCATGGCTAAAGAAATTACATCACTTTATTCACAAGAAGAGTTCTAGTATCTTTCTTGGGTCTTTGAGACATGAAGTGGGTCATTGCCTTATTCTTTTGGAATAAAGATGAGTTCGAGGGTATAATATCTCTTAATAGAAACTCTAAAATGGACATACAATATTATCTATTTAAATGATAGTATGCTTAAGACCATTTTCTGCCTTAATTTGAAAATGTGTTTGGCTTTTTAAAAAATTATCACTAATCATTATTTTGAGAGACCAGCCACCATATTCAGTATGATATTTCTCAGCTTTAATAAAAGGCTGATTTGTGTTCATGTATTTTGAATTTTTCTTAGAGCAAGGATTTTCAACCGGCATGCCACCAGAATGTTTAAAACACGCAATACCGGATTATTTAAGATCGGGGCGCTGACCTCTTTCCCTTAGATTGTCAAATAAAAGAATGGCAACAGCCAATACAGTAGCTGTCTGGTGTGACTGAATCAAAATTATACCTATTTTTTGGTCAGATTGGCAAAGTATATTTTTTGGTGTGCCACAGAATTTTAGTAATTAGTTTCTGTGTCCCATGAGATGAAAAAGGTTGAAGGTCAAGCCTTAGAGTGATTCATCATGGTTCTAAGTTTCTAACCTACAGAAAATTTAACACCGAAGACCTCGGTACAGTGTGTGACTTTGGATGTATGTAAGTTTTCTAACATATCATTCCATCAATATAAACTATCATAACGATATGTTTTTTAAAGATGAAGTATGTTACCATATGCTTGGGTTACTTACATTAGTCTCCTGTGTCAGACTCAGAAAACATGGCAAATGAGCCCAGTTCAACAAAAATAGCCTGCAAAAGTGACCAAGGTAATGCAGCCTATGTGTTTTCCTTTCTGCGAGCCCGTGGCTCATTAACGTCACTAGGCCTCGCCAGCCACGTTTCCAATGTGTGCACAGCCCAACTACAGTTATTGGTCACCACGTAGACGTTCACTCACGAGCAGCTGTGTGCGGTGCTAGTGCCCCGTGGACACCCAGCACATCAGAGCCATCACATGTCAGTAATGGCAGTCCGTCAGCCTGCTATTGGACAGTGAGTGTCACCTACCCCAGCACAAGGTTCAAGTACAACTCAGAAAATTTATTCTAATGTTACCTCTTAAATCTGTAGATTGTAGCTTCTGTTTATCTGCTGTCTGTTTTGTAGTGCTCTGGAGGCTGAGTTATAAATAACCCTTGTATTTCTCACACAGAAAGACTTTTCCTACTTTTCTTATTTTAAACTAAGACTTATTTTCACTATTTAAAACTGTGTAAATGACAAATGCAATAGTCTGAGAAGAGAAAAGAGCTTTAGCTTCTAACTTTGCTTTGGTCTATGAGATGTGAATTCATCCTATTTGTCCAGCTATTATGGCAGGACTCCAAAATGAACCTAACTGGGAGAAGCAAGGACAGCCACATCACTGGCCATCTGAATGACAGTGAGAGTGAATGACTTACCCCACCCCATCTATCACAGTGTACGATGCAGGTCTGATTTATAGGTAGTAACCCCTAATTTATGACATGGCAAGGCCTTCTGATATTTTACTATAACTAAAGTAAGCTGACATATGAGTCTAAGCATGAAAAATATCCTCTATCCTTTTATTGAATAATATTAAACAGAGTATTTAGAAGATAGAGTTATGAAAGAAAATACACATTTTAAAACCTAAATTTAAATCTGATTCTGTCAAGGGAAATGAAGTAAATCATTAAATCATCATTTGAAGATAGAAGGTCTTTTTTTTTAAGAACCCTAAAGAAATTACTTGGTAAGTAGTGCTAAAAGAACAAAAAATAAGTATGAAGCAACATCGAGTTTTCATTACCATTCTGGCCCAGTGAACATAGTTTATTCTGGGCTTCTTGGCTATGTCACTTTGTATCCTTGGAGAGCTTAAACAAATGTCTACAGAATTAGCCTATAGAATGAGACTTTTGGAGGCTAGAATGTACAGGTTATTTATTTTCCGAAATTAAAATTAAGTCCATTTGGAAGTCCAAGGAAAGCACAAGCTTTTCCCTTTGTCTTTCTATGCTCTTTCTGCAGTATTTTACAGTATTCACTGGTCAAATAATCTAAAATTTAAGGGATTGCAATGCAATCCCTTAGTACACGCAGCCACTTTGCTAAGTACTACAATGTGTTCATTCATGTATTTAGTACTTCCAATGTGCCAGACTGGGTGCTTAGAACATAATATTGAATAAGACACGGTCCAGGTTCCCAGGAAATGACCTAACACTGAGGAAGCAAACAAAAAATTAGGAATAAAACATTATAGTTCTCATTATAAATGTAAAAATAAAATGCTATGGAAACAATGGCAGGTGACCCCAACTTAGCCTTGGAGTGAGGAAATGTGTCCTGATAGAAGTGACATCTAAGCTGAGTCTAAAGCAATACATGTAAGTGCATTTGATGACGATGGAAAGGTGGACGGGAAGATAGAAAGTGTGTTCTAAGCAGAGGGAACACATCTATAAAGTCCTAGTGGGGAAGGTGGAGAGAAAGAGAGACGGACAGACGGACAAAGGGGGAGAGTCAGAGAGATAAGAAAACAGAAGAGAGAGAACAAGTACAAACGGTTACCTTCAGGGGGTTGCATGTTCAATGTGGCTGGAGCGAAGAAATAAAACTGGAGTGATGAGTAGAGTAAGGTATTAGGGCTTTGTTTTCCTAACTCAAGGAATTTGAAATCATAGCATGGGAAACAAAGACTCATAAAAGTTGTATTGGGAGTGACATGATTAGATTTGCAAAGTTGCTCGGACTTGAACACGAGGTTAGTTTGGAGGGATGCCAGACTGGGAGTAGAAACAGCTGCGGTAAATCCCAGGGAAGATAATGGCGAGTCGTGCTGTGGCAGTGGGTCTGAAGTGGGGAGATGTGGCTAGATCCCAAAGGCGTTTAAAAGGCAGAATATACTGGACCGTTGACTGATTGCAGGTAGGTAGTGGGGAAGAGGGATGTATAAGGATGATTCCCTAGGTTCTGAGTTGGAAAAGTAGATGCATGATGGTGCCATTTACCTCAGGGGGGAAACAGATTTGAGAGGGTACAGAGATGAGGGATATATTATTGAACGTGTTGAATGCGAAATACCAGTGTGACATTTGAGTGAAGATGTCTGGTAGGACATCAGGAGAGGGATCTGAGCTTAATTTTTTTATTTAAAAAAAGTATGCATATATACATTCAAACATAGGGGATTAAAGTATAAAGTATAAAAAGAGCTCTACTGAGAAAAGCATAAAACATTAGAAGGAATAGGACTATATAGAAATGACAGTAAAGAAAAGCTGTCACCAAGGGTCCAAACAATAGCACAGAAAACCCGGGAGCTCATAGTGGGAGGAGGTTTAGGCACCAAGAATGGCCTCACAGTAAAGGTATTTATGAGAGTTTCTGGAAATTTTTTTGGGAAGTTTTCAAAAGGCAACTAAAAAGTTAGGTTGAAATTGTGTGACAGGGACTTCAAGAGAAACGTACTTCAATTTTCAGTTCCTCTCAGTTTGAATGAGTCTAAGAAAGAGAAACAGCGAGAAGAACCAGGGGGCCCAAACCCGCACAAACGCAGGGCACTGCGTGGCCGGAGAGGGAGGCCCCACGTACCCCCGCTGACCTGGGAGATGGTGGGTGTCATCCTGTGTGTCTTCTCTCGTGAACGTTCAGGCAGGCTCTTGATTCTCTTGGTGCTTTCTGTGGTAGACTAATATTTAGAATCATTCTTTAAAAATTCTGGCATATATAAATGTACAAAGTAGGTATCTGTTGACACTCATTTAAATATGCCAACTAGTATCATCTTACTTTGAGCTAGAGGTTATGGGAGATCATCTCCCACAGAGACAGAAATTGAGGCCCTTATTATGAGTCTGTTGGCATATTTATTTATTCAAGACATTTTTCTTCACAACTAGCTAATTACACGGCTGGGGGCTGGGGTTTCCCATAGTCAGATGATGCTCAAGGTCATCCTAAGAGGCAGGATGTACAGTCATAGAATAGCCCTCTATGTGTACATACCTGTTTTACGTTCCTAGCCTTCTCTGGGACCACATTTTAACAACAAGTTATTACTGACCTCCTGGCAACCTACCTGTTACGTAGCAAAATTGACTGTTTTCCCATTTATTATCATGTGCTTATCCACAATTAATCGAGTACCTAAATATATGATGCCCAAGTAAATCTTAAATATTATTTTCATAGGCTATATAAGGAGGACATTTGATAAGTATGATATCAAAAGAATTTCAAATTATAATATATTGATCAGTCATTTAAAATCTATAATCCTAAGAGATACCTTCTATATATCTTATAACAAAAGGTTTCAAAATGTTTTATGTGTGCATATAAGAATAATAAAAGTTTGTTATGAGTAACATTTCTGAGATAGAAAGGTTATGACAGGACTTCTGAGTAAAACTAAACCCACCCATGAGTTTGTGATTGTCATTATGGATAGCAGTGCTGTGCAATAGAAATGTCGTATGTGCTAAATACAAGCCACATATGCAATCAATTTTTTTTCTGGTAATCTCATTAAAAATTAGGTAAAATTAATTTTAATGTATTTTATTTTGTCTAGTATATCCATAATGTTATATTTCAAAATATAAGCATATAGAATTTATGAAACATTTTACCTTCTTAGATTTTCATAAAGTTTTTGAAATCCAGTCTGTATTTTACATTTATGGCGCATCTCAGTTTGGACTAGTTAACATTTCAGGGGTTTAGTAGCACATCTGTGACCTATCCTAGTAATTGAAGTCAACTATATAAATGCTTCTGTGTAAAAATAATGACCACTGCTGCCATTTAAGTCCTTATCATGTGATAGTCACTGTGGTGATTTCCAGGTTTTTTGTATTCATTCTCAAAATAGTCGTATGATGTAGATGCCGTTGTCAAACTCAGTTACTAAAATGAGTAACAAGAGACTCAAAAGGACATAGTGGCTTGCCTAAATCTACAGCGTTAACAAGTGACAGGCCAGGGATTCAAATATGAAAATTTTAAAAGTATATTGAAATAATATTTATGTTGTATGCTATTAGATGATCTTATATTTTTATTTTTAAGTGAAGATAGCCAATTTGATTTTAGGGGAAGTAAATTTGTAGTAAAGTGATTTCAATGAATTGGTAGTTTGTAAAGTGAGAGACCACTGACCTATCTTGCTTCTTAAGGGAATTTGTAAGTAGTAAAGAAAAATAAAAGAGAGGATGTTACAGAGATGACATTGAACAAAGTGACAACAGGGACTTACATCTTTGTGGAATAAAACTAAAAATGAGCCCTGGCTAGTGTAGCTCAAATGGATTAAGCGCAGACCTGCAAACCAAAGGGTCGCCAGTTCGGTTCCCAGTCAGGACACATGCCTGGGTTGCAGGCCAGGTCCCCAGCTGGGGGTGTGTGAGAGGCAATCACACAGTGATGTTTCTCTCCCTCTCTTTCTCCCTCCCTTCCTCTCTTTCTGAAAATAAATAAATAAAATCTTTAAAAAAAAAACTAAAAAGAGTGGACGTGAGAAGGATAGTAGTATATCCTGGATATGCTTTAATCAGATGATACTGAAGAGAACTAATTTGTGGTGAAACCCAAAAAGGTGAATCTCTACATTATTAAGCATATGGAAAAAAAAACAGTTATAGAAGTGTTAAGAAAATTGGAAAATTGATTTTAGGTCTACACTTTCTGAAATATAAAGTTACTTGTCTGAGATCAAAGAGATTTGCATGGGATATGGTGTTTGAAGAATTAAATATGAGTATAAGCAAGTCTCATTTGGATAAACTCAGAGATGAATGCAGACGTCAATGGTATGGCGTTGGAGGTAAAGGAAAATCATTTAAAAAAATTCTGTTTTTCTCCTCTTGACCCTATGGAGATTTCTCCACTGATCACTATAATATTTCAATGGCTATTTCTTTACTCTGTCCATCATCACAATTTATCTTTTTTTTAAATTTGTGTCAGTTCTTTGAATATCACTGGCCTTTCAGCCCGCATATTAAATCCCTTTTTCCAAACACTAAGCTGTATTTTCCTCCATAATTCAAGATATCGCTTGGAAACAGTCTACTCCAGGAAGCCTTTCCAAACCACAGATGGGAAAGACTGTATCCTCCATGGAGGGGAACAATGGCATGTATAATTTATACAAATGTTCTCATTCTACGAGCTAATATTGCCATAGGGTAAATCTATATACTTGTGTCTGATATGCTTTATATAATTTCTGTCCCACCTCAGCCTCCTCATTCCTCTAATTCCAACCACATACTCTTCCTTATTGCTCCGGTTTGTCCCTTTTCACTAAGCATTCTTCATCTGCCCTTCCTCCTTGCTGTTACCAGTGAGTCTATAAAACATCAAACAAAGAAAAATATTAATATTTGCAAATGGCTGGCAAGTAAGAATTGATTGGGGCCAGGAAATGCTTTAGCCCCATTAATAAAAAGAGTTTTGTCTTAACTAGGTGATTGACAGGGACGTCATAGAGTTGAAAGACAGCAGAAGCATTAGTGTGCAAACGCCAAGGAGACCCCCAGACTTATTGCTTTGTGATATTATTTAAGATATGTAAACTTACTGGTCTCGGTTTTCTCATCTAAAGTTGCGATGAGAATAGATGGCAGAGCTATTTTATTTATTAATGTATTTCCTTGGACAAATAGCATGTACCATTCATATATTAAACACTAGATATTAAAAATAAAAACAATGTCCTGCCTTCGTTAATTCACATGCAATGGATCGGAGAGAAATAGAAACAAATGTTAGTAGGAGGACCCCCGAGTGGGAGCAGGTGTAGAGTTTACTGGGGCAGAAAAAGGGAGGTGGAGAATGTTACTTCGGAGGATGGAGAGATCGGGCAGGAAAGTCAGGCTATTTAAAGCCGTTGATTAAGCTGTCATGGAGGAGGAACGAAGTAGGAGGGGTAGGTAGTCTACCTATTCAATAGTATGTTCGATTCTTCAGGAAAGATTGATTGTGTGCGTAGTGGAGAACATGGTGGGGAATAAAAGGAGAGATGGCCCTTTTCTAAGACACGTGTGCTTCTCCATCCTCACAGTGCTTACTGTCAGTGTGGAAGAGAGAGAACAGTGTAGATGGACCTCCACTTAACTGACCTGGCAAATTAAACAATACTTCCAAGTGCCTCTGTAAAACAAACTGATTAATATTCAAAGTTCAGTGAAACCTCACCGCCAATAGGCTACACTTCAGCAAGCTTACACCCTTCTCTCATTGGTCGAATTGCATACTTGCCAAGAATTAGATGTTTATGCCCAAACTATTTATGACAGTTGACTTATTAATGTAATAATTAAACATTGCTTACATAATTTAATAAAGCAAAGTATAAAATGAGAGAGTTGTTTCTTTGAAAATTAAATTGAATATTTTGGAAAGACTAAGTAGAATCTTTAAAAATGTTTCTATCAAAATTAGGTATAGGAGATAAAACCAGAAAAGACTCTGAAAAAAATCTTAATAATTTAAATAAGTCTCCTTTCAGATTGGTTTGCAAATGTCTTTAAGTTTTCACTCCACTTTAAATAAAGTGAAACTAGAATTTAGACATGGTGCACTATGGTAAAGAAAGGCTAAACAGATCTTCAGTGGACCCATCTCCAAATTTAAGGCCATGGCCCTACATTTAAAAAAAAAATGAATGATTGTACATTTAAATGTTTGAGGGGTTAAATGTTTGAGGGGTGTAGATAACATTTTCATACTTCTCCTATTTGAGCCTACTTCAATTATTAGTGATCATATTGGCAAGAGCTTCTAATAAGGAAATATGATGCAATGATATGGACAGTACTGGGATCTCAGAAATCTACAGTAGGGAGGCAAAATCAGTCTTAGAGAATAGGAACTCCAAAGTAGGAGTAAGTGGGGGAAAGGAAGGGAGTAGGGAGAGGAGAACATCCCAGGCAGGGAAGCAGGAACAAACAGAGCCGTGAAGAGCTGAATAAGTTCAGTGTAGCTGGACCATACAGTGGTGAGAGCAGACATGGCAAGGAGTCTGGACGGATAGGTGGGGCCAAACCCAGGTACTGGAAAGCCTTATACCTCCTGTTCAGTCTAAACTTCACCTTGTGAAAGGTTTTAAATTAGGGGCTATATGAACAGATTGGATTGAGGTAAAATGACTAGTTGAGTGTGGACAATGAGTTGGTGAGGAGCAAAGTGAGAGGAAGGAGATGAATTATTCTAAGATAGTGGCAACATGGGTTAAGGCAGTAGCACTGGATTTGGAGACAGACGGCAGGTTTTAGAGATATTTGTGAGGTGTCATAAACCAGGTATGCTAACTGGTTGGAATTTAGGGCTCAAAACACAGTGGAAGGAGTGACATACAGATTCACCTAGATTTTTGGCTTAAGAAATCAGGTGGGCGGTGCCATTTATAGAAACGTGCAACTTTAATACAAGATGGTTGTTTGGGAAGTGTGTAGGATGATGAAGCCCCTTCTGGGAACACTGTGCTTCTCCCACCAGGCCATCTGGTGGGAAAGTCCTGTGGACCATAGGCTATAAAGGGCGCAGGAAAAGTGTAAGGCTTAGAAATAGAGGATTTGTTGGGATTTGCATAAACAAACCGTAATTGGAACCATGAAGAGTAGAGATCGTCTCCCAAAGACAGTTAGTATAATATAAAGAAAGAAGAATGGAACAAAAGAAAACTGTATAGCAGAGTACTGGCAGAAGAACATCGGAGTACAGGTAGGAAACAAGAAGCCAAAAGCGTGATTAATAAAGATGCAGCCGAAGAATTAGGAGGAAGGGCAGTGCTCGAGGTATCCATTGCTGCTGAGTGAAGAACACACAATAGCTTTAGCAGTATCTAGGTCATGGGTGCTCCAGGCGCAGGGCACATTCAAGGGAGCACCTGGAGCCTGATGGGAAACAGAGCGGGGTGAGGAGTGAGGGGCAGAGTCCCATGCATTATGGTGCTGTTCTGAGAGTCATGTGCTGTTTTAAGGTAAAGTATAGAAAGAAGCCCGAAGAAGCTGAAAGGGGCCAGGACTGGGAGGGCTTGGATGACAAACTAAAGACGGTTGAACTTTGTCCCATAATAAATGTCGGGGACCTAGTAAAATCTGCATACTAATAGAACCTAGCTTCCTTTGATAAGGAGGAGATTAGTGTGGGGTGAGAGAATGGGTAAAGGAAGCCGGTTAGTGCAAAGCTTTCCACCTTGATGCAGTGGCACCCAGATGTGCTCCAAGCATGTTGTTACTAAAAATATGGTACCCAAGTTAACCTCTTTAATAATGTCACTCTTACTGTTATTCCAGTACATTTTCTAGCAGCATGGGGAAGAAAGGGGTGGAGTTATTAAACTTCTAGAATTATACTTAACATTAACTGTGCCTGAGGGAGTGACTCACAAGTGAACATCATCCAACCTTTGTGTTGATGTCAGGAAAAAAAGTTAAGGATCATTAAGTTAGAGAAAATTGCAACCATTGGAGCAGAGACGACTAGATCCTAATTAGGTATTATCGGTAGGGATGGTGAAGACAGAAAGGATTGTCCGAGTGGAGTTGCAGAGCTGGAAGCAACAGGATTCAGAAGCTGATTGGACGTGAGACATTATCCCCCAAGTAGCCAAGTGCTTTATTACATGCCTTTAGTACATCAGGAACTCCAATAGGAACTATACATCATCGCACTTCATCTTCTCAACAACCTTACAAAGAAGGTATTTCTGTGCTCATTTTTTAAATAATAAAACTGGAGTTTAGAGAGTTCAAGCAACTTTCCCGAAGTCATCCAGATTTGAAGGTGCCTAGATAAGGTTCAAACCGATATTTACCTGATTCAAAATCATTCCCACTCATCATCACCCTCTATTGCACCCGAGTCTAGGAGGCGTGTCGTGTTGGTCGATGGGTTGTATAAGATGGTAACATCATATTATGATGGTAAATACAAATGAGCAGGTTCAGGGGGAAATGGTGAGCTCAATTTTAGACACGTTCTGTTTTTAAAAGCCTGGAGAAAATCCCTGGTGATGTCTAATAGTTCTGGGAGGAGGTTATGGGGTCGGGGGGAGAGCAAGCGAAAAGGAAAAAGGACTCATGGTCGTGGACAACAGCGTGGTGATTGTGGGGGTGGGGAATAAGGAGGACAAATGGGAATGGGAAAAAATACAATAAAGATAAAGTTGTAAAAAGCCTGGAGAATATCCCTGGTGATGGCATCTAATAGTTACATATATGTCTAGAATTTAGGGGAGGAAATAAGTTTTTAGGCATTAGCGCTTAAATCGTTCAAGTCATGGGAATAGATGAGACTGGAATGTGAGAGGGAAATCAAGTGGAGAGCTTTGAAATACTAAAACTCAGAAGGAGGTCAGAGAGAAGTTTCGGTGAAGGAGACAGAGAAGAAACGTTAACGCAAGTTAGAAGGGGGTGTCCATGGTAAGAATGATTTTAAAATCTTATATGTCTATGTCTTGCGATAGCATGTGATTAAGAAAAATTATATGTTTACCTATGTAGCATTGTGGAGAGGTACTAACAGGTTGTCACTGTTAGTGACAGAAGAAAGTCGCAAGCCGACTGGATGGAATGACCCCGTCAGTGAATAAACAATGTGCACACGTGCATTATGTACGATGAACATTGTCGGAAAGCCATATATCCAAGTGCTCACGTCTGGATGGTTGGATTATCAATTTATTTTATTTTGCTTTTTTAATTTTTACACACTTCTAAATTACTTATATAATTCATATATATAAATGTGTATATACAGAGACAGAGTGATTTTTAAGATCAGAAAAACATTAAAACCATCCTGGAGGTCAGCGTATAGAATAGCAACTGATAATTATTCTTTGGCAAAACACATCTGTGACAGGAAGCAGAGTTGGTGGCGAGAGTAGATTTATAACCAGCAGAGACGCAGCATATATAAAATGCTTACCAGAGTCCTGCCACCTAGGAGGCTTCCTATAAAGGAGGGCTGTTATTATGTCTGCTACTATTATTTTTATTGTCATCAAAGTTTTTTCAGGCCTCACTCAGACTTTCACTACCAGTTGAACTACTGTGTAGCCAAAGGCAAGACCTAAAAGAAAAAATTTAAATAGGGAGCATTCTAGGAAAAAAGGTCGCGTAGTAGAACATTCTGGACACTGTTCCTGCTGGTCAGAGCGGTGTCCAAGAACTAATTATCTATAGGAAGAGCCTCAGGACCAGAGGAGATAAGACTCACATTGCCAAACCATCAGCAAAGTAGCTAAGATAAGAAAGAATAAATTGCTTTAAGATCTTTCTTCCCACCTCCCATTTATACAAACTGGTTTTTGTACCTAACCGTTTAGGCTACAAATGTGCTGCTTTATCTCTCAGACAGTATAGATTATAAACCCCAGCAGGCCTGTACATACTATCCATCCTATAGTGCATCCTCCCGTGCCAATCTTGTTACATATTCAGAAAACTCGTCTTAAGCAGTGAATGGCATGAGCAGAAGAAACATAACCACCATTAAAATAATTTCAATTAGCCCCTGAAATAATTTTAAGGGCCTACTTTAAAAGATGTCATGTAATTTTGAATGTCTGACTTACTAGAGCAGTATGAAAGTAGAAGCTCCTGTAATTGTAATCTGTTAAAGCATAGGAGTTGAACTGAACTGAAAACGACTTTAAAAAGAAACTCAGAATATACTGTGCTTCAGAGTAAAGATAAACATACCATTTAAAGAGGAGTTAAGTTCAGATGTCATTTCCTTCAAGTTTTGAGTCAGTGGCCCAACCAGTTAGTCACTGCCATAAAATTTTAGACTAGGATAATAAGCCTGTCCAAGTCACCTAAATGCTTTAGATATTTAAGTCTCCATATCAGAGAGAAACACAGCCACGCTATCTAAACAGACAAGTCTCACAATTTCAAAGCTCAGGTAGAGGCATAAACACAAACGAAGGACTTCTCACCCACGACATTAGTGGTTTGCCACAACTCCATGAGTACGCTCCCGTCCCCTTTCTTCAGCTCAGCCTCCCCATCCTAGTCTATAGACAAACAAGCTCTCCAATCGGATTCTTATCAAGATGGAAACAGGGCCAGACCTGCTCTTCTAGATAAAATGCTTTGGCTTCTAACCGCCTGGCTGCTTATCTTTCATCTCGCAGAGTTAACCATAACCCCTTTCCTGACCTGCTCTACTTCTTGTTTTCAGATGAGCACTAAGGACTGGGGGAAAACATGCTTAAATGGACAAGTTCCCTCTCTCCTGTCCCTCTCCATTCCTTTTGCATTCTGTTAAAACCTTTTCACGTTCAAATTCTCTTTCTAAAATTATCAGAAGTCATGTTGCATGTACAACATGTAATTTGATTTATTGTAATTTGATTTATTAAGTCTCTCTCTTTCAACTTTTACTCTTCCTACTCTACATCATCATGCATATATTTTTAGTTAAAATTTCTTGTTGATTTTTTTTAGGGGGAAGAGGCATTGGGTTGTCAGAGGAATAGCAAATGTGTTTTTGTTTTTGTTTCTCTACGTTCCTCCCCCCGCCCCCATTTTGTCTGCCCAAGTCCTAATAAGCTGAATCATCTTGGCTAAGCTGTTTGGTTTGGCTTACCTGAATTCCTGTGTTTTCTGCCAAACAAAGCATTGCACTTTCCTTCTCTTTCCCGAGCAGGTGAAAGTTAATGCACTGTAGATCTGGAGTAGTCACCAGTGTTCTGGCTAGTCTGCTTCTCGAAGTTGACTGTGACACTGCCCTTCTTCGACCCTTGTTTCCTATACCTGAAGTGGGAAGAAAAGCTAAGTTAGTCTCCTTCTATGCAGGAGAATTCTAGGAAACTCAATTCTTCTGTAATTTGAAACAACTGTGAAGTTGTACTGTGTGAGATTGTACAGGGCTCCAGTGTTGTAAACACCGTGTTCTGGTTATGACACCTTTACCCCACACAAACTCATGCACCTGAACCTGCCTGTCCTTGAAGTATGGGAGTCTTTCCAAAAGAACGTGCACTCCTTGGGAGAAAATCATTGTATTACAACATGCTGATGAGGCTTTTGTCCCCTGATTTTTGCCTCCTAGCATTTATAAATGAATCTATAATAGACATCAGAAAATTATCTTACAGGAGCCTGCTCTGCTATAGGTCTTTTATTCTATTTTCTTAGCTTAGAAAAGGTTGACCTGGAAATACTCTGCCTCTTTTCATTTCCTTCAACCAATTTAGAAAACTCATTGATCCTTTGAAGCCAGTTTTTTTAACCATGTCAGTATTATTAATATTGTGGGAAAAGTATCATTGAATTCAATTTTTAAATTATGTATTGTATGCTTCCCATGTATAAGGTATTTCGTTAGGTGCTAATGGGAAGAAGTATATACCTGCCTTTAGAGAATTATTAATTTTGTTCCAGAATAACCAACTCTGATTTTTTCCCCTGATATGGCATTTTGATAACATTAATAATTCGATGGTCAGGGTACACATCCTTAAAAATCAGGAGAAGATATATTTCTTAGTTCATGTTCCTTTGTGTCCACAAACAAGGTTCTAATATTTCTTTTATTCTCAAAATAATTGCTATCAAACATCACTTTTCTTAAAGGAGACTCATACTTACTAGAAAATATTTTATTCCTCATCTCCTCTGCAAAATCTCATCAGGAAGTAAACTTTTAAACTTTGTTTCAATTATGATAAATGTTACTTTCCCATGAGTTTCAACTAGGGCTGGGAAGTCTAAAGAGAAATTGAGCACTTACCTAAGTCAAGGTTAACTACATTTGTTGAACTTTTAATTGTAAATACCATATGATCTCACCTATAAGTATAACCTAATCAACAAAACAAACAAATGAGTGAAATAGAACTGGAGACTTGGAAATAAAGAACAAGTGACAGTGACCAGAGGGGAGGGGGGGATAACGGGGGAAAGAAGGGGAAGGAGCAAGCAAAGGAGCACAATTAGAGGACTCATGGACATGGACAGTGGGGGGGATTGAATGTGAGAGGGTCGGGTTAGGGGTGCGCAGTGGGGAAAAAGGTGGGAAAACTGTAACTGAAAAACAATAAATGAAAAATAAAATTAAAAAAAAGAGTAGTTGGGCATTTACCTAAGTTAGGCTTAACTACATTTGTTGAACTTTTAATTGAAGCAAGGGGATCTTTAGCAACCTGTCCCTTCTGCAAAGCCTCCTTTAGTTGCCTATGGTCACAGGAATTTGTCCTCTTTACTACAGAACTCGCGTCACCCCTGGTCTACTTCTGTCTTAGAGACGTAAGATCATTTTTACTAGACCTTTTAGTTTATTTTTGTAACCTATAGTACGTTCTCATATAGCTAGAGGGCTAGGGGCAAGTTAAAACACTTTTATCCATTGTCAAATGATCAGGTGTCTTTCAGTCTAATGAAAACTCTAAAAGTACAGTTTAAATAGAGTAGTAGGACTAGGAACCAAATTCTGTGATAGCTCCTGGATTTCACAGCATTTCTATAAAGTTTTTAAATGAACGTAACTTAAAGTCCCCTCTACTTAGAAAATACTTTCTTAAAAAACTAGCCAGTTTCATGTGTAAACAAGAGTAAAAAAAAAACAACTAGACAGGAGCAAGTTAGAAGAGGAAAGTTCAAGGGGAAGAAAGCTGGAAAGGCAAACTGCTGGGCAGGGGTGTGAACTGAAAACACGTTTGCTTTAGGAAGATGAATCTGAGAGAGTGGCTCGGGTCAGGAAGGGTCTGGAAGCAGGATGGATGGTCAGTTGGGCTTTCCCTCAGTCATTCAGTTATGAGAAAATGGGACTGCAAATTGACTGTGAGAATGGAGAAGAGAAACCATACATGAAATTATATATATAATTATATATTGAGCTTTTAAGTTATTGAGTTTTTATAATATTCTATTTTTAACCTTATTTTTCAATTTATTTTTCAGTGCAGTGTATATTCAATATTATTTTGTATTAGCTTTAAGGTATACAACATAGTAGTTAAATAATCATATACTTTCCAATGTGGCCCCCTCAATATTTCAAGTACCCGCCTGGAACCATGCATAGTTATTACCATATTACTGACTATTTTCCCAATGCTATATTTACATCACCACCACTGTTTCGTAATTACCAATTTGTACTTCTTAATCCCTTCACCTCTTCCTCCCAGTCTCCCAACCCCCTTCCCTGTTATGACCATCAATCTGATCTCTGTACCTATGAGTGTATTTCTATTTTGTTTGTCCATTTATTTTGCTCTTTTGACTCCACATATAAGTGAAATCTTATGATATTTGTTTTTCTCTGATTTATTTCATCTAGCATAATATCCTCTAGGTCAATCCGTGCTGTAGCAAATGGTAAGATTTCACTCTATTTTGTGGCCGAGTATTGTTCCACTCTATTTATGAGTATGTACCCCTACTTTTCTATCCACTTGTCTATTGATAGACACTTAGGTTGCCTCTGCAGCTTGGCTACAGGAAGTAACGCTGCCATGAATGCAAGGGTGCTATATTCTTTGTATTAACTGTTTTGGGTTTCTTCAAGTATATGTCCAGAAGTGGAGCCCCTGGGTCATAAGGCATTTCCATTTTTAATTTTTTGAAGAATCCCCGTACTGTTTTCCATAGAGGCTGCACCAGTCTGCATTCCCACCAACAGTGCAAGAAGTTTCCCTTCTCTCCACATCTTCGCCAGCACTTGTGTGTTGATTCATTGATATTAGCCATTCTGACAGGGGTGAGGAGATATCTTACATGAATTTAATTTGCATTTCTCTAATGGCTATCAAAATTGAGTATCTTTTCCTATCTATTGGTCATATGTACAGCCTCTTTGGAGAAGTGTCTAATCAGGTCATCTGCCCATTTTTTAATAGGATTGTTTGGGGGTTTTGGTATTGATTGTACGATTTCTTTATAAATTTTGGGTATTAACCCCTTATTGGATGTATCATGGCAAATGTCTTCGTTCATTCAATAGGCAGTCTCTTTGTATTGTTGATGGTTTCCTTTGCTGTGAAAAACTTTTTAGTTTGATATATTCCCATTTGTTTATTTGTCTTTTAAATCTTTTTTATATTTATTTTTTAATTATATTTTATTGTTTATGCTATTACAGTTGTCCTAGTTTTTTCCTCTTTTGGGGACTTATCTTCCTGGCACTGGAACCCTGGGCTGGGGAGCCTTGTGTGGGGCTGGGACCCCTTGCTCCTGAGATATCTGTCCTGATTTTCACCTGTCGCACATAGATGTGGTACCAGCTGGTTCAGTGTCTCCACCACTTTGTTTCCTTTGAGTGAGGAGATGCATCAGAAAAACTATTGCCAAGAGAAATGTCAGAGATTTTACTGCTTATATTTTCTTCTGAGATATTTATGCTTTCAAGTCTAACCATTAAGTCTTTAATCCATTTTGAGTTTATTCTTGTATGTGGTATAAGAAGGTGGTCTAGTTTCATTTTTTTTTACATGTATCTGTCCAGTTTTCTTAAGACTATTTATTGAATAGACTGTTTTTACCCTGTTATATGTTTTTGCCCCCTTTGTCTATATTCATTGATCATGTAAGAATGTGTTTATTTCTGGGCTCTCTGTTCTGTTCCATTAATCTAGATGTCTGTTTTTATGCCAGTGCCATGCTGTTTAATTACTATGGCCTTTAATATAATTTGATATCAGGTAGTGTGATTCCTCCAACTTTATTCTTCTTTCTCAAGATGGCTATATTTATTTGGGCTCTTTTGCAGTTCCATATAAATTTTTGAAATATTTATTTTAGTTCTGTGAAATATGCCATTGGTATTTTAATAGGAATTGTATTGAATCTGTAGATTACTTTGGGTAGTATGGACATTTCTATGATGTTAATTTTTCCTATCCATGAGCACAGTATATGCTTCCATTTATTTGCATTTTTTTCTTAAATGTCCTATAATTTTCTGAGTACAAATTCTTTTACCTTCTTCATTAAATTTATTTCTAGGGGTTTTTTTTATATAACTGTAAACAGTGTTGTTTTATTAGTTTTCCTTTCTGAGCGCTCATTATTGTTGTATAAAAATGCAACTGATTTCTGAACATTTATTTTGTAGCCTGCTACTTTACTAAATTTGGGTATTGTCCCTAGCATTTTTTGTTTTTATTTCTTTTTTGGTGGAATCTTTAGGGCTCTGTATAGATGGTAACGTGTCATCTGCAAATAATGAGAACTTTACATCTTCCTTTCAAATTTGAATGCTTTCTATTTCTTCTTCTTGTCTGATTTCTGTGGCTAGGACTTCTAATACTATGTTGAATAAGTATGATGAAAGTGGGCATCTCTCTCTTGTTTCTGACATTAAAGGAAATGTTTTACTTTTTCCATGTTGAGTTGAGTATATTGTTAGCTGTGAACTTGTCATATATGGCCTTCATTATATTAAGGTATGTTTCCTCTATTCCCACTCTGCTGGACTTTATCAAATCCTTTTTTGCATCTATTGATATGATCATATAATTTTTAGCCTTCATTTTGTTTATATGGTGTATCATGTTAATTGATTTGTGGATATTGTTCCAACTTTGCATCCCAGGAACAAATTTTATTTGATCATGGTATATGATCTTTTTAATGTATTGCTATATTTGGCCTACCAATATTTTGTCGAGGATTATTGCATCTAGGTTCATCAGGGATATTGGTCTATAATTCACTTTCTTTGTAGTGTCTTTATTTGGTTTTAGAATTAGGATAATACTGGCCTTATAAAATATGCATGGCAGTTTTCCCTCCTATTGAATTTTTGGAATAGTTTGAGAAGGATGGGTGTTAGTTCCTTTTGAATGTTTGGTAAAATTCACCTGTGAGGCTATGCGGTTCAGGACTTTGTTGGGAGTTTTTTTTGTTTTTTGTTTTTTGTTTTTAATTCTTGCTTCTATTTCATTAGTTGTAATCTGCCTGCTGGGTTTTCTGTTCCTTCTTGATTCAGTTTTAAAAGATTGTATGTTTCTAGGAATTTATCTATTTCTTCCAGATTATCTAGTTTGTTGGCATACAGTTGCTCATAATATTTTCTTAAACCCTTTGCTTTTCTGTGGTGTCAGTTGTTACTTCTCCTTCATTTCAGATTTTATTTATTTGGGCCCTCTCTCCTTTTTTTTTGATGGGTCTGATTAAAAGTTTATCAATCTTGTTTATGTTTTCAGAGAACCAGTTCTTGGTTTCATTGATCTTTTTTATTGATTTTTTAGACTCTATTTTTTTATACTCTGATCCTTATTATTTTTTCTTTCTACTTAGTCTGAGCTTTTTTGTTGTTGTTCTTTTTCTAGTTCATTCAGGTGTAAGTTTAGATTGTCTATATGAGATCTTTCTTGTTTCTTGTGGCAGGCTATGAATTTCCCTCTTAGGGCTGCATTCACTGTGTCTCATAGATTTTGTGTTGTTGTGTTTATGTTTTCATTTGTTTTAAGGTATCTTTTGATTCTTTCCCTTGATCTCACTGTTAAGCTGTGTATTGTTTAGTAACGGCTATTTAGCCTCTATGTATTTATGTGTTTTTCAGGTTCTTTCTTGTCATTGATTTCTAGTTTCACACCATTGTGGTCTGAGAAAATGCTTGTTATGATTCATGAAATATATTTTGAATAAAAAAACTGGCCAGCATAGGGTGATTTATTGGATTAGGGAAAGTAGGAAATAGCTATGTCAAAGATGAAGTTTCAAGTCTGAGTGACAGAGACAAGACTCGTGGTGGGGCAGTCAGTGGGGAGAACTCATGGGGAGTGTCAGATGAGAATTTCAGAAACTTTCAAAGCTTGGAGAAATCAAATTGCCACTATAGGTTTCTGTATATTGGAAGAGCTATAGGCCTAGCAGTTCTGCTAGGGTTTATGAAAATTGTGAGATCATTCCAGAATTCACTAAGGCCAGTCACGTTTAGAGAGAGAAATTCAAGTCAACAATAGCATAACACGAATAGCCACAGTTGCGGGATTTAAAAAGGAAGGGGAAGAAGAGGAAGGTTGGAGGCTAGTGCTACATAATCAAGATTTACTATAAAGATACAGTAGTGAAGATGTGCTATTGGTACAATAATAGACAAATAAACCAATGACATTAAATAGAAAGAAATCCATACACATACAGGCAGCTGATTTTTGGCATAGTTGTTGGGCCAGTTTAATGATGAAAGGAGAGGGTTTCTGACAAATGATGCCTGGACCGTTGGACATCCATATGCCATGAGATGACCATGGATTCGTGCTCCACATAGTATGTAAAAATAATAAGTAAAAATTGGAACACAAACCTAAATGGAACACAAAAATTAAAATTACTAAAGCAAAGCACAAATTTTTTTCTGATTTAGGGTTAGGCAAAGATTTCTTAGATATAAGACCAAAACAGGACTCATCAAAGAAAAAAATTGATAGAATGAATGTCATTAAAATTAAAACGGTTTTGAAATACACAGTTAAGAAGAAAGTTACAAACTGGAAGAAAATTATTTGAAAATTGCATATCTAATAAAGGATTTGTATCCAGAATAAATAAAGAATTCTCAAACTGAACATAAGAAAGCAAAAACAATTAAAAATAAACTGGTATAAAGTTGAAAAAGTCATGTCACCAAAGTAGATATACAGATAGCAAACACATGAAAAAATGTTCAACATCAATTAGTCATTAGAAAAATACAAGTTAAAACTACGATGAGCTCCTAATGCACATACAAGAGTTAAAATTAACACGCCGGCCATACCAAGCATTAGGGAGGATCCGGAGGAACTGAAACGCAGACACCGCTGCTGGGAATGGGAATGTGCAGCACCGCGGAGCTCAGTGCGCCAGTTTTTCAGAAGGCAAATCTACTGCCATGCGATTTATTCATCTCACTCTTATTATGTGTTTATCCGATAGAAATGAGAGCATATGTTCAGCAGAAACCCTGCACACAAACATTCATAGGAGCTTTGTTCATAGTAACCCCAAACTGGAAGTAATCAAAAAAGTTCATCAAAGAGTAGATAGAACTGAAATGAGGAGACAAATTCTAGTATATTTTTACAATCCATTCAAACTTAACAATAAAGAACAAACTATTAATACATACAACAGGAATTCAAAACCTTTATGCTCAGTGAAAAAAGCCAGACCAGATAAAGAGCGGGGATGCTGTATCATTCTGTTTATTAAAAAGTCTGGAAGATGAAAACGAATGTGTAGTGGCAGAAACCAGCTTTGTGGTTGCTTGGGGATGAAATGGGTAGCCATGGAGGAGAGAGTGATCACAAAAGGTCATGAGCGATCTTTTGGGGGGGATGGATATGTTTACTCTCTTTATTGCAATGATAGTTTTATGGGTGTATAAATACATCAAAACATCAATTTGAACACTTTATATATGTTCAGTCTACTGTACATCAATTTAATCTCAATAAAGCCGCTAAAAAGATTAATAAACTCATTAAGTCACCGCTACATAGAAGCTCTAAAATAGATGAACATAATTTAAAAAAAAAGAAGAGAAAAGAAGACAGAGAGCTACTGAAAGTAATAGGAAGAGACAAGGAAACCAAGAAGAGCCAGTGTTTCACAGAGGAGCGAGCAGTTAAAATAATGTGACACAGCTATAATAGGAATGAAGGCTGTCCGGGCGTTTGGCAGAGAGAAAACCACTGAACACCCACCGAGGGTAGTGGGGCGGGAGCCAGAAAGTCAGAGGTGGAAGGGAGGCTGCCTGAACCCAAGATGACAGTGGCGTATTGAAACCATTTGTTTTAAAAGCTGGTAAATGAAAAGGAAAGCAATAAGATGGTAGCCAGAGGGGACAGCAAAACAAATTAAACTTTTTGTTGGGTGCGGTGTGAAGGCAGAAAACAATACTAGGGGGATGAAGAAGAAAACTGAAGATCCTAGAGATGAAGGTAGAACGTGTGGAAACAAGTTCCTAGAGGAATTTGGAAGCGATGGGATCCGAGGCACAGGTGCCAGAGCGAACCTTGGAGACAAGCCTGCCATTGTTAACTCCTGACAGTCCTCCCAAAGCGCAGGGCTACAGAGCACCTAAGTGGGTGATTCCAAGCTCTGAGGGGGAAAACATTCTTTCGCTGGCAGATTTCTTAGAAAACATGAATGACTGGCCATTTTGACATTTCTTAAAACTGATCATCTTGATAAAAGAAGACATTGTATTAATCATCACCTCTGACCCCCAAAATGTGACCTTTTCAGGCTCTAATCTACTGACCACAACCCTTAGGTTACTGTCCCAAGTGACATAATACTACTTCTACTTCATTAATCTCAGTGTCGTGCTGCTTCAGGAAGATTACTCTGAGTCAGATGTTTTAAAAGGGACAGAGGGCAGGAGAACAGTCCGGAATAAACTGTGTGTTTATGTGTACAAAGTAATGGGCAAATCTCCATGGAGGAAAACACAGCCATTACTGGATGTCTGAAAGGCATCGCTAAGGCTTACAGAACAGTGGAAAGGACATGAACTTCAGAACCAGGCAGACTTAGCTTGAATCCAGGCTCTGCCTCCTAGATATGCTACGACCATGGGCACATTTTTTGCTTCCATTAGTCTTGTTGTCGCATCTATGTAGCGTTATGTAGTATATATACTATGTATATTCATATTATGTAGTATACATACACTATGTAGTGTGTATACCGTTTACCTTACACGGTTGTTCAAATAATTAAATAACTTGTTGGATTTAAGTATTTAGTAGAAAATAGGCAAGCAATACAAGGTAGCTATATTTCTTATACTATCATATCACATAGTAAGTGTTCTTAACCCATAAAAAAATACCCCAAGCTGTTTTATTCCCATCGTTTGTCTCCATTGAAGGTTAATTACTGCCTGATGACATTCATGTGATTATTTAGCAGTCCTCTTTGTAAAAGAGCGGCACACTGTCTAAAGTTTAGATAACACATCAGCATGCAAGGATGAAGCGTAAATGCAAACAACTGGCCTTTCTCCACATCACCACGTTGCTTTCTTTCTCAATGCATACTAAGACTCAGCACAACCATTCTCCCTTGTTATTACAAGGGAACACCTCGAGGAGAAGACAGCAAGTGGGAGAGGCTCTGTGACACTGGAAGTTGCATCCCTGAGGAGGAGTGGAATCCCTCAAGTTCTTGATATTTTGTAAGGATGCGAAACATGGTTCATGTACCAGCATATGCTCACACTTTTAAATTTGTCAGTAAAGATTCTTACCCAGAAATGAGGGCTAGGAGCTCCACTATTCACTGGGAACCTCTCTTTAAAGTAAATTATCCTTTAAATGCATATCGCATAGTACCTTGAGCCTTCTTTAATTATAGTATTAGGCCCACTGCTGAATTACTGTTTTTTGATGTAATTGAACTGTGCCTTTTCAGAATGACTTGAAGTATATTTCAGGCATTTGCTGTCCGGCAATTTAAAGGACCTAGAATTTGCCGACTGTATCTATTCTCAATTTATCAAGGCAAAAGAATAATGTTTATGATAAATTCTTGGAGTAAATGCACAGACTCAGTAATAAGATCTCTGAATCATTCCTGGAAATGCAAATAACATATCGTGATAACCTCAGTCATTGGTGTGTGAGGGTAGATCAGCTCGTCTCTAGTTTTACGCGACCGTCAAGCACTAGTTCAAGTGCAGAAGGGAACGTGGTCTTAGTGATCTGGATACATTTGCTAAAGATAGTACACCCCTTGCCCATCTGATCCTCCTGATGGCAGTTCACTGCATACTGAGTCCTATGACTTAAGAGCTATAAAGGGTCTGGCACAAACCTTTCCCTGCTCTATATCATGGCTAGAATTAGTTGATAGCCCAATCCTGGGCTTTGGTTTGGCTCTAGGTGCTAATAAATTAGGTATATTACTGCTTGAGGGTCTGCCACAAAAAAATGTATTCATTTTCTAGGATTCTAGAGATTATGTGATTGGGCATAATCATGGAAGCAAATAGTTTCTTTGAGTTAAAAGAGAGGAAAATATCTTACATGAGTCAAAACCTATCAAAAACTGTCCACACTTGAACTGAGCTAATTGTGTAAACCTTGTAAAATTAGTATTGTAGAGCTAATTTGACACATGCTTAATGATACCCATTATTGTGCTACATGGTAATTAGGCACAAGTGGTAAGCAATTAATATATATGGCTGAAATTAGAAGTTTTACACGGCCCGACCAAGTTCCAATTGATCTTTTTCTTCTTGCTTCATTAATTTCCCATTTTTTATAAATAGCATCATCGTTGACAGCTTCTCTGACACCTTGCTTTAGGAATCTCAGTAGAATATTATGGTGCTGTTTTAAAAATGCACTCACATCACTCGTTCAGGGGTTTGCACTGCTCACCAACCCACACAGACTACATACTGATGATAAAGCATTCTTTAATGTAAATTTTTTTTTCAACCACAGTTAGTATTCAATATTACTTGTATTAGTTTTAGGGAGCACAGTGGTCAGGCAATCTTATGCTTTACCAAGGGATCCCCCTGACATTTCCAGTGCGCACCTGGCACCGTACATAATTATTACAGTACTATTGACTGTACTCCCTATGCTGTACTTTACATCCCCGTGACTGTTCTGTAACTACCAATCTGTACTTCCTAATTTTTTCAAATTAAGTGCTGAATAACCTCAGGGTCTGTGCTCATTCTCCACACTGTCTGTGACCTGGCGGGCTGCAGTGTGCCGCCCCACCCGTGAGCTCTCCTCTCTGACTTCCAGACACGCTGATGAGGGAATGTTGACAGTGAGGGCACACTCGAGGCCTCAGACCCCAGCACCCCAAGGTTTCTGAGGTTTCAGCTCCCTCCTGCTGCCTCTCCACAACACCCTGTTTGTCTCTAGGTTCCAAACTGCCCTCAGTCCCGTGCTCCTGCAGGCCCGGGGCTGTGCAGAGCCCGGCTCTGGCACACGTGCACAGCACTGGCCCTGTAGTCTCCTCCCTCCCAGCTCATAAAAGGGACATGATACTCCTCAAACTTTCCTAATTTGAATATGCCCCCTGTTTTGTGCTTGGATCCTGACTAACTCAAAGGTATGGTTTTTTACCTATAAGCATTTAATTTGTCCTGGTTAACAAAAAAACAAGTTCACATTATATCCCAGTATTTGTTTTGCTTCTGCTGCATTTTCTCAGTCTTGGTGTGTGGAATGTGGTAGGTACTGAGTGTCTACTTGTTGATCGATTGCTATGTAATGTATAATATTTCCTGAATTATAGTTCCTAACATCAGTATAATTCCAGTAAGACAATTAATGATCAAACTGTATGTTGTGTAGAGAGTAGCAGGGACAAAGAATGATTGTTTTGCCATGCTTGTTGAGAGAGATGAATAAAAAGCATGCTCTCATTTGCAGCCATACTAATGAATTTAGCAGCAACCTGCATAACTCATACTAAAACCTTGTTTTCCAAATTGAGTTTCTTAAACTTTAAATTGTCAAGCTTTACCTTCTCCCTTCCAGCATAACTTTGATAGAATCACTGGAATCACCAAGGTATCTGTGTTTCTTTGCAGAAAATATATGCTTAGTAAATTCAGTGGAACAGCTAGTTACTGAGTGCCTAGCATAGGTAAAATCATTTGAACAGGCATGTGGAGAATGAATTGGACAGGGCACAGTGGAGGTAAAGAGATTAGGAATCTACTGCAATATTCCAAGACAAGCTAAATATTTACCAAGCTTTGTTATGGCCGTGTTTCTGCTGTTTCAGTCCTGCTTAGTTTTGGGGTGGGGCTTGTGGAGCAAAGCTGGTATTTGAGTTGTTCTGGCAAATTCTTCTGAGTGACAATGTTTACTTTGTTTTTCTGCATTACCTTTCCTCTTCTTTCTTTGGTTAACCAATTAAACAGGAAAAACTTGAAATGACTTACAATCTAGTTGGGAAACAAAATACTGACACGGGAAAAGTAATAGCAAACTATTAAAGCAGGAGAAGAGTTATCAGAATGTGACTTGAGATTAATATCCAAATGAATGGAACAGCAATTAGTGCCAGAATTTTATGAGACTAAGAGGCAGCCATGGGCTGGGTACCTTGGGAAATTTTCTTGAAGAGCTTGGTGCTGAATTATAGGCAGAGAGCTGAGGAAGGAAGACATTCCTTCCGAGAAAGAGAAAGGAAGACATTCATGGAAAGACGAATTCCAAGAAAGGCAGGGTTGCAAAAAAAAGTCTTATTTTTCTTATCTTTCGTTTTATCTCTTGTCCTCTTGTCTTCAAAGTGCAGAGCTGTCAGAGTTACGAGCAGGGTGAAGAGGTGTTATCTCTGAATGGGGGAAGCTATTTCACTTCCTTTTCCCCATTCCTCAAGGTTTAGCCAGATATGAAATGCTTGTCCAGCATGCTGAGTTACTACCTGTGTCCAAGCCTGGTCTAAGTTCATGGTAAAGACCCACTTAAATTTCAAACAGGAGCTATAATCAAATTTATTTTACATTTTAATTCTAAAATTCATAGGAATGCTGTTTCTTTCAGGAACATTGTATTAATGGAAGATATCTGTATATTCTTTAAATCGCTCTAAAAGTCATGAGGAAAAATTAAAATGCATTACAACAAAGACAAGTTGCGGAAGCTTGCATTTACTAAGTGCAGATCAGTTAGCAGTACTGATTGGAGTGATATCCATATATATTCATTTATTATATATGATATATTATCATATTCAAATAAATGAATATAGCAATCCAAATAAATGAATATATAAATTCACTTATATTTTCATTTATTATTTATTCATATATACATTCATTTATATATAAATATATGTATTGAGCATCAATATATATTCATTTATTCCTTGCAACACATAATCTCAATTCTGCAGACAGAAAACTATGGCAAAGAGAGAGAAACGTCCTCAATGCCCCACCAGTGGAAAATGCTGAAGCCAGTAATCAGACTGAGGTCATCTGACTCCTAGGCTTTCGCCATGAAATTCCTTGAGAAGTTATGTAATTGATCTGGTTCCCTGTCTGTAAAATCTGGGAGGTTGACTTAGATAATCTTGACATCTGCCCTCCTGTGAAAAATTAAGTGTTGGGTTCACAGCCTCAATTCCCACTTTCCGTGCCGGACTGAAGTTTGCAGCCCTCTGTGCTCCCATCCAAAGGGATTCGCTTTCCCTTTAGAGAAGCACTGACATGGATTGTTCGGGGTTTTTGAATGACTTCAAGAGGATCAGGTTGCGGGTCAGTGATGAGCAACTCCTGACTCAGATTTGCGATCTTCCTGCGTTTCCCATGCGATAGAGGACCTGTTTTCAGTGTGCGAGGAGACAATCGCCCTGCGTGATGGCAAACGTTAACATGTTAGAAACCAAGGATTCTAAATTGAGTGAATAGACCTGCTGTCATAAAGACCAAATGAACTATTCTCATATTGAATTTTTTTAAGTGGCCTGTACACAGTTTTTTTTTCTGAATGGGTCCAGAGGAAAAAGATAATTTCTATCCCTTGCACTAGTTTCATGATCTATGTGTCACTAGCCTTGTAGGACATATGTAGTATCTTTCCCAGCTGCTTCAGAATCTGAGTGACCATGGGCACCAGAACAGGAAGCAAAGAGGCCTGGGGTGGGGGAGGTTGAAGAGGGTAAAGGGAAATAAATGGTGACAGAAGGAGACTTGACTTTAAGTGGTGAGTACACGATAACAGTATACAGACGACGTGTTATAGAACTGTACGCCTGAAGCCTGTATAATTTTGGTAACCAATCTCACCCCAATAAATTCAATAAAATTTTAAATTAAAAAGAAAGAGAAGTAGCCCTGGCCAGTTTGGCTCAGTCGGTTGGAACATCGTTCTGTGGACCAAAAGTGCCACAGTTTCGATACCTAGACAGGGAACATACCCCGGCTGCTGATTCAGTCCCTGGTGAGGGAGCATAGGGGAGGCAGCCAGTTGATGTGTCTCTCACATCGACGTGTGTGTGTGTGTGTGTGTGTGTGTGTCTTTCTCCCTCTTCCTCTCTCTCTAAAAGCAATGAAAAAATGCCCTTGGATAAAGATAAAAAAATGTTTTTGTTTAAAAAGTAAAAGGAAGAGAGGTAAGGCCTGGTTTAGACGCAGAATGAAACCCTGCTTGTACATCAGGAGTTCCCTGTCTCAGTTCTGACCAGAAGAATTTCAAACCAGCCTCAAGTTCCACTGTGATTTATACCTCCTGCAAATGGGTGTATAGCAGCGGCCCTGGGAGCAGCGTCTTGCACTGCCTCCAATGCAAAAGAGAATGTGGGGATGAGAGCAAAAATCACCCTCCACTACCACTTCCTCTATTTGGAACTCAGTGAAGGAAGTTTACTCTCAGAGCCCTTTTCTTAAGTCAACATGAAGCAATAACTGAAATATCTTAGGGACAAAGCTTCACAATGCGGAACTGGACGCAAGGGTTAAAATGCAAAGTCCCCTGAAGGAAGACTTGAGGAAAATGTAAATGAGAGAAGAGAGGGCAGAGAGTTTTCTAGCTGAGATCCCAAAAGGAGGAAAGAGGACAGAATTGGGGCAGAGATCTGAAGACAAATGCTGCATACGTAACTCTTTTGGTTTAATAAACTAAAAAGATTCCATGTGTTTAGTATTTTCTTTCTTGAATAACAATGAAAAGGCAGCCAAAGGAGTCGTTGATTAGATCTGTAACAAGTCTAGATTATTCTTCACCTCATTGTCCAAGTTCCCACAATAAATAGGAAACATCTAAATTTAGAAAAAAAAGAACACATTATGTTCTCCCTTTTTACGGCACACATTAATCACAGGGAAACAGTCTATAGGGAAGAACACTGGAGGTGGGGTTGGGTGTTTGGGGATAGGGGTCTACTTTCAGGACTTAGCCCCTCATTTTGTTTCGGCAATACGGGAACAAGAGGAGAACAGTCAGAACCATGGCCTTGGAATTCAGGGCTGTGCCCCGAGTGTGGGAAGCAGGAGCCAAGGAGCAGGATGGTCTCCCCTGGAGGCTGGTAAAATGGAGTGTGGATGGAGTCCTGAAGTTAGAAGCTTCACAGTGTCTTGGTATTTTCTACATTAGGCCTTGTCTTTCTTCCTTTTATTTATCTAGTTTCCTTTTATTTATTTTCCCTTAGCAATCTACACAAAGTCTAATGCATTTCCATCACCTTTACACTTTTTTTTCTGTTCTGTGTATGAGTTAGCCTTTAATATTTAAAGCTATTTAAAGG
>CM052541.1:16642417-16667131 GCA_028533065.1 Trachops cirrhosus
AAATTGAATAGCTCTCATAATGTGGGTGGGGAAAAGCGAGAGGGCACTGGCGTGGTGTATGCTCCTTCTGTACCCAATTTTTAAAAGCAGAGCCAGCTAGGTGGACGTGGAAGGAAGAGAAGGAGAACTCTGGTCACTGCTGCAAAGTAAGAATAGTATGTTGGGAGCCACTGAGTGGAGACAGAGAAAATTCATGTAGCCCTTCCAAGAATGGGCATCTGGAGACCCTCACCTACTCTCCTAGCCAGGAGTTTCCAGCTCTTGGTACTCACTGAAAAGATGACAGCCATTTCTGCTCTTCTGAGGATCTCCCGCACCAATTCCACCTCAGGTGCAGACGGGTTCCTATTTGTTCTCATGTTTGGCTCATCACAGTTATGAGACTCATATGCAGAGACCCCTACACAGCTCTCTATTTGTTAAACAAAAAGAAACGGATGGATCAGGATTTGTGTTGCCCCATCCCCAAATCTGGATAGTTTCCCCAAATCCCAACAAGGTAGTGGACTTCAGAAATGGCCCTCTAACGTCTAAGACCTCACCTCATTCCTGCTTATTTCACAGCAAGTGAACGTTAGAGATGCCGGTTTGCAAGCTGGATTGGCATATTTGAGTAGTCCTCATTCCCCCAGGTGGATCCACGTTCATCCGCCACAGGAAAGCAAGAACGACAAGCTTTGCTCCAGGAGGCTGGCTCTGGCTTATTCCTCTCCAAGGTAGGCCTCTTCCTCACAGAACTCCTTTTATGTATGTGTGTGTGTGTGTGTGTGTGTGTGTGTGTACGTATATATGTATGTATGTATTTTCTTTCTTTTACAGTTTCTTGAGTCAGGGAAAAGTTAGTTAAAACCTATGTTGTTTTTTGGGTTTTTTGGTTTGTTTGTGAGATTGTGCCTCAATTACATGGTTTCATGAGGACATCACCCTGCCAGTGTCTGATCATTCTCACTCATCCCAGCTTACAAACCAGAGATTGTTGGGCTGTTCCCTCCCTATACACCTTGGCACTGCCCCCCTTTTTTTGAGGGGGGGGCATGAGCAATCAAACTTTGACTTATCTTGTAGTGTTAATATTGTTCTTAAAATGGGAACTTTTGCTTCCCACAATCCTTCCAGCTAAGTGCACTCACCCACAAACAAACTCCATTTCCACAGAATGTGAGATTTTACTCATCAAACAGTCAAGTTATTATAATTAACTGGTGACTTACCTGCATCAGCAGTGCTGACTCTGTGTTCGTGTTTTAAATATGTCTATGTCTACTGTTGCTATCAATATATTTTCCCTTAACTCTAAAAATCATCCTTCAGTATTCAAGTAAAAAAGGTGTTGTTGAAACACATAACTCTGGATAGTCATTTGCATATAATTTTGACAGTGATAATGTACGACGAAACATGACCTCTGATTCATGAACTTCAGATACAGTTACTCCCATATAAATTGAACAGATTTTAACTTTTGCTTTGTAAATATATTCATGTCTTTCTGTTGCTGTAACAAATAGTGGTTTAAAACAATCCAAATTTATTCTCCTACAGTTCTGGAAATCTGAACTTCGCAAGGGCTTCCTCTGGGCGGAAAGCAAGGTGTTGGCGGGGCTGCCTTCTTCCAGGGGCTCTGCAGGAGGGCTCGTTTCCTTTGCCCTTTACTGAGGCTGCCTGTCCTCTGTGGCTCCGGGCCCTTGTTCTCTATGCACAGACAGCTGCACAGTATTTCAATCTCTCCAACCTGCCTCTCTCCTTCTACTTAAGGACCCTTGTGATTGCATTGGGCCCACCTGGCTGATCCAGAGTACCGTCTCCATTTTAGAGCCTTCATTTAGTCATCTCCCCAAAACCCCTCTAGTCACATAACACCACATATTCGTTCGTTCTGGAGATCGGGATATGGACAGGTTGAGGGGCCATTACGAACCCCACCACAGTAATTTAAAAGGCATCTACCATATAATGCTCCCTCTAAAGAAGATGTTTATTCTTTAAAACTTCATTAGACAAATACTTATATTTCATTAGACAAATCAACCCCAGTGAGATCAGAACTGTTGTGGGACATTCAAATGAGAAACTTGCCAATTCACCTTCACAAATGTGTTTTTGGAGCAACTATAGACTAGAGTGCTGAGAAAATACAACGGCACTCTGGGTAAAAGAAGCTGTGAATGTAATTTCCTTCTAGTCTGTGGTTTTCTGCACAGATGTTGCAGATAAATCAGAACTCGGAGGAGCCATGGCACGTGTGTTCAGTATTCTCCAAAGTGGGCTGAAAGCTGACAAACTGTAAAAACTGTTTTCTGTCCTTGTTCCTAGGAAAGCAGTGACGTAGTGCGTTTGCCCTGCCGTTCCGGGTTTTCCGGGTTTGGTAACTCTCCGCCCTCGTGCTTCTCAAACGGCCGAGGTCGCGCCTGGTGACCATCCCTGCCCCGCCCACTGCCTTCCTTCCCATCCATGCAGGTGGAGCGGCTGCACGGTGTCTGCCCTTGGCGTGTTGAAGCATGACTTGAAAGAGGAAACTTGCATTTTTTTTATTTCTTACAGAAGAAGGGACCTGAAGGAATGACAGACTAGCATAGGAAATACACACACACCTGTTTTTTTTTGGATCGGGTGCTTTAGACATTTTCTGAAAACAAACCCCCAGAGTAAAACCATCAATGTGAGAATGGCTTTGTGCTGGTCAAAAATTATTCTCAAAAGCTAAGTGGCACTTTCTGACCAGGTGCAGAAATATAGTTTTTCCCCCTCTTTTTCCTAAACAAGGAACTAATTGTTACTACCTTCCTGAGCAATAAGTTATTGTTTTAAAATCATATACAGATCAAATAATCTGGGAGCAAACACTGATCATTTTTAAATACTGGTATTTCTCACTGATACTTTAAATTTTGCTTTCAAAGGGGGGAGCAAGAGCTATCAGTGTTTGAAAACTGAGGTACAAGTATATCAATTATGCTTGCATGTGTAATCAATATGTAGTCTACTCAGAAATGAGTGTCATTAAGAGAGAGATCTGATATTTTACCCCCTTTCAGTCTTGGTGCAGTTGTGTGCTGGTAAATTCATTTAAAAAAGATCTCCCAGGGAAGAAAAGCCCTGAGGTGCCTCGTGTGTCCACTGCAACTGTATTAAAAATCATTCCCACTCCAACTCCAAGGCCAATTCGAAGTAACCATCTGACGTCGCCCACATCAGGGGTGAGAAGAGACGGGCACAATGGGCTCTCCTGAGCTGCTGAAGTACCTGCAACTAATACAACTTAGAAGACCCATAGAGATAGCGCAGGGAAACATTCAGAATGACTGGATCCTGACTCTGAAAAGGGAACGGTGTATGACTTTGCAGTAAACCGTAGGGATGATCACAGTGTCTGTAACCAAGAACATAATCTCTAACTTTGGATGGTCTGGATTTGTCATTTTCTAAATTCTGGCAGTCCTTATCCCATGTTCTATCCTGGCCATTCTGAGTCTGCACCTTGTTTCAGGGGTTTTAGTAAAAAAAAAAAAAAAAATCCTGCCTGAGTTCTTTTTTATACATTTGACACCCAATACACTTTTTATATAAGGAGTTTTTCCCAATTGCTCTGTGTGAAGGACTTGAGTTCCTTCCAATATCAGCTGAAAATACCAGATGCCTATTTGTTTGTGTGGAAATTTCCCGAGACTGCAGCTTTTAACTCTCTGACCTGGGTAGCGTGTGTGCGAATTTTCCACTGTGCTGTATTTTCTGCATGTTCTCTGCTGTGCTGCGGCAAAGTCTTTTACAAACGCGCAGGAGCCCCGTCTGCCTCCCACTTCAGTCTCCGTGCTGCCCTCAGACCTGGGGGAGACAATTCCCTCCCCTGGGCTCCTGTGGTAGACGTTTGGCTCCAGTTATCTGGCGGCCGTGCCCCTTCCCACCGAGTCTGTGCCCCCCTCTGAGACCACTGTGTGGGTTCTAGAGACATCGAGCCTATTGGGCCTGCATCAGCCAATTTGTCTTGTCTACCCTCCAAAGAGTAGACTGTTCTATCACCCAAGGTTTTGATTAAGGGTAGGTAGCTGGGGGGTTTTTTTTGTATGTGGGCAGGAGCTATAAGTATGGACCTATAAAATTTTCGTTTCAGGCTTCGTGGTTTGATAGTTGGGTTTTCATTTGTTTGTTTTTTTGTTTGTTTGTTTTGTGTTGTGTTATATTGCTTTTGGACAGAAGTATACCTAAGAGCTATGATGACTCCTAAATCTGAACCTGGCTTTTTAGGCATGCACGTAGTTTGGAACATATTTCATTAAATGTCTGTCGGTATAAACTTTTAAGTATTTAGACATATAGTATATGGACCTTCATTTGTACCTTTGATCCAGACTCACTGAATATTAGGGCAGGTGTCCCCAAATAACCGGTTAAAAAGTGTTCCCTTTTTCTCTTTAAAGTGTAGACAATCTAGGTAAGTAAGGTTGAGGTTTGTAAAAGGGAATAGGTGTCAGGGAAAGAGACGTGGGGGTTAACTTGTCAAGAATAGAAAGCTAATGCTGGTGACCGTCCTAGGGGAGGTGTTACAGTCACCTCAGTGCTGTGGACTCTTGTGTCACCCTAGTCTCATCTCTTTTACCTCGGGCAGCCTGTGATTAGCTGAAGTGACCCAGCCAGGGGCATTTGTAACTCCTTTGGGTGGGAAGAGTCATCTTCTGCACGGGCTCTTGTCTGAATCATTTTCATCATGCAGCCCCACAGTCCTCTCTGTCTCAGGTCACCACCCTCCTTCTCCCAACTGCCCAGCCGCAGTGGTACTAGGACATTTCAATATAACTGCTCCCCGCTCACCATCATGTAGGTTAAATATGTGAACACACTATTTCCTCAGGCCTTTTCAGCAAAACCTATGTAAGGGTGGGAATCTAAATTAAGACAAACTCTAAATTGGTGTCATTTTATGGACTCCAAAAATGGCGCTGTGAAAATTCAACATCATGGCTCTCGCCAAGAAGCTGAGGGTTAGTGCATACAAGACAACAATGCTCTTCAGTGGCAAGTGCTTCTTGTAGGAGGGATATTCTAGCATTTTCCAACTAGTAATAGTGCCAAGGTAAAAGAAAATTATGAATTTAACTGTGAACATGAATTAAAAAATCAAATCAATTATCCAGGATTTGGGGGAGTATCTGAGTACTGTGAGGTTTGTAGTAAACTATGAAAACATTCCTGCCTTTATGATGCAACCCACAGCCAAGAGTAGAAAAGGAAAGATAGTATATATTCATAGACTAGCATGTGGTATTGGCTCCCTATAGGCAGTTGAGACAAAGAGGAAATCCATGAAGAGAAGTTAGGAAAAGCTTCTTGGAAAACACAGGCCTTGATCTGAGCTTTGAGGACGTGTGGTGGCAAGGGGAGAATTCTAGGAAATGGGAACAAGGTCAGTGTGGGCGTTAATTGTGTGTGTCAATGTCACTGGGCCAAGGGATGCCCAGATTTTTGGCCAAACATCTTTCTGGTGTTTCTAGATAAGACTGACATTTAAATCAGTACGTTGAAGAAAGAAATTTGCCCTCTGTAGTGTAGGTGGGCCTCATCCAGTCAGTTAAAGGCCTAACAAGGACAAAAAAGGCTGACCTCCTAAGAAAGAGAGAATTCTTCCTGCCTGCCTGCCTGCCTTCAAACTGCAACATAACATTGTTCTTCCTATAACTCAAGCTGAAACATCTTTCTGGGTCGTGAACCCACCAACCTGGACTGGAACTTACACCATCAGTTCTCCTGGTTCTTGGGCCTGAAGACTCAGACTGGAGCTAAACTAATGGGTCTCCAGTGGCTGACCCACCCTTCAGATCTTGGGAGACAAGCCAGCCTCCATAATTACGTGAGCCAATTCCATTCAAGAGGACAATGTAAAGTTTGGCTTGATCACATTAGGAAGCAGAAAGTATGTGTGTGGAAATATTCCTGATCAAGTTGATCCGATAGAGTAGAAGATGAAGAAGAGTTAACCAGGAGGGTTTGATCAGCAATGTAACGGGCATGCCTCCCTCCTAAGGTAATCACACTCTCACTGGTCAGTTTCATCACTCCTCCCACTGAGCCCAAATTTGAATGAGTATTTTATATCCATACCGTATCTCCAAACACACACTACTAATCATTTACAGTGGGCACATTAGAGGCAACCTTTTTAAATCACCCGGGGATCTGGTTGAAACACAGATTCTGATTCAGGAGGCGCAGGTGGAGCTGAGTTCTGCCTTCCCAAGTGGAGAAGGTGCTGCTATGAGGACCTGCCTTTAGTGGGGATCATCGTCATCTAGTTAATGTTGCCTGAATCAAGGAGTCATTGAGGAAATACTTCCCAGCCTCTGAAGAAATAAGGCCTGGCCTGGAAAAAAGGGTACAGTACATTCTGAAGTTGTTTTTGAATTGTTCCACGCATATTGCCTCCTAATTATTGTTCTGGGAATGGGTTGTCAAGAATTTTCAAAATCATAGAACAAAAATTAAGAGGAAATCAATATTCATCCAGACAATGTCATTTGAGGTAAGCATCATGAGTTTGTTGGGGATGACGTGAACCACCATTTTGCTAATATTAAAAGAGATGGCATTTTAAAATCTGAACTCTGAGGAGCATTTGATGTACTTATTTATACAATGCTATTATTAGTTGTAATTGGCCTAGGTAAAAGCTTGCTAGGAAGAGGTCAAGGGATTTAGGTAATTCAACCAGAACCTTTGAACCAGGCTTTTTCCTGGAGAAGTTAACATGGTGATGGAAATTCCAGGGAAGCCAAGTGGCAAACCCTCTCAGATCAAGAGCTGTGGTTTTCCTATCAAGATACTGGGTAGAGACTGGGAGCTCAGCTGGTTAGAGCATCCACCCAATATGCCACATTTGTACTTTCAGTCTCCGAGCAGGGCACAGGTGAGAAGCAACCGATGAATGCGTAAATAAATAGAACAAATTGATGTTTTCCTTTCTGTCTCCCTTACTCTCTCTAAAATCAATTAATAAAATTTGTTTTAAAAAAGATATTGGATAGAAAAGAATAAAGCACAGGTGAATGATGCATCTAGTAGGAATTATCTGTTTGGAAATAAAAGAAATAAATAATCTGTTATCTGTCCATACCATTTGTAGAAAGAAAATATTGTAAGATACAAAGTTAAAATCATATATGAAAAAATGAAAAAATGAAGTTAAATTTCAACATATGCTCACAATAAAATACTCAGAACATCATAATAAAAATATGTAGATACTGTAATTTCAAAAAGAAGTGGAAGCCAAGAATAATCTGGATGATTAGTAGGAATTCGAAGTAAATAACTCACATGCACACACAACAGGCACACACAACAGTGCCCATCTCACTGTTGTGGATTTTGGTGCTGTGGTTCGGTGTTGCGCTAAAGAAGGGTTGATGGAGTAATGCTGTGCCTGTGTGTGTGAGGTGAATTGTTTCAGGTAGGTACAACAGGGACAGAGTATTAACTTGAATCTCAGTGTTACAACTTACTAGATTGAAGTCATTCCGTCCTGATTTAGTTAAAATACTCTCTACTACAAAACTTTTGAATGTCTAAAACACACCAACACTGTGCTGGCTGCTTCAGAAACAACGCATCAGAGAGGAAGATTCAGTCCTAGTCCCTGGAGGTTAATTATTTAAGAGCTCCGACTTGGATTTCAGACTCTCTTGGATTTACCTACAGTATCCATCACCTATTTGCGGTATGGCCTTGAGGGACTTATTTAATCTTCCTAAGTATTGGTAAAGTGGGATTACTAACAGTACTCCCTGCATTGTAATGCAAGCAACAGAAAAGGACCCACTGAAAAGTGGAATTTAGTGGAAGAATGTGGGGTAGTTAAAAAATGGAAGCACAGAGCTCCGGAGAGACAGCAGCAGGAGGGGCAAAGATCTGGGTGAAGAAGTAGGGACACTTTCTTTGAGGAGTTGTAATCAACTTAGCTCCAACCATATTCTGTCCTTGGGCCAGGTTTCTGGGATTTCTATCTGATTGGTCTTGGCAGATAAGAGTAGGGACAAGGGAGAAGTGCCAACCCACCCCTTAGTCCTTTGATCCACAGTTTGATGGTCCCACCAGGCTGGTACCTGATGGGGATGGGCAGACTCCCAGAAAATCAGAGGGGTGTTATCAAGGGGAAGAGACAGGGGCTAGACTGACAAAAACAACAGCTGTTCACCACAGGCACTTTTGTTTTCATTAAGGGAAAAGAAAGGGGCTCTCTCTAAGTTAGTTTATCTCGTTCAGCACGGCTGACATCTTTCCGCACACCTACATCAGGGGTTCAGATACTAACCATTTTTAATTAAAGACCAGGGCACATTTTATTACATAAACATCAGTGGCAATTTTAGAAGCCTTTAGCTGTTCATTGTAAGTTGTTTGGCAGTGTCACACGGGTTTAGAAAGGCAGCTAATTTTAAGTAGAGGCTTCCTTGCTGATCATTTCACTTCCTAGAATGATCACGTGAAAATCTTTTCTTTTAATCTAAAAAGTATACAGTTGGTATCATAAAATTTATGGACAAAATAAACATCAAATACTTTAAAAAAGTACTTAATGTTCTTTTTTTACCTTATAAAAGATAAGATTTTTTTTTACTTCATGGGATGTTGACATTACTCAATTTTCATATGAAGTCACTAATAATCTATTATTACTTTACCCATAACCTGGGTTTGGCTTGTCTTAGTTTCTTTCTAGTATTAAGTGATGTGGAGAAGAGGTAAATAAACTGTCAGATGTTAAATATAATTAATGTTAAAAACAGAGCTGATGAATCAGGTTGTTATTTCTGAAGAGAATGACTCAGCACAGGCTTGCAGGTCACAATTACTAAAAATTAGTCATTCTGTGAGATCCTTTCGCTGATACTAATGGCTGAAACACCTCTGAGGGAAACCCTTTCGAAAGGGCTACAAGGTGACCTCAGGGAAACATGCCTTTCCAGACACAAAACTTGTTATCAATTCATCCAAGAGGATGTGAGCAACATTTTCTTAGAATTGAAGTATCACTGAAAAAGTCATTTATGAACAGATTTCTTTCCTTAGCTCAGTTCCGAGTAAGTGATTTTTGCTCTGTGCTTTGCATTCCGTAAAGTTACCGAAGACTAGGGACTTCTGTACAGCTCAGCTTCCCAGACTGTTGACTGGAGACACTCTTGGTGCCTCCTTCTTCGGGGTACAACAGGAAACGAAGGAACACATGTGTAGCACTTAGCGTAGGACTGGATACATACCGAACACTTAATAAACGTTCGTTAGTAAGAAATACTATAAAATGATTTTGAAATCTGAAGATTCTAGTAATTTGCCCAGTGCATTTGAGAAGTCTCTTTAATTTTATCACACCAGTGCAGTTTATCTTCCTTTTAACTGATGTTGCAACTCCTCTTCCCTAAGCCTACAGAGCTCCTTTTCCAAGTCATCTTCGGTGAGCAATCAGCTGGATCTTTCCCCCTCGGCTTTTCAGGAGACAATGCACTGGCATATCCCTTCATCTGCAGGCCTGAGGGCGCTAAGATGAGAGGTGGTTTCCTTGACACTTGTCCCTGTTCCTCAGGGGCATCTGCTTTCCCTTTTTACCTCCTCACCTTTAGAAAAACCTCCTTTTGTTCTCATAATTGCCAACTAATACTGTTCTCACAGTTCCCCAGAAGATGTATGGGCATGCCCAGTGATGACGAGTTCCTAAGGAAGAGAGCTAAGAGTCCTTGAAATGACATTTATACTGATCTGGAGAGTCATGGTTAGGAAAAAAAAAAGATGGTTTGTTATAGAAATTTTGAGTAACTTTCAGACAATCATGAATTCTTAGCACATGATACATCTCATATGAAAGAATGCTGAGAGATATTCCTGTAGACATTTTCTTCACCATTACTTGAACTATAACATTTTTAACAGTATTTCTTTTCTCAAGATCTTAAAAATATACCTAGGTTTGCAGGGGAGCACTCCTGTCAGAAAGGAAATGTCCTTAAATTAACACATTATTTTGCTACATATATCAGTCATCACAACTAAACCCCCACCTTATACTCATTACAGCCGAAGAGTCGTGGGAGCAAGATGTGGCTGAAAGATTGATTCATTTTTAGGTATAAAAGACAGATTTATATCCAGGAAGAAAGAAAAGAAAAATTCCATTCTTTGAAATATTTGAAGCTAGTTGCATGTTGAATTCCTACATCTTATTAAAAACAATTCAACGTTCTTTCATTTACATTTGAAAAATAAAGCATACGCCTTAGGTACTATTTTTATCTCCCATTTTACAGAATAGGAATCTAAGATGTAAAGAGCATCATTAGCCCAGTTCATAGGCTAATTTGTCCATGGGTTAGGAATTTAATCACACTCTTTTTAAACCCAATTCAATTTACTTAATCCCCATGCCATGCCTCAGCATCTCTGCTCCATGAGAGCTCCTTCCCCTGTCCACATAGGTGGTTCCACTGATTTTATTTGTGAGTTTTGTGTCCCCGTCATGACTTGCCACAGATCAGCATTCTCACACTGTGAGTGACTTATCTTCAGATGACCCTCCTCCAGACGGAGGGAGTGGAAGAACCTCAGGCTAAATGTGGCATTGGAGTGTCAAAACCTCAGCTCCCGTGGGGTCCAGAGTGCCTCCCTCCCAAGCAGGCTGTGACCTCGGGGTTTCTTTCCAGGATTCTTACCAGGATCCTGCCTGCGGGACTTGATTGGTCCATCTTGCCCAGTTCTCCATGGGAAATTTTTGTTTTGGACCCTGTTCTTGTATTCTGCTCAGTGGACTTGAAAATCGGGGACTTCCTTGCTTCCCCGTTCTTCCTGTGCCTGGGAAACAGACTTGGAATCCTTCTGTTCTGCTCTTCATTCAGCAAAAGGACAGCCCTGCCAGTTATCAACCCTCCGTTCAGCTCTTGGCAACCCAGCCGGGCCAACAGTTAGAACCCGTGAGAAAAGTTTAACTCCCTCGGCCTGTTTCCTTCCTTAATAGATTGGAGAACTGAATAGAGACAAGCTTCTCAATATCCCGGATGGAACAAAAGTAGGCTGACCGTGGTTCATATGGAAATAATACAATAATTAATAATCATACAAGAAAAAACCCTGTTTTGCATATTCACAACTGTAAATCTACTTTTGTCACAGTCTGTATACCATAGAATTCTAAAATTTCCTTTAAAAAACATCTGCATTGCCATCATTTGAGGCAATTTATATAAGCTAATATATGAGATAACTATACTAAAAGATATCATTTATTTCTGTTTCTTCTCCCCTACTGAATTAAGCATAAATAGATGCTTGTGTAGAATGAGTCCCTACTGTTCATTTGTGCTAATGCTCGTGACAAACCTGAAGGCCCATGATCATTACTTATGCGGTCATCTTTAATTTTGCTGACACAGAACTCCATATAGTGTGCGCGGCAAAAACTGCCAGCTGTTCACCAGGTCCCTTCTCTTCTTCCTGAGCGCACAGCCGCACTGTGTTTCCCAGTCTCCCCTGCAGGGTAGGTGTGGCCAGGTGCTACTGCGTACTTGGGTGCTCTTAGGCGCCTGTCCACATTCTGGCTTTCTGAGTGGGAGCTGGCCACAGCTATCTGGAAAGGACCCTTCTCATACTGGTCCTCTGAATGACTGCATAGAACTCAGCACTGCTGACCTAGAAGTTCCACCCCAGCTTGTTATGTGAAAGGGAAGAAGTTAATGTCCTGTTCCCTGAGATGCTCAATTTGGAGGTCTATTTGTTATCACGGCACACATAGCTTGTCCTCACTGAAATGATGTGTGTGTGGTCTTGAGGACAAGTGTCTTAGCTAGCAAGAGTGCTTTGTAGAAGTGAAGTGCCTGCCTTTCACCATGACTTGCTGCCTCTTACGCATCTGGTGTAAGCAATAACTCACGCTGAGTGGCAAATCTTTGAATATTAGTGGAACGTGACAACACAAAGCAAACCGCTAAACGTTGGTGGGAAAAGTAAAATGAAATTGAATGTGTATAAGAAGCAATGGTTCTTAGCTAAAAAGTGAATGCTTTCTATAATTCAATAGTAAAATGAAAATTTCATGTCAGTCTATGAATAATACTATCGTATGTTCTATGTACGTGAAGAATAAAAGATTTCATTTTTTTAATCCTCACCCAAGGATATGTTCATTGATCCCAGAGGGAGAGGAAGATGGGGAGACACACACACACACATCAATGTGAGAGAAACATTTATGAGTTGCCTGCCGTACGCGCCCAGATGGGGGGATTGAACCCACAACATCTGGGTGTACAGATCGATGCTCCAACCCAGTGAGACACCCAGCGAGGGAAAAATATTAGATTCTCAGTTCTTGAGCTATTTCAGTAAATGCTTCAATCAGGATTTTAAAGATAGTGTTACAGGTAACACTAGTCTTGAGTATAATATTAGTCATATATGTAAGGATCATTTACATTTTTAAATGTATACTTTGCCACAGATCAGGTGAAAATTTTATATGTATTTGAAAATTTGTTAAGTCACACATATGTACAGAAAAGGTAGTTATTTTTGATATATTCCTCCTCAATATAATTTGGTTGGTCCAAGTTTAGGTTTAATTTATCTTCTTGATTCTCTAAGACTGTGTTGTTAGACCACATATTTTGGTATCTTAGATTGTAGAATTCCAGCATATAGAGGAAGGAGCAAAAGAAATAAATGATACTTATATTTGTGACTGTTAAATTTGTGTGGTAGGCTGGAAAATTACTCCCAAAGATATGAAGTCCTCATCCTTAGAAACTGTAAATGTTACCTTAAATAGAGAAATGGTCTTTGTGGATGTGATTAAATTAAGGGTTTTGAGGTAAGATTACCTTGAATTATCAGAGTGGGCCCTAAATGCAGTCACAAAGACCTTTTAAGAGAGAGACAGAGGGAGATTTGACACAAAGAGAAGAGGCGGAAATGTGATCAGGGAGGCACACGGGAGAGATGCAGCCACAAGCCAAGGAAAGCTGGCGCTCACGAGCAGCAAGGACCAGTTCTCCCTGTGCGCCTTCAGCGGGAGAATGGCCTGCCCACTCTCTGTTTAGGCCCAGAAAAACTGATTTTGGACTTCTGTCCTCCACAAATATGAGAGAATAAATTTCCATAGTTCTAAGTCACCGAGTTTATGGTGACCTGTTACAGCAGGCACTGGAAACACACTCAAGTCCATGTTCTAACGGCTAAGTTTAACTTTGAGAGTTTATATCGGTAATACTTTATCCCAAGCCTTTAGAGACCTAGGTTTAGAGACCTATCTTTTTTTCCTTTGACCTAGAAGAGCCAGGTATACCTTCCATTGTATTTGGGGGTGTCGGGAACTTTAGGCAGCTCAAGGCAAAGGGCACTGACCTTCTCCAGCTGAGTTCAAACCATTGAAAAATAAGAGAGTACAGTAGACGGAGAACAAATGATCATTTTTTTAAACTGATGAAGCTGACTTTGAAGATGGGTTTTCTAATAATGAGCTTCAGATTTAGAGAGACTTACCTGCTCTATTCCCAGCACTCGAGAACATAGTTCTCTTCCAAAACTTGGGGTCTGAAATAGGTAGGTGGAATGTATACTTTCTGTAGGCACTGAGCTCCCAGGAGAATTGAGAGATAAAGGGGCTCAATAAAATTAAATGACTCCTTCATCCACTGAGGACAGAAATGTCAGGACTGCTATGCTAGTGAGAAACCCCTACATGGTAGGATATACTAGGAGTGGGGAGGAGACATTTCTGATGGCCCCAACCCAAGATGATTAGCTATCCATGGGCAGAAAATGTAGCATTCTGCTTTCAGAAGCTGACTGAAGACCTCTTGAAGGCAGATGGTAATGTCACAGCTGTTCTCAGTTCAGAGAGTATCCAGCCATGTCATATGAAAAACAGACACATTTACCAAAGAAGATACAAGAAAAATTGTACATGGGACAATGACACCTCAGTCTCCTTCAAAGTTATGGCCTTCTTGAGAAAATCTGGTTCATTGGTAGCGGTTTGAATCAAGTCATTAGCAACTGCAGCACGATGTTCCTTCTGGTCTAGTAACAGAAGCCACAGAACAAATTTTGCCACAACAAATTTCATGCCAAGATCCAGCGTCAAAATCTCGGACACAGTAGTTTTGGGAATCCCCAGATCAGCTTCTAGTTCTCTCCCTGTCAGTTGCCAGTCTTTGCGGATTGCAGCCGGTACAGGTTCAACATTCTCAGGTGTTCTGCTTGTTGCAGGCCTTCCAGAATGTGGACCACTTTCAACACATTCTAGGCCATCTTTGAAGCATTCGTGCCACACTTTTATTTATGCTGCACTTGTTGCACCCTCCCTGAAAACCTTCTGAATCATCCAAATAGTTTCTGTGGAGGAATATTGAAGCTTAATGCAAAATTTGATGCAGAGTTGTTGCTCTACTTGCTCAGTAATTTTGAATGCAACGGCCACACAGTACACGTGCTCACTCAACAGTGTCCACCGCCCTCACTGACTAGTACAATGAAGTCGTCATTGTTCATGCATGTGCATTCCAGTCCACTCTCCTGGGCTGCCAGGTTACATCATGTTGTACACTGTTCTTGTTATATTAACAGTGGCTCGATTTTTTCTGGACTGACCTTGCATATATATTTAATGTTTAATAATTATACATTTTAATAAAATATTTAATAAATTGAATATTATATGTAATCTTTGTGAACTTTGTGTCTAAGAGCCTAAAGTTAAGTCCTGATTATTGCCTGAGTTTACACATGCACCTTTCCTTACATATCCTTTTCTTAAAAAATCTGCCAAAGAAGACTTCTGCTTAATGCAGTCTGTCAATAGGTACTGTCCTTGTAAATGTATTTGTTGATATGTACCTAGAAATGTCACTCTTTTATAGGCGGATACTGATAAGTTGCCTACTTTTCTTCCCCAAATGATTGTTCCTTGAAAATTAAAAGAACATTGGGTGGAGTGTGGTAAGCTTCCAACTTCAGCACGAAGTCTTAGTAATCCAGCTGATAGCTATTTGTCATTGTAGATGCGTTTATTCTTTCTTTCTTAAGGTATTTCATCAGCCTGTGTTATGTGTAATAGAAGTTGCTTTTGTTTCCACGTTGGGCCAGAATAGATTGAGTAATAACATTGACAAATACCTTGAACTCACATAGCACCTCTCACCCTAAATCCTTTTCAAATTCTAACTTATTGTCTCTTCAACATTCCAGTGACTCAGTGACAAGGGGCATTATTCCCATTTTCAGAGGGAAAAGGGAAAACACAAAAAAGGCAGAGCACACATGTATCTAGAAATCAGAGACTGTGACATTACTATCATAATTTTTCTTCTAAGAGAGTAGATTGTTTGTTTAGTATCTCTCCTGGTCATTCTGAATGGTTTTGCTGAATGTAGCCTCAGACTTCAGTGAGGTAAGTATTATCTGGACTCCTATGGTTAGCTTTTCCGTTGTTAAAGTGTGACACAACAAACATCGAAATGCCTACTGTGTGCAGGGCTCAATGCACTTCTACTGCGGATCTTTGCCAGTTTGAATGAGCGTCAGAGTGGTGGTATTACTTACTTTCTCTCCTGTCCTTGAAATTTTGCTCAGGTAAATAAGTATTTTATGGCCCAGAAAAACATGATCATGCCATTTTCAGGTAAATTCAGGACGCCAGGCCCAGCACCCAGGAATGCTGATCATTTCCAAACAGTTAGGAGATATCTGATTGAACGCTTCCAGGTCTCAGTGGAATGCTTTCTATCCTTCCTACTGTGTTCCTAAGACTGACTTTTTCTCTTCATGGCAATACCAAAATTAAGAGGCATTTTCATTCTCTTTAAGAGCAATGAGTGTGAACTAGAGGGACTGTCACCCAGCAGTACCAGTCAGCAAAGCACATCAATTTGATGATGCTCAACACAGGATTATGCACAAAATCTTGTTAAACAGAACAGTGATTAAACTTCTATCTTAAATCCATATTTCCAATGCAGTGGAATTTCTTTTAAGGAAGAAATATTTACTCACTTTTCAACTTTTAAACAATTCCCGTCATAATATTCAGCAGGAAATACACTGTGATTCAAAGTTATTGATGCACCCCTTTAAAATTTATCTTAGTAGACAAGTAAGAACCCACTGATGATCTGGTAACATAACATTGTTATTTGACTTTATTTTTCCTTTGCCTTTATAGGCAGCATGGTTTACAGATATAAGTTCTCACAATGAGTTTCAAAGCTATGTCATTTAAAAAAAATGGAAAACTTTGTTTTTTAAATTAAAGTTTGTATTTGTTGTACTTGATAAAAGAACATACTGCAGTTCCAAACCCTAATGACCTAAAACGTTGGGACTGATCACTTACATCCTGGGAATTGACAGACCTGCACTCTCACTTGCTAATGTGTTGTAGAAGGCATCTTCTTATGCAATATTAATGAAATCAATAGGATTTTGGGAGACTCTTCTGTGTGTCCAGTCCATCCTAAAAGTGATGAAATCTGTGAAATGTAAGCTTCCTAACTTTAGAGAGCAGGAAATATAGTTGGGAAATTAGGGAACAAAAGAACCCCTTAAGAGAACAGTAAAGGAATAGAGAAAAATAAACCTCGAATTAAGTGCTAAAGGACTTCCCTGGGAGAGGAAGAAAGACCTTTCTCCTTGGACGAGTGTCGAACCTGGGAAGCCTTTGTAAAGGAGATGAATCAGGAAGATAGAGTAGAAGACCTATGACCTGACAGGGGTTCTCTGCAGAGGGAGTAGTGTGAGCCTAGAGCGTCCGGGGACAAAGTAACTTAAGCAAGTAACAGGTATACATTTTTAAAAAATCAGTGGTTTCCCAGAATTCTCTTATTGCACCTGGCATATATAAAAGCTTGAGGGTTTTTTTTAAGATTTTATCTTTATTAATTATATGACATGTCATTAACACATAGACATTGTAGTATATTTGTTTATACAGAAAAACATGAGGAAGAAAATAAAAAAGCACCTAGAGATGCCTAATTCAAATTTCCCTTATTTTTTTCCAGTATTTTTCCTCTGCGCAAGTACCAAGTACATATACATATACTTACATAATTGGAAGCATACCATACAGGATGTGGCAAAAGTAGGCTTATTGTTCACATGGAAAATAATGCAATAATTAACACATAATAATACAAGAATAAATTCTTTTTCACCTACTCACAACTGTAAACCTACCTTTGCCCCACCCTGTATAACACTACATAGTTTTAAGAATTAAATTTCTAAGAATTACCTCTTTCTATTGATCAAGCCTGAATCTCCAAGACTGACCTCTTGGGAATGAATATCTTAACAAGCTTTCTGCCAGTCTGCAGAATTTCCCTTAAAAATTAAGCATTCTGTGTCATCCACATGTTCCTTTCCTATTAGAGTAGGGAGTGGTACACAGCAAAGAAACAGCAAGCGCATATCTTTCTCATGGCTACCTGAAGTCAAGTAACTGGCCAGATTGAGAAGTGGAAATCGGAGACTACACATTCATTTGTTTGTCTACTGTGACTTATTTAGTGATTGCATAGTATGTGCCAGGCATGTTGCTAGGCTATGGTGAGATTACAAGACAGATGTAATCCAGCTCTCAATGAATTCACTGTGTAAGGGAGATATAGACACCTGACGAGGAAATCCTAAAATAATGTGATGAGTACTATGACAGAAGAAATGCAGGATGTTTTGGTAACTCATAAGCTAGGCTGGTTCAGGAAGTCTATTCAGGCATCCAGTGTAGCGGTGACTAAATGCAGGCAAGAGGTGACTAGGAGTTAGTTGTAGGCCAAGGAAGGGATGCATGAGTTTCACGGAAGAGCATGAGTGAATTTTCTCAGTGCATGATACCAAAACCACAACAATGACATCAGTATGGTTGGGGCATAGAGTTCAATGAAAGGTGTCGGGACCAGTAACATAACTGGAGAGGTCAGAATGAGAGCAGGAAGGATATTGTATGCTATGTGAAGAAGACTGGAATGTTTAGAACAAGAAGGACTCATTAAAATTTTAAAGTAGGAAGCGACATGATCAGATTATATGTTCACCCCGAAATCCTATAGAAGGTAGTTACTTTCCTAATTCCAGCTAGAATTAATTAATTTATTGAATGCCATTGTGATGCTAAATACTTCACTTACATTAAATTAATGATTATTCACAATAAATCAGCAAAGTACATTCTATTATTCCAGTCATGTAGAGAGGAAACTGAGCTAGAAAACACAAATAATTTGTACATTTACTTAACTATTAAATGATAGAGAACTCAAAGGAAAATCTATTTTACTACAAAACTTCCCAGTGGACCAGGCTGCCTTCCAATTATGCTCAGTACTAACTGTTGGATGAAAATGCCAAAATTTATTTGAAACTTAACTGGAACTGGAGGAGCTTCAAAAAAAGATGAAAAGGTGTGGCAAGCGTAGGAGGTGAACTGGGCGGGGGTGAAAGAGTTGAGTGAATCAATTCCTTTTAGCAACAGTCTCCACTCTATTTAGGTCTGCCTAAGTGGGTTTTTATGCTCAAGAACTTGTCAGCCAACTGATATAATCCTTTTAGAATAAGCAAGTTTTCTTTTACAAGGGGGAGTTTAATTACATTGGCAACTCTGAGTAGTCCCCATTTCTTAGATTGTTTGAGTTTCTGGGCTTATCTTAATAGAGGAAATAAAAGTGTTCTACTGGAAATAAATGATGATTGTGATCCTTTTACGGGTAGTCTGTAATTTATACAAGAACTTCTAAAGGATAAATAGCCATTAAGAAAGTTTTAGTAAAGCAGATAGGCAATGGAGGAGAGCACCACCAAAAGTTTGGGTGTCTATTTTGCATTGCCCATATACTGTTGTGTTTGAAATCCCCGATTCCTGCATTCTTCCTACAAATCAAGGATAAGCTGTCAAAGCAGCTTGAGTAAACTATAAATAATACTAATCAATTGCTTTTGTTCACAGTGACTAAATAGTATATGTTCATGAATTAGGGACTACCCCAGATACAGAGTTTTCAGCACAATAATTGTTCTTAGAGATAATTTAGTTCAGTCCCCTATTTTGTAATTAGGGACTGAGACTCATCTTGGCTTGGAATCTATTCAGTATCATTGCCTAATTTCCTGAACAAGTGTTTTCCACCAAATATGTCATAGTTGACTCTATATCACCAATGCTTCTTAAACCAATCTGATTTTAAGAAACTAAAAGCTGACCTGGCTGGCGTAGCTCAGTGGATTGAGTATGGGCCTGTGAATCAAAGGGTCGCCAGTTCAATTCCCAGTCAGGGCACATGCCTGGGTTGCAGGCCATGTCCCCAGTTCAGGAGCTCAAGAAGCAACCACACATTGATGTTTCTCTCCCTCTCTTTCTCCTTCTCTTCCCCTCTGTCTAAATATGAATAAATAAAGTCTTTTAAAAAAAGAAACTAAAAGCTCATTTGCATTATTTCTTTATTAGACCAAGCTTCAAATCTCTAACTCATTCTACTATCGATAATGTACTATGAATTCTTTCTCTTATAGGCAGCATAAAATATTATTCTATTTCTTTGCCATTTTCCTTTCTCAGAGATGTTTTGACTACCACCATCCTCCTATATTTGGCAGTAGCAAAGAATGCTCCAGTCAGGGAATAAGAATTGTTGAGGAAGTGTTTGATAAAATGTATTAGCTCCATGGAGAAGCATATCCAGTTATTTCAGCTCACCTGGTTTGACTACAGAGCATGACTTCACTGTGAGGAAGTGGAGTACTTAATGTCTTGCTCACCTTCTACGTGACCCCTTGATACCACACCTCTGCTGGGAGACAAAAACAAACATGACAGAACCGAGAATTCCCAAGGGTTGAGGGCCAGCTAATCCTCTCAGAACCAATCTGTCCTGATGCTCTTTGACTAAGGTGGGACTTTGTTAGTCTTTGAAAAAACTAAAACATGCCCTTCTTTATTTCTTTGTTTTCCCTATTTTTTTGCTTAAAAAATTACATAATCCAAAATATTTTATGATTAGCACCCTCCCTTACTTTCTATTGGAAATTTTGCTCTTCAAAGAAAAACAAGTGACAATGAAAGATTTCGTAGTGGGACAGAGTTGCTGATCTGGGAATAATCGAATGACTATAAAGTTAAATGACTGCCTTTCATTCACAAGGAAGCATCCAAATGAGGAGCTCAAAGCACCTAATGACCATGGTTATTTTTCTCTAACGGAGACACATGAGAAACGAGACAAGGAATATGATGATTTAAAATTTTACCAGGGTGCAAATGTTGCTTCCTGGTAGAATCTGAAGCCATCTGGGCCCTCCTACCTGGAAAAGACCATATATACTTTGGCTCACTTTTTTGTGTGTGTGCTGGAGACATGAGGTTCTCCAATTCTTAAGAGACTTCTCAACTCTCAGCACTTAAATAGAAAGACTTAATGGCTCTGGATAGAATACAGCTGTCATGAACAAACCAGATATTTCATCGCTGATTTAGCATCCAATTTTTCTGAATTTAGTCAGTGAGTGGCTATTTGGAGCCGCTATTGTGGTCACACAGCTCCCTGGTCTTTGGTGACAAGATGTTTCTTGCATTATGTTCTCCAAAATTCTAAACAAAAAAGCTCATGCTCAGTCTACCCAACCAGGAAATGTTGGCATCAATCACAATGGCCATGAATACCGTGGCGCCCTAGCATGCACTACGGCCTAAAAAATCCAGTAGCAGAGTAGAACATCAGACTCTAGAACCTGACCACCTGTACAAGGTCTGTCTGGAAAAAGTCCAGCCATTGTCAATATATCAAGAGTAGTTTGAGCAACATCAGTGTAACTTGGAAGCAAAGAAGAGTGGACTGGAATGCTGCATGTGTGAATAATAACCACTTCACTGCACTAGTCAGTGGGGGTGGTAGACACCATTGAGTGAGCATGTGTACTGTGTGGCTGTCACATTCAAAATGACTGAATAGAACAACAAATGTGCATCAAATTTTGCGTTAAGCTTGAGCATTCCTCTGCAGAAACTATTCAGATGATTCAGAAGGCCGCACCTATGGGCCACTGGTGATTGGCAGCTTCATGATGATGCGCCCTCTCATGCATCACATCTCGTGCAGGTTTTTGGTGAAATATCAAATCTCCCAGGTATCTCAGCCCCCCAGTAGCCCAGATTTGGCGTTCTGCGACTTCTGGCTTTTCCCAAAATGTAAATCAGCTTTGAAAGGGAAGAGATTTCAGACTATTGATTCAATTCAGAAAAATATGACAGGGCAGCTGATGGCAATTGGGAGAACTGTGTGAAGTCCCAAGGTGCCTACCTTGAAGGAGACTGAGGTATCATTGCCCTATGTACAATGCTTCTTGTATCTTCTTCAATAAGTATCTCTATTTTTCATATTACATGGCTAGGTGCTTTCTGGACAGACCTTTTTTTGAACCTTTGCTCCACTACTTATTAGCTGTATAACTGGGTGAGTTGCTTTTCTGGCTTCAGTTTTCTCATCTGTATAATGGGCATAAGAGTATCTGCCTCATGGGTTTTTGTAAAAATCAAATAAATTAATATGTATAAACTTAGACTAGTGCAGGGTACTCTGTAAGTACTCAAAAAATATTAGTTCTTATTTTATATGTGCTCAACCCAGGTGAACACTGAGGCATAGGAAAATGAATGAACTATCTGTGACCACAAAGCAAGTCACTTAAAATTTTAAACACTGGAAGTGTCCGTCAAGACTACCTTTTGAACAATTCCAGGGCGTAGTCCACATGTGCCAACCGTGCTCATGGGACCATGCAGCTGGATTCTGCTTTGACTTTCTCCCTGTGGTTCCCCAGCATCACATTTAAAAAAAATGTTCTTTGTTTTTTCCTGCTTGTTTCTCCTTCACAAATAATATTTTTACTCTTATGGTTTGTATTGATTTCTTTTGGCACCAGTGAATAGAGCACAATTTATCCTAGGACAATTGAAAATGAGAACAAGTATATTCTCTCCTCACTGGTTAGTCACAGATCTAAGATTCCTGTGTGGTTAGAAGTGCAGCAAATTAACATATGAACCCAAGTGATTAAGTGAGTCCCTCCAGAATTGGATGGAAAAGTTATCTAAATTGCTGTTGTTGCTGCTGCTACTGAACGTGTATGGAGTTGCCAGTCTTTTAAAACAGTTCTTTCATTGCCTTTTTTTTAATGAAAATCAAATCAGCTGGTAATTATTGAGCATGTACTATATGCAAGGCACCACAGGAACATGAGATTACAAGAGAGGCATTCTTCGGAGAGATAGTGAGCAAGCCTTATGCTAAGCATATAAATTGATGTGTTTGATTTTTCCCTCAGAAATTTTTAAGCGCACTGTGTTCAGAAAATGAAGGACTATTACCCAAGAAGAATATAAATCTATTTCAATTGAAACTAAGATCAATTTCTATGAAAATATCCAAATTCACCCATAAATTAAAGGCCTGTTTATTAAAAAAAAAAAAGCCCAGATGTTAAAAACTGGGGCTGGAGAGACCCCTAGCTTTCCTCCAGGATTTCAGCCTACAAAAGCTTACAGCCAGAAAGCCTGCCAAAAGGATTAATTCCTGAGTGGAGTTTTCCAGGCTCTTACAACAGCAACTTCAACCATCTCTTCTACCTCCCGTGGGGAAACGTTGTGCCAAACACGCTCTGTTGCTGTCTGTCTGTGCTCCGCCCGGCCCTTCCCTAGCCTTCTGTCACTTGGCCAAGTTAAAACAAAGCCAGGTCATACTGATAGGTGCCAGGCACTTTCAAAATGCTCCATACATATTAACTCAGTAGGTCTGTAGACCAAGGTGAGTTCTACTATATTATAGATGGGGAAACTGTAATAGAGGATTGAAGGGTTGCCTCAAGTGACACAGGAGGAAGAGCAGAGCCAGAATTCAGACTTGGACTGTGCATCGCAGAGCTTCTGGTCCCTTTAACCCCACCACCCCAGGCTGTACAACACCACACCTTGTGAGCGGTCTCAGCGGCCATAATAGCTGCACCCATGGGGCAAGTGTTTGTATTTTGATCTTCTCATAGGATTTAATACAGTTTCAGAATTTTAGGGGATTAGAAAAAGACTGAAATTCAGCGCCTGAATTTGATTAAGAACTGTTCACAAAGTAGGTCTCTAAGTGGTATTGTCCCTTCACAAGCAGACGCCCTGAGTGGCCCTGGACAGAATTGTGACATGAGTGGGATTCCATCTGTGAAGTGGTAACCCCAGCATCCTACTGTTTACGGAAACCTATAACTGGCTGCTTGGGATAGAAAGTGAGACCCTGAGGGCATGGCGCCTGTGAAAGCGTTCTACCCTCGGCCTGAGAAAATGAGAAGTAGTTGTCATTGCTGATGAGACGAGGGATGAGAATGGTCAAAAAGGAAAGCAGTAACATGGTCATGCCAGGAACTACATGGCTGACAGGGCAAGTGGAGATGCCCCCAGATTTCTGGGGTAGGGTGGGGTGCAGGGGAGGAGGCTCTCTGTGTAAAAAAAAGAATATTTGAGTACCTAAGAGTTGGGCTTCTTAACATTTCATTTGAAGGTGTTTGCATTGTTTCAGTGTGAATGTCATTAATACCCATCTCCCTGCTCACAGCCCTACCGATTCACTGGGTCCCATTCACACATCCCTTATGACATGAGGAAGTGTTGGGTGGAGATCTGGGAAGGGCAGAGTATCATCTCTGTGCTTATCAGGAACCTTGGTAGACAATGCAGGAACAGAGAAGCAGAGGAGTTCGTGGGAGATGTTGCCCTGTGGAAATTTGCAGAAATACAGGGGCAGTCCTGGATGTACACAAGCCTTGGAATTGGGGGAGTTTACACAAGTATCATTTAAATATCAAGGGACAGGGTGGCCCCAGCTGTCATGGAGATGGTATGTCTCCTAATATGGGTGTACTTCCTCTCCCTAAACACCCAGAGTTCTCATGAAGCCACTTATTCAGTGCACTCCAAATTTAGCTTTAACACTTTGTTGACTGCATGGAAAATTGATTCATTGTCTATTTTTGATATTTCATATTCCCTTGACCCTTTATCAGAATTGCTTTTACCTTCATCACAAGAGAGAAGAAGAGATAGAGATACAGAGAGCTAGGGAGAGAGAGAGAGAGAGCAGTCATTTTTGTTGGTGAAGCTCTCCTGAGAATCTTTCATTTTTTCTTGGAAATGACCTGGGACTCCTTGTACACAAACACCGAAACCTAATAGTCATATTATCACTGTGTTCCTAACCCTTGAGACTCTTAGCATGGGTGTGGGTTTACATAACAGGGAAACTAGCAATGACCTGGTACAAATGCTAATTAATTGTTTGAAAAAATTCAAGGATAAGGCTGCAGTGATGCAAAGGTGTGTGTGAGTGTCTGTGTGTCTCTCTAAATCATCTAGGTATGTTTAACAATGGATACAAAGTTCAAGACAAAAACGGGGGGCGGGGAGGTTTGCATAGATGGACAGAGAAAATGGCTCCCTTTTCCAGGGAAATTGGTGACTCACTCTGTCACCTGGTCTCTGTGTTCTCTCCTCCACTTCTAAAATGGGGGCTGATAAAGTGCTTCTCAGATAAGGTCAAGTTAAAGGAGTTCATCATCACCAAGCTCTTATTGTATGAAATGTGAAAGGGACTTATCTAAGAAAAAGAAGATAAAAAAACATGTGTAGTAAAATGACAGCAAACTCACAATTATGAA
>CM052541.1:16667631-16686879 GCA_028533065.1 Trachops cirrhosus
AGCTAAAGAACTCATGACACATGGACATGAACTAAAGGGGGGAATGTGGGTGGGAGAGGATGTTCAGGGTGGAGGGGAATGAAGGGGGGATAATAGGACAACTGTAATAGCATAATCAATAAAATATATTTAAAAAAATAAAATGGGGGCTGGAACACTGAAGGATGTCACTAGTCAACTAACAGTATCTCTAAGATATAATGAGGATCACACAATAACGTGTATGCATCCATCCTTGGAAGGAAGGATTTGAGGTGGGGGGATTTCTATGAAAATAGACTTTCAAGACTTTCTGTGACTGATTCTGTGATCATATTTCAAAACACAAAAGCAAAATCATGTCAAATAATAAGACTAAAAGAGAGACTCAAGCTATAGTGAAAAGAGAAGACAATAGAATGAAGGCAAGGGTAAGAAAAAGAAAAACCACTAATATTCAACAAGAAAAGCATGTGTGAACTTTAGGTACTTTTCTTTTTATTTTCTAAAGAGAATTGCTAGACCACATTCCGGCTTCTGCTGCCTAAGATTCACTTTTAAGTCCATCTCCAGAGACCCCTGTTTGGTTGCGGCCATTCAGCATTCAGAGCACAGGGACTTGCAGATAAACAGGTAAGAAGCCTCACTGACTTTGCCTTAAAAAAAAAATCTTTGGCAAATGCTCTTTAAACAGAACTTGTAAAATTGAAGGAAAAAATAATCTAGCCCACTTTTTTCTTTTTCCCTTTGGAATAATCTTTATTGTAGAAAATTGAAGTTTCTGATGCATTCATTTCTGATTCAATTAAACAAATATTTTCTGCTTGCTCACCATCAAAATGAGGAAGCTGCTTGCCCACAAATTCTCTAAAGGAAGATTCCAAAGAAAAGGGAATTGCAGTTAATCCTTTCCCAGGTCACACCTTAAATAGGTCTCAGCTAATAGGGAAGTTTTTGTATTTAAAATATAAATACACATTTTAGAACATGTTGAAGGGATTACAGCTGAAGGAGTAGAGTCAGAAGTTCAACCCCACATTGAAGAAATTGAAAAATTAAGTACAGAATAGTATCTTCCAAACTATGTCAGAGGGTCTGAGAGATTCTATTAGATGCTCCCAGAAAAATAAAAAAAATACAGGTTTTCCTCAGTTAAGTAATTCTAGAGAGGCTGAGTTAAAGTTAGTACCAGCTTCAAAACTTTGGAGTAATTAGTAGGCTAATATATATGATGCATTTCCAAGAGGGTTGCATAAAGTGGGCGGCAATTTTTAAACATGAAACTTTCTGGCAGCACAAAATACTATCTCATATATTTAAGAAAAGCAGGTTGGAAAATACTAGCATAGAGCAGAATTGCTCTTGAAGCTTGGTCTAAGTTTTCTGTGTAGTTTATATCATGTTGTTAATATCTAAATATCTTGCTAGTGTCCCCAATATACACTGGCCATCCAATTTTATTTATATATAGTCATATGTGGATTTCATGTTTGGGTTCAGGTGTCCATACTTCTTGACACGAAAGTGTGATCATTAATGCCCCCAGTCTGATGTGCGGTGACCATTGAAGCTAGAAAAGAAATCCGAGTTTAGTTTGACAGAGGAGGCCAGGCACCGTGCACTGACAGCAGGGTATTCAGTCACAGCTCAAAACAAAGTGTGAAAAATGTTCTTTTGTGTTTACAATGGGCACACAGTGGTTGAGAAAAGTCACGATGTTTTTTCCTCTTGAGGTATATACTTTGGGGGAAAAATCTGCTTTAATTACAGAAAGGAAATTAAATTTAGAAATTAATTATTTCTAAATAGCCCTGCTGCTCAGTTTGGAGCTCTGTGTCTGTCCTGCTGTGTGTGACAACCCCAGTGGGTTTTTTGATGCCGATCCCGTACCTGTTCTGGTGATAGGAGGCCTTTGGCCAAAGTAGGAAGTCACACAGTTGACACTCTCTTTGTGGTAAGGCCATTCTGTCCCTGTCTAGTTAAGGTATATTGGAATTGAGCACTTAAAAGTAAAGCTCCATATCAGCAGTAGATGATTTAGAAGCAAGCCATTTGAAATGACAAGAGATTTTAGTTTAATGAACTGTAATTGTTGCCCGCTGTGGGAATAAAAGGGAGAGATATTGATATGTCAAGCAACAGGTACTGAAAGATCCTGAGTTAACTGTATCACAAATAAGTATCCTTTAAAAACAAAGTGAAACCAGATTTATTAGGAAGGGGAGAAGATACTAAGCAGAGTAAAAGAGGGAACTACTTGTACACTATTTCCCCAAAATAGGGCATCCAGAATATGAGGGAAACAGAACAGTTGTATATTGTGCCAGGAAGACCACAAATGAAATTGGCTCATTCGTAATTTTAGTCATATTTTCCAGAATCAAAATTCAAGGAGGAAGTTTATTCCCACCATATGGATTTTTTTTCTTCTGTTGAGTTTTGTCTTCCTTGACAACCACGCAGAAATCACTACAGCAGAGGTGAGTGATACAGGCTTTGTGATGCACCTCATCAGTCATGTTGGACACACCCCACGGCGATTACCATTCTGATTCAGGGCAGGATAAAAAGTTCAGTGCACAATGTGGTATTTTGGGAGGTGATCTGGGAGCATTAACCATACAACTTTGGCAGAAACTGTTTTGTGAATGTGTCAGTGATATCTCAAGTACATGAAAAACCAGCTTTGCCGTCTTTTGATATGAGATTATTTTTTTTTAATTTCTAGAGCATCTACCATTGTAAAGTGGACAAATATTATCCCTGTTTTTCAGCTGTAGAAACTGAAATGCTAAAAGGTTAGGCAACGTTCATAAAGTTACATGATGAGTCATTTTCTGAATCAGGAAATAAACTGGTGGCTCTGATTCCCTTTTCCCTGATTCTACCAGCCCACAGGAGTCATTCAACACTGTTTACAGAAGTGTTTTTTATTGTCTTGCAATGGACACTGAATAGGTTTTTTCAGACTTAAAAATTACAAAATGTGACATATGTTAGGGAGCAGAAATCAACAACACTGAGTCATGCAACAAGTGTTACTGAGTATTGATAGTGTAAAGGAGCCAAAAGTTTTCAGTTCTAATTTAGACTCTACTCATGATTCAAAAATAGGCACATAGTATCTTTTTGCCTCTGGTGAACTATCAATAATAATTCCTACCGTAGGTTTTATAAAAATATATGATGACGTTGCATGTATGTTTTGAGCTGAATGGATAGGAGGACAATATAATTTTTAAAAAAATGATCATACCATTTTCCCCTTTGCTGGTAGAACTTTGGTAAGTTTCTTATGAAAAGTTCTATACAATAGTTTCTAAGTTTAGCATATATGTGTATACTTACTTATAAAGAAGGATGTGCCATATTACTATGCTAAACACTTTCCCGTATATTGTCATATTTAGTCCCTGTGACAACCACTTTCATATTCTTCCTAGTAGGGGGTTGCATTTAACCAAATAACTCAACTCTTTCCCCTAGAGTTTCTTGGTTATCACTCATTGATATTGTTGTCTTCAACACTATGTTTATCTGCCTTCTCCAGAATAGCCCTTTACATGGTCAGAAATCCAAAGCTGGGTCCACAATTGGAATACTTTTCCCAAGGCTGCTCATTTTAAAGGGACTCTACCAAATAACAAAGAAAAAATAAAAAGCACACGCATACAGAAAAGACAAAAAATTACAGAAGCCTTGTTAAACACCGCTGATTTCTGATTCAATTACCGCTAACCAGAACTCAGCCCGAATGAGATTCCAAATGCCATTTTGAAGAATTCACAGTATAGGTCTCATATGCTTATTCTATGTTCCTGGATTTTTTATATTCTAGTTTCTGGACTCGATCCATATGGGAGAAACTATTACATGAGCCACCAGAGAAGCTCCCTCCTACATGTCCTAGCTTTTTGTTCCTCTTGATAGTTAGTGAAGCTTCTTGGTAGATTTCCACCTGCCTCAGTTATCCTAAAAGGAAACAAGAGGCTGTAACCATCTTCAGATCAGTCAAGGACAGCCAGCCTCTGAAGGCCCTTCACCACGCTGGTAGTGAAAATGAGACAGCCTCATGGATAAACTGAGGCAGATGCCAGAGCAGCTTGGTTCCCTACTCATCTGCCCACCACACTACTTCTTCCATGACTGTGGGTTTCTAGACTTGGTTTTAGTCAAGAAAAAGGTTTCCTTTGTAAGCTGATGGTAGTCTCTTCATTTAACAAATGAGAAGAGAAAGAGTAACTCAGAAAGGTGAGTAACTTGCATAGAAAAGCTTGACTTTGGTCCCATTGATGTTGAATGGGAAGGCCCTTCCTTGTGCTGCAGGTAGGCCTGCTCCTGTCAAATAAGTATGTGGCCACTTGGAAGACTGCAGAATGGTCAGGCCTGGGCGGTCCAGTGAGCACGACCAGCAGCTAACTTCCAGAAAGCTCTGAACAAGCCACTCTTTGGTGAGCTTTAGCTTAAAAGATATCTTCAGTGAAGAGCTATCAAGAGTAAGGGAAAATTAACTATAATCTAGCTTTAAAAATTAAAAATTATAATAAAAAAGGACATGATGAGTATGAGACATGTGGTAAAAATAGCATCTCACTTTAAAAAACCCTACATACTAACATCCTACTCTAACTCTTCATCTGACCTTTTCTGAAAATGATAAAAATGTCACATACATCATCAGTTCTCCTTATTTACTACTGCTCTGTTCTATAAAATTTCCTGGAATACTTAAACTGCTGCTCAAAATACAGTTAGGTTCCCACAAGCCTCATCACATTTTCATCAACCAACTAATACATACCCTTGTTTTGTGTATGTTTTGTGTAAAAGCACCTTAGTTAATGTTATTGTCGATTGATTAACATTGAGCTCAGAGCCAACACCCCAATACACCTTGTTTAAACAGAGCTTACCTAACACATATTATCTGCAGAAAGCCCATCAGAACCAGCTTGCACTTGGAAACAGTAGGAAGCTCGTCCTCTCTGTGCTTGGGGTTCCTTTTAAGCATGGAATCCCAGCAAAGAGCAAAAAGGTAAAAAATGTGACACCAAATACACCACAGAAGAGACACTTATTTGTAGTGTGAGAGCTGATAGGAGAAGGCAGAGCAATACTCTGTTCTGCCTCAACTGGGGATGCTTTTTTTGGGTGACTCAGATTTGTTGCTACTCTGCATAGGTCCATGAATTACTACAAAATACTCGAGTATTGATTTTTGGGTTACAAATACATTTTAGTGAGTGGGGAAATTCACAAACGCAGAATCTGCCAACCATGAGAATCAACTATAAATGCAAACAAAGAACACAAAACCAGTTTTAATCCTGTGGCCAGATCCATTCCTATCCGAATTGAGAAATCAATGGCGTTGATCTTTACCCTGGGAACTTTGGTGACCAGTGACTAGTGTAATGATTAACCTGGCTTCAGTCTGTACCACTTCAAATTTAATGACGTATTCTCTACTCAAGTTCTAAGGATAAAACAATCGAAACATAATGAATTTTAAAATCATTATGTCACAAAGTTAAGTCACTCCAAGGAATAACAACAGAAATGTTAGTAACATATGATAGTAGGGCCACAATAAGAGAAGCAAGAGAATTGGAAGATGGTTTTGCACGTCTGCCAGGCTTTCATTTCGACATCACTGTTGCTGTCAGGTCCTCCCACTAGCTGTTTCATACCAAGTGCTGGAATCCCACGCAGTCGACATGATGATCAGTGCTATTAAGTGAAGTGACAGAAAAATAAGTGAGAGAGCAGCAGAGTTATATCTCCAAGTGACTTGAAATTCATACTTGGAAAACAAGTAGTGAAAATCGTGTAACAAGGAAGTTCAGAGCACAGTGAGCACTGGGGAGTTGATAAACGGTAGCCTTCGCAATATAATTTTATGATCACCTGGGTTTTTTTTCTCCATCAAAACTCCATGTAAAATGAACATTGCCAGAAATTATACATTGTGGTCTCTTTCACGGTCTGTGGGTTGTAGCATGCTTGACTTGTCTTGCAGAGGTTTGGTAGCGGTGTAAAGGGTACTATGAGAGTGTAGGTTAAAGGGTTGGTAGGGGAAGGGTAGTGATAAAGTGAAATACATTGTGTGATACAAACTGATTGCCACGTAAGCCAATAATACTTGAAACAGTTCGGATTAGCCCTGGGATTGTCCACTTGGGGTTGCTCAGGGTCTAAGAGGAGATCTGCCTCCCTTCAAGCCCATGAGATTCAAAGTTCAAGAAAATTGAATCCATGTGTAGCAAAGCCATTCTTCTTACAATTTTTAACCAATAAATATTGTGTGGGAGATCAATCCATATGTTTCCAAGTCATTTATGCAAGTTGACTAATTAACATGTTCATTGGTAAGAGCTGCCTGATGTCTTTAAAGTCAGGAAACTATCCTGTGCCAAAAGCAGACAGACTTAAAAACCAAAAGGTCACACACACTAAGTTTGAAATTTTGCAACATCCCAAAATGTAATTATTCTAAAAACACGTAAATGGTTATAAACCGCCCTGCTGATTATCCTATGGTAGAAAATAAGGAATTCTTTTGTTCCCTTTTATTTTTGAAAAATCTTTGCCTATGTGTCTTCCTAAACTTGCCTCCAAGTTATGTTGGACAAGAGCCTAGATTATTAATGACATTTGCAATAAAATCTTGTCAGCTCATAAAAAATGATTAAATTAATGAATGCTTGTGATTTTTTTCTAATTAAAAATAAAGCATAATGATGAAGATACATTTTTGCTTCAATCATATCTTGTTAATTGTAGGAGTTGTAATTATCATTCCCATTTTGTAGATTTAGACATCAAGGTCCAGACAGATTGAGTAGCCTGGGAAAGCGCATCCTAACTGAGTAAGTTAAACTTTGCCTGATACGCTTAACAAATACTTGATGGAAAGCAGGTATAAAGGAGGTAGCTAATAGATTTAGCCCTAATAAAATTCTAGCTCAATGTTAATTTGTTTACCTTTTTTTTGTATGGTAGCAAGAGAATGGGACCTTGGGGAAAAATATGAAAATGAGGAACACTAAAATATTCATAGTGTTTGCACCATAAAGATGACTAAATTTGAAGTCCTACATTCAAATTCTATCTTCCACTTATTATTAGCCCTATGAGCTTGGGCAAGTCATTTGATTTCCCTTAGTAAGTGGGAATAATGAGACCTTAGAGGTTTGTAAAGATAAAATGTCACTAAAGAGTGTTTTGTTAATTAAAATTACCATATGCATGTCAAATAATAATAATTATAAAAATATAGAAACATAGGGAGCTCCTACCTATAATGATACTGAACATCATGGAATTTGAAGTTGTTTTTTGTTTATTGTACTTGTTTAATATTGCACTTTAATTTTTCCTCATTCTTTGGGCGGAATATAAATTTACCAAGCTATAAGATGTACATTATTCAATAAATTATTTTTGAAAAAGGATAAAACTCTTCACCTATGTCCCCACCTGTCATCATTTTTTCAAAAAGATGCTTTACCTTGTTTACTCTAAAGTTAACACTTCCTTACTACCTTAGAAAAGTAGCAATTAATTTAATCAGATAGGCAGTGGCCTTTCAAATCAAAAAATTCCTTCAGGAAAAAAAAAAGGGTGGGAGTGAGACAGAAAGAAAATAAGTTATTCAGTTGGAAACAAGCTGCTACCTGCCAGAACAATCCATGGAAATCTCCCCATTGCTGTGTGCATTGTGTGTGTGCTGTAATTAAAAACGGATTAAAAAGAACTAGAGCATAGCACCTTGATTGCTGTTCGCCTTCACACTCAAGAACAAGAAAGCCACCTTGTTACATTTAGCCGGTGGCATTCAGCTAAGCCCAAGCTGTCTAGCCTGGCCTGTGGGCTAGGAGTCCTTTGACAAAAAGTGGACAGTTAGTTTCCTTCTTTGAGACAGTTCCAATAAAATAGAGGGGGGAAATTAGTTCTTTTTAGCCAGAAATACCATGTGTAAGTAAGGAACTTGAGACACTTTGTCCTCCTTCCTTCTGTTAATATGATGGCCTGAGCTTTAGAATTGGTAATTCTCAATATATTGGTTCTTTTCACACGCCCTATTGAGGTCTCAGATATGATATTTTCATTCTCTCAGAGAACATATGACACGGTGAGAGCCTTGCTAAACTTTAAGTCCTGGGAATTCAAAACCTTTTCCCAGCTGATAAAGTGCTAGTTAACTACCATTTTCCCTAAATAGGAAGGCTACTTCTCTGTTCTTCGTCCCCCTCCCTGCTTCTCCTTTCAAAATGAGTCCCATTGTGTTTACCCAGAAATGGGGCTTTGTGGCAATTAGAAGATTTCAAGGTGGTGGGGCTAATGCACCAGCCGAGCAGGATTCCAGCTTTCCACGGTGACACCCAACTTCCCTTCTCCCCCGCCTCCTTCTCGTCCACCCAGACAACTCTGATCCTACCTCTGTGGTTACTCTGAGAAGGCCACCATTTCGGCTATCAGACAAAATCTTTCTTAAACAAATATTTAGCAACATCAGTTTTACTCTTTAGCAGAGTGAGCCAAGGAAGGGTTTGAGTCTCTTAATCCCCCACAATCCCCCATTGTTAGATGCTGATAGATGGTGGTGGAGGCTTCCGCTGCTGGGGCCCAACCTGAGTGGGGACTGACACTCCATGATCTCAAACCTGAGGTGGCTTGATTGGCTGCTCCTCACATGGGTGACTGTGATTTCTGATTGCCACCCGCTGCAAGTCTCTTCCTCTGTGTGGCAGCAATCCAGGAACATTCCATGAGGGTTACGACATTTTCCTTTTACAATAATGGGCTTTACCTTTCTCTTGGTTCCATGAACTCTTTAAATGTCAACGTGATTCACATGGGAGGAACTGGTCCTACACTCTTCAGTGAAAAGCCTAAAGATATATAAGAGCTTTTCTCCTGTGAAATGGTGTGATGCTTATCTTTTTTAAAATAATGCACTCCGTGCTTATCATCACATTATCAGTTTGCATAGCCAACCAGTCTGTGGATAAAAAGGCATAAGGAATGTACAACATTTGGAGAAATTGTTGTCTATAGCTCTTGCTTTTTTTACCTGCCTTAGAATCTCCTCAACTATTGTGAAGAATACCCCAAGAAAAAGTTAGTTCTCTTTGTCTATCTTTTGGGAGATAGTTCACTAACCATGTCTTCATTTGAGGACAGTTTGCAGCAGTATCAGGCCAAAAGCAACTTGCCTTTCACATAGTCTGACTATATTTCCCACAAACATTAATGTGTAAAAGGTCATCCCTTTGAGATGCCTGTTTACCTCACCTGAAGTCTGAACTACATTTTAGATTACAAAAGAACAAATCAGAATAGATACACACATATGAAAAAGAATAGTGAAATAGTAACACCTTGAGAAAGGACTGTACTAAGCATTTTGATATCCATTCCCAACTCTTTACGGAGAGTTTTGTTTCCTAATACTATCTGGTCCCCTAGCAGGGGCAAACTCCCCCACTTTGTACTTAGATCCCATCCATCCTTGTCTGCTTAGGGATATCATTCAGCAGTTTTTCTCTCTCTTGCCTACATCATCAATAGTCCCATGTCTCCTGGATCTTTCTCATCTATGTACAAACATGCTATTATTCTTTTCCCATCTTAAAAAAAAGTCCTCTTTAGACTTATGGTACTCCAGCTAATGTTCCATTCTTTTTCCCTTTTTAGACAAAGTCCTTGGAAATGTTGAACATTTGCAGCCTCTAACTTCTCCCTCTCTCTTTTTAACTTAATGCAATTGGTCTTTTATCGCCCCCCCGCCCCGCCCCCATGCCAAAAATGACTGTTCTTGTCAAAGTCACAAAAAATCCTCATGTTGCTAAATCCAAAGGCCATTCCCAATCTGTGTTTCACTTAAGCTATTAGTAGCATTTAACACTATTGGATCTGAAATGTGTGAGTTGCAATTAGGATGCACGCTTTCTAGGACCTGCAGCTTCTAGTACCTCTTGTTGGTTGATGACCCCAGATCTGCAGTCCAGACCTGATACTTGGAGGTGTGGATGGGTGAATGAATGACTTTTCTGTTCTACACTTCATCTTAGGTCTTCTACCAATAGCGTTATTAACTGTGAAGGAAAAGTAGGGCATATAGTTATTATGCCTTTGCTCATTTAACTACCTTCAGAATTATGTCCTTGTCACAGCTTCGCTGATAAGATTCTGAAAGGCAGTTTTTTCCAAATGAAGTTCCCTTACTTGCGAAATAAAATACTACAATTTTATCCTCATGCGTCAGAAAGTGAAAGTTGTACTGTATAGCCGGTTGTGCAATTCTGTAAAATTGTAATCTATGAAAGAATGACTTTGATGCCAATAATCAACGATACATTTATAGTACATGCCTAAAGATGTCTAATTAATTTGAATTATTGATCTAAGCAATTTAGTACACAGTGGTTCAGATTAATCAGGTTTATGACCTTTCTGCATCTGTGGCCTCATGAGACAATCACGGATAAAATATTTTCTTCTGCATTTGTTTTCCAGCTTGGCCCCTGCCTCTCCTACCCAGTCTCCTGCTCTGGGCCTGGCACTAAGCCCATGTGATTGACCCGTATTCTAACAACCAGGAAGCATGATGCCCAGCAGGTTCCTAGCCTGTCTGATCCTGCCCCAACGCTTGGTAACCAAGTACTGCTTTACTGATTGCGGTCTACTTTACTCCATGCTTCCTGGTTCCTGATCCTGGCTACGAACTGGTTTCTAAAATATCCCTAAACTTTTGCTCTAGGAAGTGAACTTTCCGTAATAAGAGGACTCTGACAATAAGATTTTAATTTAATTATTAATGCAGGAATAAAACTATTGACCAGAGTTTTCATATGAATTATTTCTGTGGCTATGGATGTCTACATCCGTAACACAGTATCCTATATCTTTGATCATAATAAATGCCCTTTTTTTACCATCTGGAATTTACACTGGGTTTGAGTGACTTAGATTGGCACAGATAATCCCTACATTATAGGAGATTATTACCTGTGACCTAATGTACTTGTTTCCTGGTTAAGAATGAGTCAGCAGGAAGAGTATGAGTAGGGATGTGAGGAAAGGAATCTATATTTCTGTGTACAGAGTAATTTATTGTTATGTGATAGTTTGATATAACAACCACTTAATAAATGTAAGGAGATTTCTTTTCTCATTAAGCAACAAGACTAACAAGAAGAAGGGAGTGGAGGAGAAAGAGATGTAGAAAAGGAAGGAGGAAGGGGGGAAGGAGGGAGGGAAAAAGAGGGAAGACAGGAGAAACTGATGGAGGAAGAAAAAGATAGAAATCATTTTCTTTTCATAAGACCCATTAATAAAATATTACAGACAATTTGAAAATTTATTTAAAGAATTTAGTATTCTCCCCATAGAGATTGTTTAACTCCAGTGATTCCTAATGAAGTACCAACTAAAAATTAACTTGAACTTGTTGCATAGAGCGGCATAAACTGAAAGAAATTGATTAAGCTCCTAAGAACTCATAATATGTTAAAGAAATCACATCAGGCTTTGAGTACAAGTCCTGCTTTATGAAGGTTTTCAAAAAGGATTGATTATTGTGGTCAGAATAAAATAATATTGTAGGCATTATTTTCTTACTGGTTCTGGTTGCTGGTAAACTGTATAACCTTAGCTATCTACCATGCTCTTATTTACAGTTATGAAACACACAAATCCTGTAACTTATTTTATACAAATTTGGGGTACTTTTGAAGCACTACATTTATGATAACATAACTATTAGTGGCAGTAATGCCAGAGAAGTTCCTCATTTAAAGAAAAAATCTTTACTAACATCTACTGACAATACATACGTGTAACAAAATCTAAGATCACATATGGCACTTGTTGATGTGCATGTATCAGAATTCTCAGAAGAGAAGCCAGCGTTTGACTCAGCAGAAAGATTGATCCCTAGTGCTGGATCCTCCCATTTGGAATAATGTTCCAGACAGTTTGTACTGCCACTCCCTATGCTGAATAAATACATGAATTCTGTTTTAATTATGTGTCATTCTTTACTTAATGCGAAATTCCCAGATGTGTAGGATAAGAAGTCTTTGAGAGTTATTTTAGGGGAATCAAGGATTAGACACAATAGCTGAATTCTTGGAAAACTAGCCATGTGCCTAATTTTTCTCATGGTAAACCCATCATGGTCCCTGTAATAGACAGCTGATGCTGCAAAAAAAATTAAAAAAAGGTTAGACCAAAGAAATACTTGCTCAAAATAGGCCTAAACTATACATTAATTTCAGGCTTCAAGCATCTGCTTGCCAGGGTTAAGTTTGCCTGCAGATGGGGAGGAAATGCTGGCTTGGTAGTGGTTAAGTAAACTCATCATTTCTAGTTCTATGAAATGTGGAAGGATCTAGGATCAATCAAAATGTTATGTTACCAAATGCTCGTGTGTGTTTGTGTGTGCCCGCATGGGCAAATCTTGATAAAACTTGAATCTGAATTAGCAGACTTTCCTGTCAGTATCTAAAACATTATATTCTATGAGCTATACTTATAGTAGTTCTCTCTTCTCAGTCTTGGAATAATTGCTCATATTGAATACCCAGTGAAGAAGATATATCTAGACTCCTGGTAATGATGTAATAACTTCTTGGTTACTCCAGAATGTGGTGGCCCTTGTTTGAATAGGCTCAAGTCTGTACTACGCAGATTTTCAGGTGTCTATTGAGTTTCATGGTGTTTTGGATGCCTTCCTGAAAAGAATCTGTTCTTCCAAAACAGAGCTTCAGCAATAATGTGCCTAGATTAATCTGTCATCGCCGCATCAACACTCTTTGCAGCAAAAAGTTCAGAAATTCAGTTTTCCTGGCTTCTGAACAACCCCATGGGTACGGAACAGAAAGGCAGCCTGGCTGAGGCCCCTAGGTCACGTATTGCTAAAAAGAAGCACAAGTGTATCAGACAAACTAAAATCCAAGAAAATGAAAATTGTTTTGAACGAAACACATCTTGAAGAGTTTCTGAAGAATAACACAGAGCTCTGTCATCAACAAGGTGTAAGTCATTCATAATTAGGGTTCTGTGCGAGATGACTCATGTCTCTTGGATAAATGAACATAAAAGCAATTAGCAGGGTGTGAGTTATTTGGTTTCTAAATGTCCTGACAGTTATGACAACCAAAGTTATATTTTTATCTGTCCAATGCTGGTTTAATGTATTCAGCATTAAATTAACCTTTTTTTTCTTAGAGTCAGTCAGAAACTTTTTTTTTAAGCCTTCTTTTAAATACTTATGATTACACTTTCTGTTTAAGGAAAGAGAACATGACAAAATGATGGGATTCCAATAAGAAGCCACCAAATTGGATGTGCCATCCCAGTGAGCATGCCCAACATAATGTGGAACTTCACGTCTCATGATGGACAGCCAAATACCTGCTCAGCGTACACCGCACACATGAGGGACTGGGAGCTGGTAAATTTAATTACTCTGAATTCTGCAAAGGACACTTCACACACTCAAGGCTGTCTCATTTCCTTGCTCAAGTGAAATTTATAGCCTAAGATGCACACACTGACACAGGCAGAGAGAACTGAGGACCATGAAGAGATTAAGAAATTAATCATATCCTAGTGATTTATTCCTTGAGTTTATCTGAGTGTTTACATAACAGCATAGGAGGCAGCTAGAGCACTGTTTAAAAGGAAGGTCTTCGCAGTATGACCGAACAAGGTCCAAATACTGGCCCTGTGAATTTCTAGTTGGATAACCTCTAGTCATTTAATTTAACACTTCCCTCCCATGCCTCAGTTTCTCACCCAGTAGAGCTATTGTGAGAATTAAAGGCAACAATGCTTCCTAGATCAAAAAGTTCTTGAAGAGTATCCCTGTTCAGCAGTCTTATTCACTGGTAAATCTCTGGTATCCAGCGTAGTATCTAACACATAGTAGATGTTAGGTCAATAATTATGCAAAATGTTTACCATAGTCCCTGGCACAAAGTAAGTAAATATGATGATAATGATGATGATTGCATTTTTATTAAGAACCCCTTTAATTGTTTCCCAATGCAATTATGGCCCTATATGGTTTGACTCATTTCTATGAAACTTCGTCTTGAATTAACCTTCTACGCTTGAGCCTGTAGCCACACTTTTCTTCTTCACTATCTTAAGTAAACCAAACTATTTCCTACACTGGGATGTTTTCACATATTCCTTTGTTTGTGTTCTTGCTTTTCCCATTCTGCATCTAGTTTTTCCCAACATTCAGTGCTTCTGATCAAGAGCTATGTGGGGCCCACCACCAGATGCTTTGCTGTGAAACCACAGAAGCAATACCCAAGAAGGACCATAAACGTCCCATAGCTTTCTACCTTAGCCTACACCATGGTCCACACCAGCACATGTTCATGCTTAGCTTCCTGAAAACTGCACTGGTTTACTCATGCCAAAACTGGTCAGATACTTCTTTCTGATAATTTTCAGAATTTTATCACCTCAAGTTCTTCCATAACTGTATAAAGTGTAATTCTATAACAAGTTCTTTATTCTATAACATTGTAGTTACTCTGCAACCCTGATAAAACACTAATTGCTGAAGTCATTTGTAATGGAGGCTTTAACAATCCAGGGCAATTGAAAAATAAGATGGGTATCTGGAATTGGTTCTCTGCTCTTATTAGATTGGAAGGCCAGGGATAAAAGAGACACCAATAACCTACTGACAGATATTTACATGTTTACTTTTGATACCTGTACCAAGTACCTATGTGAGGCAAAACTTTAGGAAGATCGAGGTTTTGCTATGGAACATGTATAATGGAATAGATAACTAGCCTTCAACTGTACTAAACAACTTGGGGGGAAAATTATATGTTTGGAGTTTTAAATTCCCAGCTAAGGAAATTGGGTTAGGCTGGAAGGAAACAACATTGACTCAAGTTGCATTTGTTAAAAAGGATGCACTATGCAGAGATGCTGGGTTCATGGAGACACCTTGAGCAGTGAAGAAAGGGTCTAAAATTTGATTGACTGGCTGATCGGAACCTAGACCCAGAGTTAACTACATCAAATAAAATGATAATGCTACAGCTTTCTCAGTTTCTGGTAGAGAAGGTATCCAAAGGCTTAGGGCGATTGGCATGCTAGAGTAGGTTTATTATCTAAGTCCTGCTCACATGCCCCTTAACCTTGGAAAGGTCCAGAGGACATTCCCTATCCCAAGACTGTACAAGGCTGCATGAAATATATTCATGAGGAAAGTCCTGGCATCTTTGCAGAGCTATATGGTGGATATTCTCTACAGGGCAGGAATGATAGGGAAATGCTTGCTATAAAACTAAACTCCTGGGACTCAGTGGGGATGATGGGAATTACTGGATGGCAACAGATAAGTGACTGCATGTAATTACCAAAGACAATGTGGTTATGAGGAGCACATGGGCAGTAGAGACAAGGTAGTGATTAGGGTGACTTAACCAACATAGATCTTTGCTATTAGCCAGATATAATGCTGACCCTTAAACCTGAACTTGATTCACAGCTACTAAAGTTTTATTTAATAAAGTAGAGAAGCTCTAGGTCTTGTGAATAGAAGTCTTATTTGAGTCACCACAACAGAGAGTTATGATCAGTCCTTCAAACAATTCCCAGACTTAAGCCAGTTAATAGACTTTGTTCCTTGAACAAAGGGGAGTCCAGATTCCTTTGAGGAAGAACTTTGCTCTATAGCCCAAAATTTATAGGGTATTCTCCTTCCTAGCATTCTTCAGTGGGAGCTGAGGATACTCACCAGCATGAATATTCATTGGGAAAGGGTAAATAATCAGATTGTTTAGGGATTACTAGACACTGTCTCTGAAATGACATTAATTCCTGGAAACTCAAACATTACTATGGTTTACCACTCAGAACAGGAGCTTAGGGAGGTCAGGTAATTGATGGAATGTTGGCTTGGGCCTAGAGTGTCCCCAAATGCAATAGGCTCAGCGTGCCCACAAACGCTCCCTGTGAAATCCCACCCCCCACCCCGGTTCAGGATTTATAGTTAGAATGGATGTACTCAACACATTTTGGAATCCTCACATTGGCTATTATGGCAGGAAAGGGCCACGTGGAAGCCACTGCGACTGGCTCTGCATACAAACGTATTAAACCACGAGCAATACTGCATTCTCAGAGGGACTGCAGAGATTAATGCCACCACCAAGTACTTGAAATACTCGGAGGTGCTGATTCCTACCATATTCCCATTCAACTTGTCTATTTGTTCTGTGCAGAAGACAGATGAATCTTGACAAGTAACAGGAGATGATAATAAATGTAATTAGCTGGTGACTGCAATTGTGGCTGCAATTCCAGATGTGATTTTTGTTGCTGGAGTAAACATGCACACCCCCGGGCTCCTGTACATACAGATATCAACCTGGCAAATGCTGTACTCTCTGATGATACATTCTGTTGAAGCAGGTGATTTGACAGAATGCTGAAGTGGCCCTTTGAAGGCTCAGTTATAGCACCAGCAGGGACACACTGCCAGCCTGTGGAAATGTCTTTGATGATGTAGTATATGCTCTAAGTCACCAACAAATGTTGCTCTTTTTTCCCATAGCCAGGATTCTGGGCTCTGGAGCCAAAGCCTGGAAATGTGAATGACTCCTCTTACTTAAGAGTAAAATTTTTATTCCATCTCCACATCTTTGGGCCTTGCTTGGCCTAGAGATCTTTGTTCCTAGGGGACAAATGCTTCCCATAGGAAGCAGAACAATGGTTTCATGAAACTAGAAGTTGAAAATGCCACTTTTTCACCTTGGGCTCCTAAAGCCAGTGAACAAGAAGGGATAAAATAGGGTTATGCTATACTAGCTGAAGTGATTGGTCATAAACAGCAAGGAAGACTGGGGGTCTGCACCCAAAGTGGGTAAAGATGTATCTGGAATTCAGAAGATCCCTTGTGAATACCCTAGTACTTCTATCTCATGATAACAATTAATGACAAAATACAACAATCTAATACAGACAAGATTGTCTATAGTCCAGACCCCTCCTCCCATTTCCCCCAAATAAAATGTGTTAATAGTAGTTAACATTGTATATCAGGTTATGAATTTAAATTAGAAGATATCAATAGGGGACTCAGAAGACAAATGGATATAATCCAACTAAGGACAAAGTGATTTTGTATTCTCTTTGGGAGGGAGGTTTAGCATGTTTTCGGTTGGATAAGAGATGGTTGCATTATCTTAGATGGAAGCATGGTTTTACTGTTATATTTACTTAGGAATTAAATGGTTAAAGATAATTATATATACATACTTATGACAAATAATAGGTCATGGTAATTTTATACTGTCAGGTCGGTAATTTGAAAGTATATTTGTGTATGTTTTAAATTAGGATTGGCTACTGGAAACATTTTATGCAAAACCTGGGAGGCAGAAGTGAAGTAGTATTATACTCAGTAGGTTGTTGCTTGAAGGTGATAAAGAACAGATGAAGGTGCCAAGAGGTTCAAGTTTGTCCCTATCTTGTCCCACTCTGAGTCTCTTCTACCTAAATGCCTAATCTCTTCCTAGACACAGATTGACAAGTAGGGCAGGCTCCTTGAAGGCATGATCTAGGTGTTCTTCGTTGCTAAGTCACAGGGCCGGCCAGTCAATAAGGGCTTGTTGATTTTCTTCCAAATGATTACCTTTATATATTTTTCTTTCTATTGTCATCTATTAATGTGCTAAGAATTCAATTAATTGTGGACTGGAAAGAATCAGAGATTTTAATTCTCTTATTTTACAGACAAACAGAGGTTTAGTATTTCCTCAAATTTAAACAACTGGTTTATGAAAGAAAACAGAAATTGAATTCAGATCTCTTGGCCCCTAGGCCCTTGTGCTGTCTTCCCCACTATGTGGCTCAACTGCAATAGAAACAACTTGCCTTTGTAAGGTAATTATACATTTCAACATGTCACATATGTTATCTTACTTAATCCTTTCAACAGCTCTCTGAGGTTAGTGGGACAATTATTTCACTTTTCAAATAAAGTAGTAGAGAAAAAAATAACTCAAGTTACTTATCCAAGGTGTATATTTTCCATGTAAAAATAAAACAATTGTTCTTACATTTTTAAAAGGATATCATGAAACTGACTTGTATTTTCTTTTGTCTTGCATGTGGCTGAATTTGTAGAGTGTGTGAATTAGTGCATTTGCAAACCATAGACTAAGAATTGCTGATTTCACTACATTCATGATGCATATGTGTCATCAAAGAACCCGCCTGACTCTGGTGGCCAGTGTAGATGGCAAGGACAGTGACAGTCATTATTGGGAAAGAGTTTTGTAATGAGCAATTACAAGATTGTTGAGTGTCCTGTTGGACTGAGCGTTGTCTGGCGGGTAGACGATCTCTGCGGCTCGTCTGATTCTATGGAGGTGTGAACATTTGGCCGTCTTTGGTGTGTTTACTTAGCAACTCTGCAGAGATGCGGGTGTTTCATGTCCATACCGAAGCAAATACCACATTTTGCCATGTATAATGTGCATTTTTGCCCAAATTTTTGAGGGAAAATTCAGGATGTGCATTATACATGGGTAGTACTAATTCTGTATCTATACAAATGTTTTTAATTATTTTATTTATGCTAATGCATTAAAAGTATAACCTTATAAAGCAATAATGATATCCATGTGTTCCAAAATAAATGTTAAAATTCCTTTATAATACAAAAAACAGGTATCTAAGTATAAATAAATAAAAAATTGAGTTAAAAAATTAAAACGAAGGCTTTTTTTTCCTGGAAGTTTGGGCCAAAAACATGAGTGTGCTTTACACAGAGCAAAATATGATAAATCTTCCTTTGCAAGTAGGAAAACTTTTATACTCAAATTGTCCTTATTTCTAGGTTAGAAAGAGCTGGGTAACTTTGAGCGGGTGTCCTAAACTAAAAACCTGTGTTATAAGAAGTGCTGTTTCTGCTGGAGACTGTTGTTTTGTGGGACATCAGTAAAATTGACAACTTCCTCAAATATTTCACTTTCAAAAATGGCTGCATTAAAACGACAGACAGTGTGATATGAGGAAAAGAATGTCCATAAAAAGAACTGAACCCTACTTCTGGGCCTGTGTTCCACTGGCTACTTGACCTTCTTTTTTTTAAATATATTTTATTGATTATGCTATTACAGTTGTCCTATTATCCCCCCTTCATTCCCCTCCACCCTGCACACCCTCTCCCACCCACATTCCCCCCTTTAGTCCATGTCCATGTGTCATAAGTTCTTT
>CM052541.1:16687379-16876310 GCA_028533065.1 Trachops cirrhosus
TTTTTTTTTTTTTTTTTTTTTTTGGTCTTGTCAAGCTCCTGTAGTGAGGGGCGGGGCCTTAGGAGTTCACCAGAGCGGGGCACCCCAGTTGCTGGGTTGTGATGCTGTATGTGGGGTCGGGGTCCGAGAAGGAACAGTGGCGCTTGCTCTGCTCTCTGTAGGACCTCAGGCCCTTCTGCTGCTTTCCACAAGCTAACTGGACCCCTCTGGCACCAATTCTGGTGTGGGTGGCCTGTGCACCCCGTGGGACCTTCCTTTTCAGTCAGTGCCCCAAAGCTCTATTTCCTGGTGCTGGGACCCTGAGTTGGGCGCAGTGCCTTGCTTCACAGTGGCCGTATCGCTGGGTCTGCCGGTCACCACCCCCTGGCTGGGGCCCACCAGCCACCGCCGCTTGTGCGCCCAGGGTCTGCCTGGTGCAGACTTGCATACCACCCTGGTTGCTCAGCCCTCTGCGTCGCTCGCCCGGCTGGACTCCGCCCTTCCTACCGGTCTGGATGAACATGTCTATTTTTAAATCCTTGGGTGTCCAACTTCCATACACTTCAATTTTCTGTCAGTTCTGGTTGTTATCTTGTTTCTATATTGTTGTTGTCCCTATCTTGGTTGTGCGAGGAGGCACAGTGTGTCTACCTATGCCTCCATCTTGGCCGGAAGTCTCTACTTGACCTTCTGATACACACTTAACCACAGAGCCTCCAGTCCTTCATCGGTGCTATGAAATTAGGACTCTCGTCCTCACAGGGCTGTCCTTTGGACTTAATGTGATTTTGCATTTAGAAGCATTTCACAAACTGTATGAAAATGAAAGATATTACCACATCAGGACCTGCTTTATACACTTTCATCTCACCCAGTACTTTTCCTTCTTAGACCTTAAACCAATGTAGAAATAGTAAACTTTGTGGTATTTGTGCCATGTTTAATGTTTGCCTCAATCTCTGTGTTATAGACTCTGTGGTAGCAGAGACCATGTTTGTCTCCCCCCCTTGCTTCTTTCCTTTCTCTCTCTCTCTTTCCCTCGCTCCCTTTTTCCCTTCCTTCCTTCCTTTATTTCTTTTTCATTAGTTTTCTATTACCTAGCAAAATACCTAGCACTTAGTATCTGTTCAATAAATAATTGAGTAAGAAAGTTAGTGAATGAATAAATGAATGAATGATTGAATAGAATCAGGTTGCTTTTACCTCTGTGTCCCTGTCCTCCTACCTCCCCACCCCCACCCCACAATGCTTTTCTGAGTAGTGATGTACAAGTCAACTGAAACAGGTGAAAGAGTTTCTTTAGGAAAACAGAAATCATCACATTCCCCAGACTGATTTCTTGGGGGTTGAGAATCTTCCCCCCACCCCACTGGGGTCAGAGAAATTCCATTAGGGCAACAGGACCATAATCCACCAAAGCCTCCAGACCTCAGCTGGGCAGTAAAACACCAGATTTGCTCAGTCTTGCAGCCTAATGGATTTCTGGAGAGTCAGAGGCATCTTCCTTCAGAACTTCTTTTCTTTAGGGCCAGTCAGAAAATTTAGAAAAGCTATCATCTTTCAGCCTGTCAAGCAAACAGCCTCATTTGAAGCACAGACTTCATTGTCCTTTTATTATAACAACAAACATTTAAGTACCAATAGGATAATGGGATCATTTGCATTAACAAATCAAACCCAACCAAACCAAAAACCCAAAATGTTTTTCTTTCCCTGGGTTCATTTTGATGGAATGTATTTTGTGGTGAACTAATCTATACTCTACCTGGCATCTTTGAAAACAAGTTTGATCCTTAGTTTTCCTCTGACATCCTTTCACTGCATTCCTGTGAGTGTATAAGCATCTTTCTCTGTACTTCGCATTAAGGGAATATAGTCAATTCTAAAATTAAATAATAAAGAGGCTACAAGCCAAGTTCTAGCTCCAGGTGGTTAAATCTTAAAAATATTAAATTTTATTTTCATATTTTTAAAAAGAGGAAGTAATAACTTTATGAGTTCTAAGACACAGTGAGGATATCTTGAGAAGTGTTCCAAGCTTAAAATTTTGCTTAAAACGCATCTCTTTCTCTCGCAAAAGGAAAACTCACCTGGTTTTTCTTCAGTTGGATGTGCCATCAATCTGGTGGTAGGAAGAAAGTTAATTGGGAGAGGTCGTTGGAACGAAATGTGAGAGAGTGCCAGAGAAAGAAACGTGAGGGAATGTAATCACCATTACTCTGATTCCCTGCTCCCTCCTCCCTTTCCTTTGGCTGTAGGATTCAGGCAGATTTAATCAGCCCTGTTTGTGGTTTTTATTCATTCTGTCACCAGATGGTGCCACACTTATGATGGTTCTGTGTGTAGCCCTCCTCTCCTGGCAATCCAAGAGCTGTGGTCTTTCTGAAACTCACCGTTAAGAGCATGACAAAGCTACTGAGTAGAAGCTGGGTTTTTATTTCCCATCAGACTGTCTATATTCATGCCTCTCTTTGCAGTATAGTGTTGTTGTTTTTTTATGTTCAATCCTCTAAGGCAGTTTCCTTTTATTTTGTTCCAATGTATTATTAAGTATTGCTTTATGATTAAAAAATATTTAAGAATTTTTTCAAACTGTAATATGTCTTCTTTAATTTTTGCACCCTGATCAGATATAGTTTAATAGAAAATGTCAAACTGAAATTTATGTCATATTGGATGTGTCACAGGAATTTTGATAATCTCTATCTCCATAGTTATTAGGGACAAATGTGGGAAAATATAAAACTTGCATAAGGTAAATGGCATGTGGGAGTTTATTAGGACTATCAAAGCTTCTTCTAAGGAGTCATATTAGTTTTGTTGACATCATAGAATATCGAGTATGCTCATTCGAAGAAATATAACTCTAAAATAAATAAAATTAAACAAAACAACCCAAGCTGCAAAGAGAATACTGTACTAAAAATAAATTATGTGATTTTGATGTAATGCACATAAGGAAAAATACTACATCAAGGAACACTTTGGTCTCTGGATTCCGCAGTCTAATATTCTGATTCCTTTGTTAAAACTATAAACCATAAGCAATGACCACAAGTCCCAAATGTTTTCGGTCAATTCTTATTTCAGATATGAGGCCCCACAGTCTCTTAGGCATATACATTTATAATCCGAAAGCCACCTATCACCATTCTATTTTCCACCCAAAAGCCTCTCGACAAAGCATTTTCCTTTATTGCTTTACATTTTCTCTTGTTTTTTTTTCCTCTCTTTTTCTCAGCAAGGATTGTGTATACCTGCTACAACACAGCTCTTGCATTTCTATTCACTATAACTGATTTTTCCGACTACATAGTATTTTTCCCTTTGTATTTCATGGCCTTAAAGAACTCTAAAGAAAAGCATGCATAGCAATAGCTTAGGCTGTGTTAGAACTTCCCTTTCTTAACATAGAATATCGCCTGCCTTTCTTCCTACATTCTAGCCGCCGAACACTCAGTCCTAAATAAAATCCCTCTGTGGACACCCTGTTGCAGTAGCTGCATTTTAATTTCATTTTTATGTGTAGTAATCCAATTTCAGTGAATTCTGAATTTGAAAAAGATAGGAAATATCCATTGGGCCACTTCTTTTTGTGAAAACTTTGATCACATTGAGTCCATATAGAGAAGGTGGGTATAATGCAAGACATGGTAACTTCTCCTTAATCTTCCTCCTTAGGGAGGAGGGTGGTTCCTGTGAGCAAGCATTCTTTCTAAGGTCATGACCTATTCTATGATAACCTGTATAACATTGCAGTATGAGAACTTCCCTTTCATAACATAGATTAAGCTACATCAATGGCTAGTGAAGGAAACATCAAACCTTGAGTGTATTTTAAATATGTATTAACTGATGATTACATTACCAAGTTCCCATTTAAGGGTAAGGGAAAAAAGGAACAACGAATTTTAAAACCCCTTTCAGGACACATTATTTTTAATCTTCTTCAATTGAATAAAATGGCAAAAGAAAGCGTGATATAGCTGTCTATGGATTAATTCAAAAGTAACAAGAGTGAATCTGTGTTTGGTAGAATTAAATAATGTACAAAAATTATTCATGTGGGAAATTATTGTAACACATCATTGAACATGGCTTAAGGCATTAGACAGTTCCAGAAGCGTTAATGAAATAGGTGACCTGTTGATAGAAGCGAGAAAAAAGTTATAGAGCACGTAAGTCCCTTAATGACTTTTTGTCGTCTTGACATATTACTCTAAGTAGTATGTGTGTGGGGGGATGTCCTTCTGACATTGGAAAATTTTTTGAGAACCTAGGTATTACTGAATAGTAGCTTCTCTTGTGGGCTCCTTAATGAAGGCCCACTTAGGCCAGTAAGATTACATGAGGTCACACCATACGGGGAGGCCCAGAAGAATGAAATAAGTCCAAATAATTTATTTATTCCAAAACTATCAGTTACAAGTTGGACAAATAGTGAATAAGGCCATAGTCCTGCAGCCCTGGCCTGGTAGCTCAGTTGGTTAGACCATCATGATACAGCAAGGTTGAGGGTTCAATCCCAGGCCAGGGTACATATATAAAACAACCCATGAATGCATAAAACAAGTGCAATAACAAATTGATGTTTCTCTCTCTCTCTGAAATCAATCAATAAAAATAAATAAATTTTTTTAAAGAAAGGCCATGGCCCTATAATAAGTATAAATTAAATCATCACTCTAGAAAAAATGGCAGGTTCTAACCTCTTAAATTTCACCAAACAAGATTATGGGAAACAGGAGAGGGATGAGTTGAGGCTGCTGCTAGTGTAGTTTAAAACCTAGTTTTATGATGTTCTAGTTATTCATTCATTATCTGATATTTTTTAATAAAAGTAGATACTTGCTGATCTAACTTTATGTGATCATTTTATTTTAAAAAATATATTTCTCTTCCTGACTTGAAGCTATATCATGAGAATGTTTGCCAGTGTTTTACATACAAAGATCAAGTTTCTCTAGCACATTTTTAGGTGCAACCTTGCTTCCATAGATGTACGAAAATTTGTTAACAGTAAAGTATACATGCTAGAAGAGATTATATCTATATCTATATATATGCATACACACATAAATGTTTTAAAAGTTGAATAATACTACTGAATTTATAATAAAAAACAGAAGAACACTGACACATCCAATTCCATGTCACTTCCTTGGACCCTGTGGCAACCATCTGCAACACTGGTTGCTGTACATTCTAGTACTTAATTCTATATTTCCACGTAACATGCTTTATTAGTATTTCTTGATTCTTTAATTTTAAATATTACCTATGAATTTCCAGTTATTAAAGATGAGAATTTAGCTCTGTACACCTCTCTCCTGCCACTGCTGCCACATCCCTCAAAATGCACTCATATACTTTCTACTGCTTCCTATTCTGCCAGTAAAGATATCCACCATTTGGAGTTAAATAAATATTCAGATCTTATATTATTGGCATTATATTAGGCAAATATTATTCAGAGATGATCAATAGAGTGATAATTGCATTTTGCTTCTTATACAGCTTTTTGTTTTTCCTCGAGTTTATATTTGTCTTTGTTTTTGTTTGGTTTCATATATACTAACAATTAATTAATCTCCTAACTTTCTGTCAAAGCTAAAATGATCTATTTAAAAAAATTAAGTTTTATTCTATTATTTGGGCTATGCCTTTTAGAATCTTGTTTTATCTATTATAATCTGTGGTTTTCATTTCTAGGCCTTCAATGCCACTATCATCTTAAGGCTCTTTTTAATTAATATCCCAAGATTTTTCTTCACCTTTTCTTGGTTTCTTCCTCATAGTGGTAGAAAATATGATCAAATAACTTCCTGAGAAATATTGATAAGAGAGTAATGTCTTAAGTCTATGTCTGAAAATGCTTCTATTCTACTCTCACACTTGATTGATAGTTGATTTGAGTATAGACTTATAGATTGGAAATAATTTTTATTCAAAATTTTGGATTAATTGTGCTACTGTCTTCTAGCCTCCACTGCTCTGCTAAGAAGTTTTTCATATGTGCTGATTGTTTTTTCTGCCTCTGAAAGCTTTTAGGATTTTCTCTTGCTACATCGTGTTCTGGAATTTTACAGAAATTCTCTTTTTATAGATCTTTTTCAAGTCCTTGTATAAGATATTGGGAGTCATATCAATCGGGGAATTAGCATTATTTACTTCGGGTAAATTTTCTACAGTTTTACCTTATTCTCTCTCTTTAAACTCCAATTTTTGAAATTTATATCTCTTAGACTTTTAATCTAATTTTCTTACATTTTCCTCTAACTTTGTTTCTATGAACTTTTAATTTTTGAAATCATGTTTTTCATTTTCTAATATTTCTATCATGATATGTGATTGTTGCCTTTAAAAATGTAGGATCTTGTTCTTGTTTCATGAATATAATGGCTAATAATTTTGTATGTTTTAAAATCCTATTTCATCTATGTTTTTTCATTTTGTTTTGAATTTTTCTTTTTAATATGTGAGACTTTTCTCAATGTTTAATGATTCTTTGATGTTTATTTGTGTTGATTAACATGAAATTGTAATTTTTTTATAGGTTAAAATGGTTGAGTATTAAAATTTCATATAGTTTAGTTTATGGTAAGTTTTTTAAAAGCTGAATCACTAGATGCAGACTGGGGGGTGTTGAAAGTTGGATTGTTTAGTTTGGAGACTCTTATTCAATGCTCTTGGCACTTTTCTTTTCCCCTCCCTTATGCCTGATTCCTTAAATACAAAGTGTGTCCTGTGAAACTTCTGCAGAATGCACATCTCCATTCCACTGCTGGAATAAAAAATGAGTCAGTCACCTGAGAAACCAATAAGGGGAGAGGATACAAATATATAATTTTTCATTTAAAAACTCAACTAATCTTATTTTCCACTGTGCTCTGCAATTTTAGAAGTACCCAAAGTGGATCATTTCCTAAGCTTTCAAAACATCATCTTGCTTCTTCTTCCCCTTGTCTGCCCTCATCCTTGGATTTTGATGAGTCCAAAATAATAACTGACTAGTTATTATTCATCAATTCACTTTCCAAAATTTTGATTTCTATTGTTTCTTCTGTCTCTTCACCTTTTTTGGTGGGCTGTTGCATGTTTTAGGTTGTTCACCTTGGGGAAGGGGCAGAAGTAAATGCATGTGCTCAATCTCCAAAGTTTGGGGTTAAAAATTGAGATCACTTATTTTCACCACTCATTTTGTGGAAACACAAAAATCTCAGAAAAACGGCTTGGCCAAATCATTGAGACTTCAGTTACAGAGCCAGTAGTAGACTCTAGATCCCTGATTCTAAGTATAATTTCTGCTACAACAGTATCTCTCATTATAGATCTATGTCTTTTCTCTTCATTATACAAATGTTTAGATGCTTTTCAAGAACCTTACCTCTACTTCCTTAAATAATTCAATAGCCACAAGACTACAGCAATTTTATTCCTTGGTTCACTCTATACAGTGCTTTTCCTGTCCCCATGTGTATGTGTTCCCCACTAGTGAAGGGAGAAGTATTTAAATTTTCACAAGTTGTGCAGTTAAATGTAGACAGTTATTATATTTATATATGGTGCTAACATCTGTAACATAGAGAAGAGGTTTGTTCTGGGTTGGAAATGACTAGTGCTTTCCATTTTAAACAATCATAAGAGCAGAACACATGATCTTCTCACCCCTATCTCATTCTACCATATTTTTATTATAATAATGACTTTATAGTTTATTGAAAGAATACAAATTCCATAATTTAAAATTGATCAGTACAGAAAAGTATAAAGAAAACTAGCAACAAATTATTGGAAACACCAAAACCCAGGTGTAACCACTGTTACCATTTTGTAAACCTAATTCCAGGTGTCCTTCCTACTTATATGTTGAGAGGAAGGGGATTTGTCAAAATAATATTTAATTGCACTTGGAAGAAATTTAATAGAAAAAAGGAAGTCAGATTAAAATGGTAGGTTATTGAACTTTAGATAAACAGAGCTTCATCATATAAAAAAACCATTAATGAAGATGGAGCTCTTTTAACTTCACATCTCAATTTCACTCAGTATAAAATAACTGCCTGTTATAAAAGATACTCATCCTGTTTAGAAACCTTTGAAAATGGTTAAAAATTGTGGACTTTGACATCAAAATGCTTTATTCACATCCTATCTCTATCACTCAATAGCTGTATAAATTTTGGTATATTTCTTTTTTAAAAAGATTTTATTTATTTATTTTTTTAGAGAGGGGAAGGGGAGGGAGAAAGAGAGGGAGGGAAGTCAATGTGTGGTTGCCTCTTGCACCCCATCCTGGGGACCTGGCCTGCAACCCAGGCATGTGCCCTAGACCGGGAATCGAACGAGCGACCCTTTGATTTGCAGGCTGGCATTCAATCACTGAGCCACACCAGCTAGGGCTTAGGCATATTTCCTAAGCTGTCCATGCCTCAGTTTCCTCAACTGTATTACAGCAATAATGGCAGGTACCTCAAAAGTACTTGGTGAGGCTTGAGTTGTTAGATCACTTAAGGAAAACCGAAGAGTCCTCTGCAAGTGTTAGATATTATTGTTCACTCTTGCCTTTCAAACTCCTTTAGTCTAATTCTTTCTGGTTATATTATTTTTCATTTATCATATGTGTATAATATTTATATTCTATTTTGTAACATTCATTTTGCCAGTTTTTAGTTTGGAGATCTATGTGTAAATTCATTAAATATGTATAAGCAATTCTTTTGCTGCAGCTTCTTTATTTCTGAGGTTTTTTTACATATTTTATAGAAGGCTGGTTGCTCTAAACCCCTACATGGCTTATTATCCCTCTCCAACCTAATGGATAAATTAATCTCAATAATCTAGCTCTTGGCATCTGCCGCCCTGTCTGTCAACCTGCTGTATTTTCACTCCATGCTCTCCATGTCCTCCGTTTCAAACATGTTATCCTTCCATGCCAGACGCTTTACAACCTTTACACCTTGGCATATGTCACCTTTGTTTGGAATACCATTTATCTGCAGCCTGCTTGGAACATATCTACATAACTTGCAATATAAATTTTCTCCACTTTAATAAGTGGTATCACAGTCCTTCCAATCACTCAGTCCTATAATGCAGGAGTTATCCCTGATTTGTCTTTCTACCTCATATCCCATAACTAATCCATCAATGAGTTCTATCACCTCACCTTAATACTACAGACTAAATCCAACTACTTTTCTTATTATTCACTCCTGTGATCCTGGTACTAGCCATCATGTTTTGCATTGATACCCCCAGAGATTCCTAAATGACATCCAGTCCTCTAAACTTGCCCCTTGCAGACTCCTCTTTACTCAACCAAAACAAGTCTCATCTTGCCTCTTTTGCAAACTTGTATTGGTTTAATGAGAATTCTGAGGTTTTTCCAGTGTTATTTTTACTGGATGGTGTATAAAATATTTTTAACCTCATAATATATATATATATAGTAAGTATGTAGTAAAGGTTGAGATAATCTTAGAGAATGAGTTTCTTTATTATCTAACAAAAATGTTTGTTTTCTAATGAAGTAATATTATTGTCCTTTTTGATACTAGAAATCAACTTTTTTACTTTTATTTCTAAAATAGAAGGTATATTTTAAGAACAAATATTTATTTACTTACGAAGTTTTGAAAATTTGCAACCGATGAATCAATGACTGTGAGTTGGGAGATATACTTTAGATTCATAGATGTGTGAGTCATTTTATGTCATTACATTTCTGGGGTTCATTTGCATTTAAAAATTGTGTTGTCTTTGTCTTTTATGAAATAAAGACTGCCTTTTTCTATTAAACCTAAGATTTCTCCTAGAGCAATTTCTTCTGATATTTTGAAATGATGAAAGAAGAAGGAAGAAAGAAAAAAAGTAAGAAAAAAGAAAAGGGAGGAAAAGAAAGAAAAAAATATCTAATGAATACAAAAATTCTCACCACTGAAACTAAAGAAATAGGTTATACTCTACTAATAATAATACTTTTCCTAGCATTACTATCAATAATAATTGCAACAACAGCCATTTATTGAACATTCTGTATGTGCCAGCTTTAGAAAAAAATTTTTATAAGAACTTTGCCTTTTAACATCCATGCTACAAGATGTGAAGTAATTTGCACTGGGTCACCCAACTAGTAGGTGACATTGCCAAAGCATTAACCCTGGTCTCCTAACCTGACGTTCTGACACTATCTGACACTCTTTCACAGTATCTCTCATCATTAAATAATGAATAAAAATGCAAAAATACCCTTCAAAGTTGAGTTAAGCAACTGGAAATATTTGTGGTTATAGTGTTTGTTTCCTTCATTGAAAAATAGATTGTGTTTCACAGTTTTAAATCACAACAATTCCATTAGCATTCAGCTTGTGCTGTGAAAGGGTTTGGATCTTTGCCATAAAATACCCTTTAAAGTGAAATTTGGCCAAGTTGTAGCCTAGGAGCAATAGTGGGGCAGAATTGATCTACTAAAATGAAATTGCCAGACTTGAGTGGTCTAGCAACCATAATGCATTATGCTGACTCCATAGATTCCAAAGTTCTTTTCAATACCACTAAAGCACTAATTTTTTATGTTCAGAGATGTTCACAAACAGTTTACCTAATTTCTTTCACTTATTTTGGAAGCATGCAACAATAGCAGCTTATAAACTACAGCTAGGAGATGCTTACTTCACATCCCCCACCCTGTACCCAATCTAAATTTACAGGAAGTTTAAGTAGTCAATACGTAGCTTGAAGTGTAGTTTTCAGAATTAATGCCTTACTTGGCAATTTAGGGCTCTTGGTTGTAAGTGATAAAAGTAAAAAAGAGCTTGGGCACAGAATCAATTTGCCTCGGGTTAAGCCTGGATCCGGATAATCTAATGACGTTGTTAGGGACCAGACTCAGTTTAGCTCTCAGCTTTGTTTCCTTTGTTTTCTTAGTTCCTAAGCAGGCAATAGTCAAATGGTGGCAAAGGTGGAAGATACTCTGCGTTTATCTTAGTGACATCATAAAAGAAAAAGATCTTCTGTCCTTGTCACTTTGGCCAATGTTCCTGAGATGACTACCATTAGCTCTTTTTGTGATATGTACCCATCCCTGAGTAGCTACCAGGGACGGGAGGTGGAATGCCCTGAACAGCCACTTGAGTCTAGCAATCTCATTTGAACTGATCAGTTATGCTCCACCATTGCCCCCAGGCAACATCTCGGCCAAATTTCACCCTAAAGGGCATCCACCCATTGCTGAGGCCGAGGACTTGAGTCAGCCCCACTCAGACCGCATGGCAGGGAAGTGGGAGAGGTGTCCCTGTCACTAGAAGGGGGACAAAACAAAAGAAACCTGGTACATCTGGATATTTTTTCAAGTGACAGAGAGATATGGTAATCTGTTATTGACATCTCACTTTACTGACATGAAATCTACTTTATCCTAATTTATTTCAGTGCAACTTTTCCATATTTGGGCATATTTAGGTCCTAACCCAAGTCTGGATTTCATATTGTTTCCCTTGGCAATAATTAGAAAGAAAACTTAAACGTCAAAATAAAAAATGGAGATAAAGTTAGCTATAAAGCAAGAATTGAGCTGTTGAGGATAAACTTAGGAAACATGAAAAGCTATATCTCATGTTAAAGATCTTCCAGCTTCAGTTCCAAGTGGCATGTCAAGAAGACTGTTTACGTCTGCTTTGGAGTGACTTTATAGCAGCTAGAACAATCATTTTGTGCCTCCTTATTAAGATGGAATTTAAAAAATTCAGAACTCAGTGACATTTTTCCAATCACAAGTATCAAAGTCATTCTCTGTCTCCAGGACTATAGGAGATGAGGGTAAATAACTGTAAATCATAATATCAGAAAGGTATTAAACATTTAATCGAAGGAATAGATATAGAGAGCACATTTTAGTATTCATACTATATGTAGCCAAGAAACGTTTATCAATGAGTGTCTGGTTGAAATTGTAGAGAAGAAAAGGTAAATTCCTCAATGTTGTAATGAAGAGTGAAATGCAAATAAAAATGAATTATACAGTGTTTACTATTATCCAGGAGTAACAACAGTATCTAACTTGTAGGGCTGATATGAGGATCAAATGAAATGATAATGTGCCATGCTGGGCTCAGAGAAAGTCTGCAATAATTGTTAGGTATTACATAAAATGTAAATGTCCTTCCATTAACTTTCATTTTAATTATAGTAAAAAAAAAGTTGTTAATAGCTTTCATAAGTTCACTTATGACCTTGCTGCCTGGCCTTGATTTTTTCCAGAAGGTATTGATTTTCTCAACCATGAGTTTTCCAAGCAAATAGTTTTCATGCGCCAAGTCAGGAAAGCCAATGTGGACAGTGCATTCGGTGCCTTCCATGGACTGCGAGGGAAAACTGTAGGTACGTTTAGACTGAGAGGGCCTCAGAGGAAACTGGCTCTCAGCGTAGCCACAGGGCCTTGGGAACAGTGAAAGAGAGGGAGGGTTGGGCTCTGTGATGCCGAGTTCTGCTCAGATTCCAGTGTGCAGCCTAGAAGAGCCAGTCTGCCAGCTCCTGGGAGGCTTAAGCCCATTGACAGAGCTGCAGTGGGTGCCTAGGGAAGCCTCTATATATACAGAAAGCACAGTTAGCAGCCTCCTATTCTCTCAGCCTCCACGCCAGTCCTTTCTTAATTTTGTCTCCTAATCTCTTTAAGATGCACTTTCTGTTAGTCCTGATTGATGGACTGCTTAGGCAAGAAGAGGTAGTCTGGGTTTTCTGTTCTCCCCATTTCTCTCCTTCCATATCCCATCAAACCTTTCATTCTTCCTCCTGCATATTCTAAGCATCCCCCTGCTTTCCATCCTTACTTTCATGACTAAGTTGTAGACACTGTCAACTCCTGGGACTATTGCGGGGGACATTTTATTGTCTCTCTACTTCTGCACTCTTTGCAAAGGTTTCCGGAACACAGAGCAACCAGATATAATCTTCATCAAAGGTAAAGTTGGCATTTCATTTCTCTGTTCAGCGTTCCTCAGGGGCCACCCCTTCACCTACAGGACAAAATTTACAATCCTTTTTGTGGCCTTCAAGGATCTCAGTGATGTCTCCTGCCAACGGGCCCTCCCGGGAGGATGGATCTTTAACTTCCAGCCATCTAAATTATGTGTAATTCCCTGAATTGTTCACGCACTCCACCTCTGAATTTACATCTGACTTCCACCTTTTTAAGACCTTCTCCTCCTTCTGCATTCCCATAAAACTCTTTGCTATTCTCGTTTCAGTTTGCGTGTGTGAGAAACCTTCCTGACACTGATGGTCTTTAATTAATTTACTCATTTATGATTTTGTTCAGTATTGACTGAGTCCCTAATATGCGCTGAGCCCTTAAATGATCTTTCTGTTACTCCCATTGAAGGTTTCCTCCAATTGTGCCATACTTTTTTTTTTTGTTTTATACCTCTTTTAAAATATACTTGAAGACACAAAAGATGAGAGGTATGTCTTTTAATCTAATTCCTGCAGCATGGAAGAGTACCTGGCACATAGCAGGTATATACTCTAATAACTGTTGGATGAAGGAGCTTGGAAGAATAGGAAAACTGAAGAGGCAATTTGGTTATTGTCGGAAAATGGAGATCATCTTAACAGATATTACCTGTCCTATGATCCTGCCTAAAACCAACCCACATTTTCCTTGCCTGTCCCACTTCCGAGGAGTACTGGGCAGTCACACTAGGTGGTGGTTGTTTTGGACTGGCCCCTTCCTTCCATTTCTCCACCTGCTGCTGTGTGCCATAGCTACTTGCTCCAGCTGATGGTACTGCCCACTTAATACTCAGAAGAGTGCATCGGGAGGAACCCCTATTAGTAAACAGAAATTTGCAATAAAATAATATCAGAAGACATTGAGTAATAGTGTACAGACCCACAGAAATTTTGAGCCATATATCTCTTTCTATTCTAGGAAACCCTGTTCTTAAGCCACTTTTTGCATCATTACTTTGCCTTCCCACAGCTAATGAGTAGGCAACTGGTTGTCACAAAGAGTAATTCTTTTCCTGATGAACTGGATACTTTAGGAGATAGGCATGCTGGCATGCAATGGAAATCGTGCAATATATTACATAGGCTTGTTTCCAAAATATTCTCTTGGTTGACTTTATTTTGAAGGAATTTTGTGGAATTCTGAAGTACATGTGAAACTTTACATGGTAATTTCATTCATTTCACAGCGATGGTTATGCACTTTTGTTTTTCTGGTAATATTGGTATAGTTCCAAAACATAATTACTATACTGTATTTTGAATGACTGCAGAATGAATTTTAAAAATGACTGTGGTATCTTATGCTATTTATATAACACACTAATGTGCTCTTATTATGGCATTATGGACAATAAAAATATCGAATTCATGAATAAAGTGGATAAAGAAACAAAATTATATTTTACTATCATACTACTATACTAACCACCATGCCAGAGACAGCACATGCTGTCTCTTTTAATGCTTTTTATATTAAAGTATAATGACATTGTATTAGTTTTACGTATACAACATGACATAATGATTTGATATTTGTATATATTGTGAAATGATTAACACAATAAATCTAGTTAACATGTGTCATCATATATAGTTGCAAATTTTTTTTCTTGTAACAAGAACTGTTAAGATCTGCTTTCCTAGTAACTTTCAAATATGCAACAGAATGTGATTTACTGTGGTCACCATGCTGTGCATTAGGTCTCATGACATTTATTTTATAACTGGAAACCTGTACCTCTTGACACCTTTGCACATTTCACTCATCCTCGCATCCCTCATTCAATCCTAACAATTGTTGGCATTCTCTCCATTTTACATAATAAATGGTTATATCTCTATTACAAATCATGAAGAAACTGGTCTTTACAAGGGTTGAGAAGCTAAATAAGACTCATTCTTTCTCTCAAAGGCCTTCTAATTCTACATTCAGAAACAACAACCTTAGGGGATCCTTAGAAAACCTTCTAACCATCCCCATTCTCCTCTCCTGAGTCAAACAAAGGCTGGGGCCTGCGGGCAGAGCTGGCCTTTCGAGTGTCAGCGACATGCTGGGACAAGAAGGACTAATGCTGTACTTTCATTCCTGGGGGCTGGATGGGGGCTTGGAGATTGGCTGGGAGAGTGCACTTGTGTTCTCAGGAGGAGCTGGGTGGCAAGGTTCTGAGAACCCCCGAGATGAAGGTTGGTATCAACCTGCCTAAGTGAGTGTGGTCTACTAGGCCCTCATGGAAATGGGGACCCGCTGAACAAGTGACTGAGTTCACATTCCTCTGGAGCCTGGGGAGCTGAGAGTGTTCCCCCAGGCAGCCCACTGGCGGACCAGCAGACATTCTGGCTGTGCTGTGAACCTGTGGGGTCAGTGAGAGTTGTGCTTTAGATAACAGATGGGACTGCAGCAACTTCAAGTACTCTGAAGCTTGCTTGAGTCCTAATGAATAGACGTATGAAAATAACAAAACACCGATAGGGACCCAGCTTCCAGGGATAAGAAGAATAAGGAAAACTCAGGACAGGTGTCCTGCTGAAACCCAAAGGGATAAAGATGACAGACAGACAAATAGCAACTTGAACAACTATCAAACACCTAATAGCATTTAAGGAGACTTACTACAATACAAAAAGGCTTTCTACTTAAAAAAAAAATGATTGGCAAACTGTATATATATAATCAGTGGATGACATGAAGACTGGAAGAATGTTGAGATCTAAATCTGAATGAGTGACTTTCAAGATTGGAGGAAGAAATGCTATAAAGCACAGAGCAAATAACATAGGAGATTAAAATCATAAGGAAACAAGATTTGGGGCAGGGTGGTGAGTAAAAAACAAAATAATTTGTAGACTTGATATTAGGATTCCCTTTGTGAATAATTGACATTATAGCAGAAGAAAAGACACAGGCAGGTTGGAGAAGGTTGCAGCGGTGCCCAGGTAGGGGTGAGAAGAAGGATGGAGTGCAGTGAATGGTAAAAAGTGACTTCCTTGGAAAGTGGCATGAAATAATCCTATTTACAGATAATTTTATATGTGAGTGTATATGAAGGTATACAACTTTGTGTTTATCTATTATTTATTGGAAAAGTTAATTTCTAAAGAGTTTTGAGTGGCCATATATAATGTTAACTTGAAAAAAGGACCCAGAATAATGTGTAGAATATGGTGCTATTTTGATTTTAAAAAATCAAATTGAAGTGTGTATGTGTGTGCAAATGTATGTGTCAATGTGTATGTACGGGAGTGGTATGTGTGAAGGTGTGTATAGGTTTGTATATAGAAGAGAAAATTTGAGAAGAGAGAAATTGCTTTTGTAGTCTTCATATCACTTTAACAGGAACCTAAACAACAAAACAAACAAACAAGAAAAATATAACCAAAGGCACTGAAATAGAGAACAGGCTGACAATGACGAAAGGGGAGAGGGGAGGGAATTTCAGGGGAGAAGGGAAGGGTTTACAGGAACAAATATAGAGGACACATGGATAAAACTAGGGGGGTTGGAAAGGGGAGGGAGGAGGGAGGAATGGGTGGGTGGGCTGGAATGGGAATAAAGGATAGAAACTGTACTGAATAAACTAAAATAAAAAAATTAAAAAAAATTCTTCATATCGCTTAACTTGTTAGCAGTCATGTATTGCTTTTGTAATTTGGAAAACCGCACATGAATAAAATAGAATAAAACAGTTCAGTGTGCTAGTATCTGGGGTAATCTACAGTAGGAATGAGATCCAATGTGTCACAGAGATAATATTTTGGGGTGTGTTAACTCAGTGCATTTTTATCCTCAGAAACTGCTAACTGCAGTTATGCAATGAGCTCCCCGATGAAGAGTCGCACCAGAAAACGCAGGTTGCGGGTAGTGGTCCTCATTGTGAGAGACAAGCAGGTGTCCCCTCCACAGTGACAGCTGCACCGTGAGCCTTGTGCCATGAAGAAGGAGAAGTGATGCAGGGAAGTAAGTCCCACAGTAGGCTGAAAGTCACCTGCAGGGAGCATTTTGGAAAATTGTGGGCCTCTTTTGTTATCGTTGTCACACGATACTCTGAGGCCATGTTTTGTATTTAATGAGTAGAGCCCAGGGATTCCAGACAGCTAGAGTGAATGACCCAGTTCACCGAAATAAAGGAGATTCCTAAGCCACGGGCAGATAAAAAACTTATTTAAAGTTAACTGAGCCTGGAACCTAACTCCATCTGCCATAAAAACAGAAAGTATTATTTGCCCAGTTTACTATGCACTAAATTTTCTATAAATACACTACAGTATAAATTGTAAGAAATCATATATTATTTCACTTGCAAGCTTATTGAGATTTGGCCACTCTTTCAGAATGCCATCAACAAGCACTCATGGAGTTCGAGTCTCCAGTGTCACATTTATAAGTCACATTCAGGTGATTCACATGCAGACTTAACCATCAGACCAATTCAGTATGTCTTTCCTTATAGTTATAAAAAAGCACTTGTTTTCATTTTGAGATTCATAAAGAATAAATTACTTTGCTTTTTTCCCTTTTATTACAGCTAGAATATTATATGGATTTTTCGATGTTATGTGAGGAGAGTTATATTAGCTATGATTTTCATTTCAGAATAGCTAAAGCAGTGACAAAAATTATTATTAAAAGGGTATATAGGGTATTAAAGACATATAAAAGGAGAATGGTGGCAGCCCACAGAGTGTGGGGATGAGAAGCAAGCGGAGAGAAAGGCAAGAAGGTGCCGGAGTCCTCAGCTTCCTCCACTTCGGGGCTCGCACGCTCTATGCAGCAGGCCATGTGAACATCCAGACAGGTGGGGTACCTGGCTCACCGTGTCAGTGGCAGGCGTCTCTGGGTGTACGGAGGGGAAGCTGCCACTGTCTACAACCCTCACAACCAGCATGGCCCAGGAGCTAGGGAGCTGCAGCGGTGATAGGAGATGGATAGAGAAGCCTGAGGTAGCACTTCTGCTTCTCTGTTTCCTACACAGGGAATCCAGAAGTTCCTACACTCCAGACTGAGGAAAAAGGAGCCACTGAGAGAAGCGGTTAACAAGCAGAGGGCTAATTTTAGAGCAAAGAGGAGCAGCAGGCCAGGAAGCTGAGACAGAGTCTAGCAGCGGGTACCACCTGTCAGCCCCAGCAAAAGGCAGGTGGGTCCACACAACTCATTCACCAATCCAAAAAGCAGAACAAATGAGCTACTCTGAAGCCAGCACCTGTGAAAATGCAAAGAAAAACACTAGGATCAGGCACCCATTCTCCCCTTCTGCCACGGTCACAGGGTCACACGAATCTAAATGCTAAGAGGAGGAGAATGTGAGACTGGGTATTTTACCTGGAGACACTAAATATTTACATGAAAACACTGCTTTAAGATACTGGGCTGAATTGAGCTGCCCAGAGGATTAGGTCTAATTTTGCCATTCTGTCTCATGCAAAATCAGATCAGCTATTATCAAAATTCAAAATCTACATGGACTTTACTATGTAAATGTAGTAAAAGTGAAATTACAACCTAGCTATAAGTCTTCTAAGGCATTATTTTTATTATGACACAAGGAAGATTTTAGAAGGAGGAGGGTTCTGGCACTGGCAGCGAAGGGAGAGCCTCTCCAGGTTGGGACGGAGCAGAGAAAGGGGAATTTCCAGGCGTGAGCCAAGTTTTCCACTTGACAGTTTTGCCTTGGGCCTATCCTGTTTATCTTTATCTGGGCTCAGAGAACTAGAAACTGAGGTTAGAATCTGCTGCAGAAAAAGGGGGAGAGAGGATACAGTTTTGGGGAGGTGTTTTCTTCCCAAATTCTTCTTTCTGCATGAGCTTTGTTTCCCAAATATAGTTCTAAGAAGTTTATGAGTTTCTTTAAAATCTTCTCCTTTTATATGTCTTTAATACTTTCTCATTTTATTATCTCTTGTTTTCTCCTTTCCCGCTCTAAGCATTCTTATCTTTATTGATTTTGAACTTTAGCCACTCTGCATTTTGTGGAAGATGGAAAGAGTTTTAAGAGTGAGTCAATAAATTCGGTGCTGGGACAGAAGAAGACATTTAACAGAGGGTTACGGTCAAGCTACTTGCCCAAATTCTCAATGTACCATACAAGAAATTTGGTTTAGGTTGTGAATAAAGATGTTTAATGATTTTAGGAAAGCATGTGTCTGCATAGGAATATACACATTCAAAGGAAGGGTTTCATTTAGTCATCCAACAATATTTGTTCACAATTAACACTGCTAGCTGCTGGTGGCATAGCAGTGAAAAAAAACAATATTGTCCTGGTCTCGCGAGGCTTTCATTTTATGTGCAGATGAGAAACAATAAACAAACAAATAAATACATAAGGAAGTAAATAATATGTTATGTATTAGGTGGTATTAAGAAAAACAAAAGCAGTTAACAGATTAAATGGTGACTACCAAGGAGGGAGATGGGGTAGAATTTTTTAAAGAAGTCCTCTTCTGGAAGGAGACATTTAGAAAGAGACCTAAACGAAGTGGTGACCCAACAATTCTGATATCTATCTGTCTATCTATCTATCTATCTATCTATCTTTAATACTCACCTGAGGATATGTTTATTGATTTTACAGAGAGAGAAAGGGGGAGAGAGACAGAAATACATATATATATTTATATATATAATATATTATATATATAAATATATATAATATATTATGTATATATATATATATATATAGAGAGAGAGAGAGAGAGAGAAACATCAGTGTGAGAAAGAAACATCAATCGGTTGCCTCCTATCCCCGCCCAGACCAGGGATTGAACCCCTAACCTAGGTGTGTACCCTGACTGGGGATGGAACCTGCAAGCTTTTGGTGTATAGGATGATACTCCAACAAACTGAGCCACACCAGTCAGGGCTAACCACTCTAATATTTACAGCAGTGCCTTTTCAGAAAGAACAACAAGTACAAAGGCCCTGAGGCAGAAAAGAGTATACCTGGGTATTCTCAGAGATCAAAGAGTCTATGTGGCTGAAGCAGAGGGACCAAAGAAGGGAGTAGTTAGTGAGTAAGTTAGTGAGCAATAGTCACGTGAAGACAGAACCTTAGAAAACACTGGCTGGCCTTTTCTATTTCTCTGCAATATAGGATGACACAGAGTTTTGTTGAGCAGAGCAGTGAAATAACCTTACAGTTTTACCAATCCATGTGGCTGCTGTGTTGAGAATACATTAAGGAAACATCTAGAAGTTAGGAGGACATTGAGATGGGAACAGAATGGGGATAGATATTTTAGAAGCTGAGAATATGAAATATTTCAAGTAGGAAGTGGTGGTCAACTATGTTAAATGCTGCCCCGGGCGCATGTAAGCTTGTCCACTGAATCTGCAGTGAAGACACAGTTGACCAGAACAGCTTCGCGGAGCTCGGGCTGAAAGACTGTAGCACTTTCAGGAAAATAAAGAAAATGGAGACATTAGGATAGACAGAATTTTTTAAGCAGTTTTGTGTAGAAGAGCAGAAAAGGAAAAGTGAAAAGAGATATAAAGGATGGCAATGTGAAATCAAAGGAAGTTTGTTTTGATTTGTTTGTTTTAAGATGGGAGTTTACAGCATAACTGGATGTTGATTATACCATAGATAAGGGATAAGTGGTGATTCAAGACAGGCTGAGACATTTACAGAAACAAAGACCTTGAGTAAGTTGAGTGGGAATGGGGTCCAGTGGATAGTCCCTAAAAAAGTTATATAAAGGAGTTTATTTTCTTTTTGGCTTTCTTGGGGTATGATTGACAAATAGGATTTGTATATATTTAAGTTGTATGACTTAATGTTTTGACATATGTATGCATTGTGGAGTGATCACTACATTCAAACTAGTTAGCACACCTACCACCTCATGGAGTCACTGTTTTCTGTGTATGATGAGAACACAAGTTCTACCCTCTTAGCAAATTTCAAGGACGCAGTACAGTGTCGTTAACTATAGTCACCATACTGCCCATTAGGTCTCCAGAACTTAACGTTGTGCATAACAGAAACTTTGTACCCTTTAACTATCATCTCCCCATTTCTCCCAACTGCTGGCAATCTTCATTCTACTCAATGACTCTATGAGTTTCACTATTTTAAATTGCACATATAAGTGAGATCATGCAGTATTTGTCTTTCTGTGTCTGGCTTATTTCCCTCAGCATAAGATCCATCCATGTTGCCACAAATGGTGAGATCTCCTTCCTTTTTATGGCTGAACGATATTCCTTTATATGTATGTGTATACACATATATGTGCATGCATTATGTGTACACATGTGATATTCCTTTATGTGTGGGCAGATGCTTACATAGTTTCTATAGCTTTGCTGTTGCCTATAATACTACAACAAACATGGGAATGCAAGTATCTCTTTGAGATAAATGATTGCATTTCCTTTGCATATACACCCAGAAGTGAGATTGCTGGACCATATGGTGGTACTAATTTTAATACTTTGAGGAACCTCCACATTGTTTTCCACCAATAGTGTATAAGTGCTCTCTTTCTCCACCTCCTTTCCAACACTTGTTATCACCTTATCTTTTTGATAATAGCCATTCTAAGCAGGTGTGAGGTGATGGGTCAACTTTGGGCATGAGTACAACCATTGCAACAGGAAGGAAAGCAAAGCACTTGGTAGAGATACGGTGAAGCATGCATTGGGTAGTGAGAACATATGGATATACTTTTCTGATTTCTGCTACTCCAGCAGTAATAAAATAAGGGTATCCGCTGAAGTGCAGAAGAGCAGAAAGTATATTGGAAATTTTGAGAAGAGAGGATAAGTGACAAAACAGTCATTTGGGACAGTGGCAAGGTCGCCTGAACTGGGATAGACATTAGGACTGGTGAGGGCACCAGGCGCTCACTGCAGGTGTTGTCAGAGGTGTTAAGTGAGGCAGGTCAGCATGGCCATGTGTTTTGTCGAATCATGTTCAGCTTCTCAGAGTCAAGCACAGAATAAGCAGAAGGTGTATACAACCAGGGCGGAGTTTTTATCAGGAGTAAAGGGGTAGAGGGAGCACTGTTGTCAGGGGATTGTGTGAGGAGCGATTATAATGATGGGCCATCTCTTTCGTGCTAGGTTAGGAGGGAAGTGAGTGTGTGAAGAGGATGGAAGGCAAAAAGTGAGAGGATCAGTCTCTGGATGATTTTATTGATTTTAGACTGAAGTGTTTGGTTGGCATATGACAGGGCTTAACTAGAAATAAATAAAAAGAGGGGATCACAAAGTGGGGCATTGCAAATAGAAGTTGATATCTGTGATTGATGGTACAATAAGGTCTAGGATACGACCTGGGAGCAGGTGGTGAGGGAGGTGAGGAAAAGATCGCTGAGCGTGAGGTCAAAGCACTGAGCGCCAGGATATATTGAGAGGATTCTGCACAGTGTGAGTTCCATCGAAATCACTCAGGATGACTGGAGAGTGTTCGTGGTGGAGAGTCAATGAGCTACCTGCTAATTTTTTCCCTGAATGTCTGCACATGCTGACGCAAGGTTGGGCGGGGAGGGGGGGCGCGCAGAGAGCTACGATGGAGGTCACCTATGGCCTGAGCTTCAAAGGAGCTGGGACGGTTTCATTAAAGGATGCAGGTGGGACTGGTTTTGGAAGTACCAACAGAAACAAAGGAGAACATTCGCCCCACACTGTAGGTTCGTGGGATATAAGAGAAACAATACCACCTTTTTTGAAGATACAGGGGATGCAGCATTCACAAGGGCACAATTTTTAGAGCAGGAAAGTGAAGGAAGCATTTTAAAGAAGCATTTGAGAATTCCAAGAATTATGTTGAGGAGTTATCAGGAATTTCAGAGGGCTTGCTGCATGGACTTGAGGGAGAAGGGGAGGGTGGAAGGTTGCTCCCAATCAGGGGATGAGCGTTCGGGTAACAACAGATTGACCGTGCACTTGGAGGTGACTGGGGTAAACGGGAATGTTGGGCATGACGGGATTAGTCCAGAAATGAGATTGTGTTATCTGCAGAAAGGAATAGTCATTCTCCTCATCAGTTCAGGAAATATCCAAGAAAGAAGAAAAGGTGAGAAGAAGGGTTTCTGAGAGTAGGTGATAGAAACACCGAAAAAGAAAGGTTTGGATTTACCCCACAGGCCCACCTACCTCAGAGAGCCTCATTTTTAGCACTGCAACTTACCACCGGTACCCTGTAGTTCAAAATAAAACAAAACAGAAAACTGCACCAGAATTATGACGAGCACTGCATTATCAGCAATTATTGAGTACTTATTGTGCAAAGCCATTCACATACATTATGTCATTTAACTTTATAAACAACACTGCATGTACTTCTAATCTTTCACAGTTAAAAAACAAAACAGGGTCAGAAAAGATTTGAACTTCGAGTTCTCTTTCTAATCCAAAGTTAACAGTGAATGATAATGAGAGTGGGGCGTTTCGGAAGCTTTGAGGGTGAAGATGGAAAGTCTGCTTCCAGGTGTAATTCAATTCCACAGATATCAAGTGTCCATACTTCAGCATGGCACTAAGCCCTGGGATATGAAAGATTATTAAAACTTTTAATAATCTAGCTCCAAATCTACTGCATAGAATTTGTAAACCAAGATAGGGAGGGAAAAAGAAAAAGCCTGTGTCCAGAGAGTAGTATAGAGGAAGAAAGACTAGGCCTGAGTATCATTAGGGATTTAAGGGACCAGAGTTTTCCAGGCAGGCAAAGATCGTGCCTCCTTCTATATAAAAGGGACCAACATAATTAAAGCACAGGTGAATTATCTTGAATTGGAAGACATACCCAACATTTTGTAAGATTGGGGGGGAATATAAGAATTAGTGAAGATATAATCAATGTAATAGGGTAGGGCCAATGATAAAATTTACTAAATAAAGATTGTCCCTTGGATTTTAAAGTTTCATAGTTTTTCTCATATGAACAGATACTCTACTAACAAAAAAAGTCAAAGTTTCTGGCAATAGTTTGTCTTATCTCAAATAATCACAGCTATGTCCTATCCCCATTATACAACTGAGAAGAAAAGACACAGAAATCCAAATGTACTTGATCCCAGAGTTCATGTGCTCTATGCCTCCCACAAAAGAGGATTCCAAAGCCATCCTATAAAAAGTGGGTCATGTGGCCAAGTTGGAACCAGTGCCAAGAGAAAAGAACCTGGAAAATAAAAACCAAAACATATAAATCACATAATAAGACAGAGGATTTTATAGGTAAAAATGCCGATTGCAGAACTTTTTCATTCAGCATTTATGTCAGTACAAAGAATATAAAAGGTTTGAGCACCATCTACATTTTGAGTTAGAAACAGACTATTTGTAAAATAATTTGCCTATTCATTATTTCACAAATGTATATTGTTTTAGAAGTTAACATGTACTAGAAAAAACAAATGCATCAATCCTCTGTCCCCCAAAAACTTTTAACACACATTAGAGAAATATGTACTAGACAATGTGCTGGTTTACATAAAATTCATATAAAAATGAACAAGACAGAATCCCTGCCCTGCAGGAATTCACAGTCCAGTAAAGGAGACACAATGAAATGAGGAACTGATGTTTGGAAAGTGCTCTGAGAGCGCACAGGGAAAAGCCCTTAGCTGGAGGGCCACCCCGTAACAGAAGATAAATGTGTTGCCCAGAACAGAGCAGATGCTCTTAAACTCCACTGCTGTAAGTGTTGCCCAACAGATGTCAGTGGAAGGGAGATTCCCTGGCTAATTTTTGGTTTCTGACTTGGGGCTAAAGTGGAGGAGGCGAGACCTGGATATATTTATGGTCTCCCACTGCCCTGGGTGATTCCTCTGAAGAGACACCTTTAAGAAGGATGAGTTAAGGCAGTAGTGTTTAACCACAGGCACACATCAGACCCATCTGGGGAGCCTGGACTAGAGAGCTACTTGGGCTCCGTTCCTATTCCTTTGAACTAGGATCTCTGGAGGTGGGTTTCATGCATTATTGTTTTTCAAATACTGCCCAGGGGATGCTGATGGTCTGCCAGGATGGAAAGCCACTGAGGTAAGGGATCTGCGTGTGGGGCTGCATGCAGCAAAGGAGGCAAGGAAAGCGTGCAAGTGAGAAGGGATGCAAGGAAGCACCACACTGTGTCATTGCAGTGGCCTCTCAAAAAGGAGCAAGTTTGTGGTCACCTTAAATGTCACAGATACATCAACACAGTCACTGGATTTCAGTATTATAAGGTAGTTGGTGACGCTGAAGAGAGGGGATTCAGAAGATGGTGGGGCAGAAACCTGATTATAAATGGATTGAGGGCTCAGTGGAGAGGAAGTGGGGAGAGAGAGAGTACAGATTGTTTCAAAAACTTGCTTTAAAAGGAAGAGGGGGAAGGTGAAAGTTTGAGAACAAATTAGAATTGGTCAAGAAGGGAGAGTTGTTACATAGGAAATCACTCCTGCTGACTAAGCTGGGGAAGGGGGCTGAGACGGATGAGTGGTGTTGAAAAATGAGTGGGTGGTTTATAAAAGCTGGGGAGGGTGGGGCTGAGTTAACGGAGAGGTACAAAGGCCTGCTCAGTGCATGAAGGTCATTGCCTTGGCGGGAGACTTGAAAATGAACCAAAACACAACTTCATTCATGAGGTCTGGGTATAGAAGCCAACACTGGACAAATGATTTTTTTTCATTGGCGAATTTTGGGACAAGAAGAGCAGACAGATGTTAGTACTATCAGTGTTCCTTTCCTTGTAATATTAAGTACCACAGGAATGACATCAGAAGTGGTCTTTCCAGAGCCAGTGCAAGAAGAAAGGGGAAATATTACACGGAGGAAGGGGCAGTTACTAAATATTAGGCCTAAGGAAGAGAATAAAGTGTGTGAAAATGAAATTGAATGGCAATGGTGCTAAGACCACAAACATGTCAGTTAAGGGGGACAGTGACCAGTTTAACTGCAGTAGAAGGTTTGAGTGTAGAAGAGAAGAAACAGGTGAGGCCCGATCGTGAAGGCTTTTGGCGCTAGGATAGGAAAACACAGACTGAATCCTATGAGTGGAGAAGAGCCGCTGTTTGCTCTTTATCATGGAAAATGGTGTGCAAAGTTGCATTTTAACGAGTTTCCTTTCAAAGCCACCTATACAGTGTGACTGGATTTTATATGTTGAGCTTCTCTAGTCATTTACTCTCCCATTCCCCACAATCATTGTTACTTATCATCTTGTGCTCCTGCTTTTACCACTATCATCATAGATGTGTCTCAATCCTCCTTCCCTCTGCCCTCTCTGCCTCACTCCATAACTATGGGAATTTCCACATCCCTCGATGTTTCTCCTGCATCCATTCCTATTGATCGAGATGTTCTTTTTCTTTGCTCTTTAAACTCTTCCTTCATCCATCCCTCTAATGCAGGCATCAATCTGGACCTCCTGCCCCTCTTCATCTTCTTCCAAGGACACTCACGTTTTATGAGCCAACCGTCACCACTGTAGGTGGCACAAAGCTACACTTCTACCCATGACGGCTACCCTGAGTTCCAGACCCAGCATTCCAATTTCCCTCTATAAATCTCCACCTGGGTCCCTCCTGCACCTCAAACTCAGTGTTTCTAAGACAGAACTATCACATTTCCTATGAAAGAAGATTTCCTTCCCATGCCCACAAAACTTGTGCGGTTTTCTAGTACCCCCTAGTAATACCGTGTAGGAGTGGTTGCTGTAGTTTGTTAGCTGGCTTGTTAGATTCTGGGTTTTGTTTGCTTTGTTTTTGTTGTAGTTCCTTTAGTCAAAGGAGTTATGCACCTTGACAGAGAGAAATATTGAAAAGGGGTATTATCCATATTCTTCAATTGGCCCCATTCCTTGGCCTTCCTGGCCCTGCAAGGAAGGTTAACGTACCCTCCATTGTTGATTGAACAATCATCAATCAACAATTGATGATCAACAATCATCAACAATCATCAATCAACAACGTTGATTGAACCCTCCATTTTGGATTGAAATTTAAAAGCTGAAACTTCTTGCCTTCTGCTATCTGTCCCCATCACTCAAATAATTTTCTCTTTAGTGGCCATAATATTGCTGTCAGTCTTTATGGTATTTCTGTACTGTTTCCTTTTCTTAAATTAAGCCCTCATCTTCATTTTGTTTGCCTGATAACCAAATAAGTCAGCATTTTCCAATGTCTCCCATATTCTGACAGGAGTTAAGTGTGTCACACTCGATAATTATCTGCCCCACAACTTCCTCTGTACCCCAAATGAGGTGTTCCACACACAACTCACCAATGTGTTTTCTGAAGGTAACTGTGACCTCACTAATAAAAAATACACTTCTTTCTACTTACAATAAGATTGTTACACAAAAATATGTCTATTAATACTTTCTGCCCACTGGGTGTTCCAGCCTTTCTTTAAAATAGTCGTCTGTGAGGCAGACATCCATCCTCGTCACTACCTTCTCATATAGATGATTGAACACATGGCGAACACACATGGGTGTTTGCCATGATACACTCTGGGGTCTCGAGTGGTCCATTAGCCTTTCTGGTTGCACCATAGTTCAGTCTCTACTTCCTTACAGGACTTCTTTATGTGTACATCCATTTGGTACCTGAGGTCCTATTCTTTAGCTGGAATTTCAAAGCTGGCGCATTCTTCTGTGTTATGTGAAGAGATGGATAAGGATGCACTCATGAGGTTTTTGTGCTCTGCAGGGTCTAGGGGGAAAGAAGCTATCCAATCAAAGCCCTCCTGGTTCTGGACACCTTTACTTGTACCAAGACTGCTTTTCTCTAGGTGGTGTACTGTGTTGAACTTTCTTTTATTCAGCTCCCTTGGTTGCTTTTCTAATCCTCTGAGAAGTCACATGTTGCTCCTTGAGGATTTTAACAAAGAATAAGAACATAGGAAATATGGACTTCTAGTTGGTATTGTAACTTTTTTGCCTAATATTATTTTCTTTTTACCATGATTATACATTTCATGGAGATAATAATCAATCATATTATAGAGTTCTTTGTGCCCATCACTAGCACCTAAGAGAACCATGTAGATAGTAAATACTCAGGACACATTTGTTGGTTCTGGGTTCAGAAACACAATCTACCAGTATTGAAAATTGAAAACGGATGTAGAGTGTAACCACACCTCAATTTTAAAAAATTGTTTCCTAGAACACCCTGTTTGTTTCTCTTCACCTCCTGCAGTGTTTAAGGAATTCTGATCTTGATTGCTATTGAGATCTGCACATGTTAATAGGGATGAAGTGTTGACTTGTCCTACTTATTATTAATAATGATTTCATCTAGTATCACATAGCAATAAAATCAAGAATAGTCTTGTTCCTTGAATGTATGAGTAGATTAAGACAATTCTGTTCCAAATAGCTCTGATTTTTAGAGAATAGATTAAAGCTGTGGGCTCTTTGGGGTGTGTGTATAGTTTAAATTTTTTTAATTAGAAAACCTACTAAAAACAACTTAATCTTTTGCTAATAAGTAAAAGTGTAATAATGGACCCTAGAAAGAAAAAATTGAAACTTTATTAGGATATCATATTTAAATATGCACTTAAACTTTTAAGTTAATCATTTAGGCAATATTATGAAAAATCACTTGGAAAATCCACATGGAATCTACATCAAACAATTTTTAGAAACCAGACAACAATGTGGGGAGGGCCAAGGGGGGCAGGGGCTGGGTGAAGGGGGCCCAGCAGGGGGGGAATAGGAGGCATCTCTAATAGTGTCCGCAGTAAAAAAAAATTAAAAAGAAAGAATTGTTACAAAAGATGATTTTTAAAAAGCCAAAAGAAAAGCATCTATATATGGATTAATTTAGAAAATATTTTACATTACACTTTTTCCTTAATTTAATTTTGAATTCAGTATGGGAAAGTATTAGTTGCAAGTAAATTATCAAATCATAAATATTTTAAAGCCTTTGCTCACCCTGTGCTTCCTGCCGTGCAGCGTGCATGGGGGGAAAAAAAGGAGAAAAAAAAAGAAATCCTTGTTCTCATAGTTTATTCCCATTAGAGAAAAAATTAATAGGATATAAAGTTAAATAATAGAAGACTTACAAATCACATTGAGATTAAAAAGAGAAAGGTAGCCCAGGGAAATACATAGTCAAAAACACATTCTTGGGTCTGGTCCTGTGCTTAAACATGCGTCCTTTTTTTCCTTTTCTACCTCCCCCACCCTCCCCGAGCGCGGCTGCGCACCTTCTGCATGTCAGGCCCCATGCTGGGTACAAGGTTACAAAGAAGAGTGGAGCACAGTTTCTGACCTTGAATGAGAGGCATAGTTGGCATCTTCAAGAATCGTCATTTGACAGCTCAACCGTCAGAGATGGGGCGGGGGGAGGAGTGTCTCTGTTACACCCTCAGTTTTGGGGTTCTTAAAGGCTTTTAGCCCCACCCAGATGTCTCCCAGTCATAAGAGCTGTTGAGTAGAAGTTGGATCCTGCCTTAAACAATTGTATAGGAGCACTTCATGGAACTTGGCTAAATTTTCTGATTCAGTCTAAGCTGCAGAATGGGGACAAGATCGAAGTTAATTTAACTATTTAAGAGCAAACCTGTAATTATTAATAAGTAAGACTAGAAGGTGAAATTAGAACTCCAACTCTAGGCTATGTTGTCTCTCCACGTTATTTGCATTTGAATCAGACATATTCTGAACTTTCCGATAGCCTACTGTCATTGCTCCTAAATATCCGAAGAACAATGTGGATAAGCAGAGGTTTAGAATTAAGTGAAGGAAAGTCTACTGTGGATTAGCAATGGCTATGTTAAGGGAGACAAAGGCACTTGCTAAAGTTTCCATGACATCATGTGGTCCTTGGGACATAAGTGATCAATAAAAACTATTTTTGAGGGACTATCTAGGTCAACATGATATACGGATGTCAGAGGACAGCCTTGGAGACTATTTTCAAAGGTAGTCCCGTGCCAGCGTCTGTGACTCAGTGTGAGAAGGATGTTAGGTGTCCCCTTATTCTCACAAACTGGTCTGAGTGTACATATGGGAGGTGACCGTAGATTGTTGTGCTCCCATTTGCTGACTTTTATTTCAGGAATGGGTATGCCTGGCTGCCTGGCTTCTCTTGGCTCTTCTGATATTGGTTCCATGGAAAGGGTCTAAGGACTCTGCCATAGAAAGATTGACTGATTTCCTTACTAATGCCCCCAGGCAGCCGAAACTGCTTAGCTCATTTCCCTTATTCAGTGTTTTTAACTCTCTCATCAGATCCAGGTGTTTAGACCAGATTTGTGGGAAGTCGGGCATGGATACTGGACACTAAGGCGTTTCCATTATTCTAATTCCAGTTCTGCAAATCGTACAGGCTAGATGACTTTATGTAGTGTTTTCTGAGCCTCTCCCTGGAGACACTCCTGGGCTTCAGCAAATCCTATGCTCAAATTATTAAGGATTCAATGCAAATAATGTTAGTCTGGCTCAGTGCCTAAACAAGAAGCTCACATTAGAAATTCTTCAGAAAGGTGAGTAACCTTAGTGCTGGCGAGTTTAATTTCTGAGGATGCTCATGAGGAGTGTGGAAATCTGGTTGAACCTGACCATTTATTAATCCTTTATGAAAACATTTGATGTCAGGGCAATGGCTCAAAGGACATGGCTTTCACACATTCCTTTAAGTGGGGACAAGAGGGATAGGCTGCTTCCTTCCATACTGTATTAGGAACAAGCCTAAAGGTTCCTGGGAAGTAGAAAGGGGACGTTCAGAACACAGAGGAGTCTCAGCTCTGCAAAGGTATGAATTTGAGGGAGAAACAGCTGGGTGAAAAATGTAAACCTTCAAGTTTACAATAAACCTTCCTTCCCAGTTGGGAAAGGCTTTGGGGAAAAGGGCGGGGCACTTGACCTTGGAGTGGGACTCAGCAGAGGAGTGGGGCATTGGCAGAACGGAGTCGGGTTTTTAGGCTGGAGAAGTGGATGATTCAGTAGTCTTAGGATCCAAGTTTGGAGCACGACCTTGTCTTCCCACTCTGGAGTGTTTGTCCCTGACTACCCTTGGGCAGCTGCCGGCCTCCTTTAGCAAACTGTTGATTCTGCATTTGTGAGGTGGGGCTCAAACAACTTACAGTTCAGGTGGAGCATCTAAGGAGACGTCTCTCCTGATTTGAAGTTCTTATTCAACTAATTTCGCTTGTTCTTTCAGTGACAAAAAAACCTAGGGCTATTTCCTAGATTTTTATTTCTTCCAGTCCTATTTGTTCATGTTGTTATTTCTATTCCAATAATTTGGCTTTATTTAGGTTTTAATACTTTCAATGACTTAGACACCTCTTAGGAAGTGAGAGGTAATTACGGGGGTGGACAAAAGTGGGTTTACATTTGTACATATGGAGGATAATACAATTAATAAATAATGAGAATAAACGTGTTTTTTGTGTACTCACAACTGTAAACCTACTTTTGCCCACCTCTGTATAATTCAGGAGGAATTACTTTTCTTTTTTGTGTGTGCTAATAAGTTGTGTGGTGACAGCACTACCCTGCAAGTTTAATAGATTATTCAGGGGTGTCAAACTCATTTTCACTGGGGGCCACATCAGTCTCGAGGTTGCCTTCAAAGGGCCGAATGTAATTTTAGGACTGTATAAATGTAACTGCTCCTTAACAGTTAAACGAGAGCTCGGCAGTGCTGCTGCCGGGTGGAAACAAGGTGCCAGGCCAGACAAAATAAGGTGCTCGGCCAGACTCAGCCCGTGGACCTTGTGTTTGCCACCTGTGGATTATGTTGAGGAAAGAGAACTAACGTTAATACTGTAATTGCTTAGTTAATATTCTGGTTGCTTGTGCAAAAATCTTAAGTCATTCTTGCCTCTTTCCTTTTCCTCCCACCTTGCATTGAATCTAGCAGCAAAGCCTGAGGCTTTAACCCCCAAACATGTACCAAATCAATCTTTCCTCACCACCTCTGTCAAACTCATCCTTGCCCAAACCGTGAAAAGAAGTTTGGAGTTGTAGTCATCTCCTCTTTGGTATCCTGCTTCCTCCCTATTCTCAACCCAGCACAGAATGGTTCTTTGAATGACATCATATCATTTCCCCATGTTTTTCATCTCACTTTTAATAAAAACTGAAGTCCTTACTATAGCCTACAAAGCTAGAGCTGTAACTCCAGGCTCTAGGGAGCTAACCGGCTACTGATTCTCCAGCTCAATACTTCTACTGCCTACTACTCATTGAATATGACCATATACGTTCACCTCCATACTTGAGTATTTCACACTTTCCCCCAAATACCTGCATGGCTTGGTCCTTCACTTTCTTCAGTTCTGTGATAAATATAATTTCGACAATGCCTTCCATGATCAGCTGCTGTAACCACACTCCCCCCTCTTTCGCTAAGCCCCTTAGCCTACATTTCTCCATAGCACTTATCAGTGCTTCATGGGTATTTGTTAGTCTCACAGGTCAATGATGTTTGTAGAGATCTTTCCCACTAACTTTGAGCCTAGATCAGTGCCTGACACGTCGCATGCTCCAACAAACCTTTCTTACTCAACAGTGAACACGAGAATCAGAGCTGGTCTTCTACTTAGGTGAAGTAGACAGCACTGGCTGACAGTGAGTAGATGGCTCAGAAGTCACGTTCACGCTTCTCTTCTTGTTTACTCACCTGTTTTCCTGCAGTCTAAATTTGAGCTTGCATTCCCCAGTTAAAAGGAAAAAGTGAAATGTACCCGGCTGGCATGTTTGCTCTTCAGGCCTCTGTCGGGAGGGCCACGGCGAGACACATCAGGCGGGCTGTGAGCTGCGTGCGAGTCGGGGCTGAGAGGACATCAGTGAAATCCCGCTGGGGTTAGCCAGGTAACTTCTGTGTCTGCCTGGGATGGCGTTGCCATGGAGGTCTCCCTAGAGGGGAGCCTTGCTTTTCAGAAAAGCTCTAGATGTGATGGGAGCAGACTAGGTGTGGCAGTGAGAAGGACAGGCTGGACACTAGGGGTGAGGTAGGGAAGGCAGCCTTACATTTTACTGAAAAGGCTTTTATTCTCTTTGAAGTTGTTTGCTTCTTTATTTATTTTTTATGTATATGCATTATCTATTTTTAAGAAAGGACTAAAAGGTGTATGTGACATCTTCATCACATTGACATAATTTATCCTGATATTATAGGTGGATCAATAGTAGAGCCTTTCTTTAGAATGAGTCTGCTGTAAATCTCCCATCTGCCCTCGAGATGCGTTTTCTATACTCTGCCCCATTTTGTGCCCTTTGTGATTAAGCCACGTGAACTGTATCAGCAACATTCCTTTAGTCTTGAGTCTAGTTCGGTTCAGTACATGTGGTGTCCCAGTAGGATATCAGAAGAAAGAAGTACGAGTTTTGATTATCTATTTCCTTGATTTCAAAGTCACCGTTTTCCTCAAAGTGGCTTCCTCAACACAGCTCTCTCCTTTTGGCTCCTACCTGCTCCATTATCTAGGGAATTCTGCTGTATCTTCTCTACACCCTCCCTACACCTGTGTTCTTAGTCCTTTCACTAAATCATCTTCGTTTGACTTTGCCATGTGTTTCCTGCTGGAACCCTGGCTGATATATGTTTCAGAAGGAGGGGAACTGTAAGGAGACAAACAAGGAGCAGATGCATTGGGTCAGACGTAGGTCAGAAACAGGATTGAAGAAATACAGAAATAGGATCCAGCAGGACACCAGGATAACCCAACTGTCCAAGACATGGACTTTCAGAGTTAGAAGGAGCCTCTAAGTTTGTGGAGCCTATGGCCTGCAGTACCACCGGAGGGAAACTGAGACTTGGAGAGGTTCAGTTGACCTTGTCCAAGGTTACGTGACCAGTTGGTAACAGAATTGCAGTTGGTACCCAGACCTGAAACATAATTACTCCATCATAGTCAACACTTTTGCCTAGGGTCAGTCGTGGGGAAAAATGCCCTTTTGTATATGTAATGGCTGGCCTCTTTCTTTTTCTAATGCACTGAAGATCTGAATATACACATACCCTGTTCACTGGGATTGTACTCACTGAGATCGTACCCAAGGAGACAGATACAATCTTTCTCCAATTGTGGCTATGGTGATTGTTTCTTTTCCTGACCACATCACTTTTAAATTCTGGTTTGTTGACTCATTTCCTGTGTTTCATGTTGTTCTTTTCTATGATGCTTTTTCACATCATGTAGTTTTACATTAATTGGAGCATATTCTTATTTGAATGTTGACTGACTGCAAGAAGTTCTGATTTTAAACACAGAGCTACCTCTAATGACTATAGCTATTGATTCAGCCATCTGCCTTCTGAATTGCCCAGGCTTTGAGGTTCTTCAAAGATACTGGTGCTTCTTTTTCTTTATCTATAAAATGGTAATAATGTCTACCAACTAGGTGTGGAGTGAGATTTAAATTAGATAGTACATACAGAGCCCTCAGAACAATAGCTGACACAGAGCACTCCATCACTTAATGCTAATTACTACTGCTTGCTTCAGCAGTAGGGTGAAACTCCATGCTATGACATTCAGGTCTGCATTCTGTTTCTTCTGTATTTTGGGACATGTGAGTTTGAGGTGAGGGATGAGACCTTATTCTGCTTTTTGACTGAAAAAACAGTTTCTGGGTTCAATCTAATCAGCAAAATGATTCCCTCTTTGAACAATTAGGGTTTTCTTGTTTTTCCTGTAACACTATTGAATAGAGAGGGCTTATGCTGAGGGATCGCAAGTCATCTGGGATTTTCCGTTTGAGACATTTCACATGTCTCTCTGGTAGGCTGCATTAGCTTAAGGGATGCAGTTCAGCTCCACAAATGTTTACTGAGAAAATACTATTGGCTAGAAGCTAGGGATAAAATGGTGACTCAGATAACACCCTCACGCCAGAGAGCTTACAGTCCCCGGGAGGGTTTCATTCTTGGTCACATCTTTGCTCAAGCCTGTGAAACAGGAGACCACATCAGTCTAACATGGATACTCAGTGCCAGCTCATCCCTGGGTTTGGCCCCGAATCAGAAACCTGTCCTCATCTGATCCCATAGAGTTTCCAGTGACACGAGTAGGAATTTTGAGGGTGCAACTGAGAAGAATTTTACTCCCTCCTTGCATTCTTTCTAAGTGTAAGCACATGTTCAGGAAGTGTGAAGCTTATCATGATTGCCACCTCCTGCTGTAGGGCTGGTAACACACTTGAGACCCGTGTAATGAGGAGCTAGAAGACATTTTAAAATTAGTAGATCTAAGGAGCTCATGGAGGTCATCCAGAAGCCAGACTCTACAAGTCTAGCTCAATCCATGCACTTTACAGATGAGGGTCCATTGACAAGGCTACCATGGCTCCCTCCGTGGCGTCCCAGCAGTCCCCCAGCTGCTTGTGATTTAAGCACTAGGAGTGGACTGACTCTTTATTAATGGTGTTTCCTACAACTGTAGAAGGTTTGATTACTTTACCTTTTAATTTTTATGATGCTATGAGATTACTGTAACTGTCTGGAAGGTCTTGGCATTTGTAGTTTGATTTTCTGAAAAGCCAGACAGTGCTTATAAAAAAAACTAGGAAAAAGAGTTAATGTGCCATAAAGATATGTGACTATTACCACCTCTTAGGGAACTCCTTTCTCTTATTGGGATTGCACAAATGCAAAATGCATCCATTGTTCAGATGCACGTGAAGGGGCCTGGAAATTAGTACTCAAGTTCCATGTTATTGCCCTAGGTCTCCCCAGGCAGTCCTGCTCTTGTGGGCAGATAAGGAATAGTCAGTGAGTGAAAAACTATTTCTTTTGAAGTGAACATTCAAAAGGCAAGATGGAAATTTTTCTCTTTTATATCTTACCCTATAAATTACATACGAGTAGAATTATAGTCCAACAGAACCTACAGAAGTTTTTAGAAAGAAGAGAACCTTAGATATCATTAAATCAAAAGCTGAAAGAAAAAAGGCTAACTGAAAAGCATCCCCTGTAGGAAGATAAGATGCTAATTTTTAGAGGCACTCAGCAGTTAGAAAATCAATTTTTCTTAACATTGAGAATTATTGAGTGGCTGAAAAAGCATCTTACTCTATGAAATATAGTCACTGTTTAGTGCCTTTCCATTTTATTTACTATTTAAAGCACACAACAGCTAGTTAACCAACTACTTATAAAATATATTTAATGTTCAGAGGCACTCAGTGTGGTTATAAAATGATTTTAAGGGTACACAAATATGGGACGTTAACCACACTTCATGAACTATGGTTCCCTCTGGAAAAACAAAAACGTTTTCCCTGGCATCCTGCGGCATTTCATCCTGAAGTTTGTAAATGACCCGCACTGCTCACACTGGCTGCCTTACTGGCTTTAGAAGCCAGCCACTTTAGAGCACACACCAGAAAGATCAATATAACCCCTATTACATAATCACTTATGTAAGTGATAGAGCACCGTGCACTCAAAGGCTGTTAGACTCTCCGATAAAGAACGGCTTGACAGATGCAGTGACTTTAAGCAGAAGCACAAACCCCAGTCCAGGGGTTGTAGGGCTGTAGTCTTTTCTCCATGAGTGGTGGACTGATGGGTGCACTGTGATGCGCGGTGCGTTGAGACGATCTTTAGTCCGTGCCATGGGTATGTATTAGCAAGTTTACGGGCCTATGAAAATGGGGGGAGAGTCTAACAAGGGACGGGAAGAGAATGGAACTTTCTCCAAAGTAACCTGCTACAGAGAGTGATGACAAGTGAGACATAAGGGGCCACAGCATAAATGCAGCAGTGAGGGAATATTCAACTGCATTTATTTTTAGGCACTATCCTAATTCCCTGAAAACACTCTACATCACAATGTGTCAATCTCCCTCTTTCATTATTGAAACTCTATGGCATTGACTGTTGAGGGAATGTGGTGGAAATGTTGCTTTTAATTTCCTGTTCATGTAATAAAGCTGAATGCGTGATGATGTTTGATATTCACTTTGTCTTTACTTTGCAACGGGGCCTGGCAGAAGGGCTTCTAACCAAGCTGATGAGCACACTGACACTGGAGAAAGGACGCACAGAGACTGACGGCCGGCTGGTGTAAACCCACACTTCGCCACAACACATAGCGGGCAGTATTTCTAGCAAGGGGAATCAGTAGTAAAATTCTAACCAAGGATAGTTGATGGGGAAGTATATTAATTTTGAAACCAAAAGTTTAAAAAATACATAAAATACAAATGAAGGAGATAATGTTAAAGAATAAAAAAAAACACAAGAAGATTGTGAGAAATTATTTAGTGAGTATTCTAGGTTACACTGCAATATGCTTTAATTCTCTGGGCCATTTCAAAATATGCTAGACCGGACTTCTGGTTTCCCGTCCAGAGTGTAAGGAGTTTGGAAGTTATCATTTCATTCTGACAAGCAAAAAGCTGAACAAACTGAAAATCAACAACCCTCCTGGCATCTGGCAGAGAACTGAGGTCACAGGGCAAGCTGCTGTCCCCCAAATTGGAGAGAGACACAGACACAGAGAATGACAACTTCCTGAAACACAAACCCACATGCAGAACCTTTGTGGGAACCAGTACTAGGGCAGGAAAACCTACACTGTAATTGAAAATTTGCTGGAAGCTCAGTAGGAACAAATCTGAAAGCCAAAAACTGCCGAAGAGCCCAGTCTTAGGGGAGCCCCAACACTTTTGTGAGTTTTACCTCCAGGAGCCCTGCCAGGTTCTTACAGTGAAGTTGAGAGGAAAGTCTTCACATGATCCAGCAGAGGGAAGAAATGTGGCTATACTGAAGTATGCCAGAGTTCTGTGTCCTTAACAGGCCTGCCTGCAAGAGAAACTACTTTACCAAAGCCTCATCTACTGGGATGTTTCAGTGCCTACCCAACTTGACAGAAGGGAAAGATCCCACTCCAGCCTCCTCTAGTCATCCTGTCCCATCTAAGGTTGCGGGGGGGCGGGGGGGGGCAGAATGAAAACCATTTATGCAGGTCATAGTCCAGGGGCTTGAAATCCTGAGGCCTAATTACAGTCCTATAGAAGGCTTCCCACCCTGCCCAGGTCACTAAAGGCTTGTTTATCCCAGTTCCTATTGGGATATATCATGTCCAGACCCACTATATCATGTCTAGGTTTCAATAAAAAAAAATACAAGCACATCAAAAAGCAAAAATCACAGTTCAAAGAGACAGAGAAAGTACCAGGAACAGACTCAGATATGGTAGGGATGCTGCAATTATTAGACTGGGAATTTAAAACAACTGTGATTAATATGCTAAGGGCTTTAAAGGAAAAAGCAGACAACATGCAAGAACAGACAGTTAATGTAAGCAGAGACAGAGATTCTAAGAACGAATGAAACAAATTTTAGAAATAAAAAAAGCTATAACTGAAATAAAGACTGCCTTTGATGGGCTTATTAGTAGCCTGACACAGCTGAGGGAGGAATCAGTGAGCTTAAGGATATGTCAATAGAAATTCCAGAATTAAAAAGCAAAGAGAAAAGAGGCTGAAAGGAAAAGTAATTATATCCAAGAACTGTGGGACAAATGCAAGGGGTTTAAATATAATGGGAATACCAGAGGAGAAGAACAAAAGAAAGAAACAAAAAAAATCTGAACCCACAAAAGACTGTCAGCTTCCCCAAATTAATTCCAGAAACTAAACCATGGGTCCAGTAAATGCAGAAAACATCAGGCAGGATAAATGTGAAAAAGGAAAAGTCTACACTTAGGCATATCATATTTAAACTGCAGATAATCAAAGATAAATAAAAACTCTTGAAAGAAGCTAGAAGAAACACCTTCCCTATAGAATAGCAAGAATTATATCCAACTTTTCATAAGTCATAGAAACAAGAAGAGAGTGAAGTGAAACATATAAAGTATCAAGAGAAAAAAAAACATCTAGAATTCTGTACCCATGAAATTATCCTTTAAAATGAAGGAGACACATTTTCTCAGATAAACAAAAATTGAGGGAAATTTGTTGCCAGTAGATTTACTTTGTAAGAAATGTTAAAGTTTTTCAGAGAAGAGGAAATGATGTCAGAACTCAGTCTGTATAAAGAAGAGCATTAGAGAAGGAATAAGTTAAAGTAAAATAAAAACTTTCAGTGTTTTATTCATGATTGGTCGAACAGATAACAATATGCTCACAATAATAAAAACAACGTGTTTGATGTATGGATAACCTTGCACTATCCATGAAGCAGTGTTATTTGAAAGTGAACTTGGAAAAGTTATAATGTATACTGAAAATTTTAAAGCAATCATTTAATATAAAAACAAAAATAATTATTGATATGCTAAGAAAGAAGAAAAAATGATTCCACAAAATGCTCAATTAAAATTACGTAAGAGAGGAAGACAAAAATAAGAACCAAGAACAAGGACTGCAAATGGAAAACAATTACTAATTTGATACGTATTAATCTAATTATATCATAATCATGTTTGATGTCAATAGTCTAAATATACCAATTAAAAGAGATTGTCAGATTGGATGAAAAACCCAATTGCATGTTATGTACAAGAAACTCACTTTAAATATAAAGACACATGTAGATCAAAAGTAAAGAGATGGAAAAGATGTATCACGCTAATGCTAATCAAAGAAAGCAGATGTCAAAGCAAGGGAAATTATCAGGGATAAAGAAGGACATTCTGTAATAATAAAGGGCTAATTCCCTATGAAGACATAACATTCCTTAATACATATTCAGCTAACAAAAGAATGCCAAAATACATGAGGCATACAAAAACTGATAGAACTGCAATGAGAAAACAGATGAATCTACTATTAGAGTTGTAGACTTCAACACTTTCTATCAGTAATGGACATACCCAGCAGGCAGAAAATTTGTAAGGACACAGTCGAACTCCACAGCGTCATCAAACAACTGAATATAAATGACAGCTATGGAATATTTTATCCAAGAAGAACAGGAAAAACATCCTTCTCAGGCTCCCATGGGACACTCACCAAGCTAGACCACATTTTGGGCTACAGAACACATATCAAATTATAAAGAGTGGAAACACACAATGTCTGCTCTCTTACTACAATGCGATTATTCTAGACATTAGTAACAGAACGATAGATAGAAAATCCCCAAATACCTGGAGATTAAACAATACATTTTTACATAATGTGGGAGTAAAAGGAAAAATTGCAAGAGAAATTTAAAAATATTTTAACTGAATAAAAATAAAAATATGACTCATTAAAATCTGTGGAATGCAACAAAATAGTGCTTAAAGGAAAATTTATAGCATTGGTTGCAAGAATTAGGAAAGAAGGAACATCTAAAATCAGTAATCTAAGCTTCCACCTTGGAGAACTAGAAAAAGAAAATTAAATCTAAAGTAAGCTGAAGAAAAAAATTTAGAGAAGAAACCAAATAAATTGAAAACAGAAAATCCATAGAGAAAAATCAATGAGGCCATAAGTCACTCTGTTTAAAATCAATACTAGCCAGGGAAACTAAGAGGAAAAATAGAGAGGATACACATATCAAAAATGAGAGAGGGGACATCTGCAGATCTCATGGACAGTAAAATAATAAGAATAATTAAAGAACATTATGAACAACTACTGCCACAAATTTGTTAATTTAGATGAAATGGACCAATTATTTGAAAGACAAAAAATGACAAAGCTCACACAAAAGGAAACAGACAATCTGAAGAGGCATATTGTTATTGAAGAAATTAAATCAATAATTAACAACTTCTCCAAACAGAAAGCATGAGGCCCAGATGGATTCACCATGAATTCTACCAAACATTTATGGAAGAAATGATAGCAAATCCTCTATAATTTCTTCTGGAAGGTAGAAGCAGAGGGAATTCTTTCATACTCATTCTGTGTGTCCAGTATTAATACCAAAACAAAGACATTACATGAAAATAATACCAGAGACCAATATCTTTCAAGAATACAGATGCCATTATCTTCAACAGAATATCAGTCAATCATGTCCAAAGATTATGCACCATAAAAAATTATACGCCACGACCAAGTGGTGTCTATTTCAGATATGCAAAGATGGCTTGACATCCAAAAATCAAATTAATATAATCCACCACATCAACAAGGTACAGAAGGAAAATCACATGCTTACACCAACCCCACTCATGATAAAAATGTAGCCAACCAGAAACTGGGGGACATCCTCAACTTGAATAGACCACATATGCAAAAACCTATGGTTACCCTTTTACTTAGTGGTGAAATGCTAAGTTTTCTCACTAAGATCAGGAGGAAGGAAAGATGTCCCCTCTCACCACTGCTTTACAACATTGTACTAGAAGACCTAGAGAATGCAACAAGACAAGTAAAAAAAATATAGACAGTATTCACATTGGGGATAAAGAAATAAAACTGTACTTGTTAGCAGAAGACATGGCTGTCTATGTAGAAAATCTGAGAAAATCAGTCAAAGTATTCCTGGAAGCAGTAAGTGATTATATCAAAGATGCATGATACCAAGTAAACACACATCCATAAACTGCTTTTCTATATACCAGCAATAAACAACTATTTTTAAGAAGTATAAAAAGAAACAAGTATAAAGCTAACAAAATATGTACAAGATCTAAAGAAAGAAAACTATAAAATTCTGATGAATGAAGTCAAAGAACTAAATACGTGGAGAGATATCCCATGTTGGTCAGCAGACTCAAATTGTCAAGATGTCAATTCTTCCCAACCTGATCTCCAGATTCAGTGCCATCCCAGTGAATAACACAGCAAGCTATTTGTGGATATTCACAAAGTCCTTCTGAAGTTCATCCGGAGAGGCAAAGCACCCAGAATAACCAATATAATATTGAAGGAGAAGAACAAAGTTGGAGGACGGACAGTACCCGACTTTAGGCAATGAATGGTGCTAGATCAAATGGATATCCACATGCAAACGAATGAATCCAGGCAGACTTTACACCATTCATAAATATTAACTCAAAATGGATCATGTGCTTAAATGTGAAATGTAAAACTTAAAAAAAAATCCAAAACCTAGAAATAACATAGGAGAAAATTTACCAGGGATGTCCAACCTTTTGGCATCTCTGGGCCACATTGGAAGAAAAAGAGTTGACATAAACACTAATGAATACTGATGAGTTAAAAAAAAAAAGGTTTTAAGTAAATTCACAATTTTGTGTTGGGCCATGTTCATAACCATCCTGGGCTGCATGTGGCCCACAAGCCATGGGTTGGACATCCCCGAAATTTTATATGATCGTGGGTTTGCTGATAACTTTTTAGATACAACACAAAAGGCACAACCCATGAATAAAACAACTGATACATTGGATGTCATTAAGATTAAAAACTTCTCTGTAAAAGACACTGTGAGGAGAATGAGAAGGCAAGCCACAGATGGGGGAAACTATTTCTAAAAGACATATATGATAAAATGCTATTACCCAAAATATATGACGAAGCCTTAAGACTCAACAATAAGTAAACAAACAAGTGATTGAAAATGGCCAAAAGATCTGAACAGACATCTCATCCGAGAAGATACACAGATAGCAGATACGGATCCGAAAGGTGCCCATATCCTGTAGCTAGGGAACTGCAGATCGAAGGAACAATGAGATACCACCACATAGCTATTAGAATGGGAAAACCCAACACACTGACAACACCAAATGCTGCCCGGAATGTGGAGCAACAGAAACTCTCACACACTGCTGATGGGAATGAAACATGAGACAGTCACTTTGGAAGGCAGTTTAGCAGTTTCTTACAAAACTAAAAATACTCTTGCCATGCAATCCGACAATCTCCTTTCTTGGTATTTACCCAAAGGAGTCAGAAACATGTCCACACAAAAACCTGCACATGAATGTTTAACGCAGTTTTATTCATAATTGTCCAAACTTGGAAACAACTGAGGTATTCCTCAGTAGGTGAACAGACAAACAGTGTTACATCCAGATAATGGAACAGTATCCAGCATTAAAAGAAAGTGAGCTATTAAGTCATAAAAAGGCATGAGAGAACATTAAATGCACACCACTAAATAAAAAGAAAGCCAATCTGAAAAGGCTACTTACTGTATAATTTCAACTATGTAACGTTCTACAAAAGGCAATTTTAGGGGAACTGTGATGTACAGGTGGTTGCCAGAGGTCGGGCAGGGGCACGGAGAGGAGGAGCAGAGAAATTTTACCACAGTGAAACAATTCTGTATGATACTCTAATATTGGACACATTATCACATATACAACCCATGCAATGCATGAAACCAAAATTGAAATCTAAACCTAAAAAAAAGGACTCTGGGTGATAATGAGGTACACTGTAGTTTCATTGAAAATAACATGTGTATCATCTTTGTGTGGGATGTTGATAGTCAGGGGGTCTGTGTATGGGATGTACATGGAGACTCTCTACTTTCCTCTCCAATTTGCTGTAAATCTAAAATTGCACTAAAAATTAAAGCCTATTTTTAAAAATATGCTAGGCATCTAGTGAGTTTGAAAGTGGAGATTTCTGTTACTAACAGAAACACAATCTTTCATTAGTGAATGGAATCCTTTTCTTCTAAAGATACCACAATGTTATGTTGAAGCACCGATAAATATATAGAGTCTGCAAAACAACTTCTGGTGAAAACTTTGAGGATTAAGTTCTATAAATGTATGTAAAAACTAATGGTGGTATTGTAGTCTTAATAGAGATGTTCTGGTAAATTTTAAGGATCAAAATTTTTACTTTTTTTTGAGGAAGAACATCTATGTAGAGAATACTTACTATTTGAAGACATATTCAGGTAAGACAACCCTGTGTGTGTGTGTGTGTGTGTGTGTGTGTGTGTGTGTGTGTACTTTTTCATTTAGACTTCGTTTCTGCACTAATGCTAAGAGGGGAATGGAGTGGTGGTTTGGGTTCTTGCCTCCTCACCAGGAGTTCCTGTGGAGGCTCTGGTGAAGAAGAATGAGGCCACTCCCTGGTGAGAGTAAGTAGCCTAAGGAGCCCTCACTGTGGAAGGGTTGCTGAAGACCAGGCCCGAGTGAGAGAAGTCTGGCAGTCTGTCCAGCCCACTGACTGTGCTGTGAAGGGACTTAGGTCTCTGCCTCGCCATAGAGGGCTTGCCTCTCAGTGCGCCCACGCCGGTATCTGCGTGGCCTGCTGGAGTGCTGGAGTGGGTAAGGAGGAGGCGCTCTGCTCTGGTACTGGATAGAAACTCTACGGATGGGGCCGAGATGCTGCTGGTGGCCAATCCTCGAATTTGCTTCGCTAATGTATTCCACCTGAATCGTTGAAAGGTCATTGTAGAATTGCTGGGGCGGAAAAGATCGGCGGGAGGTCACAAAGGTGTCTCGGCCATACTGCCGGGATAGAGGTCGAGACTGGGCAATGGGTGCAGAAAAATGCCCTGGGGCACGGACAGACGAGCATCTGGGTGGGGGTCTAGACAAGGTGTGTCCGCCTGCGTCATCTCTGCCTTCCCGGTGCTGCCTCCCTCCTGCGGGAGCTGCACTTCCACTGGGGGAACCATCCCTGATCCATCTGCTCACGGGGTAGCGGCGTGGTAGGTCCACCCCCCAGGCGTCAGCCACGTGCGCCAGCAGCAGCTGGGAGAGATGGCGGTGCGCGCGCTCATCCCAGTGCACGCCATCTCGACGTCGGTGCTGCCCTGCATGGCGGAAGTGGAAATGTAGGTCTAGCACATCGAAGCCGTGCCTGCTGGCTTCAATAGAACTGTAGAAGTTGGCCTCAATCACGTCTTCCCGCAGGTGGGCGCCCCGGAGCTGGTGCTCGGGTAGGAGGAAGCCACCCGAGACGACCTCGGCCACCGGCATGGCCGTGTGCCACACTAGGAGGCAGGACGCAGGCAGCACCTCACCCAGGTGCTGGAACAGCTTCTCCAGATCCTCGCGGTAGCCTCTCCGGAAATCCTGGCCGTACCTTGAGAGGTCCCAGAGGCAGGAATTGATGATGACCACGTCCGGGGCGTGCTCGTCCCGACGCAGCTCTTCCAGGACGTCCATGAGGTATGAGGAGTATGCGCGGGTGAGGAAGTAGAAACGCACCAGGTGGTGGCCGGAGCGGAACTGGCGGACCTCGCGGTAATGGGTGCCATTGTGCATGCGGCCCCACCGTCCACCCTCCAGCAGGATGTCTCCCTCGAAAGTCAGCTCACCCTTGGCCTTCAGCTGACTGGTGGACAGCAGGCAGTCCTTCTGCAGCAGGACCACCAAGTCCTTGTATACGGCCCTCTGGACCGAGTCCCCCATGACTACCACGAACTTGTTGTGCAGCAGCTGCTGGACTTCGCAGGCACGCAGGTGGGCCATAGTAGCTTAAGGCAGGGTGGGCGTCTTTCCTCAGGGCAGGGCGGAAGAGCGCTGGGGGCAAAAGCGCCTTGGAAAGAGGGCAGCTGACGGTGTGAGGTTGGGTTGGAGTTCTGCCTTGCACGGGCTCTGAGCTGCGAGAATGGAATGGAGGCGCCGGCAGGGTTCCAAGATCTCCAACGCCAAAGCTGATTCGGGCCCTGGGCGTGCGTGACCTCTGAACCGCGGAGGCCTTTGCGCAGGACCAAGCTCCACCTGGCGGAGTGGAGGCTCGGAACCCTACCGGGAACCTGCCCCTCTGGACTGAGGGGCAAGCGCTCTCTTTTAATGTTTCAATGTATCAGTGCATGTGCCTTCTTTCAAGTTACTTAGTCTTAGACGCTATTAGCTTGTACTTCTGGGTACATCCAATTTACTGTCGGCTTTTGTGTTGCCGCTATCTTATCTGGGATGCCGCTCTTTGTCCTGGCTCTTCTCTCTGTATGCATTCCCACCGCTGCTTAAGAATTTGTTTATTGCTATCTTGGTTCTCCTGAGCCACCTCCTAATACTTGTGGCATTTGGGGAATGACCCCACTGGGAGACATGCCAGTTCCAGAAGCAGAACCCTGCTGGGAACTGATCTATAGCCAGGATATCCAAGCTGTGATTGGTAGAGTACTGTGCAAATACCACATGTTTAAACTATTTTTTTTCTTTTGCTTAAACTACTTATTGCTGTCTCATCATGGATTCTCATTCACTTGTAAGAAATAATACCGCGAGATTCCCATGTACTGTTTACGCACTTCCCCCGTGGATAACCTCTTGGAAAATGATAATACAGCATCACAACCAGGATATTGACCTCAACATATGCGATATACATGCCATTTCCTAACTATAAGAACCCTTTCTGTGCCCCTTCCTCAGTACATCACCTCACTCCTGCCCTGTTCACCTAACGCCAGGCAACTGCTAAGCTGTTCCCGGTTTCCAGAATTCTGCCATTTTGGGAATTCTGTCTAAATGGGAATTGTACAGTATATAACCTTAGGGAATTAATTTTTCCCTCTCAACATCATTCTTTGGAGATTCATGCAGGTTCCCTGGGGATTTGTCCAGCATGCCCTTTATAAACTCCAACCACATTTTTTCTGCATTGGGAAGTGAGTTTCCCAGGGGCACAAATGGTGGATTCCCTTTTTATCTGCTGAGTGCTGTTCTATGGTATGGATGTCCCACAGCCAGTGTAGCCATTCCATCATTGTTGGGGTTGTCTCCAGTTTTTGCTGTTAGAAATCTTGCCGCTGTGAACATTTCAGCACAGGTTTTTGTGAGAACCTGTAGGTTTGCATTTCTTTGGAATAAGCCTAGAACTCTGATTGCTGGGTTGTATAATGGTTGCAAAGGTAGTGCGTTAAGAAATGCCCAGGCTGTTTTCCAGAGAGGCTCATTTTACATTCCCACCATCAGTGGCCAATTGACTTCTGTAATATATAGACATGAATAACCTGGGTATGACCTTTTTGGTTGTATAAACCCTGGTCTCCTTCTTCTTTGGATATGGATATAGCTTCCAGCTATATCATGCAGCAAACCTCCTTCTTCTTTAGGCATGGATGTGAGCTTCTAGTCTGTTCAACTTCAGGTTCTTTACCCTTGATTAGGGATGTGGGCTTTCTGCTGAATAAACCCTGCTGTCTTTCTTTCTGTCCTCGGTCTGAGATGCAAACTTCCTGGACCAATTTTTAATCTACTTTAAACAGATAAATAAGCAATCCCCTTTTAAATACCCCTATTATAATTGTATTTATCAGTCATGAAAGACCTTTGAATGAAATAACTTATTTTAGAGCCACTGTAATTATTTTTAGTTATGCACATAAATATAAATTCATGAAATCATAAAATTCATAAAATAGCATGCATGAGTATTATCAAGAATTATGCTTATCTATATATCAAAGGAAAATTCATATTCTTTCACTTTCACTTACTTTCTCTACGTTTTTATGTTAATTTAAAAAACCCCAAAAACTAAGTATGCCCTAGCTGGTGTGGCTCAGTGGATTGAATGCTGGCCTGTGAGCCAAAGGGTCGCCAGTTCAATTTCTAGTCAGGGCACATGCCTGGGTGGAGGGCCAGGTTCCCAGTAGGGGGTGCATGAGAGGTAACCACACATTAACGTTTCCTTCTCTTTCTTCCTCCCTTCCCCTCTAAAAATAAATAAATTAAAAATAAAAAAAACTAGGTATAAATGAATTGGTTTGGTAATTTCATTTTATATTTTACAAATTTATTAGTGGGGTCTTCCAAGTCTCTTACCTTCACTGCAGACAAAAGTGTTGTTTATAGTGGTTTAGCAATTTACTTTTGGACTCCTGAAATCAATTGTTTGTTCTTAATGACAAAAAAGCAAATAGGAGTTATTCAATAGTGCATATAAGAATTACCTGGAATTTTGTTTGTTATTTTATGAAAACAAATTAGTTTGTATATTGCATTTTAAAGATAATAAGTAATGGAGCTAAAGTCAATTTAGAATAATTTGCATACAGTCACCTTTTGTTAATACTCTGTTATTTCATGGGCATGCTTCCCTTTGCTGGGGGAGACTTTCTACTCCTAGCATAACATGAATTAAGAAGATTTAAAAAAAAAAAGAACTTATGACACATGGACATGAACTAAAGGGGGGGAATGTGGGTGGGAGAGGGTGTTCAGGGTGGAGGGGAATGAAGGGGGGATAATAGGACAACTGTAATAGCATAATCAATAAAATATATTAAAAAATAAGAAGATTTTAAACAAGTAATGATGATATCTTAAAGACACCCCTATGCTGTGTCTAAAAGACACGTGTAGCTAAAGAAGTATTATATATATTAGAATATCATTGTAGATTGTATATGCCCAAATACTCATCATAAGAAACAATTTTTTAATATAATAAAATTAGAGGGAAGCGATCAATTTCAATTTTTTCTTGAGGAGCTAATTTTTTATTTTCTACAAAGATAAAGAGCTTGGCTCTGTTGTTAGAGCACAAGTGAAATAAAGACAGTTAGCCAGTTAGTTTTTTAAGAATGCTTTCATCTACTTGTTTATTTACATTGACTTTTAAAATGATCAGTTCATCGACAGGTTTGCATTTACTTTTGTGTTGTATAAACACAACCTGTGAAAGACATCGCTGCGCATTGTGTTCTGTGCCGTAAGGACAGAGCTATTTCAGCTGAGGACCACTGAATGGTGGCACAGATGAGAAGAGATGTGAATGCTTACTTTAACTCCGTTCCAATATGACAGGTTTTTCACATGCTTTATTTCTAGTGCCTAAAATTAATTCTTTATTAATATAAAAATCTGCAATATGTTCAATTTAAAGTATTATACTGTCATTAGCTTACTTTATAATTTTTTTGTATTCTTTAAAATTACAAATATAATAGGTCAGCGATTTTCAATCTTTTTCATCTCATGGTACACATACACTAACTACTGAAATTCTGTGGTGTGCCAAAAAGATATATTTTTTGCCAATCTGGCAAAATATAGGTATAATTTTGATGGATTTACAAAAAATAACTAGTAATTACCTACTCTTTTTGCTTCAAATTGACTTTTAAAAAGTTGGGTGCCTATATAAGGATTTCTGCAACCAAGAATTAACCAATAAGATGCAACCTTATTATGTGACGGGACCAATAAGATGCTACTGTATTATATGACCTATATATTTATGGTTCAAGACAGGGCATTAACACCAGAAGGCCATTGTGTTGGCTGTTGTCATCAATCTAAGGGAAAAGAGGTCAGTGTCCCTGACTAAATAGTCAGGTATTGCATGTTTAAAAATTCTTGCAGCACACCAGTTAGAAATCGCTGTAATAGGTGACTTTAAAAACTTAAATAGAGAAATATAAATAAGTATTCAAAGTCTTGTCTTTACTCCTACACATGTTCAAAAGTTGGGTGCACATTCATTCAGACCTCTTTTATACTTTTACAAATAATATATGTTTAAATGTATATATACTTACATATTGCATAAAATTTTTCAGTCTCCATAGTATTCCACAACTTACTTTTTCATGAAACATTTTCTAACAAATATCGACCTTGGATCAAGTTCCCTACGAAACGGAGCTGAAAGAAAAAGGCCATGTGCTAATTGATTAGCAAGTGCAATCCCAGAGAGGTGGGAATGAGTCAAGGGAGAGAGGAGAGCAAGTATGATGGCGTGCCTTACTGGGCTGGCCCCTGGGGGGTCTGTTACAGCAGATACCGTGATCTCGGGGGTTCATCGCACCAAGGTCTGCATCACCTACTTCATCTCCGGACACTTAATCTCTGGGATGGAGGAAGAGAAGTGTATCTGTCAGCTCATACCTCCCATATGTCAAAAGTGTATTCACTGCGCAGGGCATTCATTCCCCCAGCAATCCCAGATTGCCAGTGTGTGAGAACCAAATGGGGCCCCTTACCGCTGACAATTCAGCAACAAGAGAAAAGCCCTGAGGCGCGAGGTGCGCGGTTTGGTAAGGCCTTAGAAAAGTTAAATGCCACCACAACAGCTGGGACACAGGGTCTCAAAAACATCTGAGCTGGTGGTCCATGCTGATGCCTGAAACTTGCCTTTCTGTGTTTCCTAGGTGTTAACAGATATAGCTCATTCCTTGAAATGGCTGAATAGTATTTCATTGAATGGATGCACTACTTAAGTGGTATCCTAATAATAGTAGCTTTGATGATAATAAGGCGGGAAAGGATGAGAAGGGCATGACATTGAATGTAAGTCTTGAGTTAGACCATGTCGGTAAATTCTGTCCGACCAAAACTACAACCTTTGCTTCCTGCCTCCATCTGACTCTCTCGAGATCCTCTTCCTGCTGGTGCTTTTCCAGTGTGTTTCTTTCATGACTCGGACATTTATGTACAATCTAATCTTTCTTTTTGTAATTGTTGATTCTGAGCATGGAGAACCTTTGAAGATCCGATGGAAAACCAGCCCCTTCTCCCTTTCACTCAGGGTATCTGAGGCCATAGTTTCCTGCCGTGATTTCTCCAATGATGAGACCCTGTGTACATTTTCTCTTCTAGCATTTTCTTAACCTTTTTGTTTTCTAGCACTGCTAGTTTTTATTTAAAATAAAATTTTCCTATAACTTCAGTGTTGCCAGGAGCAAGAGGAAAACAGAGAGTTGTGCTTTTTCTACTATTCATTATATTGTTGTTGGGGAAATAAGTATGTGATCGGGCACAGTTAATTTCTCCAGTTTGAAGGGTTAGAGAAGTTTAGTATGATAAAGAGATGAGCACGTTGGTTGGAGGCCTTTCCTGACCATCGTATCTGTATCTCCTTTTCTGTCCTGCCTCACCTGAGCTCCTCACTCTGTTTTTCTTTGCAAGTTTTACTGCCTGACATTGTATTAATTATTTGCTTATTATCCACCTAGCTCATCAGGATTTAAGCTCCATGAGGAAATGGCTTGTTTGTATTTGCTTTTGTATCCTCTGTCTTAGTACCATATTGGCTATGTGGCTGGTATTTAATAAATTCTTATTGAATGAAAGAGAGCATGAACTATGGAAGCTCAACTTTGGTGATATTGAAAACCTACTTTACATACCCATCTAATGCTGGAATTGCCTAAAACAGGTCTGCTAAAGAGTCCTCTAGACTATGTCACTATATCACTCATGTTTAGTTATGGCGAACTTTGCGTTTCCCATGGCACTCCATGTTGTCCTCAGAAAATTGGACCCTTAAAAACTACTGGCCGGCTTTCTTTTAAATGATCCTGCTTTGTTCTTTGAGCTAGCAAAAGATAATGGTGATTAGTTCTTCTATACGGTAGTCTTCACTATGTTTGGATACAATTTCATACTGTTACTCTCCTGAATGGTCTCCTATTTTAGGCTAACCATTTCTTCAATTATTACTACTAAGAAATAATTTCTGTTCTGTGTTAGTGCATGGCCCTGTCTTCAAACAGGCCTAGCAAATTTCTATATGTGGTCAAGTAGATTCCTGTGGGGAAATGACCCTCTTTCTTTCCAAAAGGCAGTGAGCTTTTGCTTCTGGGGTCCTCTGTCCTGGTGGATTCTGAACTCTGCAAATTCAGAGGGAGGAACTAAGGAGGCAAGCATTGCCCACAGTCCCTCACATATATCTTTGATGTCATCTATGTCCTTTGTTGTTCTTTTGTCTGCTGACTGAGCAGTAATCTCAAAGCTATCACATTCAAATTGTCATTTGCATCAATTATGAAAGCCAGATTACCTTTCATCCTACCTCAGAAGTCTCTTTTCCTATCCTAGCTACTCTTCTCAGTGTATATCACAAGTTACATAGGGCATTCAAAATAAATCCAGTATTAGGTGTGGTTTGATCAGCACAATCCCAGGTTTGGATTATCACCTCCTTTGTTCAGTTAATGCTGTCTAAAACCTAATCCGCTTTTCTGGATGATCCACCACACTCCTGACTCACTTTGACTGTGCCTTCCACTAAAATGCCTGAGTCATTAGTATTGTGTTCCCTGTCCCAAACCTGTGCCACTGGCTTTTTGAACTTGAGTGCAAATCCCAAGATTTACTACTGGTTGATCTATTTGATTGTTCCAGCTGGCCAAGGCCTTTTTATCCCATTGCTACAGCCTGTCAAGGTCTTTATAGGTCCTAATTCTCTCATCCTGGTTAGTCACTGACCTACTCAGCAATCTGTGAACTATGTTTTGATAGTATTCCTTCAAATCTGCAAGTCAGTAGTAAAAATGCTAACCTGGATAGGATGGAGTGAAGCCCTTGTGGTACATAAACACCTCCAGGTTTACAGTTATCTAGTTTTCAGTGGGTTTTGGACATATTTAGTTGTTTATTATTGATCCACATATTTATCCATATTGTACAAAAGTATTTCCTGAGATATTGTTTCAAGGACCTTCCTGAAGTCCTTATAGATTAGGGATACCACGTTTCACAGATTGAATAGCATGGTAACTTCACAAGGGAATGCAGGGTAGCCTCTGACAATCCACTCTTCACCCTGCTTTGTGCCATGGAAGCATCCTCATGCTCTGTATCAACAGGATTCCATTGTCCTGCATGAGCAGGATATTGTGGAAGGGCAGGAGAAGAATGAGAGTAAGGTGTGTATTTCCCAAGATCCCTCTCTTCACAGCCACAGACAATCAATGGCTCTCCCTCCAAGTTATGATACATATTTGCCTTTTTGCCCCTTGAAACCTAAGGGTCAAGGATGGCTGCAATGGGCTGGCAGGTTGTGTGGTCATATAGGGCCCCATGCTTGACTGAACACTCTGCTATCCCTGTCTTGAAATTCTTAATAGTTTTTGAATAAAGTGCTTTGCATTTTCATGTCCTCCTTAGGCCCTCAAATTATGTAGACAGTCCTGTGTTGGGTGGTATGGGATGTATATAGTTGCTCACTATCCCAGGCACCTAGTGGTATTTGTCTCTTTAGGTTTTCCAAAACCATGCCTTATATAAACGATTCTAAAAGCTTAGCTGTAATTCTCAATGTAATTCTCCCTTGTCTCTAATTTGTCAAATATCCCTTCATCCCAGTTTCCAAGATTAGTTGGCATTTGCCTATCTCCAGTTTTATTCCCGTTTATTGTTCTTGAGAGCCCCTCAGAGGTCATTGTTAATATTTGATTTAATGATCTTATTTGCAAGTTCTTTACAGACCTTTAGAGATGAGTCAAGATCTGAAACTTGCCTGTCCTCCCCCAGCTAGAGTTCCAGTTGTTTCCCTCTTACCAATAAGTTTTGACTTTTTTCAATTCACAGAAAGGTTTGCTTTCTCTTTTGTCATCAACATATTAGATGGCTTCAAACAAAGACCATTCCCTTCCTTATCTTCTACCTGTTTCTGATCAAGGCTTATAAGATTTTAATTCTTTAAATTTATTTTTTGTAAGCTGCAGTTATTTGGGTGCCACAGACTTCCTGAAACAACCTAACAATTCTGTGCTACCCTCTAATATGAACTCTTGCCTGTGTTTCTGTCATTTCTTCCTTGAACATGTTGAGAGGACAAGTGTATTCACATACAAATTCAGCAGCTTGGTCAGCCCTCACTTGCCTCTAGCTTTATGAAGGAAGCATTGTTTATTATTCTTGAACTGTTAAGGTTTGGGCTTTTAACATTTTGATTTGGATCCTTAGAACAGAAAGAGACCAGGTTTATTCTCAACAGAAAAAAAAAACCCTAGAAAAAGAGTGGTAGACATTACTGCTTGGACTAAAAAGTGTAAGGGTTTTAGAGAAGAGTCGTAGGGAAGAATCCAGAAAGATGGTAGGTGTTAGGGAAATAACTGCCATGAAGACAGTTGAGGAGCAAAGAAAAAATACATATGGTTTTCATATATTGCTCCTAAGGATCTGGACCCCTTTGCACAGCTTCCTTAAAGGTTGCTGTGTTGCATCTAGCATCCTGGTCATACCAACCGCGAGAAGGGCCAGCGATGTTTGGGTTTTTGTATGTCCCTTACAAATCTGAGCTCAGTAACCATATTGATTTCTGTAGACTATCTGGTCCTTTTCTTCCTCTGTGGCTTCATTTGCAATTGCACAGTTAGAATTACATTTATGTGAACTCCTGAAACATTTCAGTATCTCCTGGAATTGACACAGTTATTTCCTGGCATAAAAAGCAAGCCTATTTCCCCCCCTGAAGTAAATATTTAATTGTTTTTTTGTTGGACTCACTGCCTATAATTTGAACCATATAAAATTATGCTGATATTTTAAATTCTAAAATGTTTAAAATAACATATGCCTCACAACACTATTTGTACACAGGCAAAACAACAGGGACGAGACCCCTGGCTGGGCGTTTTCTGCGGAGGCCTGATGACAAGCAGGGCATTCTATCCCCCGTTTTTGGCCTCATAGGAAGGTATCAGCTACTGTGAGCATTGTCACCGTGTAAACAATTCAGTACTGACATGGGGGGGTAAACTGAAGACATAAAAAAAGACCCATAACTCACTTTATGAGCAAAGCAGCATGTCTCTGTCGAAAGCATTGCTCTCCGTTTGTATCATCTGCTTCACTCTCCCCACCCCACCTGGCACTGTATACCTTGTTCCAGTCCCTGACGCATTCCGGTTGTGTTGAATTCACGAACTGATTTCTGCCGATTGCTTAAGACTTCAGTGTCTTCTCTCATTCAAATAAAACTGCTTACTTTGGGTTTTATTTTTGCATCTTTTTTTAAAATGAATATCCTAAAGCCTTGTTCATTGTTTCTGCAGCTAATATTCCATGGCATACTAGTCCCGGAAGATTTCATTTTTAAAAGAATAAAAGAAAAATATTCTGCGGTAAATGTTTAGGAATTTCTATTTATTATTACTCCTCCCTTGAAAATTACAGGTACATTCACATCATAAGTAGTCTACAAAGTTCCACTGTAAAAACATATGCATGACTTTGTTAATTTCCAAATTTTTGTTGAGAATCCAAACCATTTACACCTACAAGTTTATTGGCTATTCACCGCATTAACATGACTTTGCTAGGTAGCTGTCTTCAATACATGATTTTACTCTTCAGTCACACTTGCCCAGGACATTAAAGTTGCAAAGAACTTTATTGTTCATTTTAGGAACTTCCAAAAAAGGACTCACTCGTCTAAATACTCCATGTCCCCTCCTCCGAGTAAATACTGTTTCTCAGGACGACAAGGCATCAGAAGACGGCAAGCTCTTCAAGAGTCTCTGTGTAATGGTACTCGTACTGTTTTCCTGAGCCCTGCCATCTCGTGTATCTCCTAGGATCCTAGTCAAGCACTCTCTTTACCCAGATCCCTCAAATCTCTTAAACACCTCCCCTTTGCCCTCCCCACTTCGCAGAAGTAGCCACCTTCCTCACCATGGTACGCAATGGCAATAGACTCAGCATTGCTTTGTCAACCGGATGTTTCAGGGGATCAGCGTTTGATGATCTGATTGCAGAACACTTGTCATGTAAACCGATTTGCATCCAGAGGAACCCTTGTTTCCCAGAATACACTGGGGGCCATGTAGGCTCACAGGATTGTGCAGGAAAATTCGGTGCCCAAGAAGGTCTGGCTCCAAGCTATCAAAAATCACCTGTTCTTCAAATTAAGTTTTTTTTTCCAGGAAAATTTATGTTAAAATATTTATATATACTAAAAGAGACTAGTCCTTCCTTTATGTATTTCCTGTGTGGGCATTGTAATAGCTGAATAGTTTTCTTTTTAATCTTTGCTGAAGTGAAACTCAGTCTTCTTTCTGTGTGCTCTCACGTGTTGGGTGGGTCTCAAAAGTCTGCGTCCAGATTTTATGTGGAAGAGAACAGTTGAGATGAAGATCTCCAAAAGGTCCCGCAATTAGAACTGTAAAATATTCACTCACAAATGTAATATAATAAGCCTTGTATCAGTGAGGGCAGCTCTTGGTCCCAGAGCTGGCGGGGGCTTCCGGGAAAGCTGCAGCCCTTCCAGCTTTCTGTTCTGCAGGCTGTGCACCGGGGGATGGATCGGGGCATAGAGCCCATGCAGGCCGCTCCCTCTGTCTCACACCCCATTTCCTCCGACGGCGTTCCTTGTTGCCTGCTGTTCTGACACCCACTCACGTCCTCTGCTCTCTGCATGAGCTCCTCCACCCCTGCACCCCCGGCACAAGACGGGATGGGCAGAAAACGGGAGACTGATTCACACTGCTCTGCAATTTTACTGTATCCATACTGTACTGTATGCAATTTTAATCAAAGATGAAAACAAAATTATACATCTGTAATGATCCGAACCTCAGCTTTCTCATTTGAACAATGGAGGGTTTTACAGCTGATCGGTGCTTCGGAAGTTGTTGCGGTGATCGGGGTGTGGAAGTAATAAGAATATAAAGCTTTACGTACATGCAAACCACTATAAAGATGGCGATAGGTATAGGTGCTACTTCACATTAAGGTAGAAGTAACAGGAAAAATGGTGTGGGTATTATGTTGGCCACTCTGAATATTTTCACTATATCAGTATGGCTTTCACCAAAATCTCAGTTTAAGGTAACTCCTGTTATTTTTGTCTACCAGCTCAGCTTTAGTTTTGAATTTAATTCATTCCAAGTAGAAAACTACAACAGTGATCAAAGGCATAATTATAATATATTTATAGCCTATTATTATTATAACATTCTGAAGTAAAGGGCAAAAATTTCACCCAGTGAACTTGTTCTTCCTGTTACTGACACAAGATTGAGACATTTAAATGCTAAGACATGGATCCCTGAGGCAGAACATAAAATATTTATAATGAAGGGAGTATGGACCAATAAATTTCTGTTATGAATGTTTTTAGCTGGAAGAAATAATAAATAACCTTCCACAGGCAATATTTCAGTTTGCATTTATTGTACCTCATCACATCAGATTTTCAGGAAACAATAATCATTGCATAGTAGGACACTAAATTACTCTTACGCTTAATGAATGATTAAATGGCTAAGGCTTTGATTAAGATATAAGAGCCTCACCAGCTTGACTGTGAGACATGGTTTGCTTGGGAAGGCATGGTTTGTGATAGTACCAATAAAGATATTGTAACTTATATAATTTCTACTAAAGAAAGAATAATTTCAGATATAGGTAAGCTTTGAATAAAGGAATATAAAATTCTGGTGTGGGAGTGAGGAAAGGAATAGCATTTAAATAATAGGGAGATGAATTATGTACTTGGGATGTCTTATCTGTAGTCCATTTAAATCGTTTTAAAAATTGGTACGGGAAATGGAAATTAAATTTTATCAGATTATGCATATAGACATTGCTAGGAGATATTACGGTACCTGGGACATAGTGCAGGACTGGGTGTTAGAAGATTTAAATCAGAGTTCTGACTTTGTAGCTTATGAGCTGTGTGACTCTGGGCAAGTCATTTATCTTCTCTGGTTCTTCTCTTTATTTGTGAAGTAGAAATAAAAAGACGTATCTGGCATGATGGTTGCAAAGATGACATGAGGTAACTTATGTGTTTCTGACCCGGCTGCCTAGGAAGTGAGCCCGAGTGCAAGCTTTTTGTTGGTATTTGTAATCCTGGGAACTGGAGGGAAGGAGGGGCGGGAAAGCCAAGATAAGAGGGAGAGAAAGTCAGCATCAACATGGCTTGCCTCTGGGCCATTGATGTAAGTGCCTGCTTGCTTGGTCACAAAGTACACTCTCTGAAATCCTGCCCTTGGAATGTGAATCCGGACCATCTGCCTAGGGGAAGAATGAAAGAAGGATTTATTCATCGGTTTCCTTCCCCCACTGGTCACTCCTGGGTGTAATGTAGCCTGAATTGAGTTCTCCCAAAATCAGTGTCTTGAAGGGCTAATTCCCAGTATCTCTGAATATTACTGTATTTGGAGGCCTTTAGGGTGAGCCCTAATCCAATCTGACTGGTGTCCTTAGAAGAGGAATTTGGACAGACACAGGCACAGGGGTGCATGTACACAGAGGAAAGACCATGTGAGGCCACAGCAAGAAGGCAGCTATTTGCAATCCAAGGAGAGTGGCCTTAGAAGAAACCAAATCTGCTGACCCCTTGAGCTTGAATTTCTAGCCTCTAGAACTGTAGGAAAATAAATTTGTATTGTTTAACTTACTCAGTCTGCAGTATTTTGTTATGGCAGCCCCAGGAAGGTAATACAGGGTGTTAACTCCTCTGCTCTCTGGGTTGTAGAATACACGCGTGAGTGGAGCGTAGGTTCCCTCCCTGTCCCCTGCTGAAGTTGCATGGAAAAGCCTGGAGTAAGAAGCGAGAGATGGAACTCTGGGGCAGAGTGCCTGCAGGGTGCTGACCAGAGTCCTTACCAATTAGATGGCCACTTGGTGCCTGAAATAGGATAGATGACCAAGAGAACCCAAGGGGGAGCACAGGAGGTACTGATGCAGAATGCAAAAACATTTTAAAACTGCAAGGTTGTTAATAATGATCAGGGATAAAAACTACTTATTGCTACTTCATGTACTTATCTAGGGTTCTTAGGAATATATATATGGTTTAGGAGCTCATCATTATCTTACTAAACTTTGTTTTAAATCATATTTACGCAGAGCTCTTCTGAGATCAAATGGAGATAGGCATGTTTTTTCTTGGAAGCAAGTAAAATTAGGAGTCTTTAAAAAAGAGTAAACAACTTATATACTTGAAAAGATAAAGCATTAAAATCTGGCATTGCTTCCACTGATTTCTTCTATGTGCCTGCTTCCCCTGAGATCCATAGCGTCAGGATTTAGTCTTCAAGTTCCATGTGCCATGGTCTATTGCAAAGAATCCTGAATTGGACATACTAGGGAGATGAGTGATTTTCTTGGTCACATAAGGCGTGCATATGGTTATAAGTTGGGTTGCATGAGACCACAAAAGCTTTCTGTTATATTTGTGGAGATGTCGGGAAATATCTCCATATTTCAGGGGCAGTTAAAGGGTTTGCGGATTGGTGAAGTGAGAAGGAGTAAGAGGAAGTGTGGTTTCTGTGGGTGAAGAAATGGAGTCAGGAGTCCTGAGTGCTCCGACACAGACGCGTGGAAGGGCCTAGAAGCTTGCTCATGCAGAAACCAGCAATTGAAAACTTACCAGTTTGGAATTCTCCACTTCAACACATCTGACACCAGACATGCTTCATAGATACATTCTGGTCTCAGAAGAAAACAGGTTGAACTCCATCCTCAAAGACAGTATTTAGTAGAAGTCCAGCTGGTTCTCATAACAAAGACTGTCAAAATGTTGCTTGCTGAGGAGCCCGATAAGTGTCGGTAAGATGAAATTGTGAACACTAAAATGGTAGGCTTTGTGTAAGTCCTCATTTAATAACTACCTTATTTACCTAATAGCGGAGAAGGGAGAAACACGGGGAGACAGATGCGCTTGCTCACCCACTGTTTAGCTTTGTGTTCATCTCTGGCCGAAAGCCATTTCCAGGTGTTTGGTGCTGAGCCAAACACTAAAGTTAGACGTTTGGTACAGCCCGTGTTGAGACCCAGGGGGCATGCAGAAAAGCTTGTTTAGCCCTTGGCCCTTGACATTGCTATTAGGGCCTCTTTCTCGGGCTGTCAAATTCACCCACCCCAAACAGCGCCAATTTAAAGGAAAATGAAATAAGAGAAATGTGATCAGAAAAAAACAAAACTATTAGACCCAGTTGTTAAAGCAAGGTCTCCCTCAAACTGTACTTGTTTACTGAAAAATATTCTAAGTTCTTTTTATTTTATTTTATTTTTTTCTGGAAAACCATGGAATTTGAGTGATGCTTCTGTCCTGTTTAGAGTTTGGTTCAAATTTAATTCTGGAAGTGCTCATAGATATAGGGCATTGTAAAGATAAAATATGGACAAGCAAAATGAGAATTGAGACAGCAAAATTTAAAAAAAATAGGAGTATGCCTGTATGTGAATTCATCAGGTGGTAGAGTCTGATCCTCAATTTTGCAGATCCAGAAACCTTATTTTTATTTTTTTTGGTACCCACAGAGGGTACCACAGAGTGGTGCTACCAGCTAAGTTCACAATTGAATGATGTCCAATATAAGCTGTATTGAATTGTGATTGGTTCTTCACTTACATGGACATGTCTGCTTGATTCACTAGCCAAATATTATAGGATAAAACTGTTTTAACAGGTGCTTATCATCTGAATGAGGTATTAACAAATACCTCCTTGCTTTGATTATTTGTGCCATGTATGGGGAAAAATAAAGAAAGGTGGAGAGACTGGTTGGATAAATGTGAAGAAAGGTAACAATAGTTGGAAAGTAAAGGGTCGGAGGATTTCTAATCATGGTCCTTCATGATTACCAGTCCTTCGGTGTTGCTATTAGTTTTCAATCAGACATGTGAGGCCTCTGGCTGGCATCTCCAGACCACTACAGAGACCCCAGGGTCAGACCAGACACGGTTTTTTTATGCTCACTTTCTATCAAAAGGCTGGGAGGGCTTAGCAATAACATTTGGGTGACTAGGAATGGTCAGACAAGAGTGTGATTTGGTGTAGTTAACTTTCCCTAAATTTAAGTCTGGGCATGACCCTCTTATTCTGTCCCATCCCCAAAGTGGAAGAAATACCTATGTCTGTGGTTGAGGGGAAGATGGAAGATGGAGAGAATTTATGTGTTTAATATGTTGATCTCTGCACTTCAGTTTGGTTGTGGGGGGAGGGGAGCTCAGCTTTAAGATCCAAAATAGCACCTGTGCTTTCTTTGGTCTCACACATATTAGAAAGAAAAGTCAAAACCAGAAGAGCGCTGAGAAATATAAATTATTTTTGTGCTCCAGGCTTAAATGGGAAAGCAGGAATTAGCAATCCTGAAGGTTTCCCCCAAAGCAAGAATTTAAAGCAAAGAGAGGTGGTCAGCCCTGAGGGATGATTCATTTTAGCCACAGGAAGGAGTGATAAAATGCCCCTGACCCAATATAGCCATAAAATAACAGAACCCTTGTTCTGTATTTCTCATTTCATACAGTAAAATTTAACTGTCTTGATTACCATCTTACTGTCCTACAATCATACCTTGATTTCTTTCCATACACTCAACCCTCCCCTCTACCTTTGTTAAAATAATTGATTAACTCTAGTTGAGCCCTTTTCAAAATTAAATTTACTGGGATGACATTGGTTAATAGGATCATATAGGTTTCAAGTGTACATTTCTATGACACAAGGTCTATATATTGCACCGTGTGTCTACCATTTCAAGTCAAAGCATCTTCTGTCACCACAGTTTAGGTGCCCTTCCACCCCCCATCCACCTACCCGCTTTTCCTCTGGCAACCACCACATTGATGTTGGTGTCCACGAGTTTCGGTTTTATATCCCATATGTGAGTGAAATCCTATGGTTCTTAGCTTTTTCTGACTTATTTCACTTAGCACAATATTTGCAAGGTCCATCCATGTTGTCACAAATGGCAATATTTAATTAATCTTTTCTTATGGCTGAGTACTATTCCATAGTATATATGGACCACATCTTTTTTATCCAGTCCTCTACTGAAGGACACTTGGTTGTCTCCGTGTCTTGGCTGCCATGAATAATGCTGCAATGGACATAGGGGTGCATATATCCTTGTGGATACATGTTTTTGAGTTTTCAGGTAGATACCCAGGAAAGGGATTGTTACGACCATAGTTAAGCCCTCTCTTTTGATGTTTAGCATGAACGATATTGGGTCTTTTGTCATTGTATAGGGTCTAAAAATGTTTGCAATCATTGTTAAATGGTATGTTGGTCACATTTTCAATTAATAGGGTCAATTATGTTTTTTCTTCAACTACCAGATGCATTTTCAGCTGAAGTATTTTGAAATTTAAAGCAATGGTTCAGCCTTGGCTGGTGTGGCTTAGTGGATTGAGTGCTGGCCTGCGAAACTATAGGGTTGCCAGTTCGATTCCCAGTCAGGGCACATGCCTGGGTTGCAGGACCCCCTGTGGGGGGTGCACGAGAGGCAACCACATATTGATGTTTCTCTCCATCTCTCCCGTCCTTCCCCTCTCTCTAAAAAGAAAAGTAAATTTAAAAAATCTTTAAAACAATGGTTCAAATGTTAACCTGAAAATAAAAAACAGTAAGCAAACAAAACTAATAAATACACTACTTTCTCTGTGTTTTCAGACTTTTTGCATACTCAGGTGTAAAATTACTCAATGTCATTTTTTAGATTAAAAATTAAACCCATTGCTTGAAATTTAGAGATATTGCACCCCAAAATATTTTTTAATGTATTGATTTTAGAGAGAGACAGTGGTGGGCAGGGGAGAGAGAGAGAGACAGACAGACAGACATCAGTTTGCTTCTCTACTTATTTATGCACTCATTGATTGATTTTTGTATGTGTCCTGACTGGGATTAAATCTGTAACCTTTGTATATCAGGACAACACTCTAACCAACACTCTAACCTACCTGGCCAGGGCTGCATCCCAAAATATTTTGAGCAAATTTAAAAAACATAGCATACATTTGACAATGTTTACCTGTTCCCCAACTTTTCAGATACTGTATGTTAAGATTCTTGGAGACAAACATTCAGGGTCATGTTGCTGGAAGCTTCCATTCAGAACAGGGCCTGATGGTATTTACTGTCACTTAATACTGGCTACTGACTGACTTATTGCTAAGGCTTTGTCTTTTTTATTTTTACCATGCCACTTCGTCTGATTTTTCAAAGAAGGAATTTTCGTGTTCTATTCCCAGCATAAATAACAAATGCTCACAAAGAATCCCAAGTGTTCTGCCTTTGACTTTGTATGGTTTGTGCCAGAATAATTATTGCAACACCCAAGCAGCAGGAACTGTTCATTTGAGGTTTGAACTCTAGAAGCAAATCCACTGTGCCTTACTTAGCAAAGCTATTATTGTTGGGCTCTGTGTAGTTCCTGTTTATCACAAATAAAGAATAATCATGCCCCAAATTAAATTTATACCTCACAAAGTAAGAATATAGCCAGTGTTATTCAAAAGAGCTTCTGGGTACAGAGAAAACCGTCTGAGGAAGACAGAAATAACGAGAGTGGGGAACAGCTAGTGTGTGGCTGTGTGGCGTTGAGAACCTCTCCATGCGCGTTTTCACACCTCAGCTGAATTCAGGCTTGTAGCTGGTCTCGAGTGTGGTATTAACTTTTAACTAGTGTCTGGCCAGGGCTGCAAGCCTTGAGGGCAAGCCCCGGAGCTTTGGTGACTTGAGCAGGTCCCACAAGTGGTTGAAAGAAATGGCAGTCCCTGTCTGGGAATCATTGTCTGATAGTCTCCAGAAGCTGGCGAGCTGCTTCTGTTTGAAGTCTCCTTTCTAAATATTCTTCGACCCTGGCTGCTTACCTCCTGAAACCTGAATCCAGGGGCTGACAAGTCCCAACATACCATAGCTCCTGATACCTACAAAGTCTGTACTCAGTCTCACCTATTGATTCCCTGAACTTGTTGCCTGAGGCAGAGAGGGAACTAATTAAAAGAAAATGGAGCTTTGAAAATCTCTGCGAATCTCTCGGAGACACTGCCACTAACCTCGGGAATTTGAATCTCTGCCCAGCAGAGGAGCTGACAGCAAGCCTTTCTCCGTGCTGCTGAACGAGGAGGGAGATGCCTTTAGAATGGGAAAAGAAGAATCACAAACTTTCCTGCTCCCATCTTAATGTTTCCCTAAGAGCTTGAATGAAGAAAACACATTGATGGTACAGATTGTTTTTGTATGTGTGCATGTCTGTATGTGCGTGTATTTGGGATAATTACAGTTTGTATCTCCAGGGTGTTTATAGATATCAATTAGGTTTTTAAATTCTCTGTGCAGGAAGGGCAATTTCTTCCAATTTATAGATAGGAAAATGAGACAGAGAGACAGAGGTAGGTAATTTTTCTTAAGTAATCTGAGTCAGCCAGAAAGACAGTTGGATAAGATTACAGTCAGATTCGCTGACACTCAAATACATGTGGAAACCACTAGACCACATCGTTATCTTCCTTTTTTTGAATCTACTATAACAAAACGGCACTCACACACTTACAGAATCCTTGCCTGTTTTGTTCTGAAGCAGTTTCTAGGCAGATGGAACAAACGAATCACAAAATTGTTGCTCAGTACTGGCCACGATGGCTCACTCCTTATTTTTTGAATACTCCATGACTAGTGGAAAGTGAGGAAAAGATTTAAAATAATATCAAGACTCTAATATTTTCATCGCTTGTATTTATGGCCGTGTTCAGATTGCATTGCTTCCAAAAAGCTGCAAAGGCACTTTGCCAGGATGGCTGCATTTTTCCAGGCAAGGGCAAAAGCATGAGAGTTAGACCACAAGGCTATCATTAGATTCAAACAATAGACTGGAACTCATTGTCCTAACGTCCTAAACCTGCCCCCACAGTAGGTGGTTTGTTAGTTACCTATGGGTATTCATCCTTTCACATCTTGAATAAAATTACAGGGAAATGAAATGGGAAGATTTTTTCCTAAATAACAAAGAAAATTATTTTCCCTGACCTTTGACCCTTTGTGATGACCACTAATGATTCATACTAGTCAGAATTCTAAACCCAGGGTACATACACCTTTTAGCAGGAAAGTTTTATCCAGTAAAGTAGAAAAGCATGAATCAAGCCAGGTTCAGACTCTTACATTTTCACTTTCTCCAGAGTGGGAGATATAAGAAGCATAAGCTGCTGCTATTCCAGATACACCAGAAAACCAGAATGGACTGGAGGAAATGGGGCTTTCACATAAGTAGTTCTAGTTATCTGGGACTGTATACAAACCACTCCAAAAGTGGCTTTGTTCAAACAACACTGATTATTTCTTACAATTTTAGGGGTTGGCAAGGTGAGTGCTCTGCTGCTTTGCCTTGGGCCATTCAGGTAACCGCGTTCTGCTAGAGGATCAGCTGGGAAGTCCGAGGTGGCAGCTGGTGCTGATTGTCCACTGGGGCACTTAGGTCGCCATGTGACTTTTCTTCCCTCAATAGCCTCAGGCTAGCACTGGCCTGGCTTCTTACCTGAAAGTTTCAGGGCAATATTCCAAGAGGTCAAAAGCAAAAGTCTCAAGGCCTCTTAAGGTCTAGCTAGACACCTGAACTCACTGGTCACTTCTGACACTTTCTATGGAGGAAAGTCTCAAGGCCAGTGCATATTCAAAGGAGTACAAAAGTAAACTTCACCTCCAGATGGGAGAATCCTCCAAGTCCCATTAGGAAGATGCATGCCTGCTGTGATAGGAGGACTTTGGTGCCATTAGCCATGGAACACATAAAATGTCCAAGGGCAATGAGGAGATGAAAGGAAGAGTTGTTCATCTGGTAATATTTTCTGGGGGGACAGACTAGAGAAGGAAATCACAATTTAGCCCAGTGTAATAGACGCTTCAGATAACTCACAAATAGAGCAAGTGTTTGATCTTTGAGATTTAGGGGAAGGGGGAGGTAGAACTAGTGTGAATACTGTCCTCATGGTACAAATAATGACCCAAACTCCTGTGATTCTTCACATTTGTACTTAGAGAGCAAAATTTGTAGCAGACACCACATTTTCTGTTTTAAAAAGCAACAAAACATTGACACATGGGTTGCGTTCTGAGGCACGCCTGGCAATTCTACTGTACTTTCAATGCCTGTTTTCTCTGGAATAGTTAATTGAATGCCAGAGGTTATGGCAATGAGCTGGCAAGAAGCTAGCATACATGCCCCAAATGGCGTGGCTCACTAGGAGAAACTTTCCTGGTACGGAGATTGCAGTTTGAGAACTTGTCTACTGGTGGCTTTAAAATGGATTTCTCCAAACAGCCTATGAGCTCAGACTTCTACTGGCCTTTTACTTTACACGACATAGGAAGGGAAGGGTTTGAGGCTGAAAGATTTATTCAAGATTCTAAAAGAAGCTCCAAGGGGTAGAACTAGAAAAAGAGATACTTTGAAGACTCACTGAGCAAATGTTTATTAAGAGATTGTTTTATAGAATATTTAATAACAATATGGGGGATATTTCTGTAAACCCTAATTATTCTATCTTCTGTTTACTTGGCACCAAAGAGTTTTCTTTTCACTTCCATAGAAAAGAAAGAGAAAAAGCGATTGAAAAGTTTATCTGGCAAAGAGAATTTTAGAGTTTGCATATCATGGCTCTTTAAACTAGTGTGTTTACCTTTTAGAAGACAAATCCTTCATACTTATAGACTTTAATATACACACAAAGACAAGAAAGCTACAATGTAGAGACTGTAAAAACAGAAGTAAGCCAAAATATGAATTTGACCTTCTTATAAATAATACCAGTTAAGAGTTCAAACTGGGAATCTAAATAGTGTTTTCTGAACAGCAAATTTTAATTAATACATAAAGAGGAAAGTATGGTAACAATTAAAAAATGTACAGTTAACTGAATAGAGTTGTTCTTTTAGAGCTACAACTTGTCTCCATGGTTTTGGGAAAGAGCAGCTCCGTGCTAATTAAGGTTTTAGTGTCCTGTGGACTTTGCATTTAAAGAATGGTCAAGAAAAATACAATAGGGCCTGTAAAGTTTTTAGAGTCTTCATTGTTAAATTCCAGTTCCTGCACTAATGGCCTTAGAGAATTTCAAAGTGACTCTTCTGCTTGAGAGATTCAATTCAATCTCTGTATCAATTTATTTTTCTAGATCTTGGATTTATGCAACCCAAACACTATTGAAAGGAATAAAAATAGTGGTGAAACAAGGAATGCAATATAGTATAATGGCTCCGTCAGGAAAAAAATAGAGCCATTTCTGCAGAGAGTCCCTGTGCACAAGGTCAGAGTCATCATCTGTGGAGGAGAGTGCTGGCGTTGGTGAACTCGGTGCTGATAATACGGACGATTGGAGAAGATGGTGCTTTTTACAGAGCAGACCTCAGGTCTGGGCCTCCGAGAATGGTTGTTTAACTTTTCTTTACAGGGCATGCAGGGTCTTGCAAAGTAAAGTGAGAATTTAGAACTTACTTGCACTTTCTCGTGTTTTTCAATCTTCCCCTCACCCCCAGCATCCCCCTGTCTATCACACATGGTAGACTGAGCAGCGATATTATGACTCTCCAGTATGTGTTACCTAGACCATGCATCCTAGGAAGGGTCTCAGCTAAAGGGACAAGGTTGTACCACTACTAGGAGTCAAAGTTAGTGTTTGACTAACACTAGCCAGGCAGCTAGCTTCCAAGCCTTTTGCTATGAACAAGTACAGATACACATCAAACTGTGAACAACCTCCAAAAGCAGTGTTTGGTAATTGATATGAGGAAGTACACACATCAGCAGTTGTTGGAATTAACAAGCTTTCTTTCTCTCCATCTCTCCCTTCTGCCCTCTCTTCCTACCTTCCTTCCTTCCTCTCTAGCATCTAATTCTGCAAAGTCAAGACCAATCAACTATACTAGCAGAGGAAAGCACCTCTGTTGTGATGGTTACTCCTTCCATTAGATAGCTGTGGCACACTTGAGAACAGATGCCTTGCTTTTCTCAAAACTTCTCCTCCCCAGGCTAAACATCCTTGGCTCTTTAATAATACTTTATATTCATTTTTATCCAGAAACTATTTGTTAAGTACATACTTTTTCAAACCCTGGCAATGTGGTATTATTCACTGTATAAAAACAAAACTCTCAAAAATTAATTTCTTGGCAGCTAACATGTTTTTTGGGGGGAGAAAAGTTTAAAAATGATTATAGCGTATTAAAGAATTATTATAGAGTTATGATCCAAATTCTTTGGGAGCAGAGACCTCTAAGCGTTACAGGGGTTTATGGAAAGATTTCCAGAGATGGTTATACTTAATGCGGCCTGAACACTGGGCAGACATGAGCTAGGTGGTGAGGAGGTGGACACCATAACAACAGAAGGAACAAGTGAGCAAAGGCTTGGCAATGTAACTTAGTGTGATGTATGCAGAGAACTGCAAGAAGTTCCATTCCCTGGAGTGAAGTGTGCATCTCAGCGCGTAGCTGGAGATTAAGGACAAGACTTTCCTAAATTGAGGTAGAGAGAAGCCATATAATAAGTTTAGTCTGTAAGTGACTTCATTCAACAAATATTTACTGAGTGCCTACTGTATACCAGCTCTGTGCTTGACATTTGGAATTTGCTCTGAACAAAGACATCATCTCTGTTTTCCTAATACTTACAATCTATTGGAAAGTAAAGACAGACCCTAATAATAAGTCTGGTGCTGTGACAGCAACCTATGGAAAGCTCTGAGAGCATGCGTTTTCAGAATCTAATTGGTCCTGAGATTAGAGTCAGCTTCTTAAGGAAATGGTCTTTATGCTAAGACTGAAAAGGCAGATAGACCTTAGTTAGAACCGGGAGGTGGAGCTTGAAGGTTGGGGAAGTCGTACCAGGAGAGGACACAGAGCAGGGCCTGTCTGAGCGTCTGAAATAAAGTTCGTACTATCTTTGGTTGGATTCCTTGGAAGTGGATTCTGAGACAAGAATTTGAGTGGAAGTAGTTTATTTAGAACACAATCAGAGGAAAGTGGAGAAGCAAGATCGGGAACATAAGAAACTCAGTACAGAAAGCGTTAAGACCAGGTTGCCCTTTTTGAAATACTGGAGCCCAGTCCTACTGTGGGCCTCTGAAGGACTTTGAAGAATATGCCTCAGAATTGTGATATCTGGGGGGTGAGGAAGACAGGCTGTGCACCCATCAGATTCCATCTGTAACTTACCAAAGGCTGTTCTTAAGGATGTGGACTCCCCAGCATTTCCAGGCTGGCCGGCATGTAGACTGAACAAGCTCCTACAGCCAGAGAAAGCGCTCAGGCAGAGTCATAGGCGCTTGCAGTGAAATGTGTTTGGGTACGGTATTCAATGCTGAATCCTCTCATGTCTGTCAGTGGATCTTCAAGGTTGTTGGTCACATTTGAAAAAAAAAGACTGACAGTGGAAGAAGTAGTGGGACAAGCTACAGACCCTGCTGCTGCAGTTGGCTCCAAGGCCAACATTTGTGTCCTCTACCAGTTATTCTGGATTCCCCTTGCCTTAGTCAACGCATTTGCTGTTCTAAATTGTTTGTATGGGGTTGGGGTGGGGGTTACCCAGAACTACTCCTCTTCACCTCTCAGTGGCCTTAGCTTTTATGATATTGTGAAGCTGATGACCAGGAGTGCTGTTCAGTCTGCCTTCATCACAGTCTCTCAGGGCCATCCCTGACTTGGGTTATAGTGAATCAGCAGTGAATCTGTGGTCCAGCACAATATATAGAGCTGACCCATCAAGTCATAAGAAATGCCTTTTGTGGCCATATGTGTGAATTGAAGGAGAAGGGTAGGTCTGAGCCACTTTTTAAAAAATGTTAACTTGTACTACCTGCATCTTTTAGGACCCAATTCCCATTTCCACTGTGCTGTCAGTTTCTGCCGTGTTTATGGGGTCTGAAGGTGACCAGTCCATGATGCGAATTTTCAGGTGCATTGCCATGGGATTTCCCGTGATCGTCTGTTTGGCCTCTGTGAGGGTCCATGTACTTCGTCTCTAGTAGTAACACATCAGAAGCTTCTTGTTCACTCATTCTCTGCTGCATTTAAGATGGCCTTACTCAAAAATCTTGCTCAAAAATATTAGATTCAGTCTTCAGGCTTATAGCATTTTCATTTACCTGGGTTATCTCTAGAAAATGGAATCTGGTGGGTCACTTGGCTACGTGCAAGGTCTGCTTGAACTGAAGCCTTAAAATGCTAGAGGGCTTTCTCCTGCAGATCTCCATATTCCTTGTACAGTACCACTCCCTTTTAAGACCTGTGCCATTCTGCAGTATGAACCTATGTATATTCCTCACTGCAGTGTTGTCTCTAGGTTTTCTGATCTTCTCCCCATTCGCTGACAATTTTAACATCTGGAAGAGTCTTTTCCAGGTCATAAGCACTCTTCTCATTATGAGTGTCATCAGTGTTTACACAGACAACACATCAAAACCTTGGCTGCTCATTTCATGACCTAATCTATACTTCCTCCTCCTCTCTTTTCACTCTGCCCAGAAAGTATCCAGCCACATACTATGACAAATAGAGACATTTATTGAAGAAAATAAAGATACAAGAAATATTATGCATAGGACAATGATACCTCAGTCCCCTTCAAAGAAGGCATCTTGGGATCTCACACAGTTCCCAGCATCTCTTTCCCAGTCCAAAACACTCTGCAAAATCCTTTGTTGGAATTGCCATCAGCTGCCCCATTGTATTTTCCTGAATCTCACTGATGGTCTGAAACCTCTTCCCTTTCAAAGGTGAATTCAGTTTTGGGGAAAGCCAGAAGTCACAGGGCACCCAAGTCAAGAATACAGAAGGAATCTGGATACATGTATGAAACCATCATCCACTTCAGGTTAAAGCTGTAGTTGCCCATCATGCACTTCAGGTTAAATTTGTAGTTACCCATCAGCATTACAAGGTCTGTCTGTAAGGATGGTATAGAACAATCTCAGAAATTCTCTACACAGTCTTTAAGAGGTGTCCTGTGGGATTATGTCCTAGTGGTCCTAAGAGGTGATCTGGATATTAATGTGCCCTGTGTTGGCTTTGCTAATTTCTCCATCTCTCTTCCCCCTATTACATACAAAAGTTTTTAGACAACCTCTCAAATAAATTCCTTGCACTCAAACCCTTTATCTCAAGATCTGTTTTTGAGAGAACCCAGTTTAAGACAATTAGTACCAAAAATAGGCCTAAGCAGAAAATATTTAGGACTGGATTTGGAACTGGATCATTTACTAGTCAGATGGCAACAGGAACCCCATTCCATTCCTGGTGACAAGTGGGCTGCTGATAGCCCCTAACATGCTGTAGTATCACTCTTACTAAGTAAATTTTAGGTCTCGTTTTTCATGAATCGGGATCATGTAGAGGTAGGAAGGAGCTGATGATCTTAAGGACTGTGAAGCGGGTTGGCTACCATTAACAGCCATAGAAGCCCTGAAGGAAGAAAATGATACTTTCAGGCCAACCATTAACAGGGCTCAGGGTAAAGCCAGAATGTCTTCATAGCAGCTTTTAAAAATACTCTTACTTCCCATTGCCAGAGGGCAGACATTGCTGTTAATCAGGCCCAAATCTGGGTTGTAGGGGTGGAAGGAAGAGTTTCAAAGGTGGCCAAATTCAAAGTCTCCTATGCTAATGTCAGGAAAGAAATAAGATCCTGTGATATAAGATGTAGACATTTTAGTGAACATGCTTGAGAACTCTGAACCTCCAGATTTCTCTGGGCAGGCAAAAGTGGCTTCCTCTATTTGTAGAGGAGAGCGGGCTCCTATTGCCTGAACTCCATGACAAAAAACCCCCCAAAGCAACAAAAAACCGTGCCTACGGCAAATGACTTGCAAGAGAATGCTTGACCTCCATAAGATCTATATATGCCTCACATCATCGCTTCTGGACCAGCAATCAGGGTCATTGTCTCCGCATCATCTGAATAAGGAAGTACTGTCCCCGCCATGGGAGGGAAGCAAGTATTAAGCAAAAGAATGGGAGGACCTGGCTAATGCAGGAACTAGATGATACCTGGTATTAATGATGGTGATGGATGGGAATGGGGGCAGGAATATAAGCTGCATAGTTGACAGCCTGTTGATACAAGAGATGTTTGTGTCTCTAGTTTAATATCCTCACAATAATGCCTGGAGATGGTGCTAATATTTTACTGCACTGTCAGGTTGAAGCTTAGAAACAACTATGGTCAATAATATATGAAGTAGAGATGGCAAAACAGCTTTGATAAAGTACTGACAAAAGAGTCAATGGTCTTAGAGATTTGCAAATGCAAAGATTCACTTACTATAGAAGATGAGAAAGCTCAGTAGTTTTCTTTGTTCCCCCTTAAGGGTAGGAGTAGGGGGCAGAAAGAACCTCTTTTCACTAAAACAATAGTCAATAGGCTTTCCAGCTCCATCCATGCTGTTGCAAAGGGTAGGAGCTCCTTCTTTCTTTCTGCTGCGTAGAATTCCATTGTGTAAATGTACCATAGTTTTTTGATCCATTCATTTACTGATGGGTGCCTAGTTTGCTTCCAGCACATGGCTATTGTAAATTGTGCTGCTGTGAACATTGGGGTGCATAGGTTCTTTTGGATTGGTGTTTCAGGGTTCTTAGGATATAATCCTCGCAGTGGAATAGCTAGGTCAAAAGGCAGTATACTAAGCAGAATAAACCCGTCAGTGAAAGACAAATACCAAAGGTGATCTCACCTTTAACAGGAATCTAATCAACAAAACAAATAAACAAGCAAAATATACCAAAGACAATGAAATTGAGAACAGGCTGACAGTGACAAGAGAGGAGAGGGGAGGGAATTTCAGGGGAAGGGGGGAAGGGTTTGAAGGAAGAAGTATAAAGGACACATGGACAATAACAAGGGGGGGTGGAGATGGGAGGGAGGTGGAGAGGGCTGGCGGGTGGGCTGGGATGGGGGTAAAGGGCAGAAAACTGTACTTAAATAACAATTAAAGTAAAATAAAATAAAATAAAATAAAATAAATTGAATTAAAAAATAGTGAATAGGAAATGCATAGTAAGTGGGCTGCCAGCATCATTAAAAAGCTCGGCGGTGGCTGTTCTCTATAGGCCAGGGTTGATGGCAGGAGGTGCTAGAATGAGTGTCAATGGTGATGTTAGGGTTCTGTAAGAGTAGAGGCCAGATGGTCACAGTTATAGTATATAGCAACAAGGTCAAAGGGGAGCTATGGGGCTTGATCTGTCAGTATTTGAGGGAATGGATAATAGAGTAGTGGTGTTCCTGGTGAGTATGTAGATCCTCATGTATTCTATGAAAAGGCGAAGCAGTCACAGCCTGGAAGCGTTAGTGAGGAGCCGGGATGACAGGGACTCTCCGCAGGCACTGCAGCCCGTGTTGGGTAAGGAAATCACCGGCATGACCTGAGATAGTTGATGGTGTGTCTTCAGGTGAGAGTCAGCTTGGAGCTCAGGTGAGGAGCTACAGAGAACATTTGGTAAAGAATTTAGATTTATAGAGTCATTTAGCTGTGGAAAGGGAGTCTCAGAGATCAGAATTGTAGTGCTAAGAAGAGGATCCATGAGTGGTAACTTGGATGAAGGGGAGGGGGACTAAGGGGAAAAGCCATATTGTGGGGGAGACTCGGTGAGCCAGGAACTGGCAGAGCAGCCCCCCTTCATCCAAGGTGACAGCTCAGCAGCAGTTTCTATGAAGGCACCTGCAGGAGGGTTGATGGCCCTCTCTGTGTGGGGTGGTGGACTTGGGTGTGTGGGCTGAAGCACTGTGAGGGTCCAGGGGCGTAGGAATTTTATAAGAGGATAGGGCTTTCCCTTCCTGCCTCATGATCAGATTTGCATTTTGTGACGGTCACTCTGACACGTGCAGATGATGGCTTCTGGAGGACCAGTCTGGTTCTAGGAAGACAATCTAAAAGGCTCCTGCAAAACCCTCAGGAAAATGGGTTGGGTCCTTAAACTAAGTAGTAACGGAGGGAGTGGGGAGGAGTCTGCACACCAAGAGGCACTTAGGTGAAAGAATTTGTTGGATGAGAGTAGGAGGGCTCCCTGGTTCTAATTCACGGATCAGGTAGAGGGAGGCATCGATCTCTGGGTTCCATAACAAAGCAGGAGGAGCAGATTTTGGAAGGTGGAGGGATGGAAGAAAGTTTCTATTTTAAAAATGTTTTATTTTGAGATGCCTTAATTGGATATCCCAAGAGCAGTGTCCATAGACACTTGACTCAAGGGGCCTAGCATTCTGGACAGTGGCCTGGGCTGACTTTAATGCATGTGTAGGTCGTTAGAATACATGTGTTTATTTAAACCTGTCTATGGGAGGACCCTGGAAATGACCAAATGGATGAGAAGAGACGTGGGGGAAGATGGAGCCCACATTCGCACCCTCCACCTTTTAGAGTGCAAAACCAGAAAGCTATGAAGGCCCATAAAAGATAAGATCAAGATGTGCAAAGAAAGTCAGGGAAGAGGAATGTAACAGATAAGGTGAAAGACGGAGTTTCAAAAAGAAAAGCGTTCTCGTGATTCTTAAATGCTGCAGAAAAAACTCAGAGGCAGGAAATTGTCCACTGGATTTGAGAACATGAGAGCCAGCCGTGACCTGAGCCAGAGCAGTTTCGGGGAGGAGTGCGGCACAGTTACAAAAGCACGTGCATTGGAAAGTTATTGGAGAGATCACATCGTGCTTAGAAATTAAATTTAGGGAGATCAGGGGCTTCAATGTGAAAATTAAACCTTTTAGAAAAAACAAAGAAGAATATCTCATGCTTGTTTGGTAAGAAAGGAGTTTTTAAGTAAGAAACAAAAAGTACTAACATAAGGGAAAAGACTGATAAATTTAACTACACTGGACTGAAGTTTCCATTCATCAAAGGGTACATAAATAAAAAGATGAGTAAACTGTAGACAATATTTGCAACACATTTTTTAACTAACAAAGGGTTCTGATTACTATATTTAGATATATAACATATATAATATATAACATATATATAACCAGTTACCTAACAAAGGGTTAGTTTCCAATGATTTATATGCACATTATATATGTATATATTATATATATATATTTAAAAATCCTTATAAAACTGTAAGAAAAACTAGTAAGTAACCTAATAGAAAAAGACAAGTGGAGTGAACAGACATGAAACAAAATGAAGGATAAGTGAAAAAAGGCACTCAGTCTCTTTAATAGCCAGGAAGAAATGCAAGTTAAGGGCATAATCAGATGCAATTTCATATCCATTAGACTGACATCAAGAAATCTGCCTATATCAAGTCTGAGAGGGATACAGAACTGTATGAGAATTTATATACTGCTGGTAGGATAATGAATTGGTGCAATGACCTCAGAAAACAGTTTGACATTTTCTTGAAGAGCTGGATATTTGCATTCCCTAAAACCAAATAATTGTAGTCCTAGATGTATACTCTATTTGTAATACCTCCAAACTGTTTATCTCCATTTGTGTTATAAAATATTACATAAAACATTTTTTAATGAATGAGAGAACAGTCAATGTACACTAACCTTTTAGATGCTTGGCTGTGAAGGAAAAGAGGGAGATAACTTTTGGTTCCTATACAATTCACTCACTGGCCTTTCCTGGACATATTCCTCCTCACACGTGGCCCCTAGATTTAGTATGTGACCCTCTTGCTCCTGGTTTCTTCTGACTCTTGTATAGTGTCCATTGTCAGTGCTGTGGATTACCTTGACCTTCTGAACAGCCCCTTCCAATTTTGTGTCATATTGAGTTTTCTGTCAATTTTTGGGCCAGTCTGAGAATCCAACCAGTATTTAAAGCATAGTTTCTATGGGGCAAAGGGATTCTGAACTTTTATATAAACTAAAAATTGCAGTAATATTTTAGTGAGCAGTGGAGTCAAATTTACAAATTTTGAGCTTTCTGACATTCCTGGAAAAATAGCTCATTTTATTCAAGGCCTTTTGGAATGAGAAAAATAATCATAGCGAAGGATGATGCTATTATTTATGTAATTTTTATATGCAGTGTTCCAAGTGTTTTGAAGATGTCACAGCTGTCTGGAAGAGACCCCACAAAAAGTATTGCCAAGACTATTTTTTATTTTTAGCAAATATTCAGTAGAGGCTAAATCAATGCCCCATTAAAAACATTTTCAGAATTGGGTCTGAGTCATCTTGGTTTTTTTTTTTTCTTTAATCCACTTGTTTTGTAGACAGAGTGATTGAGTGGTTTCTTGATTGAGTGATTTCCAGCCTTGACTCAAACCGACTATCACATGCCAAACCCGTAGCTTGATTCTATCAACTATAGTGAGCAAAGTGAGAGCAGCTCTGTAGATGGGAAATCTTCAAAGATCATCATCATCAAAAGGCTCGGGTTGAATCCGCAGCGTCCATGGCACTGTGCTGTGTTAGTACTGTGCGGTTTCAAAAAGGCTGCTGACGCTTCAGAATAAGTAATGAGTAAATATCCCAAGGGGGGAAAAAAGACTTAAAGAACATGTTAACAAAATGCAGAGTCTAAAGTTTTCACCACTTGTACTTCTTGAAATTTTTATTATTTTCCTTACAAGTAGACTGCAGATTTTAATGTATAAAAGTCTGTGCATATACTTTGATTATTAGAATCATCCTGTGAGATAAGCAAAGGGAAATCACCACCCCTATTTTAAAGATAAAGAAGCTGAGGGTTAGAGATGGTAAAGGGCTGGCACAAAGTTACAGACCCAATAAATAATGCAGAAGGGGTTTGATCCCAGCTACATCTTTTGATTCCAAGTTCAGTGTTCTTTCAACTCTACAACAGTACAAAGTTGTCAGCCAGGTATGATAAAATGCAGGGGAGATGATCAGGGTCTGAAATTTTAACCAGATGTGCTCTTCCTTCTTCCTCCGTGCAATTGTGCCGCAGTGTTTAGTTAGCTGGTCATTAACTTCAAATGATTATAACCATAACAGTGATATAAATTCATTGTATTTCACTTCGTCAGAGTAACTTCTGAGAGAGTCATTTATATATTTTGCCCTGAGCTAGTTTTTTAATTAGGTAAAATTTACCTCTTAATATCAGGATATTACAAAATTTAATTAGGTAAAATTTACCTCTTAATATCAGGATATCGCAAAATTTCCTCTCTGCCATCTCTCACATTCCTGAAATTCTATGATGCGATTTATAAAAAGTGACTGTGTAATCTGCTGTAGCGGTATCAATACAAATACAGTATGCTTTTTACATATCTAAATTGGTAGAGACATTTGCGATATGTTATACAGGTATTACCTAGTTCGGGGGTTTTCAAGCTTTTTCATATCGTCGCACACATAAACTAAGTACTGAAGTTTTGCTGCACACCAAAACATATATTTTGCCTATCTGACAAAAAATATGTATCATTTTGATTCATTCACAGCAGAGGTTGCTGTTGTGTTGGCTGTTGTAATTTTTTTAATTTGACTATCTAAGGGAGAAGAGGTCAGTGCCCCTGACTACGTAGTCCGGTATTGCAGGTTTTACAAATTCTTGCAGCACACTGGTTGAAAAATCCCTGATCTGATTTAATGCTGCACCTATCTTTGGGGTAGGTACTTTTGTGTTTTACAGATACTAACACAGAATCTGGTACCTGAATAATCTGTCTTCGTTTACCCAGTTAATAAATGCAGTAGGATGTGAACAGTCTTGTATGTTTTTCAGTCTGTACTCATAGCCCATGCTCTACTGTAGCATTTTTGTGTTTATAAAAGTCTGAAGTTCAGGAAACTGGTATCGAGGAAGCACTGAAGCAGCATGCAATGACGCAGACTAGAATCTGGTGTCAGGCTGGCCTGTTGTCCAACCTCATGGGGAAAGGCAGGCTTCTGAGTCAGCCTGTCTTTAAATGGGGACCAAATAGGAACCTCACAGGGTTGTTATAAAACTTAAATAGCAGTGGTTTCCTGTGGTATGAATTTACTGAGGTTTAATAATAACTAACTGGTCCTGGAAGGCTTTTATACATAAATCTTAAAGAATGATAGTTTCATATATTCTCTTAATTGTCCTCAGTATGCATTTTCTGATAATCCATAAATACAGTGTTGGTAAATGGTTCTGGTAGTACCTGTATTATAGCGCTGTTCTTAGAATTAAATGAGTTTGTTCCTTTCAAAAACTAGGGAAACTTGGACATATAGTCTATGTCAATAAACATTAGCTACTATGTCTAATATGTAAAAATTAAATAATACATATAAATATCTGATATGTAGTGTGCCCTCAATGCAGCAATTTTTCTTAGCTTTTATTTCTGCAGTATGTCACTTACAATACTTTTTGTCTGAAGTATCCACGAAAACCGATCATCTCATATAGCAAGAAGACCGAAGGCGGCAATTCTGAGGCTGACCAGTATTGCAGTGACCCAGGTTCTCTCCCTCTTCTTGCTCAGCAGTCCTGACTTCTTCTTTCCTGGTCGCTGGCTGGGTCCACATCCCAGGTATTCTGTGTAGACACAACCATGCCAAGTAGAAAAAGTTGAAATCCTTCTTCCAGGGCTTATTCTCTTCTAAAGGACCAGCAGAAGATGAGAACTTTGACACAACCCTTTCAAAAACACTGTCCAGGGGAATAGAATTTATATAACTAGTTGTGACTAAAAAAAAAAATCCCCCTTCCTGGGGTGGGAAGGGGCTCAGTCTCCCTTAACATATACAGTTGCTTGGGACTTGTGCAGAATTAATGTTGTATTTATCAGGAAGCAGGAGGCAGGGATGGCTGGGAGATAGGCAGTGAAAAACATACACATCACACCTTACAGGGGTGTGCAGACTTTTGGTGTCTCTGGGCCACACTGGAAGAAGAAGAGTTGTCTTGGGGCATGCATTAAACATATTGTGACACATAATCACAAAAAATGTCTTAGGTAGATTTACGATTTTGTGTTGGGCCACGTTCATAGCCATCCTGGGCCACACACGGCCCGCGGGCTGCGGGATAAGAATTAGTCCCAGGATCTCGGCGATGGCTGAACACACAGGTAGGATTCAGAAAGGACCGTGCACTCTGCTCTTTCAACCGCATCTTTAATCTGTGTCCTCCTACTGGCTCCTGCCACTCAGACAATGAGGCAATGAATGTACTCCTTGCCCCAACCCTTGAAGGAAAGTCTTCTTTGGCTTTGTTTCACTGGACTTTTTCTCTCTGATTGCCCCCTGCCCTTTTCCTCGCTGCCCTCACTCCCACTTCCATCTGGAGTCCGGAGCCTCTCTATTCATGCACCTGCGCAGCGCCCCCATCCGCCGAGGTGAAGCCGTCTGCCCTGGCCTCACACCTCAGTCCGCATCCCTCATTTTACACCGAGTGCTGACTTAAATCGATGGGAACTCATCAGGCTCCTGTGGTAGTGTGGTGATGTAATGTGCAAGAGTAGTATGCCAGGAGGCTTCTCTTTATTTAAAAAAAAAAATAAAATAAGCAATGATTGTTGGCTGTCAACCTGCTCTGTTCTGGCACCCCACCAAACCAAGCCTGGGGCCTTTCAAGGATTTCTGCGCTGTGGAAATATCTTAATTATAATATGTTGCGCTTTCACAGATATGTTTTTTCAGAAGATCTTGTGTAGTCTACCCTACAATTTCACAATTAGCCCTTGTATGGTGTGTAGTACATGAAGAGTAAACACGGGGCAGAGTGAGGAAACAGGGTAATCTAACACACTTGGCGGGGGCAGCGCTGGCAGAGGTGACGACAGATTCTGCGTCCTTTGTTTCACCCGTGGTGCAGAGCTGGCTCAGGGACATCTGTTCTCTCGATCCCCTCACCTCCCTGTTCCCGACCCCTCCGACAGGTTATAAGGTACGCTTATCGTTTGGGACAGGACAGCATTTAACGGTTTATTGAGTAAGAGATTATTTAAAGAATTAGCTAGACAGTGTTTTCTTATAGAGTAAATAATTACCATTTAGTTAACATCAAATTATAACTGATTTCTGAATGAGCAGAAATTATACAGGGTCTGGCACAAATAACTCTCCTTTTTTATTAGAACACATTTTTATTACAAAGTCATAAGCATGTAATTCTGTAACATAATAATATCACACTTAAGCATACCATATGACATGTTAGGTGAAATTTTCAGGTTAAGAGTATAAATTATTATACCCATATTATTATCCTACCAACCACACTCAAGCAGGTGTTAACTTTTACCAGACTTTGTATACAAAGATGCTCATGTATTTGGGGGGAAAACTATTAATATAAGGCAAATGCAGTATATATTTGGCTTTGTAGTATTCAAATATGTAGCTCAATTCCTGTTAAAATTAGCAACAAACATTCACCTTTATAATGGTGATTCACAATAGTCAAAGTTACCTACATTAAGAAGAACATTTATAATCAGGATATAAGGTACCTTGTCCTTGTCCTGGATCATTCATATCTTCTGTTTATTCTTGTTTGGGCTGCTTATTTACACCACACCTGTGATTTTTAGGTTTCCTGATTCGGACTGTATCCAGTACCCTATTTTGTCCGTCACTACTTTACTCTGGTTTTCTGACCGCCTTCAGCTTGCCTCTCATCACACCTAACTCGGATCTATGTTCCAAGTCAGCCTCAGCTGGCTGGCTCAAACTCTGAATCTCCCGAGACTCTTGGTTGGATCTCAGATCGCAGATGCCAACCCAGATTCTCCCTGAATGACTTCATGATGCCCATGGTCCCTGTCTACACGAACTTTTCAACACACAGTCTCCTCTGTGCCACTCTTGCACTCACATCCTGCTGGCCTCGTGTTCTTGTTTTGGCCTGATCTTTGTCCCCTTTCTCGGTAGTAATGTAGCGGGAAACTCGAGGATGGGACTGGTTTGGGGCATGGAGTGGTAGGAAGAGAGTAAGGCCAGAGCTGTTCTGTAGTCTAAAGGAAGGAAGACATGGCTTGCCAAGAAATGGAACAACAAATCTGGGCAAGTATCGGGACAAAGGTGAAAACAGTGTTCAAACTGAGAGTAAGGTCAGGGGTGAAAATGTGTCTGGAGATCAATCCATAGGCAAAAGGCAGGCAAGATTTGACGTTTAATAGTCATAGCAGGAGTTTTTCCTCACCCACCTTTTCCCCCAAATCTTTGTCAGTGTAACGGCCAGTTTGATAACATGAATCCCTATGTGATGGGAAAACATAGAGGAGAAACCTTGTTTTAGGGAAAATGGGATGCAAAGCAAAACAAAAGCAAAAACAATACAACAATCTACTTTTTTAAAAATACGGATAGAGGATTTGCTCCATCGAACTATGGATCCAGTGTTTGTTATATGCCTCATAACATGCACAGACTTGGAATTAGAATTTGGTGGGAGGCTAAGGGTAGGATTAAGGAATTTGGAGACAGAGTGGTGGGTGTCATTACCTGTGAGTAGGAGCTTTTTCTAAGGTTGCCACTCTCAATCCCTGATTTTCCCTCCCACTCCTTTCTACTTACCCATTTTTCCCCTAAGTAGATTATTTAAATAACCCAAACTTCACATGGTAGGTGATTCTAATTGCGGTTACATATTCCCTGCAGACTAGATTCAACTGTCTTCCTACTAGTTTGCCTCTACCTCATTTTCACCCACTTAAAAAAAATGATTTCAGAACTTGAGTAAGTGACAGTGCTATTATGGGAATATCCTTCAATTTATTTTAACTTACAAAGAAAAAGGAATTCGTTTATTCTTAAACCTTGGTACCTTAATGATCATTAGAGATTATGATCATTGAGATACGGGGCTCTATCTCAGAGCAGTCATGATGGGTGTTACTTAATGAATGTAATTTAATGCTTAAGAAGTCTGTCTAAACATCTGAAACTGAGGTTGGCACATGGTAGAGGCTCGGTGCACATTCATTTTCTGTGAATAAAAGATTTGGAGGTTTCATCTCGATAAGTAGGTAGGACAAACTCTGTCACTTCTTTGGTCTTCAAGGTGAAGAAGTGACTGACTCCCGCAGAACTCTGACTCAGTGCTCATGCTGCACTTTGAGAGCGCTGAGTTCACATTGTGGCTGGATGTGGGTTTTGTCCTCCAATTTTTAACATTTCACGTGTAAAAAGAGGATAACAACTGAATTTACCTGTAAATTTGTTGTGGTTTTAACTGGGTAATGAATGTAATGTGTTTAATCTTCAGTATGCTGTCGGGTACATTTTCACAGGCTATCTTGTAAATGCTCATTGAATGTTAATATATCATTAAACAGTTTTAATAAATACATGAAAATGTAATATTTAACATACTATTACATAATATTTTATTATTAAGAAATATTAACATTCAATACAGTCAACTCTACTTAGCTAGAGACTGTCTCAGAAAAGGAGACCTTAAAAAAATCCGCGTATTGACTTGTTATATCAGAAGCTATACTGGGGCAAATGCTAAAAAAGTGGTCACATTTTGTGCGAAGATTCTTATCAGCCCAAACCTAATGCTTCCCAGGCTTTGTCCTCCTGCAGCACCTGGTCTTACTTCAGCTCTTCTAGTTCAGGCCTTCATTGGGTTTGACACCCCTGCGCTCCTTTGGCCCCTCTAATGTCCCCTCCCCCATCCCCTGTGCATTCTCTATCTTGTGGTCAGATTAGTCTTTGAAGAGCCCAGTTCTGATCTTGTTACTCTTCTGCATAAGAACTGTCAACTCCTTGACCAGCCAAGCACAGCTTTCAACACCCCTGCCAAATTGCATTTTCAGCGTTATCTCCCTGCTGTGACCATCTCTAACCCGGGGGGGGGGGAGTAACTGCTGGCCTGGGCACACACACACCCTGCCTCATCTCACATGGGTACCTCTTAACACCAGGACAGTGGTTCAAAACCTTACCCACACCTCTGTCTTTGCAAATACACGTAAACCATGACCAAAAGATAGAACAATATTTTTTTCAAAGACTCCAGAGAAATAATTTTCAAGTATGCTTTATTTAGTATCAGTAAAATATGGAGCAACCTAGATATTTATAATTTGCATGTTCAAATACTAGACTAGCTAATGTATTTACACTGTGTATATATTTTTTACCTCAGTTAATGGAGAGAGGTTATGTAATCCTCAAAGTATTGCTTCGTGTCCTTCGATCCCCAGACCTGGCCCTGTTTCTAACATATGCCAGGAGGTTGTGACTACTCATTTACCTTTGTAATAATAATGGCATTCAGAGATGCGTTTGGGCGTTGATTTTTACTCTTTTTGTCTGTTTTTTTCTTTACCAATTTTACACATTTCATTCATTATTAAAATTTTTGTTTGGTGGAGAACTATTTTCTCAGGTGCCACAGTGTGACAGCATAATAGGCGATCATAGAGCCCATTATCATAGGCTCTCAGTAAATATTTGTTGAGTAAATGAATAGACGAAAATGTGAATAGAGGAAAGATAGCTCACAATGATGAGCTTGGTGAACAGAACTATGTAAGTTATATGATAAAATAAAAATTAACACAATTTAAAAATAAAGGTTCTGAGGAAGGGATGTTCATGTGGTACATGCAGTCACTGGTTATGTAACACTTCATCTTTGCCATAGATACTTAGCAATAATGACCCTTGCAAATCCATGCAAATTAACATGGCCTGTAGGCTTAGTGTAAGAGTAGATTACACAGGAGCTGAAGATACCGGACAGTGAGTCTAGAAAACAAGTTCAGGTGTTTGATCTGATGCTGTACGAAAATATGTGGACAGGATCCCATACAAAGAATAACTCACAGTCTAATTTTTATCTTCTTTCAAACCTTAATTCATCTCCTCAGTATTAACTGCCTATTGATTTTGAAAAGTGATATGAAGTTACAAAATACATGTGATGAGTTGGAATGAATTAGACTCCAGCTATACATCACTCGTTCTCTATGGGAGAGAAATTCATAAATCATCAAAGTGCCTTGAAATGCAGGTTTTCCGAAGAGGTAGCAATATTTTTTTCTCTGTTAAGTAGGCTTAGGAAACTCTTATGAAATTTAAATTCTACCACCCCAGGGACAGACAACATTAGCCTTTGTTAACCCAACCCCTTTTTGGGGGGATGCACATTTGTTTTTAAGTACATTTTAAGAGTTTGATACTCAAATTTTACTGAAGCTTTGCAACATTTAAGTTGTTAGTTTAGTGGTATTGATTATTAGAGGAGAGAAGTAGGAATTGGGTATTAATGGTGAAAGGATATGGGGGAAATAATGTCTGAAATAGTAGAACATCTGTCTGTGGGGTAGATATTGAAGGGCTCCGAAAGAGAACTGTTAATAGGATTAGGATACAAATCCTGGCACTTATTAGCTGTGTGATTCTGGGCAAGATGCTTAGCTATTTTTTGCCTCAATTTCCCCAGCTGTAAGTTACGGATGATAATAAGGGGACCCTGCCAGGGTACATGGAGAATTCTACAAAATGAAATCAGTGTCTTCTACTTTTCATTACTGGTTAAGGCAGGTATTTGTTACTGGGCCACTCACTCCTCATATCACAGAAGTATTATCTTGACATGTTTAATTACCTTTGGGAATATGCTATGAATCTTGATTTTAAAAATACTTTAGTGGCTTTAATATTTGATCTTTTGTGTATTTTTAAAATTTTTTTTCACAAGTCCACTTTTTCTCAGGAGCCACAGTGTGCTGAACATAATCAAAGTCAAACCAAGATCTAGGCCCTCCCCTGCCTCAGGAGCTGACAGATTAATGACAACAGCAGAACAATAGCAGAACATGGAAATTCACGATTACTGCACAGCATGAAACTAGAATGAACAAAGTGTGGTGGAAACAACACATCAAAGAAATTCAGTAAATAACTTTACAGTGAAGGGTCCGATGAGAACTGAGAGTGACCACAGGTTCCCATGCAGCTGCAGTGTCAGGCACGCCCCAAAGTGCCAACACCTCCAAAAGCTTGCCTGTAGTTTTTTCCTTTTGAAGGTGATCCGCTGGGGTTTGCAGGCTGCTTTATAAAGCAGTTCCATCTGGTAAAGCCCAGGTGGTGAGTGAAGCAAAAGAGTGCAACACAAGAAGTGGTCAAAGCCAAGGTTTCCCTGCGATGCCCCTCTTCCAATAGCTGAGCAGCGCCTCCTTCTTGCCCACGTGCCTAGTCTCTGTACCCATCACGCAGGAAAGAGCTCTGGAGCTCTATCTGCAGCAATACTTAGCTATGGGAACCCGATAGGTGTGCTAGGGAACCTTTCCAGGCACTGGGGTTAGACCAGTGAATGAAATAAATCCCTTGTTTCATTGGGCTAATTATTCCAGTGGGGTGAGAGATGGTAAATACACAAGCAAATAAATAATGTAAACTGAGGCCCAGGCAAGGGCTATGAAGACAAGTAAAGCTGCATTAAAAGGCAGAGAATGCCCGGAGTTGCTCTTTTAGAAAGGGTGATCAATTAAGATCTTGGTAAGGAGGCGACATTTGAGCAGGGACTTGGGGCAGTGGAGTGAAGAAGCAAGCCTTGCAGAATTCAGAAGGAAGAGACATAACTGACAGTTAGTGGTAGATAAAAATGTGCGAGGCTGTTAAAGAAAATGGCAGTGAGGCCAGTACCATCTCCATAGAGCGTTTTGAAATGTAAGTGGTTTGAAATTTCTTGGAAGAGGTAGATGGTACAGTCATAGCAGGATTTGCAGAATTTGGGGTATGCAGGCTGCACAGTTTTCATTTCAGCTGATGTGTGGAGGAAAGTCTCTATGGAAAGCCAAATGAAAACCAAAGTCAGGGAGACTTTCTGGTTCCTTCCCTTGCCCACCTCCACCCCCTCGTTTTGAACTTATTGAAGGTCTGAGACTTCTGTGCCATGGCATTTGAAAGATGGTGCTTGGCTTGCTCTTTAGTTGATTTCCTGGCCACCTCCCTGTCTATGGAGATTTTCCTTGTCTCACGGTGAGTTTTCACAGTTCAGTTGTAACCCGTTTGAGTTTTCTCAATCACGTTAGGCACCGGTGCAGATTTTACTATAAATCCGAACCTTTATTTATCTCTGCCTCACGTTAAAGACTATTTTCATTATCATCTAAGACTTTGACTCTCCTGCCAGTGTTGCCATTTAACTATATCAATGAGACACATGACATCAAAAGTGTAACCTACATCTAGGCGGTTAGACACAACAGTTACTGTCATTTGATGTGAAAGTTTAATATGTTGAACAGCAAAACACATCACTTTAAAATATTGTCAGTGTTGTTGACTGATATTATCTATTCTGCAGACTTTTCTTCCTCTAGTTTATGTTTATTTTGTTCAACAAATATTATTGAGCACATGAGGCTCTGCTAGTTGCTGGCCCTCCATGTTACATGGTGGTGTCACTGGTCACTGGGTAGTCATTTTAAGGAATAGACTTGGGATAATGCATGAATGTTCCTGAGGTTTGGGTTATTTTATTTTATTATTTTTTACTGATCTACACGCACAGTTGACTCCGAACTGCATGGGCCCATACAGCAGATTTTTGTTTTTGGTGAATATCTGTACGGTTTTCAGGCTGTGATTGGGAGTCTGTGGGAGTGGAGGGCTGACTGTGTGCATTGGTCCATGCCATTTGATGTGGGGAACTTGAGCATCCACAGATTTTGATATCTGCAGGGATCCTGGCAACAGTCCCCTACAGATATTGAGAGACAATTGTAGTAAGTTTTGGGGGAATGAGAAGTTATACATGGCCCTGGCCAGTGTGGCTCATTTAGTTGGAGCTTCATCCTGTACGAAAGGTTGCAGGATCAGTTTTGGCCAGGGCACCTGTCTGGGTTGCAGGTTTGATTCTTGATCTCGAATCCCTAGTCCGGTCATGTACTGGAAACAACTGATCGATACTTCTCTGTCTCATCAATGCTTTTCTCTCTCCCTTCCTCTCCACCTTCCTCTTTCTAGACGCAGTGGAAAAAAATGTCCTCAGGTTAGGATAAAAAATTTTTTTAAGTTATTCATGGATTTTTCAACTGTGCGGGAGTTGGTACCCCAACCCCTGCATTAGTCAAGGATCAAGCATATATAATGCGTGTGTGTATGTGTTTGTCTGTGCATGTATATAATTTTTGTCTGTTACATATGTGTGCACATCATGTAATAAGATAGTTACTATTTATTTACCTGTCTCTTTATGGTAAGTATTTTCCTGACATGATTTAAACTCATAGTAACCATGCAATATGTAGGTATTGTTCACATTTTAAAGATTAGGAAACTGTGGGGCTACCTTGCTAAGGATCAGGAAATAAAAAAAGTCAAAGAACCAGGATTCAGGTCCAGGTCAGTGTGAATCTGGAGCCTGCACCAATGACCCCAAACTATGCTAGTACTAACAAAGTGCAGAGTGCATGTGGGGCCAATAAATTCACTTCTAAGAAAAGCAGAATGAGATTTGTACACCTTTGCCACCAAAATCACATTTCTGTTAAATCATTTAACATTTCTCCAGGGATGCCTGGTAAACAGAGGGTATTTCATTTTAAATGAACACATACAGAGATTTATGTCATTGATTGCATTTTTTTGGTATTGTGCAACACTAATCTCCATTTTCTTCTCTTTGTCAGTCTGTTGCTTCCCTATAAATAAAAGATTGCAAAAAGCTGTTATACCACATTCAAGGGATCACTCAGTCCTCAGGCTTTTACAAGCCTTTGTAAAATGTAGTGATCTTGGTGGAAAACGTCCTGGCAGGTAATGTAGTGAGCAGATGAGCTCACCCCTGGTATGCAAAGCTGCCGAATTAGCTGGTTAAACAGGCTGCTGAGATAATTACATTGTCTGTTTTGTGACACATTACACCGGTGCACTTGGGATTAACCTGTTCTCTTGTGTCTACTTCTGATCAGTTTTTTCAGACAGCCTTTTATCTGATGAAGGAGCACAGACATCAAAAGAGAAAGCGGTGTGGGTGAAAAAAAAGGCTCACATAAAGCTGAAGAGTTAAATTTTGTATTTAAATTACTAAACATATATCCCTTATTTCCATAACTTTAGTTGCTCTCTAGAGACCTCTGCTGGAAATGATTGGTATAGACGTTGCTTTCCAATTCATTGTTTACGTTTCCCTGTGTCTATTATATTATGAACTTTGCAACTAATTAAAAGTTGACATATCAGTGTCATGCCATACACATAACACCTTAATTATAAAGCTGTACTCAGTACAGAACAATTGCCTTTTAAAGGTTTAGAAGGACATCAGAATGCTAGAAATGCACAGTGGTAGTCAATCAGCACACATTTGTACAATTACTAAGAACCTACTGTGGGTTTAGCAATTATAACACTCAGTTTGTTTTGAAAGTCAGTGTAGCACGTTATAAAAACAATGACAGCAACAACAAAAAACTATCCCTAAAGATGTTTATGGGCTTTTATTGCCATATCATTATCCTGGAGAGGAAAAATTATTTAGACCTTCTGATTATGTGGGAATGTAGTGCACATAGATTTCATCATCAGTGATAATTTAGATAGGGAACAATTAAGAGAATAAATAGAAAAGCCTATTCATTAACAGCCCCTGGCAACTCAAATTGAATTTAACCAACTATTGAGCCTCTGGCTACAGGGAGATGCAATTTAAAGCAGGTATAATAGATTTTAACAACTAAAATTTGTTTGTCACACTGTACGGACTAAGATATTAGTTAAATGGAGCAAGAAATTCCCTTAATGTTAATGAAAATCAAATTTAACTTCTGCTGTCCATTTTTTTCTTTATAAAATAGCTGTGCTTGATTTGATGGGCTAGCATTCGAGGTTTTGTCAAAGAAGTGTACAAGCTTTTAGGATGAAGTTTGATTCAGTTGAATCAGCATCCTTTAGATACTTTTCATATAAGAGAACTTAAAAATATATTATAGTATTTTCTCCCTATAAGTGTGTCCACAATATAATGTCACATACAAAGGCTCTGCTACCTTTAATTGCACATCTCCATGGAGATCTGAGAGCGCATGTTAACATAGGGTCTCACTTAAAAGTGATGTGTTTCCTTGACTGTTTTTAAAAATATTCTCACCAAGAGAAATAGAGGCTATGTTCGTCATTTTTGACTGAGTCAGTGTTACTGGTTCTAGATCTGTCCAGCTTTATTTTTGTTACTTAAATATAAACAAAAGTGAGACAATGAGATGGTTTTATGTTTTTATTATCTTAGCTAATACACAGGATTCATAAAATGCATCTTTATGACGCGAGTCCTAATGTTTCTTACTACTCGTTGTTGTACTAAATCTTGTGATAAAACAAAAACAAGTGACTGAGGAAACCTTATGTGATAAACTTATTTTCCAGTCAATTTAGAAAAAGACCATTTTTTCCTTATAAACTTTCAAAGCATTTCTGACTGCACCGTCATGAGTTATAACCATAGTGTAATTAGTACTTTGAGATTGGACTTACTAAACATCAAACACCAAGACTAAATGAAATAAAATAATTTCTTTTCCAAAGTTTCTTCTTTGATTTAGTTTCTATGTTTCTATGCAATTATTGGATGCCTGTTTTTTATGAACTCAGTGGGTATGAGTACAAATGCAGTTTCCTGAACCACTTTCTATGGGGAAACAGTGTGATAAAGAATTTAGCTATAGAATCTTATTAAATCCTTTTAATGATCTAGTGAGATGCTGACAATCAAACACGTTTTATAAACGGTGATAGGTAGCTTAGAGAAATTAAATAACTTGTTGAAATGAGGGTGGCACAGGAGTGGTGTATGTCTGCATTCAGAACCAGACTTATTTTTATTTCAAAGCCTAACTTGAGTGTGTTTGTGCACTGCTTTGGAAATGTACACAGCATTGCATGGACTCTACAGACTGACTGCAGAGTTCGCAAGGTGGATAGACTCGGTACGTATGTCTCAAAAAGAGTGGAGACTGGTGTTCAAAGCAGTGTGGTCAGGACTGGAACTCTCGTTTCTAGTCCCTGAAGCCCGTGACCTTTCTACTTCAGTGGTGGGGGTTGTGCTGCTATCACAGATGGAAATGACTTTAGGAACTAGCTGTAATTTCTTCAATGCAAAAAGCACACTGAGTAGTGTCTGGGAAGATACTGTGACTTGGAAATAAAATTAGCTTGAGTTTGAATCTGAGAGTGCCACTTAAGTAGGTGTGTGGCCAAGCAAGGCATCTACTCTCTGTGGAATTCTGTTTTCTCATCTGAAAATCGGGGATAATAATACATATCTTAGGGGGTAGCTGCGATGATTAAATATCATGCTAAAGTGCCTAGTACAATAAAAGTACAAGATAGGTTCCCATCTCATCCTTCTCTCAGAGTAAATTTTGGGAAATCAATGGGTATGCATGATACAACTGGACGTGAAACAGTGAAAGAATACCACAGAACTGCACTTGATAAAGTGTAACCCTGAACTGAAAGAAAAATTCTGCTAATATAGAGTAGAGTTTTGAAGGAATATTCAGGGAGGAAATGGGACTTGAGCTGAACCTTGAAAGATGGGAGGAGAATTTGTATAATTTGAAAGAAAAAGAGTCATTTTTTTTCAAGGAGAGAAGCACTAACTCAATTGCTTGGGTGCAATAAAAGTCCAATCCAGTTACAAAAGTGCCATTCCAATGAAAAGCTTTAATGAGATTTCTGCACCCCAGCAGATGACCCACTTATTTAAATACCACACAATGTTCAGTACTACAAAATTCCTTGATGACATGACGATGTACTCAATTTCTGGCAATTGGGTGTCATTTAATCAGCATAGAAATTGAGGACACTTTACTTGGAGTCAGCATATTGCCTCTTGAGTTAGCTTTCGCCACCGAGCCCAAGACTGGCAGCTGGTCCTTGGCCTTCTTTTCGAGAAGGGCGTTTCTCTGCTTTCCCTGCCTGTGTTCCAAGCCCACTTTTGCACACTGATTAGTTCATCCTGTTGCTCTGCCAGCCCTTTAATCTCTGCGGAGCCAGCGTGGCTTTTATTCCAATTTATCAGTGCTTACGATGATTAAATTTGTTCACAAAGTCCCTTTTTGAGTCATGAGCAGTAAAAGTGGAACAAATGGGAATATCTTACGTTACAATCTGGGCACTTTCAGAAGCTCTTGATAAGAGCATATGTAGCAGTGGACATTTGGAGGGAACTGTGTCAAAAATTTTAAATTCACTGTCTCCGATTGGACATTCTGTTCCTAGAAGGTTATACTACAGCTATACTTACGAAACCGTCCACAGCAAAAACTGGAAACAAGCTAAATATCCATCAAGATGGCAGCGGGTGAATGAGTTGAGATACATATACACAATAAACTATTACGTAGCTATTAAAAATGAGCTAGATTGGTAAGTGTTGACTATGGAAAGACTGTGGGAATACACTACTGAGCAGAAAGAAAGTTGGGAGCAGCATGCACTCATCCAGATGCCCAGTGGACCCAGCACCATTTATCGAAAGGGCATTCTTTTCCCAGCTGTTCTTCTGTCAGAAATCAGGGTGAACGTATATGTGGCTGTTTCTGGACTCAGTATTCTGTTTCATTAGACTAGTTGTCTATCCTGGTGACAGTACTACATTGTCTTAACTAGTGTAGCTTTATTATGAGTCTTGGTATACAGTATCAATTTCTCTCTGCTTCTTGAGGATTACCTTCAATATTCTTGCCTCTCTGTACTTTCTTAAAAAATTTTATAACAACTTGACTTCAGCCTCACACAGAAAACTTACTCATTTTAAAATTTGGATTGCCCTGAATCCATGCGTGAACTGGGGCCATCAATACCTTAACAGCACGGAGCCTACGTTGCCATCCATGATCACGATGTAGCCTTCCATTTATTCTGGGCTTCTAAAATTTCTATCAAAAGTGGTTTGTGTTTGTCTGGGAATAGACCTTTTACAGATTTCATTAAATTTATTCCTAGGCATTTTGTGTTTTTGATGTAATTATGAATGGTATTATTTTAAGTAATCTGATTACCCAATCTTTGCCAATTAAAACTTTTTTTAATCTTTATAGTATTTTTCCATTACCCTTTAGTCCCTTTATACCTCCTTCCCCCCAGCAATCACCTCACTGTTGTCCATGCCCATGAGTCCTTTTTCCTTTTTGCTCCATCCCTCCACTCCCTAACCTCCCTCCCCCCAAACTAGCTGTCATCTGCTCTTCATCTATGAGTCTGCCCCATTTTCTGTGTTAGTTCAGTTTGTTCACTAGATTTCATATATGAGTGAAATCATATGGTATTTGTCTTTCTCTGACTGGCTTATTTCACTTAGCATAATGTTCTCCAGGTCCATCCATACTATCACAAAAGGTAAATTTTTTTTTTTTTTTTTTTTTTTTTTTATGGTCAGGTAGTATTCCATTCTGTAAATGCCCCATAGTTGTTTTGTCTACTTATCTCTTGATGGACACATGGGCTGCTTTCATAGCTTGGTGATTATAAATGATGCTGAAATGAACATAGGGGTGCTTATGTTCTTTGAAATTACTGTTTTGGGTTCCTTCGGGTATATTCGCAGAAGTGGGATAGCTGGGTCAAAAGGCAGGTCCATTTTTAATTTTTTGTGGTATTTCCATATCGCTTCCCACAGTGGCTGCAGCAGTCTGCATTCCCACCAACAGTGCAAAAGGGTTCCCCTTTCTCCACAACCTCTCCAGCACTTGTTCGTTGATTTATTGATGATAGTCGTTCTGACAGCAATCCCCTTAAGATCAGGAACAAGACAGAGATGTTTCCTTTCACCTCTCGTATTCAACATAGTGCTGGAAGTCCTGGCCACAGCCCTCAGACAAGAAGAACAAATAAAAGTCATCCAAATAGGAAAGGAAAAAGTAAAACTGTCTTTATTTGAAGATGAGATGATACTGTACCTAGAGAACCCCAGTGATTCCACTAAGAAACTATTAGAACTGATGAATGAATTCAGCAAAGTAGCAGATACAAAATTAATTTTCAGAAATCAGTTGCATTTTATATGTCAATAATGATCTAGCAAAGGGAAATTAAGAAAACAATCCCATTTACAATTCCTCCAAAAAGAATAAAATACCTAGGAATAAATCTAACAAAGGGTGTAAAAGACATATACTTGGAAAATTGTAAGACACTGAAGAAAGAAATTGAAGGAGATACAAACAAGTGGAAGCACATACTATGTTCATGAGTAGGAAGAATTAACATCATTAAAATGGCCATACTACTCAAAGCAATCTAGATTCAGTGCAATTCCTATGAGGGTTCAAATGATGTATTTCACAGAACTAGAGCAAATATTTCAAAAATTTATATGGAACTGTAAAAGGCCTTTCATAACAACAGTGATCCTGAGAAAGAAGAACAGAATTGGAGGAATCACACTACCCAATATCAAATTATACTATAAGTTGATAATAATCAAAACAGCATGGTACCGGCATTAAAAACAGACACATAGATTAATGGAATGGAGCAGAGAGCCCAGAAATAAACCCCCAACTTTATAGTCAATACTTGACAGAGGAAGCAAGCACATGCAATGGACGAAAGATAGTTTATTCAATAAATGATGTTGGGAAAATTGGACAGATACATGCAGAAAAATAAAAGTAGACCACCTCCTTACACCACACACAAGAATAAATTCAAATGTATCAAAGACTTAAATGATAGACCCGAAACCATAAAAATCCTAGAAGAAAACATAGGCAGCAAAATCTCAGACATTGCTTGTAGCAATTTTTTATCAGATATGTCTCCCCAGGCAAGGGAAACAAAAGAAAAAATAAACAAATGGGACTACATCGAACTAGAAAGTTTGCACAGGAAAGGAAACCATCAAAAAAATAAAAAAGACAACCCACAGAATGGGAGACCATATTCACGATAAATCTAATAAAGGGTTAGTATCCAAAATTTACAAAGTACTTACAAAATTGAACACCAAAAAAACAAATGGCCCAATTAAAAAATGGGCAAAGGGCCTGAATAGACACTTCTCCAAAGAGGACATACAGATGATCAATAGATATATGAAAAGATGCTCAACATCACTAATCGTCAGAGAAATGCAAATTAAACTACAATGAGATACCATCTCACACCAATCTTACCAGCTTAAATAAATTTTTTATTATGGAAAGACATGATTTAAAAAAGGTAAGAAAAGCCACATAGTGCTTACATATAAGAATAAAAATATATACAAGATCCTACAAAATAATAATACAATTACAGAGAAAATACATTTTAATGGGCAAAAAACATGAACAGGTAATTCCCAAGAGGATATCCAGAAGTCTAATAAACATATAAAATAATAGTAATTAAGGACAAGAACATTAAGATCACAGTGGTATACCTCTGTGTGCCCACCAAAATGGGCTAAAAATTCTTTTTTTTTTTTTTTAAGATTTTATTTATTTATCTTTAGAGGGAAAGGGAAGGAGAGAGGGAGAGAAATATCAATGTATGGTTGCTTCCTGTGCATTCCCTACTGGGAACTGGCCTGCAACCCAGGCATGTGCCCTGACTGGGAATCGAACCGTGATCTCTTTGTTCACAGGCCCGCGCTTAATCCACTAAGCTACACCAGCCAGGGCTAAAAATTCTTCAGAATTTCAAATTAATATTGTCAGGGCATATGTAGAAGGGCTGGCACTTTCACAGTTACACCTGGTAGGAGCCAAGTTTGGGAGCCAAAATTTATAAAACCGAAAAACTGGCTTATTTCCACAAGTTAAGCATAATAAATGGTATGGCCCAGAAAATACACCTCTCTGTAAATACCCAACAGTAATACAAAGATATGTGTATCAAAAAACTTAAACAATACCTCTAGGTCCATCCCTGTTGTCACAAATGGTAAGTCCTCATTTTTATGGGTCAGTAATATTCCATTATATGTGTGTACCACATCCTACCTGTTTATCTTTCGGTCGGAACATTTAGTCCGTTTACATTTAGAGTAATCATTGATAGGTATGTACTGCCACTTTGTTATTTTTGTTTTCTGTTTTTGTAGTTCTTCTCTGTTTCTTCCTTATCTGCTGGCTCGCTTCTCTCAGATGTTTTTGCGTCACGGTGGAGCTGTGTTTGGATTCCTTTAGTTCTTGTGTATCTCTTGTATCGTTTTGGTTTGGGGTTACCATGTGCTTCATATGTACCAAGATATGTTTATAGCAGTCTGTTTTAAGTTGATGGTTGCTTAAGTTTGAACACATTCTGTAAGCACGACCATCTTTTACTCAGACTCCCTCCACATGTATGTTTCCATTGTTATTTTTTCCTTTGTGTATTTGCATGTGTCCCTTATTTACTGCTGTAGGTATCCATGATAGGGTATTGTGCTAAGTGAAATAGGTTGGACTGAGAAAGACAAATACCACATGATTTCACTTATATTTGGAATCTAAAAAACAAAATAAGTGAACCAGCAAGAGAGAAGCAAACCCATAGGTGCAGAGAACTGATTGACGATTACCAGATGTGGGGAGGGAGTGGGGGGCTAGGTGAAAAAGGTGAAGGGATTAAGAAGTGTAAATTGGCAGTCACAAAATAGTTATGGGGATGTAAAGTACAGCTTAGGGAATATAGTCCGTAATATTGTACTGACTATACATGGTGTCAGGTGGATGCAGAACTTATTGGGGGGGCCACTTTGTAATTTATATAAACGTCTGACCACTATGTTGTATATCTAAATTGAATACAATATTGAATGTCAACTGTAATTGCAAAATTAAAAATTAAAAAAAAACTTGAACAAAGTATTTGTAGGAGCATTATACATACCTAATATCCCAAACACAGCAATAACCCAAATGCCCATCAACAGTAAGTAGAATGGATACATAAATTGCAATATTTTAAAATAATAGAATATAGTATATTCTATACACATCTATTTCTATATATGAAGTTTCATAGTAATAAAATAAATAAGTAATCCATTTATTGCAATGGATACATTTTACAAGCATAATGCTGAGTGACACAGAAGAATATATTTTACATGGTCCCATTTATGTGGGCGCATAGGTTATGGTGTTAGGATTCAGGGTAAGAGTTATTTCTAGGGAGGGAGGAGTGAGTAGTGTTTGGGAGATGGCATGAGGGAGGTTTTGGGGTACTTAAAATGTTCCATTCTGATTCCATATTTGATTCTGGGTGATGATTACGTGTGTGTGTTCCTGGTAACAATTCATCAGCTATCTAGTTACAAATTGTGTACTTTTCTCTATATATGTTCTAATTTAATAAAAACTTTCTAACATGTCATAGAAAATGGAGCTTTTCTGGATATATAAAAAAACTTTACTGTTTTTGGATTAGAGATTTAGGGAAAAGAAATTTTCGTTTTAAGACCTTTATTATTTATATTTATTTATTAGTATATACTGTTTGTATAATTTTTAAACATGAAAATCTATGCAAAGACATCAAGGAAATCATTGTATCTAATAGAATTTTAGTGGTTAGACTAGACTGGATTGTGAGTAATAAGGTTTCTTCTCAAATCACTTGCTTTTTTGAAATTCACACAGTAATAAATACAATAATTATATTACCTAAAAATATTGGGATTAGACCAGTTTCTGGATTCAGAGTCTACTTTGAATTTCACTATTACATAGAATCTTTTTAATATTCAACAAATACACTTAATTCTTTGATGCTTTTGATTTTGCTACTACAGACTAAGATCTTATTTACCAAAACACTGAAAAATTGCAACTCTGCTTCTAACCTTGAAGATAGAAGTTGAATTTTAGAATTACAAAAATCCGAATTTAGATAGTTTTTCAATTACTAGCTGTGTGAACTTGAGCAGAGTTCTTAAACTCCTCCAGCTTCAGTTTCTTTTTATGTAACATAAGGATAATCATTTCCATCTCTTAGCTGCTGTTCAGTTAGTATTTTGATATATCTCTCAGTTCTTTCCAGCGTTTCAGAATACTGTTTTTTAAGCTAAGGTTTATAAATATTAGAAATCATTGGAGGAGTTTTCCTTGGGAAAAGATAGTACTTTTTTCATATTTATTTTCATGTCCCTTAGGGATGGTTTTTAGTCTTTGGGTAGAAAGTCCCCCAATTGATTGGTGCCATTTCAAGAGAAATGGCACTAATTGAGAAAAAGTGCTTTTTCTCTTCTGTGAAATAATTACTCCAATTTTTTCAGTAGTTATTTTATTCTGATATCTTACATATTAAGTTTGTTAGATTTAACATTGTATATTATTATATTTAATAGAATCATGTATTTTCATATTTGTGGCTCACATAAATTTCTGAAAGGCTATAGATACGGCTTTATTACTTTTTTTTAAGGATGGAAGTTTGTGGGCATAGAATCTGTTGCCTGTACCAGGATCCTGCTTCCTCCTTCCTCTTCTTTTGTATTGCTCCTGTTTACCCTTCAGGACTCAGATGAAGCCTTAACTTTGTTGGGAGAGTCCCTGATACTGCAGACAAGGCTGAGTTCCCTTTTGTATAGGTTCTTGGCACCCTGTACTTTTTAAAAAGATTTTTAGAGAGAGGGGAAGGGAGGGAGAAAGAGAGGGAAAAAACATCAATGTGACAAAGAAACATCAACCGGTTGCTTCTCATCCATGCTCTGACCAAGCTCAAACCTGCAACCCCGGGATATGCCCTGACTGGGAATTGAACTGGTGACCTTTCACTTTGCAGGATGATGTCCAACCAACTGAGCCACACTGTACTTTTGCCATAAAAATAACTCATTCCTTTAACAATGAAGGGGTGAGCTTAATCATGCACTCTTTCCAAGTAGCTTCTAAATTATCTGAAGGTTTATTTATTTTCATATGCATATTTTTTGTTTTTGTTTTGCTTCTGCCGAAGTGGACTACGGTCACTCAAATCACGGTTCATTGATGGTCCTATTGAGCTGGGTTCTAAAAATGAAATTATATGAAAAGGTAAAACCGTGCATATAAATAGGCACTAAACATAAAGAGATATTATAATTTAAATTACTCTGTCATGGCATCACAGAAATGTATAAACATCATTTGTCTTCAGCAAAAATAGAACTCTTCACTCTTTTTTAAAAAAAATGCTGTTTCTCAGGTTCAACATCAAAAGCAACCATCAGTCTACAGAGTTTAAACTACAGACTCTCAGTTGCTTTTGTAATACTTGTTAAACCTGAAAGACACCCTTAATTGCCTGAGATACACGTAAACAACTATACATTAATGGGTTATGTTACTACAGTTTAACTGGGCTATGTTCCAAAATACACAAACTTTGCATGTACACTTCCACAGCATAAAAATACTTTTCTGTTCATTGGGGTAATTAGGAGATTGTACAAAGAAGTAGACAAATTATGAGAATTCATTAGAGTACCATACCATAATGCTATGAATAGAAACTTTGATTTACGATGAAAGCTTGGATTACAGACCTAGTGAAAATTGGCAACACATTGACTTGGGGATGGTGAGGAGGACATAATTATAGACTAAAAATATTTGAAGATGCTGGTGTTCAGGAAGAGGAAAAATACTGTGTTTATCTTTTCCTTCTTGTCGTCGGCCTTTTTATTTAGCCTTACGGATTTTTAGAGATGATTTTTAAACCTTTGCCCTTCCGTTCAGCTGGATATTTTTGGTTCAGTATCTTATCACTTAGGTTTCAAAAATGATACTATTTAATCCCCTAAAAACTTGCCTTTTACACCCCATTTGCCTGTTTCCATCAGTCATACTTGGATCTCTTGAGCCTTGACTGCTTCTGATGCTAGCTAGCACAGTGCCCAGAGCAGGAACCAACACAGCTCGGAGTTACAGCTGACTTTGCTTCCTCCTTGTCTTCCAGGAGCAATCAGTCCTTACATCTTGTTGGCTTTTCCCTTATGTCATCTTTAATTTCTGCCATGGTTCTTCCATTCTTGCCCCAAGTCACCATTTTAGGTCAAGCCACTAAATGCAGGATAGCGGACCTCAACATCTCCATGTATTCCCTTCTCCAGGTCCTCCCGCACACTTACCTGTTACTTGTACACTCTTCATCCCTCGACAAACAGGAGACTCTGAATATAGGAGGCATTCAATAAATATTTGTAAGTTCAGTGAAATAAAATTTTGTAGAATGTGCAGTGAGAGTAGACTGATGTGAGCATAATTTTTTCCTTAAGAAAAAAAAGATAAAAATCCTGTGTCCTTGTGTTTCTGTGTACACATGCACACACTCTTACGGAAGTGAACCCTTGGAAAGGTTGTGATAGCTCCAGCAGTGAGACAGGGAAACACCTAAACAGTAGGCTGTGTGACATTTTGCAAATTATGACGGAGGGAAAGAGCTAAGTACTTGGAAGGTTTGTGTACGGGAAAGGCACGTGTTAATCTTTAACAGTGCTGTTCCATGGAACTGGCCTTTTTCCCTCACCGGGCTGCCCATCAGGTGAGTCTGAATTGCCCTGTGGCATTAGGTCCTAACAGGTGGATCATCCTTAGTGCTTAACGTTAGAAACTCAACAACTGTCCTTTGAGATGATAAACAAGGGATAATCCCTTAAATTAGTGCTTGGTGTCATTTTGGTTGCAGTGGTTGTTGACTTCTGAGGTGGGGCCTTGCCCAGTGCAGCCAGCTACTCCTCTCATATACTAAAGTTAGGATGGTGAATTTAGTTTATTTATATATTTCGTTTGAATAAAACATGTTGAACTTCTAAGCAATGAAAACTACCTTCCCTGTGAGTGCATTTTGTTGACCGTGCCCTGGCTTTATCTTCCGCTGGATGTGGTGAATGAGCCTTGACAAATAGACAGCGAGGTTCCGCAGCAGTTGTGAGTCAGTTTGATTTGCCTGTCTGCCGTTGCTCTCCGTGGGCCGACACCATGTGTGGATCAGTGTGGTTAAACACAGAGATGTTATAGCGCAGAAGGGATGAGCAAATTCCCTCTCTGTTTTGCACTTAGAATGTATTGAATGTACTCAGGAAGGGCAATAACTGATTTATATAATTCTGGAAGTTAGGGAAAGTCAGTTCTTTAAGGCATTTACTTTTATTTATGTTAAGAAAGCTTTTTATTGGGAACATCAGCTTCCAGGCATAGCTAGAATAAATGAGGTTTTTAGTTTGTTAGTTAATTGACAAACTGATGAAGGCTTTAAAGAATGACATACAAAATACAAAACTTTTAATTATGTGCAACTTTTAAAGTTATTTATGTCTACTTAAAATGATGAAGGCCGAATAACGTGATATTATAAAATGTCCTACAGGAAATTAGCAAGATTATTTGCTTTGCCTCTATGTATTTCAGAGCCTTGAACTTAGGTCTGCGTCAGAATGCAGGAGGCCCTGCTCCGAGACCACTTCTTGTGCTTTAAGAAACCTTAGGAAATTGCCAAATGTTTCTGTAACTCAATTACCTATTTTTAAAGTAGACACGTGTGGCAAATTAATAATTATTAGATTAAATTTATTATGAACTAAGTGGAGAAGCAATTTTAGGAAACATGTTTCTGTTACTTCATGCTCTTTCAGTATATTTTGAATGACATCATAAAAATAATAAAAATCCCAGCTTATCTCAAATGCCCACGCAGGTATGATTGCTATAATTGAGCCGGTTCTCCTTCTGAAAGCAGGAGAAAACCTAAAGGCGTGTGTGACTGAGGCAAGCAGGTTGAATATTCAGGGTTAGCAGAAAGAAAAGCGAAGTTCAGTGAACCTTTTCCAGTGTTCATTTTGCTGATTTCTCTGTAAGCATTTGAACTGTTTACAGTTTTCTTTAATGAACAGTTCTGTTTTTTTTTATTTCTGCACCTTCACTCACTTTTGGCTATCCTTTTACCTGTATGATTGAGCCTTTCCCCCACCTTCTGAATGTTTGCCTTTTCCTACCGTAATTACCCATAAATATAACGTTGTTTTTTATCTAATTAGTCCTCTACAGCTTTCACTTGTCATATACTTGCCAGATGCTTTCGCTAATTCATGATGTTTCAAGTACCATCTATAAACCATTGGTCTCCAGCTCACTATCTCTTGAACGATCATTCCCCTGAGTTCTAGAGCCAGCCACCTCTTAATGTCTCTACCTGCGTGTTCCATAGAGACATTTCAAAGGCAACACGTCTACAACTGGAGGCCTCACTTCACCCCACCTGAACCAAATGTTCTGCTTCTGTTTCTTATTTCCGAGACAGTCTCCACCATGTTCCGCTGTTCAAGTGAGATACTTTGGTATGTTCTCAGTTCTTAATTTTGTTCTTCCTCAGCCCCACATTCAGTAAATCAATAAACATCATTGATGTTTCTACTTTACCATAAGTTGAATTTTTCATTCACTTCTCTGTATTTCCATGGTCCCTATTTTTATTTGAGGTCAGTATTGTCTTTTTCATAGATCCATGCACACTACCTTCTAATTGTCTTTCTGCTTCCATTTTAAGAGAAAAACAGCTTGATTATGATACTTCCTTATTTAGAACACTTGAAAGTCACAGCGTAAAACCTACATACAGAAGGATACTTGTGTTGTATCACACCTGACCCTGTGTCCCCATTCAGTCTCATCTACTCCCACTCTGCTGCTCATAGTCGAAGCTTCAGACACACTGAATGGCTGGTTTCCTCAGTGCAGCATACTTTTCTTCTCCTCTGAGCTTCCGTGTGGGCTGGGATTCTAGGTGGAACATCTTGCAACTTGTCTCTTTATCCAGTGCAGTCTGACTTGCTGTTCGGGGATCAGCTTAGACATTCCCTTTTTGGGAAACCAGCATAGACTTTTCTCTCCTATTCCCCACCCAGGACCTTGTTAGATGTCTCTTAGCATATCCTTACACTTTATTTAACACTTATTCCACTCTATGAGCGAATGATTTAATGATCTTTTTGCTTACAACTCTATAATGGCAAAGAACTATTTAATTAGTCTCATCTACTTCCTCTGGTGTTTATGTTTGCAGATGGGACAATAATCGCTAACCCAAAGGAACAAGTCAATTATACTCAGATCGTACCACAGAGTGTCAAATGACACATTCCTAGTACAGAATACCCTGTATTCTATGTCAATCTGATGGATCCTAGATTATTAGATATAGCAGGTTCTCACTGTGGTAGTACTAAAAAAAATGTTGCATTTTATTCATCTTGCGACTCTGGTGTTTTCTCAGGAAGTGTAGCTTAAAATTGTGTTACATTTATTTTTGTTTTAAAAAACAATTTATTCTCAAGATCTTTATGTATTTTTTCCTTTGTAGCAATTTCTTACATACTTGTGTACATGTTCTCAAAGTAAAAATGTTATAGTTCTCTCTCCTGCTATTTTGGTGGTTAGTTTTTTGCTGTGGATGATTGAGGCCGAAATCAAGGTTTTCAACACTTAAGAGTGAAGTTTGATAACTTTCCTTTTGCAGTAAGGAAGTCATTAGGCACTCAATGTATGTTCTAAAAATTCAATTTTAATTCTATTTAAAGCAAGATGCTTTAATTTCTACTTTTTTACTTTTACATACTCATAATGATTTTTTGGAAACTTTCTATTTACTCTCTTGAGTATTTGGAGAGTTGAATGCCTTAATTGATTTCTTATTTGTTTTCTTTTGGTGGAAAGTGACTATTTCTCTTTGGAGGAGGTGTATGTTCCAAATATTTACTGATGCATTACATGCTTCCCTGATCTTAGTGGTGCCAAATGGTAACCATTTTATTATGCTCCCAGATTATATGTTTTGGGAGTTCAGAAAGGGCACACTGAAGTTAGCTCATTGGGGACCTCACCTGGGAAAATTCAAAAAGAAATAATTCAATAGCTGGGAAATGGATTCGCCTGTAGACATGTTTAGTTGTGTGTCTGGTGGTTGATGCTGACTACTTTGGAGGACCGAGCTGGGGGTTGTTAGCCAGAGCACAGTTAGATGAAATGTCAATGTAGGTTATCTCCACACAGATTCGATGGACTTTCCTCATGGTGTAGTGGCAGAATTTTGCGAAAGAACATTCTCTACATAAACAAAATAAAACACAGCTAAAGTGGACATGCATGACCTTTTTATCACCTAACCTTGGAAATATGAAGATCTGAGTGTGCTCTGGTTTCAACCTCCTTTTGGTAGGAGTGCTTGCACAGACGTAGAAACAGGGGCAGGTGAATAGACGTTCCAAAGGAGGGTCTTAGACCTCACCGCTGGGCGCCCTGTTGTGAGAAGAGCGTGTGGGATGACATGACAGTGGCCATCTCTGGGAAACACGGTCGGTCTCAGCATCCAGTCCATCCACCGCAGAGCTTCCGTCAATGGCAAATGCAATATTGCAGTTCTCTTGAATCCCTTCATTTTACTTTCATTAAAGGACATTTAAAAAGGATTTCTAAAGGCCTTATTTAGAAATATAAAAGTAATAGATACTCATAAGAGAAGTTGAAAAATAGGCAAAAAGTAATAAAGTAGAACTAAGTGCCATGATTTAATTCACCATTCTCTAACGTCCAAGTTTTTTTTATTTGTTGCTTATTTTGGATAATGTAACTATAAACATTTTTTCCATAAATGGAAAAATATAAGGAATAGTTGAAGATGAAAAAATAAAGACATTATTTAAGTTAACAGTTATAAAATACTAAGAAAACACTTTTTAGAAAAGATTTTTAACTTTTATTCTTACAGTGCTTCACAATGCTCAGATAATGAGGTTTAAATAGTATTTTTAAAAATACCTGTTTACTTGCAGTCAGTTCAGAATTGGGGTACAAGGTGGCTATATCTTGATTTCTACAATATTTATTTCTAGAAGTGTAGTTACCTCAACAATGAGGCTTATAATCATTGTACAGAAAAAGTGCCATCAACCATAGTCAATGTCATTCATACATTTATTATTTGTTTGCAATAATATATGTATCTCTCCTTGGATATTCAAGAAAAATAGTTTTGATGCTTTTTGATGGGTATCAAATCTCAGAGTAGTTTTCAAAGAACAGTATTGAGAATAGGCATAGATAAAGGCACCTGGTTACTATGTAACAAATCATTCCTGTAGACACCAGTGACTGATACTTGGGAAAAATACTACTGGCCCCAAGGAATAATCAAGTACTAACTGTGAAGCATAGCATCCTTTCACCCCCCAAAAGATGGAGAAATATCCTGAAACCTCATAGGATAAAAATATCAGCATATAAGGGAGGCATTTTATGCTATTATAGCCTCTCCAAGGGTTTCCAAATCAAAAGCCATATTAAATTTAGGACATACTATGTGAATATAACAGTGTGCTTTATTCTACCAAATTATGTTCCTAGAAACAAGCAAGAGAACATAGTGTCTGAAAGTTCTTGGAAGGAACAGGCAAACACACACTCACTGACACATCACTAACAGTAGAGTGATGGAATCTCCAAGTGAGGCATCAGAAGATCTGGGTTCTGACTGTATAACATTGGGCAAGTCTCTTAACCTCTTTGGGTTTTAGCTTCTCAACTATAATATGAGAAATTGGGCAAGAATGATCTTAACCTTCTAATAGAATGTGATCATGGTCTGATTTGCAGTTTAATAGGCAAGCTGAAAACTGCCAATCTAGAGTTCATTAAGAAATATTATTTTATATGCACAGAAAAAGGCGATTAAACATTTGACCCACATTCCTCTCTAGCTTGTCTCAGAGGTTCCTACCTGAGGGGTGACTTATGTAATCTTTTGATCATGCCACCCAATTAGCTATTTGTGTGGCACTTAATACTCATGTCTAGTTTCTTGACAGGGAAAGAAAAAAAATCATATCACTTACAGTTTAACAATATAGGGAAGAAAATTCTAAAGAGACATTTACTTGCAAATAACTTTGGAATTCGTTACAGCTGTGTGTGTACACACTGTGACCTCACTTCTGTAGCAGGGGGCCTGGAGCTCATTTTAGTGGAAAAGTCAAGTATCTTATAACTTCTATCATGTGAACCTCGGGAAGGTTCTCTAGTTCCTTGGAAGAATTGATGTTAGAAACTGTAAGTTTTGTGTCTGTCTTTACAAAAAGGGAAAAGAAACAGGTAGAAAATTTGAATCTCAGAAGAAATGCAAACAGGAGCTATTTTTAAATTTGTGTTGTGTGGGTTAAACCTATTTAATTATCAATGTTTATATATTTTTTATTAAGGGTATTTCATTTATTATTCATGGGACAAGTTGTTAGTATCGGGGTTTTAACTTGTAGAACAAAAATGGAGGAGGGATATTTTCAAATATGTAAAGTTTTAGATATATAAATGGCTCTAAAATTTTACAATTAACTCATATAAGTATATTAAGATCTTAGGTGTTCAGCATTTATCTTGAAAACTTTTAATTAAAATGATTATAGTTAACTTTTGAAATCTTAGAATGTTCAATACAGGGTTGAGAGTTGGGTGTAAGGGGCTTACAAAAGAATGGTTAAGTGTCTTAATGAAAAATTTCAAGAAATATACTATCCACTTACTGATGCTACACTTTGCCTGAAACCAAAAGAAATTCTGCAGTTATGAGAAATATCTTTGATTCATTGCCTTCCACCCCAAGTGCTTGTGCAATCAGTATCACTGAGACAAGTATAAAATTATCCATGTAATTGTATTGCTCTAAAGAATTTATTTAATTGTTCCTAGCATTTTCCATAGCCTACAGTGAGAGTATCAACTAACTGTATACTAAAGAAGTGTTGCAAGGTACTGAGCCACGACTAATTTATTACCTGTAGAAATGCCTTAACATGTAGTAAGGTGTTAATTGCATTCAGGTGACACGACTTGTAGTTGGAAAGATAATTTGGTGCACCTTGTCTGAGCTGGGGGAAGTGCAGAAAGCATTCAGGTTACCCTGAACTAGGAAGGGCAATTTCTTGTGGCTTATCAGCCCTTGATAATGGACACTTAGCAGTCTAATAGTAGACACATTTCTTCTATCGCCATTAATGAAAAGCATTTCAATTAATAATAAGAGGAAATGGAAGTTTTGTTTTTAAATGTTCTGACTTGCTCTCTTTTGAAAAGGTATCGATATGAATGTCAGGAATATAAACTGTTTATTTAAATGCTTATTATCCCCATCAGCAGTAACTCATTTAGAAGCCTTACACTGTGCCTACCCTAAATGACACCGACTATTGAGATAGAAAGTGAAAAAAATTAGTGAATCATCCACACATCTGTGGGTTTCCAAAAATGAGGCTATAAGGGCTGAACTGGGGTTAATGCTCATAGCAGAGAGAAATGAGTACAAGACCATTCAGTTTGTGAGTTGGCACTAAAATCTGCTGTCCCACACTAGCTTGATTTGTCATAGATGCACATCGGAGGTAGTGTGCGACAGCTTTTTTTCCCTGTGCACATTCCAGATGTTTGCACACCGGTCTTACCCAAGATCATAAATGATCAACATATACAGATTTATATGTTCTAAACCAAAGAGGTAAATGCACAATGTGAGACGCAGACAAACCGTTGCTGCTTTTTAGATCCATGCTTGTGTATCAGTTTGTTTTTTCACAGTTTAGTCTCTGGAATAAAATGCATAGTTGGTATTTTTACTTTCATCAGTTTTATTTTGGTGGCGCATAGACACAGCATTGGTGTAAGAGTTGCCACATAATAATAACAACATTTGACACTTATTGAGCACTAACTCTGACCTAGAAAATTATAGCCTTATATGGATTATTTGATTTAATTATCATAATAACTCTGTGAAACTTGGAGGAGTTTTAATCTTCATTTTTCAGAGGAGAAAGCCAGAGCCCAGTATAGTACAACCAGTGTCATCTACCAAATAAGTAGAGCTTCCTAGGAACTCTAGGAAGGTAGCTGGGCCAGCTTAGATCCCCCCCACCCCCCGATGGCTCAGCATCGAATATCTTATAACATGAAAGGATGGCACTTGAATGAAAATTTTAATTCCAGAGCCCATGTCTTTGAGATATATTTTCTTTTGGTGGAATCAGTTTCACTTACTTGACTTTTTGGCCTACTTCAGCTGTGGAAGTGCATCTGGCGAGACCGCAGAGGCCTTACAGAATCCTCACATGTGCGGACACTGATGGCGTGCTTTCCAGCGCAGTGGCACCTGCCTGTTGAAAGACGGTGAAGACTGGCCCTCCTTCAAGTTTCCTTTTCAGGGATGGATAACTTCACTAATTGGCACTGAAATGAATTTTTAGACATAGTAAATTTGCAACACTGATGTGGAAACATGACTCATTTAGTTTTGACTTGATTAATTTAGTTGATGCTTAATTACCTACTTGTGAGTCTTTTGCATGGTGTTCATCCAGGATTGTCCAAGTAATGGGAACTCTAAGCAAACAAGAGAATAATGTGGGAACCAATAAGAAAATTCATTTGTCACTATTTTATGTTTTCTCCAGGCTTTCCTGCTTTCGGATAATGGGGGTGGGGCATTTGAGAAGAGTTGAAAACCTTATTGAGACATAGGGGATTTGAAGGGTCCCGTACACTCCAGAGTGAAGGCATATGTGATTTGGTGTAAATCAAACAGTCCTTTTCAACCCTGTCCCCTTTCAAACCTTCCATAGTTTTATGAGTATTATGTCTAGCTTACCTAGGCATTATGAATCAGCCAGTTAGAAAGTAAAAGTAGTAAGACTGCAATAGGCAGCCTGATGTGAATGGCGAAGGTGGTGGGAGGGAAGGTAATGTGACCAAGGAGCGCTGTGCCGGGGTGGAAAGATGGAGTCCTCGTCCTTGGGAGGTTTCCATGTAATTAGCAGGTGTGTATGAAACAATAACATGTGCGTGCACACACACATGCACTAACTGCCAAACAAGGAGGCAGAGATGCACCATTTGTGTAACATAAAGAAGAAAAACCTACTGTAAGGTTCCTAAAGGGATGGTTAGTTTCTGGGTGGGTAGTGTGGAAATTCTTCATGAAGGAAGAAATGATTGAGCTGGACCTCGAAATATGGACAAGATTTGGAGGCATTCCATGTAGAAGTAATGGAGTTAGAAAAGGCATAATGGGAGCAGTGTGTAATAGTCACTGGATTGAGAAGGATAGTGAATTGGGGCCTGGAACATGATTATGACAATAAGAAACAAAATGAATTGAAGGGAAGTTTGAAAGAAGACCCATTAGACATCTCTGCCTACCAGTGAATGCCCCTTTGTTTACAGAGGTTCTAGATTTGGATTCTCAGCTCGAGGTTTGAAAAACTAATTGTACCAGATGAGTCAGAAGTAATCTAGTCCAGAAAAACTGACACACACACACACACACACACACACACACACACACCCACCCCAAAGCACTTTTTCTTCTCCATGGGGCAAAGCCAACCAGTGGGCACAGATTGGCTTCCCAATGCCCTTTGAGTCTTCTGTTAGGTCTGGATCTTAAGCTGACTCCTCTACCTGTTACCTGTCTCAGATCTGTCCCATACCTTTTATGTCAGTGACAGTGTGATCCATTTAGAAATTAAGACTAAACACTCATGCCTATGTAGCAGGGTGACCAATTTAGAAATTAACTTAAGTATAGAGTGCTTGTTTTTTTCTCTGCTGCAGGGAGAAGACCTCCAATCTGTTCCTGCGATGGGATTGTATGTTATGAAGGAATTGAATCTTCAACATGGGAAGGTAAACAGAAATTTTTATGTCTAGGACCTGTGTCCTTTTGGTCCCTAAGGAAGATGTTCGGGTCCTTTTGATGTTCTGAAGTATAAGGTCTTGAGTTTCTAATAGGTCGATAAACCTATTACCATGGAAAAGGAAGAGGTGTATAAAAAAGAGAAGAAGTATTTCCCTGTGATGGGAACACAGACTTGGGAAGAGAAATAATAGTTCCGGGTTTGACTAGGACAGAGGTCTGAACCTATGCTGGACGAGTGCGGGGAATGAGATGACAAAAGCTGTATCTGGGACTGAAAGGACAGGGCATCTTGAGCTGCAGCCTGGGGAGCTTGGGCACGGGAAGCATGTGGCTAAGCCTGGCCCAGGGAGAGTAGAGACGCTGTGGAATGATCTTCTCTTGAAGCACCAGGCTTGCCTGACACTGCTTTTCTTGAACTCAGAATTGCAGCTCTGGGCAGACAGTGGAGTGTTAGCACCCAATCCCGGTCCCATGAGACAGCAGAGCACAATGACAGAGCTGGCAGCTGTGGGCAGAGAGATGCAGGGACACTGCTTTCTTGAAAGGGGAAGCGCCAGACTACTTTTGAGCACTGGCCTGGTCCCTGAGTCCTTAAATGATCCAGGGGTAGAAGTAGGAACTTGAAGCTCTCAAGCTGGTACCGTTTAAATATTAAAGACAAAGACATGTTGCACTATTTGCCTTCTGACAGCATTGAACAGCTCTCCAAGCCCCCGCAGAAACACGGGGGCTGGCAAACAGATATGGTGAGGATGTTAGCTGTGGTGAGAGTACAGTGCATTGCTTATGCCACACACGAGCCATATCCAACTCTTAGTCTCAGCTCATCCGGGATCCCTCTTTACATGTTCGTGATACCCTGCAGGAGATGGCATTATCTCTGTTTGTTTTGATGCCTGCCTGGTATGTTAAGTTTATGTAGAAGTAATGGTCAGAGAGAAGACTAATTGGAGGGGAAGTTTTGATGGTCTAAATGACACGTATAATAAAGCCATGATAGACTGATGTATTCCTCTCTGTTGTCGGGATGTCTGCCAAGACATTTAAAATGAACATTCACTCTGAGGGCACATATTCCATCTATAGTATTAGGACATTTTGGCAAATTCTTACTCTTTAACAGTCATTTTTTTTATAATGACCTTGAACTTCCTAACTAAATTTGTGGCATAATCTAGTATGAGCAAAATATTTAGAATCTATTCATTATGCAGAGTAAAACGTAGAAAAGCTGCTAAGTTTTATGTGAATTCCTACTGCTTCACATTTCATTTTGGGGGCTTTCATGACACTTCCACTAAATCTGTTCCTTTTATTCTGTCAAAAGTTATTTTGAAGACTCACGCCTAAATGGCTGACATATGGTCCAGCAATTAACAGGGATAATAGGGTGACAGGCAGGGTGGGGCTGGTCTTACCTGGAAGGTAATTGGTTTAATTTTAGATTTATTGAGATTGAGTTTCTGGTGGGACAGCCAGGTGGAAACCTTAAGGTAAGTGCCCATGCATTTTAGGGACACTCAAGCAAGGTTTTGAATTGAAGACTATGAAGTCTACAAGGCAGCTGAGGAAGGGAGTCACGGAGAGTAACACCAAGCCAAGGGGCAGAGTACGGTAAGAGGTGTCTTGGGGGCGGGGAGGTGGCACTCCTGAAGCATTGATTTCTTCCCCCAGTTGGCTCCTTCCTTAGCTCACGACCCACATTTCTGCAAGGACAGCAGCACCAGGAAAATGAAACTTGACAACCTTCCCATGAAACAATTACTGCTTCTGGTAAATCAGTCGAGCCACATGTCACGGTTTCCTGCCCGGGAGGAGCAGTAATCGCAGTTAGAGCCCAATTCAGAAGCCTGTTAGAGCAACACTGTCACCTCACTTTCCAACAGTTCTGGCTCCAAATGACAAAATCCATGGCCAAAATTGTTTTCAGTATCTGAAGTCACCTCATCTCATCCAAACTACCAGAGCAGATCCTACTGAGGACAGAGAAGAAAAGGAAGAGTTGGCCTTATTCAGGGAGAATCCATCCATGCGGCTTGTATTTTATAAAACTCAGCTAATCTTCTGATAGCACCTTTTGGTCGAACTAAGTTAAGATTCATAATCAAGTTAATCCACCACACACCACACACACGTGTGTATCAGCCAGTGTCTGGAATCAGTCTCACCAGAGGACCTATCTCTCAATCAAACAGGGCTTCCAAAAGATTCCTCTATCACAAAAACTCAGGAGCAGTTGCTAGTATTAGAGTTTTACTCAACAGGTTTCTAAAAATACCCTCTTTGTGTCATCCTTCATGGTGGATAGAGCCCATAACCATTTCATTACCTAAATTAAAGCCGCAGGGCTCATGTCAGGATTTCTGTGTCCCCTACTGTGCTAGACTGAATGCTTGTAACCCACTAAGTTCATATGCTGAAATCATAACTCCATTGCGGTGGTACTAGGAGGTGGGGCCTCTGGGACGTGGTTCGGTCATGAGAGGGGAGCCCTCGTGAATGGGGTTAATGCCCTCATAAACACGATCCCAGAGAACTCGGGTGCATAGCTGTCTATGTTCCAGGAAGCAGGCCGCTGGTAGACACTGAATCTGCCCGTGACTCAGTCTCGGACTTTCCAGCCTTTAGAACTGTGAGAAATAAAAGTTTGTTGTATAAACCGCAAGTATATGGTAATTTGTTACAGTAGCCTGAACGGACTAAGAAACCAACCTTACTAAGACTCCTGATTTAGGTCTTCATTTTTATTTATTTATTTTTTAAGTATTATATCCTAAGTCCCAGGAATGAGTTAAGGCAAAGCACCTGAAGTTCGCTCATACCTTCCTGAGCTATAATTAAAGACTTTGTTTTTCTGGTTCCCTCTGCACCGATAATTTCTTCACATTCTCTCAGGTTATATCACTTGGTCTACATTACCTGAAATATGTCCCTAACCTTTATTTGTCGTGTGTATGTCTGCAGTTCTTTCAATCAGATTATTTGGAAGCAACAGATTGAAGAATCTCATTTTTTTAGTAGTCCTCATAATTTCTAGCTAGCTACCAACTGTTAGTAAAAGTTCAGTGAAGGTTAGATTAAAATGAATCAAAATAAGTTAATAGGACATAAGTTCAATTTACTGGCATTTGAATGGTTATATTTTATGGCAGTAGTTGCCGTAAAATGTACTTTAATGTGACCTCATCACTCTAAATACAAATATGAAACATGGTATAGGGGTAGTCATTGTATGATTCAGAAGAGTCATGCATACAGAGTTATTAACACCTTAGTACTCCCTGTGTGTGTGTGTGTGTGTGTGTGTGTGTGTGTGTGTGATGACAATGAGAATAACAAACACTCAAGATTGCTGTGACTGTCATCCATTTGGCTGGTGCAAGTGAAAATGACCACAGAAAGGAAAGATACTATGTGACTGACCAAGGAAATAAAACAAGTCTTAAAAAGGAAAGGAAGTGTAGATTAATTTCTGTAACTATAGTGTTTGATTTGTACATATGCTGGTTAGGAATTTTTGTAATTTAAGGCCCTTACCCATGCTTTCTGATGCAACTGTAATTCAGGATTCCTTGACACTTGTCAAATTACTGTATATTTTTCTGATTTAAAACAAAACAGCTGATAACTAGGCTTAAACGCAAATCCAAATGTTATAATCTGTCAAGATGAGTGTAATTCAAAGCTAGTATTTTCAAACTTCTCCATTGAACTCTAAAATTCATCTCAAGATGCTCCCTCAAAATAAAACTCTGGCAAATCTGTTCAATATGTGTCTGTCTCTTCACTTCCTAGTCCACGTGACTCTAAGACACGAAAATAGGAGTCGACCAGGTTGTAAAACCCAGTATTTAGGGTCAATATCTAGGATAGACTCATCTGATACCAAAAGCTCTAATAAAGGCAAAGAGAACACTTTCATTGTTAGCTAAGATGTGAACTTGCCTTGAGAATTTCATCAGAATGTATTTTCTTGGTAATCTTCTGATCATCTAAAAAAAAAAAAGAAACCAACAAATCCTTGACTTTCCTTATTCACTTCTGGTGAAGCCAGGAGCAGGGCAAGTAAGACTGAAAAGCTGTTTGTTTTCAACTCACAGGTGAGTAGTGAAAGCCGGCTATGATTCAACAAAGCCTGTATTGCAGCTCTTTCATAGCAATATGAGTTTTCACATGCCCTGGAGTTTGACAGTCTGTTTTCAGGCCATCAGCCTCAGGTTTCTTAGTACACAGGATAATTGAGTAGAGGAGCCAGGCCACTTAATATGTGGGTAATTCTGTCAAAGGTGGAATCATAGTCAACTCTTGCAGATGGAAGGATAAGATGCTAAAGATTTTTAAGAATTTCCTATAATCTGTGATATTTAAAAGCTATGACATTTTGAAATTCTATCCATCTCACATGTAAATAACATGCTGTTTGCCCCATATAACATACAACATGGAACATGCAGCAAAGTCTAAGCACAGTACTGCAGTGAGCACCGTCCGACCCAGGACCAGAACAATGGCGCATTGTCTCCCTGAGCGCCTTTCCCCGTCTGTATCCTCCTTCTCCTCAGAGGGCACAACGATCTTGAATGTTGTATTATTTATTCCTTGTCCTTTTATTTTGTATAATTTTATTACTTACAGTGTTTTAACTAGTCTTCCTGCTGCTAGAGCTATTACAGCATTCCCATGCCCCAATGAGATAAATAATCTATGTGATAAATTCAAACTCACTTGCATGCAAGGTTATTCACAATTTTCCCCTTTTAAACCTATCTAGTCTCAACTTCTGCTACTCTTCCTGACCACAGCAAGCATTCTAGATATTTTTATAATCGGGCATAATGATTTTTTGCCTCAGCAACTTGTAGTGCATTCCTTTTTATCACTGAATGATATTCCCTTGTGTGAGTAGACTGGATTTTGTTGTTGATCTGTTAATGGATTTGGTGTTGGTTTCAGTTTCTGGCAATTATGAATAAAGTTTCTGTGACTATTCATGTACAAGTATTTTTGTGGACATATGCTTACATTTCATCTGGGTAAATAACTTGGAGCCATACGTTGTATCATGTGAGTGGTTTAGCTTAAAACAGGCAAATTTTTTTAAAAAAGAGGTTTTACAAAGTAGTTGTACCATTGTTTATTTCCACCTGCAGTGTCTGAGATTTCTAGTTGTTCTTGACAACACCTAGCTGTACTGGTCATTTAAAACTAGCCATCTTAATGGATTTATACTGGTATTTCGTGCTTTTAATTTATAATTATTTTATGTTTAATCGTGTTGAATATCTTTTCAAGTGCTGAGTGGCCAGTCCAATCAGCAATTCATATTATTTTGTGTGAAGTGTCTATAAATTTTTGACCATTCATTTAAAACAATACTAATTTGTAAAAGGTTTTTGTATATTCTGAATACAAGTCCTTGATTAGACAATGAATTCTAGCAGTCTGTGGCTCGTCTTCTGTTTTCTTTTATGGTTTATGCTTGTGTGTGTATGTGTGTGGCATATGTTAAAAAAATACTTTAACAGGGTCACAAAGATTTTCTCCTTTTTTCATAGTTTTTATAGCTTAGCTTTTACATTTAGATCTAAAATCCATTTAATTTCTGGGAAAGGTCAGGGTTGCTATTATATTTCATACAGATATCCAGTTGTTCCAGTTTATTGAAAGGACTTGCCTTAGCACCTTCGTTTAAAACTATATGATCTCTGGCTCTATTCCTGGACTTTCTGTCCCATTCCCTGTATGTCTGTTTTTCTACTACCACAGTGTCTTGATTACATAGCTTGATTGTAAATCTTGAATCAGGTCATGTAATTCTTTCAACTTTGTTCTTTTTAAAAAATTGCTTTGGCGATTCTAGGTCATTTGCATTTTCATATAACTTTCAGAATCAGTTCATTAGTTTTGACCAAAAGCAGACCTTTTGGAAATTTTATTAGGATTGCATTGAATCTCTAGATCAGTTTGGAGCTTGGATGCCCCCTTTAAAATCTAAATGCTTCTGAAAAAGAGAATGACAGATTACAAATAGTTTAGTGACTGTATCGATGAGGTACACTTAGCAGTAAGAGCAGAAAAAGATGGAGCATGAACTCCATCTTCCACATTTCCGTTATTGTGCTAAGAGGTAGCCTCAATTGAACCCTGAATAAAAACTTCCTCCAAGAGAGCAACAACGCAAGAAACTGTTCTGTACCTAAGATCTCAGCTTATAATGAAGTATATTTTATGATCTCCCCACTCCCATTCTAAAGAAAAACCGCACAGGGCTTTTTTTAAATACAAAAGCCTATGCTTATTTAAAAACTACCTTTTCAATGTGCAAACAGCACAGCATTTAGAACTACAAGTTACTAGGTATTGGGGAAGTACCTTCCACTTGGAACTTCGTCCTTTCTGCATACTCAAGCACCTACTGATAAGCAGACAAAGGAAGTGTTTTCTTGATTCAGACAGTAACACATCAGAAGAGTTGAAACTGCTTTCAGAACTGCTTCGCTGGGAAAGGTTTTGCCCCTAAAGGAGTTTTCAGAAAGCCTCAGAGAGCGAATGCAGAGAACTCTAACTATTTGAAATTTTTCTTTGACCTTTTACAGAGCTCATATTTTCCTTTATCTGCTTTTGTTTGTTAATCATCCATTTTGGTGTTTGATATGTTCACATGGACATTGCATTTATTTCAAAGTAAATTTATAAGAATTTCGACATATATTGAAAGTCGAAAATGGCTACTCAGCACTCTTATTAATAGAAAAGTCTAGAATTCATTTTGTTATGAAATTGAGATGGTTGCTGAGTGAAAAAGGAGGATTTCCTACTTGTTAAAAAATAAGTTATACTCTAAAACTAGACACATAGGGCTTATTCTTAAGATTTACTGATTTTACTCTGTACTCTTGGGAAATAATAATGATAATAATAATAATAACTATTATTTTGTCTTAGCAGAGGTGCTTCTTGTTCCTGCCAAAATCAAAGGAGTTGTAACTTGTGAAGGCTGCATTTCTGATTGGGAGACAGGAGTTAACTCTGCCTCTCAGGATTGGTTTACATCCATATTCACAATTCACCTTTTTCTCTCAATAATTTTTATGACAATATTTTTTGTTTTAACTGTAGTAGCAAGAAAATAGTTCTAGATATAGAAGGTAAAAAGATTCCCAGATGCTAAGAAAATTTTTGTTTTATACAATTGTTTGATTCTTGTGCTACGTGAAGTTGAAGAAACTCTAAGGCTTTCCCTTTCCCTTTTACATGGAGAAAATGTGGGAAATTTTGCCATCTGGTCAAAGGTGGACTCTGGGTATATTAGTGGCTTTTTGGTGTGTGTGGCTGGGATTTGTGCTGGTCTCGGGTCTCTCAGGATCCACAGGCTCCCCCAGGCCCTCCTCCATCACCACAGCTTCCCCTTGTCTTCTCTGGTGTCCAACTTGAGGTATAGAAGACGCTTTGTCTCGGGTGTACAGAGGGGCCTGGTTTCAGCCTTGAATTGCTTGCTTCATCCTTTCCTTACTCACAGGGCATGCTATCTGCTGGAAATCATTGATGGGCATCTTTCTTATCTATATAGTGTGAAAACATAAGTATGATTTGATGCTTGAATCTGTTTTAATCATTCAAAAAAAACCCTCCCCTTTATCACACTTCATTTTAAGCCAGTCGTCTCCAGTCTTTGTTATCAAGTATATTCCAATTCATTCCAAAATAAAATTTTGAATGCATTCTTATCTTAGCCTTCTTCTAAAATTTGGGAAACATCTATAAGCAAAACACACATAAAAAGTCAATGAATAACAAAAGCCAACAAGAGAAATATATTTGAACACAAAACCCATAAATATGCATATACTTAATACAAGTGCTATTTTGACTCTATATATTAAATATTAGTAAAGTTTAATTTTTTCTAAGATGAAATAAATATAAGTTCCAAATTTTCTCTTCCTCAGTAAAGTGGGTGACCTTGTGCAAGCTCTGGCTAAATACATCCCACTGTGTAGGCCGCTTTCAGTGACTACAGAAACCGAGTCATCTCTATGGTTGATAACATTTTACATCTCTCTCTCCCCCACTGTCTAACTTTTCCTATTTCAAAACTGAAACTGTCCTTTGGGTCCCTCTCACTAGGTCCTTGTTTCCTACCTGTGGAACTTGCCCTACTTGGGAAACAGTTCCAAAGTAGTTGACTGGCTCTGAGCTCTTGCAATAAGAAAACCTGTCCAGCTCAGGGTATGAGTTGGTAACTCAGGTTATCAGCGCAACGGGTGATTTTTTTGAGCGACAGAATTTGTTATTCATTTACCACTCCCAGCTCTTCTGTGTCCAGTGTAATCATCACCATGAGTTCCAGTATTACATTTTATAAAGATAACGTTTTACAAAAAGAAACATTAGTGAAAAGGAATGCCATTCTTATACACCATGCATATTTCAAACTGAGATGGGAAATACATGAAACAAATGTGAATCAACTCGTTCATTGGCAATCATTGCTGGTGATTCCTCAGCAAAGCTTATTGCTCATCATTCAAGTGCAAGCCATTATGTGAGGAACCTTGGGGTCTACAGAAGACTCGGCCAGAATCCCTGGCTTTTTAAATGAACTCTTTTATCCGAGGCTGATCTGTTGTATTCAGCCTGGTCCCTCATAATAGCAGCATTTCTGATTTTCAGACATTCCTTTGGCTATTATTCTCTTTGTTCATTCTGAGACTCTTAAGAGGTGGTAACTGCTTTTATTTATTGATTTTTAATTCATGGTCTATAAATACACCTTGTAACGTGACTTACCAACCACTAGCCATCCCACACAAAGAGACCGGATTGTTTGGGGCCACAAAACTGGTTGTGAAGGGGTGCTGTCTGGTTTCACAACCTCAAGTCCCTTCTCTTTTCATTGGAGCCTTTGAAGGGCACCTCTGAGCAGCTTTGAACAATGCAGCAAGGCGTGGTTTTGTGCAGAACTTAGGGCAAGGGGAAAAAAGAGAAAGAAAACTTCCCTTTAGTAAATTGGCAGAAAATGTTTCTAAAGGTTACACACCACCCACACATTCCTTTCAAATGATCAAAGACTCATAAGAGGTCATGGAAGGAGACGAGAAAAGGGGGAGCCAGGAAGAATTATTTTTAAGTTTTCTGTATCGCAAGTCTTGCTGAATAAGGACAAATCAGGACTCCTGTTACTCTTTTGGAAAATTTCTAGATTGAAGGGAGCAAACATTAAATTAAGTTGGTGAACTGTTATCTCGAAAAACGAACAATACACCTATTTCTTATGTCTCATTCTAAATTCACCTCCATTTTTGTCCGTGAAGTCTTTGAGCTATTCTTTTCATTATTTTTTAGGTTTAACTTTCATGGTCCTCTTTACTTCCTGGTTTCAGCAGAATGCACTTAACTTGTTATCTTAATATTTCTTGCCCATCCCAAAGCAGGAAGTGCTCAACATTTATAATAAATCTGTTTGGGCATGATTTCCTTACCCATGGGTAGCTTCTAAATTCAAATCTAGTCTTTTGATTTGGCCTTCGTTTGCATAGTGTATTGTGTCATCCTTTTATAGCTTGGTTCTGGACCACTACTCATTTAGATCAGTTAGAGGGAAATGTGCCTACATCTAGGCTTCTATAGTAATATATACCTCCATTAAGCTTTTAATTATAATGCAAATTTTACTTGCTGGCCTCACCCTGATATTACAGTCTTCTCTGTGTCTTCTACATTTTTTTATCCCTACCTCCTAGCAAACTGTCTGATAGGTAATGGATGCTCAATAAATATTTGTTGAAAGAATTAATAGATTTATTTAGGCTTGCAAAGCCCCAGGCATATCTCTGTGGTTTTTCTTGACACTCTCTCCCAGGTGCAAGTGGCTAGAGGCCAGAATTTTTTGTTGTTGCTGAATCCTTCTTTGCCTTTGGTGCCCTGCCTTCCTTCCCAGGTTCTCTGTTGCCTTGGTCCACACACAAACAGAAGACTTCTGTCACAACACAGAAGAAAAGATATGAGAAAACCCATAGAAGGTACTTTAGCATTTCAACCAAAGGAAATTTTAAATCAGGTTTGTACTTGTTTTTAATAAATAACTCTTTGATTACATAATCCATATGGTAACTTGCTCATCTCTGGTCTTGTATGAGTGATATTCCAAGCAAGAAACTCCCTGCTCTTGTTCTCAAGTAACAGGTCTGTTCTCTACTCCTGGCTGCTGCTTTCTCTTTTGACCTCTCGTGTCTGAGCTGTCCCTATGTCCAAGAACCTTATTTGACTCTATTTCAGTGCCCTTTCTTTCTCTTCAGTTTCAAGGTATATCCTTGGTTTCGAAAGATATTTTACATGGCCTGCTTCTGGCCTGAGGTTTAGAATAAGCTCCCTCTAAGGTCAGAAACTTGCTTTCCAGAGCATGGCGGGCCAGAGTCCGCGTGGCTGCTGTGAGCCCCATGTGGGAGCGGCCTGGCCCACCTGGAAGAGCACGATCGCCTGAGCAGGATCTCTTAGTGACGGCTTTCAACACAGCCTGCATTGGATTTACTGAGCCCTCGGTTTTGTTTATTTATTTCTTTTTGGACTCTTCAGCTTAGAATTCAGTTTGGAATCATATAGAATATCATCTCTTCCAAAAATACATTAAAGCAGGTTTTGAAGATGTGTTCTTACTTATTTGTCAGAAATACATTTTTTTCTCTGTTATTTGCAAAGACAACTCATGTAGCTTCCACCTGTGTCCCAAATTAATATATATGTCTGTATATATATATATATATATACACAATGAATATATATGTATGTGTATATATATATACACACAATGAATATATGTGTGTGTGTATATGTATATAAACTGGCATATAGATGTAAATAGAAAGGACACATAGGGAGGAATCAGAGTACAGTGTTAACTACAAATACTTTTGGGAGTAAATGTTCATTGTTTTGCTTGCTCAGAAGAAACTTTGAACATGGGGTTCTGATGGTGACTGACAGTCAGAATCCTCTCTTCTCCTGGGTGCTCCTGGTGGCCCAAACTAGTGCACCATAGCCACTGGTTCAGTCACAAGGATGTGACCCACACTGTGTTGCCCAGGGTCCGTCTTGGCATTTTTCTAACCAGCGTTAGAGTCAGAGGCTTCCTACCCTCTCTGGTTATAAGCCCTTAGGCTGTAAGCTCTGAGCAGCCCACATATGTGTCACTCACAGACCAGCCTGAGAGACCAAAGCTGACGCAGGGAGCCGGGGAAGAGAGGGTGCTGGTTGTCAGCCACCACCTGAACCCCATGGAGGGGAGAGAATCCAGAAGGTGCTCTGTGTCCTCAACATACGCACTCTCCAGTTACGTCTGTGATTTCATAACATAAGCCTGTGTATTCACTTTTCCTCCACTGAGTTTTTTTGGTGTTTTAGTATTCTTTATTTTGTTTTCTTTGTGTACATGTCTTAAAATTTCTACCCTTGACATGTCTTAATTTAGAATAGTGAAGGAAAGGCTTTTAAACTTGTGTTTTTTAAAGCAAAACTCTTGTCTGAGAAAGGAGTAGGTATTTACTGAGGTTAAAATTTATAAATAGAAAGTAATATATATATTTAAAGATTTTATTTATTTATTTTTAGAGAGAGGGGAAGGGAGGGAGAAAGAGAGGGAGAGAAACATCAATGTGTGGTGGCCTCTTGCATGCCCCCTACTGGAGACCTGGCCAGCAACCCAGGCATGTGCCCTGACTGGGAATCGAAACGGGGAACCTTAGGTACACAGGTCAGCTGAGCCACACCAGCCAGGGCAGTGTATTTTATTTTTAAGTGATAGTAAATGTAAGCTCTAAAGGAATTATTTGCATTTTGTTTTTAAGATCAAGTCCTTATATTAGACTGAGGTATAACTTGGTTTTTAAAACATCAAGACTTTTAGATATTAAAGTTTATCTCCATCAGATAGATCCTAGTTCTGTCCTGAAGAGACCTGATTCATGAAAAAATATTATTCTGCTTAGTCTCCTGAAAGATCTTTTTGGACAGCACCCATTTTTACATGTCTTACATATGGAAGCCCTTCCCCTACAAGGGAAGTTTCCAAAACCTCACTCTTTGTAGACATTAGAACGACTAATCTATGCGGGTACGGATGTTATCCCTTAAACACACATGTAATTACAGTGTAGTCTGTGGGTCAGATGAATCTTACCAAACTTTTTATGATACTGCAGGTTCAAGCTACCCTTAGACAGAATACTCCCCATACACCTTATCAGGGTGACTCGGTTTTTACAGGCAGCAGCTGGCATTCTGCAATCCACTGGGCCTCAATTTCTAGATTATGCTTCACTGGTGTTTGAGACTGGTTTGTCCACGTTTACTCGCAGGCCTACATAACTGTTCTGACCTCGTTACTCAGCTAAGCATGTATGGAGGATGAATGATTTGACACTGTCCATTGGTCAGCCACGCTCCTGCTGCAGAGAGCTCCCAGCGACGGTCTGCAAAATGCTGAGTATTTCCCAACTGTCCTTTCTGTTGTAAACATAGCTGTTTCAAAGTGGGATACAATGAAAATTGCTCTCTGGTTGGGAACATTTTACTTTCTCTTCCTAAAGGACAGTGGCCTGATAACCAGGGCAGCAAGCATGTTCCTGGATCAGTTTTTGTGAGCAGGCAGGTATGTGGGTTTGAGATGGCTCTTACGCCTCCAGATTTTTCAAATGGTTACATTCATTTGTAACCATTCTTAGTAAAGATGGAAGAAGATGACAAAGATAAAAGGTATATTAAAAATGCCAACTTTAAAGTAACTTCACATACTATCTATTATATCTAAAGCACCTACTTTATAGTTTGAATTGTAAGGTTAAAAATAAAGAATCTGCTTGAGTAAATGCATACTAATTTATTGGTTACTTATGTGCCCCCACTTTCCCAAAAGACTTTGGGAATGATATATGAAAAACTACAAGAGCAATTTAGCTGATTAAATAAATGTAAAACATTTTTGTTAGAACCTAAGAGCAATTATGTAAAAAATATGTTAGAATCATTGAGCAAAGTATTTCCTTGGAGACAAAAGAAACAAAAAACAAAAACAAACAAACAAAAACACGGAAACCCAGTAGGTTAGCAGCTACATAAATCTGTAAAGGAGAAAATGAAGTTTTGTCAAGAGAGGCAACGGGAGAGTAGACTAGACATTGGGAGTGGACAGAAATGGGTTCTGATTCTTGTTCTGCCCCTCACTCACAGTTTACTTTGGACACATTATAACTTACCTGAGCTGTACCATTCTCATCTGTAAAATGGGAATAACAATAATTATCTTTCCATGCATATCTGGTGAAGAATAAAGCAAAGCACAAAAGAAATGACATGTGAATTTTTTAAGTGAATTTGCTTACCTCCACCATTGTTCTGAGCACTAAGATGAGTTTATTACAAAGTTTTTATACAAGGGTCAGTGATCAACATTTTAGTAAGCATGTTGTCACTGTCTAATCAACACTTAATTAAGAAAAAAAAGGAGGGTATAGAATCAGAGTAGCTCTCTGTGAAGTGATTTCTGTGGGGAAGTTAAGAGTGAGTTAGTCCAGGTTGGCACCTGCTGTTTATCTCAAAGGTAAAACTTTGAGACAGGATGGGAACTGGTATTTAGAGCTCACTAAGATTATTCCTCACCATTATAAATTGCCTCAGGCCAACTTTTGATAAAAGCTGAAAGATCGAAACTGCTGAGTTAGAGAAACTTTTTCTTCAAGTGAAATGAATTTTGCACAGAGTACTTACTGGTTTAATTTCATTGCGAAACTCTCATAGTCAATGAAGATGTACCACCGAGTCCATTAATATTTGCACAGTCTGTTAGTAGCTCGATAAACACCAAGCTGTGTACCCTCGCTTGGTGCTTCCATGTCTGTAGAAGGATGTCAGCCTTGAGTTTCCAATATGGTGATGAACAAGTCTCTTCAGTACCCGAGTCTGGTGGCCCTGTGAATGTTCATCACCACCAACAGTCACTTGAAGATATTTGGTGTTCACCGTTGCTCCTCAAGGAGCATCCCTGCCTATTGTCTTCCTGTGCTTCCAAAGTTGAAAATCCTTGAGGTACTAAAAATCTGCACTCTCGGAAGATCTCACTGCTTCGGAATCATAGCGTGACCTGAACAGAAATAGAAAGAATGCTCTGTCACCGCAGCTGAGATCTGGGGCTGAGCCACACGATTTTCTCTGATTCCACTCTTGTTTCCATTCCCAAGTACCATGTCCCACTATCTCCATCTCGTGACCTTCCCTTCCCTTACTCTCCCCCTAGAAACTGAGTCATGTAGAAAGGCCACCACTGTGGTATTGGTGGTGGGGAGGGAGGCATCATTCCATCGTTCATTGGATTGCTCAGCCTTATGTCCAGCCCAGGCACTCTGGTATAATTCTACTGAACTGGGAAAATTGTTACCAACTAGCAACCTTACAAAATCACGTCATTTATTAGTTAAACCTGAGATAATTGTACTATAGGAAGTTTAAGGTAGAGATATGTCCATGAAGAAGTACCTCAAGGGGAACAGTGCAGTGCCTTCAGGAAACTGAACCAGAACACACTGGGATTCTTTCCAGTTAGCTTCTCTCCCTGCCTCACTTTACATAGGGGTTGTCTTGTAGAAGAACTAAGAGAGGATTGATGAGTGGAGTAAAGAGAGATTATAAAAGTAGCATAAAATAAGGAGTAGCTGTGTGGAAGGGTAAGGGCAGAAATGCAGTGTTGTACTGGAGATTGATGAGGAGAGTGAGGATGTCTTAAATAGTCTGTGAATTGTCTGCAGCACATTAACGTGGGACAGTTGTTTGATTGTGGGTTAGTGGTCCTGGACCCAATCCTCCACTCCCATTGCTTACTGAATCAGGATCTGTGGAGTTGGGTTTTATTTGGGCACCTAGAATCCTCTGCTGGACATGAAAGAGCCCCCAGTGGAAGAATTTATGGATGTTAGGATGAAGGACACACAGCGCCGATGGATGTATTTCTCCAAGGAGAAGGCCTCAGAATAGATCCAGAGGGAAACAACAGCCAAGCAGAGAGTGGATTGGCCCCTAAGAGTGGCTATAGAGGGACTGGAGAGAGTTTGTAGATTGAATTTGGAGTCTGAAGGTTTTGAACTTCCCTCCAGTGCCAATGAATGAGTGGCATGCGTGTGTGATCTGAACTTGGTTGCCCAAATGTGGAACAGGTAGGGAAGGGTCAGGGAAGTAAAGGTTGTCAAGGGTAAAACATGAAACACAGAGTCACTCTTTGTATTACAGCCGGGATTATGCATTTTAATAAATTTCTAAGGTAACTCCTTAGCATTTTGAAGTTTGAGAACCCCTGGTTTGTGGGCCCCTGAGATTGGACGTGAGCCTGTCCTAGTTCCTGCTGGAAGAGAGACTTCCTTCTTCTGGTTTCAAGCATCATCCACAATTATTTGGGCCCCACGAGGCACCTGAGACAGGCAACACCCCCGCCTGAAGCAGCACTGAGCTGCAGGGAGTCTGGGCATTCGAGGCTGAAAGGACTTCCCGTCATCACTGCAGAAACCGTGGACAGTCCAGCTGACCACTGAGCAAATTTCCAAATGTGTGGTCATGACCACCATCTGCTTGCTTCCCTTTGTTTTATCATCCAGGTCTCTTCTTTGCTTTTCCAGTCCAGTGAAATGATTTCATAGGGAGCTCTGAGACAACCCGTCATTTGTCCTCACGGCGATAAGATCATCAGGATGTTTTGATTTCAGATTAACTACTTGGAATAGGTTTGACCTTCTGTCCATCTCAGGTTCCTCTCTAAGATTCCTACTTTTCCCTGGCAGATATTTGTTCCACTGAGTTCCTGGAATGGCTTTTGGAGTGATGAAACTCAGCATAGATACCACTGAGGAATCTGCAGGGCAGCTGTACCTAAATAGGCCTGGTGTCCCTGATGGTACCTGCATGGCTAGAGAATAGCAGCGTTAGTAAACCTTGGAGAAGCCGTATTGTTACTTGGTAGGACTTATCATTTGGAAACACAAATGTGTGCCTGCATGCTTTGAAATATGATGTTATTATTGGAAATTTTACCTTAAAGGAAGGGAATAGTGAAATCAGTTGGCAAATTGTTTGGGTTGATAGAATGGACAATATGAACTTTAAGCAGCACACAGTAATTGCAGTCTCGGTGGGCACACTGTTTTTCATCTGGGAAACACTGAATGCAGGCAGTGATACCCATGATGCTCTTCATTTGTCTTTCTTGTCAGGGACCTTCGTAAACCCTGTTGCGTTAACTGAACACGTGTGGTAGCTTCATTAAGCTCATGCTCATATAAAATTATTGTATACTTACCAAAGCCCTATGAGGTACAATTATTATTGCATTTTATAAATGAGAATGAGAAAAGTAGAGCCCGAGGAAGCTAGTAAGTGGTATTGTGGAAAAATGAGTCCAGGTGGCCCGACTCCAGACCCGGGCACATCACCACTGCACTGTGTTGCCTTTAAGCAAGTCTCTCTCCAGAATGATTTTTAAAATAGGCATATTAGAGACTGGCTGTTACTAGAAACCATCTAACCTCCCCTGAAAAGCCATAAGATAGTTATCGTATCCTCAAAACTCATTTCATTTGATAATAGGTAGTTGTGCAATGCCTGCTTCTGATAAAATCTAGAAATAGTAGAAAGTCTGGGCACTACTATTTTCAGTGAACCCCTTCCTCTGTAGTTTTTAACTCTTGTGAAGTGGATTTTAAACTGTGTTCTTAAGATTGTCTTGAATGGCAAGGGATGGGAGTGGGAAGCAAGTGGGTGGGCTCCCTCTGGCTTCCCTTGGTCTAGTCTTGGGCTTCCAAATAAACATGTTGAAAACAGGATTGCTCTACTGAAAACACACAAACAAAGAACCAGAAGTTTCAAAACCATTAGACTGGCTGGACTTCAATAACTCTTCTATGCAATCTCTTATGACTGTGAATGAGCTTGAATTTGGCAGGTCCTGCTAATGCAGATGTTTGTACATCAGTGCCATTCAGCAAGCACTTGAGCGCTTAAACTTTTCCAAGCAGTGGGGTTGACACGGAGGGGTGAGTTTAATCTCAAAGATCAGAAAGCCTCCCTGAGGGGCAAATGGTACATAGAAGCAATTTACATGCCTAACATAATACACCACAAGCAAGGTGTGCAGAAGGCACTTTAAGACTTCTCATTATATGGCACACAGAATAAAGGTTTACCGGGCATGTCCCCCAACACCAACAAAATAGCAAATGTTTAAAGACAAAGTATACAAAACAGAATGGCGTTTAAAGGCTCTGAGGATGAGAGAGGTTTTCAGAAGGTTCTGTTCCTGAAAGAGTAGGGTTTTGACAGCTACAAGTGAAGAGATGGCATTGCAGGCAGAGGGAAAGCAAGAGTGGAGGTGAGAGCATTTGGAAAGGGATGGGGTGTTCACGAGGGTGAAGTGGCAGAGGCCGGAAATGGTAGTGGGAGGGCGGTGGTTGGGGCAGGTCTGTAGTAGGAACATTATGGTGGGGAGCTGGATTTTATCCTCTAGCATGAACAGGGAGGGGGGAAGTTCTTAAATTAGATTTGGTTTTTTAGGAAGATAGATATCCTGACACTCTAGGGGATGGATCGAGGAGAGAGAGATTAGAGGAAGAGACACCAATTAAGGGATCATTTAGATTGTCTGCATCAGAGAGAATAAAGCCTAGAACTGGGACATGGTAATGTGCCTTTTGATTGGAGAAGTTAGTTTTTGATGAAAGAAACCAAGATTACATTTTACCATAATACATTGCTATCAAATTAAAAAAAAAATTATTTCCATTTTTAGATTGAGTCGAATAATCAGTTTAAAGACTGGGGGGAATTGTCACGCAATTGCTTTCTGTGCTCTAAATATGGTCGGTAGGCACACACTTCTAGCAAAGCTGCCTGCTCAGTACTTCCTTTGTGTAAGGGCATCGTTGATGTGAATGTTCCTTAGCGAGGTTTCTTCTGTCCACAAGCCATGGCTACCTAGAACTAGCCCTTCAAACCATTCCATAGACATGCCTGACAGTGATTCCTCAAGTCTGTTGGCTGACAAGGTAAAAATAAGTCATAAAATATGAAGCTGTTTGCCTTTTTTTTAATACAAAGGTACCTTTTCCCCTTTAAGAATTGGCTTTTCCAATCAGATAAATATTTAATGTGTGTTCAAAGGAGACTGACAGTGGCATTTCCCTTCTGATGGCAAGAACTCGGGACTTTCACATCGATTTAATCTCATTTTAACACTGACTTGGTAAATTCTACTGAAAGCATTTTTGGCAGGAGTGGTGGCTGTGATGGTATGCTGGTGGTGGTAATTGTCAGGGAACATTTAATCTAATTTTTTACACTTTAAGGGTCGAAATTATAATTTGGAACAGATAGCGAGATGACTGTTACAAAGTCTGGTGAGGGATTTCAGGACTATTTACAGTGTTTGCATAACCAAAAGGAGAGTGACTGAGAATGGGTATGCCCAGAATGGCCAAGGAGGGAGGAATCAGGGGAAGAGCTATTGTGCTTTCAGATTTCCTAGTGTGTCCTTCGTACTGTGGCCTGGAAAGGAGCTCTGTAAAGTGTATGTGATGTGTTTATTGGCAGTTGGTGTTTTGTGTCTCCTTTAAAAATTTACTATTATATCTAAATTTTATTTCCTGATATGGTGCAGAATATGAGACTATCCCCTTTTTAACAGAAAACATCTAACTAGCTTAGCTCTTGACATTTTTCTTTACCAGTTTTCCCAAGTTGCCTTGTTTTACCTTGTTGTTTGGCATTCTTTCTGGAAAAACAAAACAAAAATACCTGATTCTATGGCTAGCAACTTCCCTTCCCCCATTAATTCCAGTTCCACATACCTGCAGGAACTGGCTGATAAAGTGCCATGAAATCTTAAAGGAAGATATTTTTCTAAGTTCCGAAAAGTTTTTCTATATTTTATAAATTATTCTAGCTCTCTGTGCTTCTTGTGGTTTCTGGACAATTCAGTTAAAAGTCAGCTTTCCCCTCTGTAGCTAAACATACCCAAAATGATGTCATATTTACCCTCTGGGAACAGCCTCCCATCCCCAGTTTCCCCAGGCAGGTTGGCGATAGTGCCTCCTCCTTTTGTCCGTATCCTTTTTCTGTGGGACTTTCTCAGAAGCGGTCCTTCCGTGCTCTCTCATCGCCACAGTTGCCTACTATCGTGTTATGCATCACTGTCAGCTCGGTTTTCCCAGGGTGTTCAGTGTGTGGGAGACAGAAGACAAAACAGTCTGGAGACAGCACTTACTGAAGCAGGCACAAGCTGTATTGATGACTTTGGTTTAAGAATCTCTTCCAAGCAAGGCTGTCTCCTGATACACTCTTCAGAGAAGTGCAGTGAGCTCACATTCAAGTACACTGTCCACAGTCCCTGTCATCAGGGTGCCCGGTGCACATCAGTGCCCACCCCACTCCCACGCCCTAGCTGGGGTCCTGTTCCTCTCTTCTTGCCTCGATCCTCCCCCTCCCCTCCTCTTCTCTCTCCCTCCTCCTCTTCCTCCTCTTTTTCTTCTTCTTCTTTCCTTTACTCCTTCCCTCCCTCCCTCCCTCCCTCCTACCCACTCTTGACCCTTGGCTTTCAAGCCTTCTTTGATGCCAGAGTGAAACTGGAACTCAAATCACCCTTAAGGGTTAACACTCTTATTTATATCAAGGAGATAAGAACCTGGCTTAAATGGAAATCTGATTGCAGGTTCTTGATTTATCTGAATAATTAAATTAGTAAATAAAAAGCAATCTCCAAATCCCCATATTTAATATCACAGAGATGGATATATAAGAATTATTTGCTGATCGAATGAATAAAGGAGTGAATGAATGAATGAAAATGAATTTGTTGAAAATGAGCCAGCCCCACCAGTTTTCCACATTATATTTTTAAAATTCCAGTGGAAAATGAGTGGCAGCGGTGGAGACAATAAACACAGGGAATGTCCAGCTCTTCTCCATTTTTCTTGAATGGCATAACAGGGCACAATGTAAATATAACGGAACCCTGGCCTTTAAGGTCCTCTGCTTTTTGTTGCCTAGACATAAAAAGTCTGCAATAACTTTTTTCTTCTGGCTTTAAAGAAGCCACATTGGTTGGGTACATGAAGAAGAAACAATCAGATCTTGTTCTCAGACTTTTAATATAAATGTAAATTGCAAATATGACACTTTGGTTGATGCCCAAAATGAGAGAAGTGGTCAATGTAGGAAGGGTGGAAGCAGTAAAATTTGTGTTGAACTATGTTTTTTTTTCCTGCCCTGCAACACTCGTGATTGCATTAACTCTCACAGTGGGTACAAGGCTCTGCACTCTGCAGAGCATGTTCACACACATTCTCTCTGATTCTTGCAATAACACCAGGGCCTTATCTCCTGCCGCTCTCCCCCTCAACGTAACCACAGGAGTTTCTTGCTGTTCTTGGACCGTGTCAAACTCCTCCTTGCCTTGGGGCCTTTGCACATGTTATCCCCTTGTCTTGGAATGTTCTCTCCACCCTCTACCTTCCCACCCTCGTCGCTTAAATATTATTCCCTAAGGAGATGTTCTCCCAGGTGAAGGTACATCTCCCTGTGGTGGTTCTTGTTGTTTCAAGGTGTACTCCTTACTTTTTCTTCATGTCAATTTTTATAAATTTTGTTACATATTATTTGTATGTTTGGATGCTAGTCTTCCTCTGTAAATAAACAGAAAGTTGCCTGAAATTAGTGACTGTACCCAGTATACCACCTAATAGAGTCCCTGGAACACAGTAAGTGCTCAGAACCTATTGAGTAAGTTCTAGTAAAGCAAGCATTTGAGTCCCTGCTTTACCAGTCGAGAAAATGAGCCTCAGATTGGTTACTCGGTTTGCCCACCCCCTGTCATAAGTGTGATAAGTGGTGGAAGTGGAAGTGGAACCCAGGAATTCCTTTTATAATTTTATGGCAAGGCACTTTCCCCCTTTTTTTCTGTATCACCAGTCCTGGTTACTTCCATGAAGTAGTCAGTAATTTGGGCTGCTAGCTTGGGTGAGTGAACAGGTGGAAGTGATCAGAAATACTGGGGGAGATAGCAGCTTGTAGCTGGTTTCTCATTTTCCTGTAGGTCTCCCTTACAGGTAGATGTCTTCTTTCCACGGATGAATTTCAGTTGGCGTGACACAGGGCCAACGCGCCAACCCAAAGACATCCCACCGCTAAGTGCTGTTCACATGGTGTGAAGAAGACAGTTCAGGAATTTAAAAAAATAAGATTTGAGCTTTCAGAGCTTATCTGGGCAGAATTCCCAAGGATCATGAAGGCTGGGTAGCTTGGGTAACACCTGAAGTATCCAACCTGTATTTTTAGATCTATTTTTGTTTGTATACCTGGAATTACTTCAGGATACCAAGTCCTACTCTTTTTTGCAACTTCCAAATCCTGATTAGAGGATTTGTATTTTTTTCCTTAGTGGTTGGTTGCTAAGGGGGTGCATTTTTTCTAAGTGTGGGCATTCTCCACGGCAGCTCTCAACAAATGCCCTCCAGCTGAAAGTGTATGTGTCTGGCATTAAAATCACTGGCATTCAGGCTGACTCAGAGCCCTGTGTTTATGGGTAGATCACCTCATCTCTCAAGCTGCCATTAACAACTTGCATTCCTGAGAGATGGAATAAGCGCCTCTGAGCCAGCAGTGCCCCAGCTATTTCTGAATGTCCGCCTGGCCTTTTGATGGGGTTTCATTAAGTTATTAAATTTGATAACATAGTGCTACTGTTTATTTAATTTTTAGCCATAAGATCTAAACTCATCCCCCTTTTTAACTTTGCGTGCTCCTGGTCTTCTGATTTTTATTTTCTAAAGCTCAATCTGGGACTATTCTAAATAGGAATGGCCTTACATTTTCAAGGGATCGCATATTTGAATTGTTTACCTGGGACTGATTGTGTTGTGGGTTTGGGGGTTTACGTTTTAAAATCAGGACCATCCATTTAAAATTTTGTTATTAAAAGAGACATTATCCATGATAATATTCTAGAATTCTCTGATAATTTAGAATGTTTGGAATGTCAAAAATATGGGGCTTGAGGGGAAACTGAAGTAAAAGGTTGGCTTTGCAAAGGGCAAGAGGATTGAAGAGAGAAGTGCAGGCTGCTGCCATGTGGCCTCAAGCACAGGCTGCTCTGACCTGCTCAGGAGTGGAGGAGTTAACCTGGGCTGTGGCAAAGCCGAGACTGGCTGAACAGGTAAAGTGGTGGCCAGGTTACAGGAGGAGTTGTATCGGTGTTACTTTTTAAAAAATGGTGTTGAAGTTACTCATTTTTAACATAATATTGCTATTATAATTTAGTTTCTATATCTCTCATAGAAAACAATGGGATAACCAAAGTACCTAAAGGCCCCTGTGGCCCACGGAAATGGAGGGAGAGGAAGGTCAATGGAAGAGAAATGGGGATATTTTGCAAAATCTTCAAACATCAGAGGCTCCTGTAATGAGGGATTTGTGAATGTCGTACAGTAAGTCCCGGCAGGATACTTACATGAAATAGAAGAGCCTGCCCCGAGCCACAGAGGTCAGGGACCGGTGCCCCATTTCTGAACAGAGCCAGAGGGAGCCCCAGGAGGGGGCCGGAGTCTGGACACCACGGATGCTACATGGTCCATACCCTCTAATTCAGACCCGGGGGATAGTCCACAAACCGGTGCCTATTTGTCTTTGTGATGCTAGAAACAAATATATTGTCTGGTATCGAGGTGGAACTCAATACATATTTATTGGATAACTGAATGAAGACTTGATTTGGTAGCACTGCAAATCCACTTTGAATGTCCCTAATCGGTTTTTTTCCCCATCTGCTTTGGCAGCTTTTTGACCTTTTCACCCTTCTGAAGCCCAGTACTTTGCTATTTTGATGCTCGCTCTTACGTTCTCCCTCACTGAAGAGATTGGGTTATTTATTGAAGGGCATATTGCCATTCAAAGCATCATTTTATTTTTCCTTTTCCTTTACTCATGTCCTCAGGTCCTCTCACCTCCTTCTGAGAGACCTTCCTCCATCAGTCAGTCAATCCACCACAGCCCCTTTTCCCTGCACTGTGAAATTCCCCAAAATCTTAGATTTAATTTCTCATCCCCAGGGATGAGAAATAAAAGCTGAGAAAGTGTATACTCTTAATATTCATTTAAAAGCGTGATCAAGGGATGAAAAACTCCCCTCTGCCTACCTCCATGATGTTATGGCAGAAAATAGCAGAAGGAGCTTACTTTAGACTGAGTGTCAAAGACACCTTCTCAGAGGACATGAGACCTTATTACCTAAGACCTTCCAACAGAGGAGTCAGTCATCCAGAGAGAGAGAAATGGAAGAAACAGACTGAATAAATGCTGGAGGCTCGAAAGAGTTTCACATGTGACAGACGCTCCAAGAAGAAGGCTGTGGGTACAGCACAGAGCAGGGAGAAGAGGAAGGCAGGAGAAGAGTTAGAGGGTTACCCAGTAAGCCATTAGGTCACAGAGATGAGGTCAGAGGGGCAGGTAGAAGCCAGACCCTGCTGGGTATTGTAAGGGAAGGTGAGGAGTTTGGATTTTATTCTGTGTCCAGAGCAAGGCCAGAATCCATTTTACGTTGTGGGAAAATTACTTTTACTGCAATGTGGAGAGGAGGTAGACAAGAGAGTGCAAGACTCGAAGCAGAAGGACTGCTTTGGAGGCTGTTGCAGAACTTCAGGTGAGAGATGGTGGTGGTCTAGGCCAAGGTGGGGTTGGATACAAGTGGACACATTTGGGGGCAGTTTGCACCTGAGATCTCATGAAGCGCAGTGTTGAAGGAGGCTGTGCTGGAAGCGCTTGGTGAGCACCTGAAGCTCATGCTGTAGCACCCTTGAGCGGTGGCACCAGACACAACTTGAAAGGGAAAGAAGAAAAATGGAGAATATCAGAAAAATCTAGAAAAGAAGAAGCATTTGAAAAGGTAGGTTGCTTGGTCTGCTGGCTCTAATTCTCCTGGCTCCTCTCAGTGATATGAAGTTGCTAAACCTATTGGAAAATGGAATGACATTTAGGATCACCTCATTTTATTCACAGGTGACCTATGTCAAAACACATGTTGCTCTTCTCCTTGAGGTTTTCCAGCAAGCCTGCTTTCTTGAGAACTGTCCAAGGAGATGGATGTTCTGTTATCTACAGAACTGTACACCTCCCAAGTTTGGGAATCTGACATGCTCTTTGAGAATCTCCATCCTCACACTCCCCTGCACTCCAAGGGCCTCCAGCAAGCCTTCAGTGGGAGAGAAAGATGCATTCCCTCATTCTCATCAGTCCCCTTCCCTAAGACTCTGAGTGATTCTCTTGCAGGCTCCCACCTCACTTGGTGTCTAATCATGACCACTGCATTTTGAAGTGGGTTGGTAACTGCGGCCTGGACTTCACTTCTCAGTTCCCCTCTTCATTCCTCCTTATGTATTACTGGAGGAGTGATGGAGACCTGGGCATGAGTTGATGTTACTAGGCCTGATTCTGCTTTCTTGTTAAGGCTCTGGTGGAAATGCCTTGGACGCAACAGCCCAGCACTGACTGCTCTCTTTTATATACATTAGGTGTATGCGAGGCCTGTTCAGAAGGTATCCAGCCGTGTGATAGGAAAAACAGAGGCATTTATTGAAGGAGATAGAAGAGACATTGTACAAAGGACAATGATGCCTCAGGCGCCTTCACAGTTAGGACCTTGAGGAAATCTGGCTCATTGGTGGTAGGTTGAATCAAGTCATTAGCAACTGCTGCACGATGTTCCTCCTGCTCTGGTAGCAGAAGCCATGGAAAGAATTTTGCCATGACATATTTTGTGCCAGGATCCTGTGTCAAAATCTCGGGCAGAGTAGTTTTTGGAATCCCCAGATCAGCTCTAGTTCTCACACTGTCAGTCGTTGATCTTTGGTGATCGCAGCCTGTACACGTTCAACATTTTCAGGTGTTCTTATTTGCAGGCCTTCCAGAATGTGCATCACTTTCAACAGATTCTCGACCATCTCTGAAGCATTTGTGCCTCACTTTGATTTGCACTGCACTCATTGCATCATCCCCAAAACACTTGTGAATCATCGGAATAGTTTTATTTTGTGGAGGAATGTTAAGCTTAATGCAAAATTTGATGCAGATTCGTTGCTCTACTCGCTCAGTCATTGTGAATGTGACGGCCACACAGTACACAAGCTCACTCAATAGCATCTACTGCTCTCATTGATTAGTGATTAGTTTAGTGAAGTCGTCATTGTTCGCACATGCCCATTCCAGTCCACTCTGCTTGATGGCCAGGTTACGTTGATGTCGCACAAACCGTTCTTGTTACATTAACAATGGCTGGATTTTTCCGGACAGACCTCATACAATTTACTGCTTTCAAATGTGGCTTTTTGCCAGTTCCTGAGCAATAGGAAAATTTCCACCCAGTATCCTCTTACATTTGTTTTATTGGTTTGATTTTGTGATTACCAGAGCCCACATTAAGAAATGGACCATAGTTCAAAACTCTCTGGCTACATTCGTTGTCTTTAGGTTTCTTGTGGTTCAAAGTTGAACTGTCACTGGGGCCACCATGTTTTATGTGTTTGCTCTGTTCTGTTCGCTGGCCCGAGTGCTTTTGGGATGGTTCTCTATTGTTTTCCCTTTACCAGTGGTTTTCTGATCACTCTTGGATTTCCTTTTCCAGGTGCAGTGAAGGGAGCCTGGGTTTTCTGCAGGATCTGAGATGGGTGGTCGTGAATTCTATTTAACATGGAAGAAAATGGTAATCTCAGTGACAGATCTGAGGGACATCCAGGGGTAGGACACTTGAGGTTCCTAAATAGATGACTTAACTCAAAGGCAAGGCCTTGGCTTTTGGTGCTGAAACTCTACATAGTCAGCTCCAAATTTGTCATGAGCAAATAATGGATACTGTCTGGCAACCTTCACAGCATTGTATCGTAGCCTGCCATTGTTCCGCAATTTAGAAAAGCAGCATTCCTGGTCTCTGGGCAGAGTCGATGGCCAATAAGTGGGAATACAAATTCTGGGTTCGTAGGTGGAATTTGGTATGTGGGTTTTTTTGTTTTATTAAAATGTAGAGTACACAGACATTTCTCAGAGAGCCTGGCTTGGGTGGATGACAGGTCATTTTCCCTGTCTGGGCTGAGGTCCTGCTTAGACACATGTAGTCCATGTGGCACTTATTTTCTTGGACCTCAACATTATCACCCCAAAACTCTAGGAGTTGCTTCATATGATGGCCACAGTTGCCTTCGTTGTGTTACATTACATGGCCCTAGCATCTCCATTTCTAGTACAGTCTCTAGTGCGGATTAGAATGAGGGCGGTAAGTGGCAGTGAGCTAACTAACCCGTGTTACAAGGCTTCCCAGGAACTGAGCTCCATACGCTGGCACAGGGCTCCCCACAGTTTGAAACACGGTCATCCTCTTCTGTTCCTGCATGTCTTTACACAAATTTATACGTAATACAGTACGTTTGCATCCATATACACATGCATATGTAGTTATGCTTTAAAAAGGGTGAAGAGTATTAATTCAAAATATAAATATATATGCATGTATACTTATAGCTGTAGATATGTATATGAGGAAAACCATAAACTACCTGTGTGCATAGGCACCACCTTATCTTAATAAGTTACCATGTTAACTGCATTATTGTTTGCTCTTTGGGGATAATATAATAGAAAATAGCTACTGTGAATGAGGCAACTTTTTGAGTTACAAGGCTGTTTGTATTTTAAAATGATGTTGAGGATTAATTTCCCTTATGGGCACCTATTACTGTTTTGCTCAGGCAGAAAAAACACAATAAATTAGATTGAATTTAAAGACCCTGATACCAAGTCAACTGAAAATCAATGTATCCTGAGAGAAAGTAATAAATTTGTGAAACAAATTTAGAAAGCATGAGATTTTGTTCCCTCTGCTAAATCTAGAGATCTTAAAGGGATTCATTTGGTCTCTTGACTAATAAGTGGACCAATTTGTTTCTTTGTAGCACTCATCCCGCCCAATACCTTTTCTTATCAGATTCTGCCACCCTCTTATTGGAACACGGACCATATTGTTCCCTCTAGTGTATGCTGCCCTTAAAGAGGATAAAGGATGCTCTTTTGAAGACTATGCCCATGGCAAATACTATCAAAGAAAAATGTTGGTCTTTTTAAGCTGCAAGGGTATCACATAAAGTTTACTAAAGAAAGAGCCATACAGGATAGGGAACTGCAGACCCAGTAGTAATGCCAGCCCCTCTGCCCAGGACTCTGTGTTGGAGTTGAGTGGAGTGAGGATGCCTTTGTGGGGAGAAGAGATGCTTTGGGAGAAGCCACAATGCAGCATGTAGGCAACGAAGTAGAGATAGGGTGGACTAGTTTGCTGTGTGCCTGACTTGCTGGCAGGTATTTGTATCTGAAAACCCGTATATGACAGAGATGTAGAATGGATCATCATGTACCCCAAGGGGCGGAGAAGAATTTTCTGTTCATAGGGAATATTAAGAATGAAAGAAAAATAGTTTCATTTTGGATTGTTGGGTAGAACTCAGAGCCATTTGGACTTCAACCCTGTTTTGCTATGCATATAGGGGTGGGCTTAGGTAGGTATATAATAATAACTAATACAATAATTAATCAAATACGAGAATAACCTGTGTTTTACATGCTCGCAACTGTGAAGCTACTTTCACCCACCCCTGCATTTGCCACAGTGAAGAATCCTACAGGAGCTTCCCACCACAGAACTTCTTAGGTTCAGTATCAGGTCTGTAGAATTAACCTCCCCCCACCCCCCAATTATTTGGATTTTTAAATGCCTTAAAGGATCTCTTATTTAAAATATCTGTAAGTTCTTATGTTTATCAAGCTAGTTACATATGAAGTCTTTGATTCCACCTATTGTATTTATTATCACCTAGTAATAACCAGACTTCACTTAGAACAAGTTTTTTGGTGGATACCAAGAAACTTGGGGAAAAGTGGGAAAAGTTACCTTCTTTTCTGGAGAGAAGGAGGGAGGATGTGACAGAAAACAGTCAAAGTTCACTGTTGGAAGGAAGCATTGAGAGCAGTAAATCTGACCCTCAGTTTACAAATGAGCAAATTAAATAAAATTGTCACACCAGATATGGTTAAGCCAATATTCGGAATTCTGAAAGCAACAAAATTATAGTTGCTGAAAAGGAACACATCTAAGTGCATTTTTTTTTTTTGGTCCAAAAGAGTGTGGTGGACACACTTAGTTCAAGTTCAGATGCCTGAGTTGCAGCCCACAGGCTCTGTGATTTTGTGACTCTCTTTCTGCCTCTCTGAACCTCATGTTCTTCGTCAGTAAAACCAGTGCTGACTTTGCCTCTTAATGTTAAACATCTGAACAATCAATGGCTCTATGTTTATTTATTCTTTTGTTTTTTTCAGCGAACATTTGTTGAATAGTATGATGTGAGTCTTTGCATTGTGAAGAAGGGAAAAATGAAAGAAAATCCTTGCCTTTATGGTGTGTACAGTGTAATGTAATATGTAAACTATATAAATGATTTATTCAATACTAAAGCTTGAATGCTGTCTGCTTAATAAATTAATAGTCCTAAAAGGTACAAAGAGAGAAAGGAACTGTTTCTCACAGGGAGACAGAGTGCAGGCAGCTTCATGAAGGAGCGCTTTTTAATCGTGGAAGGACGGATAAAGTTTCATCAGGTAGAAGTGATCTAGGTGGGTAGAGGTCAGGAAAGCACTCAAAATGAGGGGGAAAAACCAAGGTTAAAAGATGCAAGGACAGAGAGAAAACATGAGGATTATGTTCAGAGAACTGACAGGTGGTCAGACAGATGTGGTTGGAGCATAGACTTCATGAAAGGAAATAGTGGCAGATAACCCTGGAGGGACAGGATGGAGGTGTGACACCCAAGGCTTCTGACATCAGGAGAACTCAAAAGCAGCAATCCCCAAGGCTACCTGGATACCACTGATACATGGATGAATAAGACATGGGATCTGCATGCAGGGATTTGGACTTTATTCAGTGAGCAATGCGGGGGCTGAACAGTGAACAGGAGAAATCAGTGTGGCCAGGTATGAGCTGCAGGAAGCCCACTTTGGCAATGCCACTTGGGATAGAAGACGACAAGAAACTGGACTCAGGAGCTACCAGATGGGAGGAAGGCTAATAATGAAAAGAGGGAGCACTGAACCGGGCTTTGCTTGGTGGCAGTGGGACCAAACCTTCTGAGTGGTAGTTCTCGAGATCTGATAAAAGCTATAGACCCATTGCTCAGAAAGGATGTCCATACCTGGGTAGGAGATTTTACCTGCAAGTTTAGTAGGTTTACTGGAATCGTTTGTGGACCCCCAAGTTAAGAAACCGTGTTCTAAATAGAGGTTATGGAGGTTGAGTCTACAGAATGTGTGCTCTGGGGTAAGGAGTTAAAAATACCTCTAGGCCCTAAGCCTGGACGTTTGGGAGAATGACAGAAATAGTGATGTCTGCAAGATGAGTGTATTGAGGACGTTTATGATCATCTCTTTCTCTGTAGTTTTCACCCATTTTGGGGGCGTTTCCATGATTTGGCTCTCGTCTTCTTCCAAGAGGAGACTGGATTAGGTCCAGTGAGTGGAGAACAGCAGCGCTGCCCTTGATACACTTGAGTGCATGCAGACATATTACTTGTGACATAGGGCTCAGGAATACACATATCTCCCTTTTATCATATTCACACAAGTGCTTGCATGTTTTAATAGTTGGAAATTAATCTCTCCCATTGGTATTCCAAACGTGGTGAATGTATTCAGTATTCATGTGGCTCTGATATAAAATTATATGGAAATTCTAGTACAAATTCAGCAATTAATGTCTGCAAATTATAAAGGGTTATAATTATAGCACTCACAGGGACTTATGTAGTATATAAAAATATACAAATAATTAGAGAAATTGATTTCTTATACCCAGTCCTTCTGATTATGGAAAAAACTAATTACTACCTAATCATAATGTGAAGAATGTCAATAAATGGTCAAAATAGAGGAATACTTGTTTTCAGATTTCAAGGAGAAACATTTCTTTATTTTTTGTTTACCTTTTTTGGTTTGTTTCATAGTAAGAACACTTAACATGAGATCTACCCAGAGAGGATATTTATTTTTAGATAGAAAGAAATATGAAGACATTTAAGAGGCTAGAAATGAAATAACTTATTACTTCAATTGAAAATACAAACTGTGTATTCTTATGGAATTTTCGACATGGTAGACACTTGGGTAAACTTTGTAGTTCTAAATCATAAATCATAAAAAAAATTTAGAACTGAAAAACCCTTTCCTAGAAATTACCCAAATCCAACAGTATTTTCCTTTGCCAGTGGAGAGCTGAAACACATACACAAATTTTTATTGTTTACAGTGTTCAGTGAGTTTCCAGAAGAACGGGGACCCCGAGTTTGGAGGGAACCCTGCATTGCATTCACCCTTAGGGCTAACACTGTGATCCTCACAAACGGCTCTTCGTGAAGAACTAAAGTGGCTAAGGGTGTTGGAGGGTCCTTTAGACTTCATACAGGAGTTCTTGGTGAGGCAAAGTGTCTATTTCCAGGAGAATTAACTTTTCTTGATGTAGCGTATAATAAATTAGGAGCATTAGATTCTATAATTCTAACACATATCTAGAACCTTATTAATAAAGCATATAACTACGCTGTATATACCTTGCTAAGTAGATGATCGGAATACTCAAAAGTGACTTCATACATCTCACCAAGTCCTTTCTATCTATAGGGTTTCTCTACATGACAGGAAGGAGGGCGTAGTCTGTTCCTGTGCCAACGAGAGTCACCTTAACCCAGATGTTAGAACACATCAGACCTAAGAGCCATATATAATGCCAAAGTTAAGAATTGATGGAAGCTGGTCATTTCATTGCTATTAAGAAGATAGACATTCTCCATATTCTTATAAATAATCAGTTATGTACCTACACCTACAGTGCTACCTTGGTACTCATCGTTAATGTGTCCTGGAATTTGTGAGGAGTGTCGAAATCCATGAGCACAGAACAAGTGATGAGTGATGAGGCATTTTCTCTTGTGGGGTGGCGTTGTGACTCATACAAGTTCTAGCGAGTGCACCGTGTCCCGAGCAAGCACCGGGTGCTGAAACATTTGGTTCTCATCAAAATGCACTGAGTATAGGGTTTGGCGAGTTCTGCAGCTGATGAGTAACAAGGAATAACAGTACACAAGATGCTACGATGGTTGAGTTTAGGATGGAAGGTGGTCTGGGCATCGATTTTTGCCATTAAACAAAGACTCTGAAAGATCACCTATCTGGGGCAGCTACGGTGGTACCCCGGCGATGTCTTTGTCTCTGGTGTCTGTTTTCTGTCCCTCAGATATTTGTCTTACTTTCCAAGTTTGGCTTATAGAAAAGAATCATACTATTTTACAGCTTGAAGGGGCTAGAAGGCAGTTTTTACTCAGTGTTCTGAGATTAGCCACCTTAGAATTAGCTGCAGTGTTTCTGGAAGAGAGAATACACAGACCCCACCCCAGACCTTCACCGTCAGAAACTGGGGATGCAGACCAGCAACTTGTGTTATCACAAGCCCGGCAGGTGATTCTAAAGCAAGCTAAAATTTGAGAGCCGCCAGCAACTGACCTAGCAGGAATCAAGGCCGAGGGAGTAATTGGCTGTTCATGTTAACCACGGGTTAATATTATCAGCAACAACATGAATCAAAGCAACCCTTGTAGGAAACTAATCCTTGCTTTAGTTAAAACTTGAGGTAATTTTTTTTTATTTCCCTTATATTTGTAGATAGAACCGTGGTGGCAAGGAAGAAATGAATTTTAAGTTTAAGATATTTGCACATTCTTAAAGGTCTTTGAAAACTGTGTTCAAGACTGTTTGCAAAAATGAATTACCTTTACTATGCCTGAAAAGTGTTGCATTCACTAGAAGAAAGACTCAATTTAAATCTAAAGGATTATTTCTCGCTTTTATCCCATGGCAGAATAAATCACATAGTTTGTTATTAGAAATTAGACTATGAAATGTTCCATAGTATTCAAGTTTTGAATAAGAAGTATATGTTGTCAAATATTTTGTGACTGCCAATTGAGACGATCCTAAAATAGAGATGGAAAAGGAATTCATTCGGCCTGTAAGGCAGCATCTTTGCCAAAACAGAGGCTGCGATTAAAACGGGGCCTGCTCACCTGCATGGTGAGAGATGAAATTCTAGTCAAGCGCTTTCTGCTGCTAGAGCTGGCACTTTCACAGTCCCCTGCCTTTAATACATTGGCATCTAACCCGCAATACGCGTTGCCAGAGAAGGAGCGGGCAACTATGGAACTCATCTGCAAATTCTCTGCTTTATGTGTCTTGTTTCTTGTAATACTCTCAAATTTCTGAGTGCCAATGAAGAAAAAAAAAGGTTCCCGGGGAGAGATGGTCCAGCTTTGAGGTCCATATCCTGTCATTGATTTCTATGCAACACTCGCATCGACTTCAATGGGAGTTCCGCACTGGATCAATGTCAGGATATGGGCCTTTACATTTAGATGTGAAAGTGTTTTAATAGTGGTTGGCAAACTAGTGATGAATTAGGGGGAAAGACACAAAGAACTGGCTGGAAACTTTTCGACCTGTGTGCTACCTTTAACCCTTAAAAGAGTTATTTAAAAGAATAAAACACCGTGCGAAATCTGTGTATGTTGATTTAGGTCACCAAGTGGTGGAGTACTCTAAATTGCTTGAGTCTGTTCTAGGTTCCTTATAGACAGTGTGGAAAACAAGTCCTTAATGACCAAGCCGTTTGAGATACATTGTGTCAGATCTGAGCCAGTGTGTCACAAATGCTGTGCTTTTCTCTGTCGATGGGAAGCTCACAGGAAGATTTACCTTCAGCATCTTATGATTCAGAACATTAGCGCATCCCTGATAATTTAATTAGATCCAGAATACCCTCTCTGGATCTAAATTCAGGCAGATAAGAAACTAACAAGTGGATTTTCACTACCCTTATGGTAATGCATTCTACTTAGGGAAGTTTTCCTTTTAGCGTTATACACAGGGTATGCATGTATATATATATGCAGGGTGTGTGTGTATGTGTGTGCGTATATATGTATTTCTTTTTCATATCTAGACAGATGAAATGAATATGTATTCACAGTCTCCACTAGTGAAAACGTTAATTAAAATGTTCAAGGTTTCTTTCTTCCCGGCCAAATACTTTGTGACAGTTGTACCTTTCTTCCTTTGCCCCATTGGCTAATAATTTTGTCTTTGTGATTCCCTTTCTCCTGGCTGCAAGTTAAGTTACTGTTTGTGTTTATTATAGAATTTTACTGAAGTAAAGTTTTAGGTTTCCACCGTGAACACTCCCAGAGCATCCTGTGATCCCAGCAGGAAAGCACCATGACCTGGGAGCCAAACCCAGATTCTCCACTGGATTTGAGGATTTCATTCAGTCACTGTTCTCCAGGCTTCAGTATGAAGATGGGTGTTGGTTGGAGATGTTTTTGGTTCCTTTAACCTAAGTTATAAACATCTCTTTTCCTTTCTGATCTTCATTGTAACCTTCTGTTGCATGATCATCAATTTGAGAGTGGGGCAGACATTGAAGATTTTTTTTTTAATTTCAACTGAGTCAAAATATTCATTCCCACCATGCTCTCATTCATGGAGAAGTGTTCAGCTTAAGTTATTACTGAAGTTACACACGTCAGCTCTTCAGATCGTATCCGCATTCCGATGCGTAGCAACATGGTTATTTCTGGTACAGATAGTTATGTTTAAACTACATGTACTGAGTGAAGACGACTTTTGTAGGGAGGAGTGAAATCTGATGTTAATTCTGTATTTTAGAGCAAAAGGGCTGGCGGTTAGGCTTCCATCTTCCTTTTAAGTCTCACACTACACATTTCAGATTCTTCCTGCCAGGACTCTGGAGATTAGTTACTGGAAGAGTACATATGTGGGCAGGGAGAAGGAAGAAGCCTGTGCCAGGAAAGAGCAGGAAAGAGAATATTTCCGTTAATGGAATGGCTGATGAACTCATAATAACACTGAATAAATATGTGTGCAGAAAAGAGAAAAATGCCAGTGTCAGTTGAGACGTATAGAATGTGAGTATTGTCGGATGAATGCTGTCTTGCTGTAGATAACTCAGTGTTTGATAGTTGCTATCAATCTTTTAAAAAATTGATTTTATTTTTAAAGCAAGACTTTCTGCATAACTCTTTGCACAGATACTGATACGTAAATTCTGACATAGACCTCTTCTGAAGTTTGACCTAGCCAGCTTCCTCCCCAGCACTACTCATGCACCTCAAATAAAAGGAAACGAGGCATTTGGCATATAGAAAAGTATAATAAAGCCAGTGATCATCAAGAGACCACCAGTGTTCTGCAAGGAAAGCACCAAATGACATTCTAGGAAAATGGCGAGTAGTTACCAGACAGAAAAAAGGCACATGTTATTTATTAATAGCTTTTATTTTCAAATCTTACTAACCCAGCATCTCCATTTACTTTTTCAATGTTTACATCATCTAACTTATATGTATCATTTTACAGATATTAAATAGTTATTAAATTTATCAATCTGAATAGATTTGGAGAAAAAATTATAATGTGTTTAAGATTCTTTCATGAAGGAAAGAATAGACTCAAATAAAATACTGTTTTATTGCTTTTAGAAATGCAAGCTTCAGAATGAATTAGATCTGTAAGGATTTCTTAAAACTTTCCAAAACATCAAGAATAACATGTTACAACACACACACACACACATATATACATATATATACTTTTTACACTAGTAGCAGACAGACATGAACTGAGTTTGTTAACTTTTAGCCTAAATAACTTTGCTGAAAACATATAAAAGTGAATCTAGAAGACATCTTTACTCAGAGTTGTGCTTTCAAATTCACTAATATGAGAAGTATTTTTACAAGCCTTCTATGTAACACTTCACATCAAGAAAAAAAAAAGCTAAGGTTTGTGTTTAAGTGCCTTGCACATTGTAGATGCACAATAAATATTTTGTTGAATAAATGTTGATTTACCAGTTATCCAAAAAAGTTAGTTGTTACTTAAAGGCTGAGTTAGTGGTTATTATTTGTGCAGTTTTAGTTTGTGCTTTCTTGGCTACATACATGGAAAGATTAAGCTTTCTTTTTTCTTGCCTTTTTTCCTCCTTTGGATATAGCTGATCAGCTTGTAAAGCTTCCTTCAGGGTCAATGCAAACTCAAACTAGTGTCATTTCAAGTGATAATCCGGAGAGATTAACTCCACAAAGAGACAAAACAAAACAGCGCAAGTGAGTGTGTGTGTGCCTGTTGTGTGGGGAAGAGAGAAAATGCACTGAATTCTTTATTCAGAAGCAAAACAGCAGCTCCTAATACAACTTTGTGGATTTATGCCCTTTGCTCCTAACCTCAAAGATAACTACGCTCATACGGAGGGAGTTACCAGGTCCCATTAGTGTGGGCCTATGACAATGGGTGGGATTTGCTACGTGGAGCCCCGCCCAGTAATTTTTGCGAGGCACAGCTGTGTCTGGGAGCACAGCTGTGCTTCCTCTGAGCCCTCCAACATTTTGCTGTGCAGCTGTGTGAGCTGCTTAGGACATTGTCAGGAGGCAGCTGCAGAGGCTGCTGGTTGTGTGGTGATCCCCTTGAACCTGACCTGAGTCGGGATTCCGTGGTGAATGTGAGGCTCCTGTAAACTCCACGTTCTGAACACACACCAGATGTGTATTGTGGAATTTGAAGGAAAAGACTTAGGCCTAGGTTCCTTGTCGTATTTTAGCTACTTTCATTATAAATCTCAAAACTATTAAGTAGCCTCCAGATTGTTATTTGATTGCCATATGAGTAGCCACATAAATAACATGTGTGTGATTCTAACTGTATTTGAGGACTGAAGAATTTCCCTTTTATTATTTTAAACAAAGTAACAGCAATCTGTCTTTAAAATTAAATCATATACTTAACATGCTTTAGTAAGTCAGACTTTACCCCCTTAAATTCTCTTCTAAAAATGGATTTATTCTTACAGGTTAATAATTTCTATTTCTATTTTATTGTTTTATAGGTTAGCTAAAATTTCCCCCCATTAGCTAAAAAGATGTTTGTGAACTCTACTGTAAGCTCAATATCATGACAAAGACCATCAAAAATAAAAATCAAAAAAAATTCTCTGACCTCAAAGACACTCAAGATATATGCTTGAAACCTGTTGCTGCTGCCCTTGATCGAGGCCCCGGATTAGAAGAAGGGGGAGACACCCCAGAGAAGAACTTCCATTGTGTGCTCAGACTGGAAAGGGAAGGCAGGAAGAAACTAGTGCAGGGGAAGGCAAAGGCAGTACTCGAAACAGAGTTTATTCTTAGAATTTAATTATGGCGTTCTTTTCCATAAAACAACTCTAAACCTACTTTTGTCCCTTTGTGTATTTTAAACATGAGCTTAGTTTTAGAGAGAAAGAAGCAATGTGACAAGTGTCCTAGCGAGTGAAGAGAACTTCGGGAGTGGGGACGAAGGTGGGGAAGGAATCTGCTCGTGCAGCAGGTAGAGTTGAGCTCTGTGAGCAGAGGGCGGCGTGTGCAAGAGCTGGAGACTGCGACCAGGCAGGCGAGGAGGAGGTAGGTTGCAGAGAGCTTTAAATGTCATCACATTTGCTGCTGCAAACACATTGGAAAATGTTGAGGGTTTCTAACTTCTAAACAAAAACCTGCCTGAGTTAATAAGAGTAAGTAAAGGCTCAATTAATATCGAATAAGATGTCTTTGATGAATCAAATATCAGAGACAGTCCTAAACATAAATCAAACAGTGAATTTAATTAGTGTATCTGTCGGGGTTCTAGCAAGAACCTAATACATTCAGCAGGGGCTGGCGCATGTTTTAATGAAGGTACTATTTACCGATTTAAAAGAACAAGGGTGTTTGGGGCATGTTTGGACTGACAACAAAAGGCAGCCATTACCTCCTGTAAGCTGAGGGGGCTGGGCTGTGGGGGGCACAAACAATAGTTACTGAGCCCAGCTGAGACCTGGATTGTGAAAGGAGGGCTGCACGGAGGCTGCAGTGCAAGCGGTGGAGCCGGAAGGAGTGAGAACAGCGCAGGAGTCGCTGTATACTTCCGTCTTCCTCCTCCAGTAGCCTGACCTCCTGCGGGCAACAACTCTCATAGGCCAGACCCGACCAGAAGCCACAGGACAAGGGAGAGGGCACGGGGTTAATTTGGGAGAGGTCCACCTCCAAGGGCACAGAGCAGGGCTGAGATGGACAGAGAATGGTTCTGGGGGCAGATGCAGAATAATGAGCACAGAGTGGTTAAGATTTTTTAAAAAAATACTTTATTTCCTAAATTTGGAGACAAAGATTTTGTTTCAAATTTGAGTTCCATAAACTATTGATTTTCCTAATTCATTTATGGCTAATTGAAAACCATTACGCTTTTCTTTACAGAGACACGCCGGGGTGTCTTGTCGCGCACGTGTCTTCACATACTGTGTTGGAAGAGCATGGCGCAAAGGCGCGCTGAGACAGCTCACAGGAGGAGGCGTTCAGACGGCCAGTGAGAGCTGGGATAAAGTATTTTGACTTCAGTAGTGAACGAATAAAAATAAAGAAAACCCATGGGAATACGTGTTTTTCCTGAGCAACCTGGAACGACCAGAGGAAAGGTGGACTCCAGAGTTGGTGGGAGTGCGGCCTGACAGCAGGGTCACACACCGTTGTGAGAGTGACATTGGGACAGCCTCCGTGGGGATTAATGTTGTGGTTTACATCAGGAAACTCCAGTAAACTCATGCACCCCTCCTAATACCAGTTTAGTGGCATTTATCCCAGGGAAAGAGGCAGGCAAATATGTATGTTTACTGTCATTCAAAATAGCCAATATTAGAAACAAGTTATTACCCATTTGGTGAGGTTTAAAATGACAGATCTCATTATAGAACATTAGAAGTGCTTGAAGCTGCTTTGAAGTAAATATAAAAAGACAAACATTGATTATATAAGTATAAAAAGTACAGGAAAAGTATTTAGCAGGAAAAAATGGAAGGAATGTAATGATGAACACCAAAATGTTAACGATAGTAGTCTCTGAGTGGTGGGGCAGTGGTGATGTGTTTTTCCTGTCTCTGTCTGTCGTCCGTTCCTTTGCTGTGGATGTGAGAGCTCGTCCTCCTTGTTCATGGCATGGGGTTATCTCAGTCTCTGAAACACCCTTTCTCATTATCTCACTGATCCCCAACCTGGTCCAGTCAGTCTTTCGTGGCGTGCTGGTTATAATCTTCTCCTGTGACCGTGACTTGATAAACGCACATTGTTGTTCTGTGTGAATGCGTTTTTAACTTATGTAAATGATACTGTGCTGCAGATTTTTCTGTTTTTTTAACCCAGCACTTTGTTTTGAAGATCTATTTGCATTGCTGTGTTTACCTGTACTCCTCCTTTTCTTACTTCAGGTTGATGTTTCAGTTAAAGAATGGATAAATTTTATTTGTAATCAGAAAAGTATAAGGCCACATACCTTTCTTGAATGCCAGGTGGGTATCATGCAGTCCTTCAGTTAATCCTTAATTTGAGGGAAAGCTTCACACAGGGGAACCCTTTGATTTAGTACAATTTTCGGTTAATAGAAACTTACATTTTTAATTTTTTAGAATAAATCAGGAGTCAGAATTCTAAGCTGTGATTCTTGAATGTTTTATTTTATGGACTGAGTCACAAAGTCAAGCGCTATACAAAAAGTTAAATCTGGCCTAGCGTGGCAGTTCTCAAATGTCTGGGTCTCAGGAACATTCTTCACTATGTAAAAATTATAGAAGACCTCAAAGACCTTTGTGTAAATTTATTAAGATTATGTAGATTTTTGTGGTTTATGTAGATCAGATCTGCCCATATTTACAATATTAGACATTAACACCGAGAGCTTTTAAAAGCACGAGAATCATGAGAATACACAGACACATTCATTAGCTGTCAGACTGATGACATTATCGCTTTTCACACAGCTTCTGGAAAATTCCACAGTACGTTTGTGACGGAGTGAGAATGAAAAGGGCAAACCTTGTCTTAGCATTATTATGCAAATAATTTCTACCTCTTGGACCCCTGAAAAGTCCTGGGGACTCCAAGGGTCCCTCAGGCACACTTTGAAACTGCAGATTATCTTCGAAAAATGCACATTTCTTATTCTCTCGCACCAGCAGAGCTTGCACTCATTCCCAACACAGAGCCCTGGAATCACTGGTGGGAGGCCCCATCTCACTCAGCACATTGAGTCCTGGGGTTGTAATATTGTCACCACCTTAATCATGTAATGTTAGCAGTTAAATTTTTCCTAGCATTGCTCTTACATATCTTTAAATTATTGGGCAAATGACAACTTAATGTAGAAGTGATGAATGTATTTTCCTATTCAAAAATCAGGAGGTTGGACCTAACATAGGTTTATTCTCTGCTTATTTATTAGCTTAATTTTATGAAATGTAGAGGTGTACAAACAGAATCACCTTCCTCGATATTTTAACACAGTACCCTTATTAAATGCATGCCAGTCTATGAAATCCAAGTTTCCAAGTTATTGTAGCTCTGGATATTACATTTGGCTTCTTTATCTGGCTAATCACTATCTCCTATTTGGTGAAGCTCACAGAACCCAGAGAGATAAAACTAATTCTGTGATGTGGGGGTACAGGCTACCTGCTGGCATCGGCCTTGGGTACTGGTCTAGATATTTGAAGATACTGGGAGACGACAAGCCTTCTCAGCTGTTGCTACATGTTGAAGAGAGGTCCCTGAGCTGATAGGCACCGTGAGGATATTGGTTAAATTGTAGGTTGGGAAGAGGGGCCACAGAAAGGACAGAGATGGGCTTTCTCTTCTGGATGAGTTCAGCCGTCTTGTGGAGTAGGTACGAGTGGGATAGCAAGAAGAAATGCAAAATGCCTCCAAATGTAAGTTGTGGAGGGGCTTAACTGCAATGCTGGGAGCCAAAGCAGTATAAAGACACCAGAGCCTGCAGGTCACCACCCAACTGCCACACAAAATTTGTTTCAGCGTCTGTGACTGCCCGTTGCTCTTCTTCCATGGCCCCAGCCCAGTCTGGAACAACAATGAACCAACCTCTTAAGAAACACACCAAGTTTTCCATCATGCTCATTGCAATAGCTACCGTTTGTCGGGTGCTTGTGTATGCCAAGTTCTGAGCAAGGTGTTTTACGTGAATTCTCAGAACAGCTATATGAGGCCAGTTCTACTACTTCCTCCATTTCACATGTGGATAAATTGAAACAGAGAGTCTAAGTAATTTACCCCGGGTCACATAGCCAGTAAAAGGGGGTGCTAGAGGTTTTGTATTGCCCTAGCAGAAGGGTTTGTGTTTTCAGAGAGCAAGACAGAAGGTAATGTTTTACCTAAAAGAATAATTCTCTAAAAGTGGGATTTTAAGTACTTTATCCTGCTTAGATAGCACAACAGTGGATTTTTGGACAGTAAACAGAAAGTTTCCTTCTTGTCACTTCAAATCACAAAGCCTCTGAGGACCTGTGGTTTGCACTTATTATTAGCAAATCATTACCTTGGGACACAGGGGAAGGAGACTTTTCTAAACACATTTTATAAATATGTTTTAAAACTGCAAATGCAAAGGCATTTGCTGCTCTGGGATTCAGAGAGAATCCAGAACAATAAAGTCGAAGAGGTAATTGTAGTCTTTGAGAAGAGGTTACTGAATAGGTTTGAAATTTTATTTGCTGAGGACTGTGCTGATTCCATTGTACTTTTGCATGTGACATGCGTAGCTTGTGTACCAGCCAAGCATTGCCTAAGAAAAAGATGGCTCTTTGAAGTGTAACTCTGTATAACACAAAACACTATGACCATGGAATAAAGAGGATTAAACAATAAAACACATTTGGAGCCCACATAAAAGAATTCATGGCATGCTTGCGCCACCTTGTGGATGAATATATACTTGCACTTCTTAAACTGTAGGAACCAGAAACAATACAATTTTAAACTATTAGATGCCTATTATCTGTTTCCTTAGTTATTGTATTGTAATTAAGGAATATTTATGATGCCCCAAAGCAACACTCAATATTATAACCTTATGTGCTTACTCTGTTTTGGTAATTTAAATACTACCTGTTTTTTTAAAAACTAATATAAAGTTATTTTTCCTGCCCTCTTCCTAACTTATACCTACAGACATAAATTATTTCCTGTATAATATTTCATATTCGGTGAACAATGCATATTGTGATTAGTATCCAGGGTTTCAGTTAATTTTTCTATTTTAATAGTAATCTACATTTTAAAAATTAAAAAGGAAAAAATAGGCCCTATGTATCATTTGTAATAAAAAATTGTAAAAAGAAAGCAAAATGTCAGCTGACTGATGGGACTTCAAGTTTAAAGGTGGCCCAAACCAGAGCATCTATTAATTTTGTCTCATAAAAATCTATAGAATTTAGGTAAATAATTATATATGCAGGCATGTTTTTCTGAACTTGTAACATTTTATTTCACCCTAAGGGGATAAAATCAGATTATACTATATCATAAGGCAAATGATGAAAGGAACTCATTTCTCCATTTCTCCATTTTAAATTATTTTTTTGTGTGAGAGCTGTAATGCTGTATAAACTATGACTCTTCCTAAGGCTGAAAGCCATTATATATTCCAATCAGATATCTTTTTATAGACATTCAGACACTGGAGATGAAAATAAGGTGGTAAAATGTTATTTACTCTTAACTAAATTGTCCCTATTTGAATGACAATAGGGAACTTCTATAATAGATCATAGGAGAAAAATTTTAATAAGATGTTACTATCCTATGTGATTTTTTTAATGAATAAGCCACAATCTGTTCTTCTTTTTTATGATTATTATAGTCATAGTCCCTCTTTAATCCCAGGGTTGGTGAATCCTTAGCCTTCTTCTCACTGTCCACCTTGTCTAAGTAGGGTTCCCTCGGGAAAACCCTATAGCTATTTTAATATTAGTCTAAATATAAACTAATGTACTGTAAAAGTAATGGAATAATGCAGATAAGGTAAAATGCCAGGAATGTGGGGATGATTTGCTGTTTTGTACTTCAAATAATGTAAACAATCAGAAGTAACATGGCATTAAACAGAAAGCAGTTTGGGAATAAACTTGCCTGAGTTTGAATGCTAGATCCAACACTTAGCAGCTAAGTGATATTTGGCAAAATATTCAGCTTCTTAGAGCCCTGGACTTCTCATGAGTAATAGCAATATAGACACAATGGGATTGTTGAGAAGGAAGAATAAAATAGCATCAGTAAAAAAATGGGCACTTACAAACAAAAGAGGAAAGAAGGAGCATATATTGAGCATTTAATTTTCCCTTCAACAGAATAAAAGACATTGACAGATTAGGCTGTATGCGTTGCAGGCTTAAACTCAATGAAATCTTGGGATTAAACAGAAATGCAAGTTAACTTAGACTTAATGGAATTAGACAGTGGACACCAGTGACATCCAGTAAATTTAGCAAATGCTTTATCTCATCTCTGTCCCTTTCATTTTGCAATACAGTTGTAGCAATTTATTTTTGTTGGAATCCTTAGATGTTGTTGCCAAAATCTGATCCTTAAGCTAGACACCTAGAAGTCTTCCTCAGTTACATACTCTTCTTCATGCCTCAGTAGAATCCACCAACAAATGTGGTGAACTAGATCTGCAAAACATTTCGTAAACTCTTCTAGTTCTCTCATCTCCACTGGTGTTCCTATGTCAGACTAGCTCTTTTTCATTCTTGATAACACTTCCTCATTCCCCTAACCGCCTCCCTCCAATCTAGAATAGTCCTTGCTGTCTTATTCCCATTTTTCTATCTTAGAAACAGTATCAACTATGTACCAGGAACTATTCTAGATATGGGATGAATTAATGTAATAGGAAAACATCTCTAACTTCAAAGCTTACATGCTAATACAGAAAACAAAATGGGATTTTTTTCCTGATTTCCATTTCTGATATTTCATTGGTGGTGTACAAAAATGCCTTTGATTTCTGAATATTGACTTTGTATCCCACTGTTTTGCCAAATGCAGTTATTAGGTTGAGTAGTTTTTTTGTAAAATCTATAGGATTTGCTATGTACACTATCATGTCATCTGCAAACAATGACCGTTTTGCTTCCTCCTTTCCAATTTGGATGCCTTTTATTTCTTTTTCTTATCTGATTGCTGTGGCTAGGACTTCCAATACTATGTTGAATAAGAGTGGTGAAAGTGGACATCCTTGTCTTGTTCCTGATCTTAGTGGGAAAGCTTTTATATGAAAAGGTGCTCAGCATCCCTAGCCATCAGAGAGATGCAAATTAAAACCACAATGAGATACCGCTTCACACTGGTGAGAATGGCCATCATAAACAAAGCAACAAACAACAAGTGTTGGAGAGGATGTGGAGAAAAGGGAACCCTAGTGCACTGTTGGTGGGAATGCAGACTGGTGCAGTCACTGTGGAAATTAGTGTGGCGATACCTCAGAAAATTGAAAATGGAACTGACTCATGACAGTGGGGCAATTCCACTTACAAGAATATATTCAAAGAAACCTGGGGCACTAATTCCGAAGAATATATGCACCCCTATGTTCATTGCAGCATTATTTAAAATAGCCAAGATTTGGAAGCAATGTGTTTATTTACCTCAGTCATATTCTTGTTTCTGTGGGGACATGCTTGTCATCATGATGTAATTAGCAAAGAGACTGGTCTTTTTGCTGGAGTTTTCTAACTTAAAATTTAAAAATCTCAAAAGCAATGCTTTATGGTAGGCAATATTTTAATATAAGATCAGCAAACTTATTCGGTCCAAAGAAAAAAATTTCTTAAGAGTTTAGCTGAGGATGCTCCTATTGGATGTTGTCATCCTAACTACAAAAAACTGTCCTTCTTCTACGATGCAGATTTTGGGTAGACTAGGCTTTTGAGTTCAGAATCAGAAACCCCAGCGTTAACCTTCTCAAACTTTCTGCTGTCATCCCTCACTGCTTCTATAAGTATTTGTCTGTAGTCAGCCTTGGTTCCTCCTTATTTTTCCTCCGCTTCTGAAGCTATCACCGCGCATTCTTTCCCCTGTCACTGAAGCCCTAACTGGTTTGAGCACCTTTATTCACACAGTTTTCACTCTCATTTATCTCAATCCCTCCTAAAATCTAGATCCACCAGTGCTGTTTCCTCTTTGGATCTCCAGTCCTGTATCTCCAGTCAGTGGCATGAGGTATAGTTTCACCCGTTTATTTTCAGGTACTTCAATCCCACAAGGTCCCACCAGATTTAGCATTTCACTTTTGATCTCTCTTGCCACCTTCATTTCCATTTCCAGATGTCATTATCAAGCCTAGAAAATAAGAAAATTATCACGGGGTCATCCTTCTTCCTTCCGACACATCCAGCAGTTATTTATCTATCCAACAAATATTAAACACTAGCTGTTTGTCAGGGACTTGGATATGGCTCTCGGAGTAGTATGATGAGCAAATCTGCCTGCTTCCTGTCCTTAAAGAGTGTGTCCTCCATTCTTGTCGCTAAGCTCTTTTTTCTATACTAAGTTTTGATCACTCTACTCCTGTCCATCTCCGTCGTCTCACTGCTTTGGTTCAGGTGTCAGCATTGCCTGCTTTGATAGTGAAGGACTGGACTGCCAGGCCTCCACTATTTCCCCTCCAATGAGTCTGTGCTGCAAATGGAGTCCTCTCTCTCTGTGGCACAAGGGAGGCTGCATCACTGCTTGGTCCTCACTTACACATCTTTGTTGAATCTCCTGCACTGACCAAACCTGGTGTATAATCCTTAGGAAGACATTTTCCCCTGGATTTGCCTGTCCATTTGTGTCTTCTTCCTCCTTCCTTCCCTGGTCCTTCCTCGAGGTCCAGGTACCCAGAGCTTTTCGCCACAGACTGGTCATGTGGCCTTCACACTCTTGTGAGGAAACCATCTGCGCTTTTCAGTGTTTACTGAACACTGTTGAGAAGACAGTCAGTGACCAGCTCAAGTGTCAGCCCCTCTCTGAAGTCATCCCTGATTCCCTGTGCTTCCCCATCCAGGGCTCCCCTTGTCATTCTTTCTTGTAACACCCACATCCATAACACTTCATGATCTCTAGTTTTAGTTTCTTTGAAATGAAGCAAGAGATGACAATATTTTAATTGCAGAATCCTTACAGATTATTATTTTTTTCCGAAATCTTTTCTCATTGGATTCTGTCTTTCAGCAGGCCATCTATATTGAATCTTTCCAACGCAATTAATTCAGTTTATCCCCCTAAATACAAGGGTTTTTAGTTCATGTACAACCATCACCACAATCAACTTTAGAGCATGTGTATCACTCCAGAAAGAATCTCCACATCCACTGGCAGGCAGTTGCCATTTGTGCCCAAACCCCTAGCCCTGGGCGACCGCCAGTCTGTCTCTCTGGATCTGCCTGCACGTCTGTTTCACATAAATGGCGTCAGACATTGTGTGTTGTTTGTGTTTGGCTTTTCTGCTTAGCGTGATGTCTTCCAGGCTTCCGTAATATAACTTGCATCTGTATTTGTGTGTATTTAGGGCTGAGTAATATTCTGTTATATGGGTGTAACATATTTTGTTTATTCCTTCATTAGTTGATAGAGTTTTTGGATTGTTTCTACTTTTGACTATTATGAATAATGTTGCTATGAACATTTTATCATGATTTACAATTAATTTTAACTTTAATATAAGTAACTCTTTTGGCACTGTTATTTGCTTAACAGTTAACAGTATTCATGAGTTCCGGAGTTAGATTGTTTGCTTTGAGGTCTGCAACTTACTGTCTGTATGACTGGAAATACGTTCTACCTTGTTTGGGCCTCAGTTTTCTGAGGAAGATAGTAATAGCGTCTACTTCATAGAGTTTTTGTAAAGTGGATTAATTTACATAAAGTGTATAAAATGGTGCAACTAACATAACCACTATAAATATTGCTTGCAATATAATTATTTATGTAGTATCTATTAAACTATGTAATTCTAATAGCAGGTGCAGCTGGTATGACAGGACTGGGAACACACACGGCTGATTCTTGATAAACTTGAACTGTGGAATCTCTAATAGCTGGGCTATTCAGTGTTCAGTGTGCATTAGTTACTGCTTTACAGAGAACATGGAAATTGTTAGTTAAAGTTAACCCAGTGGGGCACTTAAAGGAAGGTCAGCTTAGAGGCTTCTACCATACTGGGTTTGCTTGCAAAGATGAGGTTAAAAATTAGAACAGATAAAATTGCTGATGGATCCTTATATTATATCCTTATATACTTTAGTATTTAATTCGGCCTGCATTAAACAAGGAATAAATATACATGCAGGGCGAAATAATGACTAGAAGCATCCAAGTTTCCTCATGTTAGTTAAGCATGCTAAGACCAAATGTATCTATTTTGTAAGGTTGTTGTGATGTTCAGTGAAGCTGTGTCATGAGGTCTGTTAACAAGTTATTTTGCTAATTTTACTGAGGAATAATGAACAAATATAATTGCATATATTTAAAATGAAGAAGGTGATAATTGGATATACATGCACATTGTAGAATGTTTACTAAGATCGAGATCATTGACATAGCCATCACCTCACATAGGTAACTCCATAGGTAACTCCTTTTATCCTTTATCTTCTTCCTTTCCTTCCTTCCTCCCTCCTTCCTTCTCTCTCTCTCTCTCTCTCAGTGAGAATGCTTGAGATCTACTCTCAATAACTTTCAGTATCATGTGCTGAATCTGGAGGGCATCGTGCTAAGTGAAATAAGCCAGACAGAAAGACAAGTACTGTTTGATATCACTCAATGTAGAATCTTTTTAAAAAAATGACAATTTTATAGAAACAGTGGAATAGCTGGTTGTCAGGAAAAATGGGGGGATGTAGGTCAAAAATCACACAGTTTCAGAACAAGTTCTCAGGATCTAATGCCCATCATGGTGACTATAATTAATAATATAGTATTGTATACATGACCTGAAAGATGATCTGAATCATTGTTTGAACAATTGGGTATTTGTTTGATGTGTAAATTGGTCAGGAGAATAGAAGCCACCAAGGTTTTTACTGTAGAAAAAGGGTTAATGCAGGGAATCCAGAAGGGCAGAACGCGAGAGGAGTTGGACCGATAGTCTCAAATGCCTGCAGAAACCAACGGAGTACTTCTCGAGAAGTTACCCCCAATCCTTGGGCAAATTCTCAGGAGCTGTCTGACTAGACCACACTTGCAGCAACTGCCATCTGAGAAGAATGGCTCTCTTCTCTTCTGCCTTCCACGTCTCACACACACTTCTGTCACTGCAGGACTGTAGCGGGGCCCTGACTGGCGAAAGGCGTGGAAAACAGTTTGCAGGTTTCATAGCCCTGCAAGTGCAGAAGGCAGAGGCGGTACACATTGTCAACAAGTCACTTCCAGCGATGATTGGCAGTTTAATTTCGGGAATTTTTCCACTGACATTTGGTGCTTGTGGAGGACTATTCAGATGCTCCTGTTTTCCTTGTACTGTGTGGATGGTCTGGGTGCTGAAGTGTTGAGTGGGAAGCAAAGGCAGGGCTATGGAGAATTGCACGAACACTTGAAAATTTTATTTGAGTGATTTGCCTCCAAGGTAATGACTGAAGGTCAGTCATTTTGACGTAAGTGGAATCTTGCCCAATGCAGTGGTCACACTGAATTAAAAGAGATGTCAAATATTTATGAAGCGTCTTGACATGAAGCATTTTGAATGAAGCAAAGGAGACATAAAATGAAAGACTCATTTACCAAAGCAAAGGGTGATCAGTATAGTGAACAATTTTGTGCCTGTTTTGGGATTTACATAAACATAATCTTTTTCATGAAGGTTTGAAGTAAAGTGACTGCTGGTACATTAGGTCTGATATATAGAAAGCTGTGTCTCTTCATCTGTGCGTACATTGAATACCTTTTTTCTCTCCTCCTTTTCCTGGTCCATCTGTGGATCAGGCCAAAGACCATTTGCTAGTGCTTTACGATGCAGAGAGGAGGTACCAACTTTAAAGATAAATCTATCCCAGAACTAGTACTTACCTTGGCAACATTAAGGTCTAAGTGACCTGTGGGTCTTTTGACATAAAAGCCCAAGTTCAAGTAGAACTAGAAGGAGGTGAATGATGAAGTCAGGGCAAGGCTGAGAGAGCAGCGGGCCTGGAGTGGATCGTCAAAACTGAGCAGAATTACAGATAGGAAACCATACAGTGTACTGTCCCAAAGAGTTCACTTTTGAGAGAGAAAGAGAGCACCAAACATAACCGACATTACACAATTTTTTCAAATATTTACGTATTTCCTGACACATTTTTAAAATATTGTATATGTTAAAACCTATTTACAAAAATAAATCTTTTTCTGAAATATTGATATATATTCTTGAATGTTAAAGTAAAATCTATATTATCTGAAAACTTAAAATAGCAAGCAGAAGAATTATCAACGTATACTCCTGTACTTGAATTAGTTTCTTAGTCATATCTGTCTCTAGTACAATGGAATCATATGTGTAATTTTATGCATTTTTATGCATCTCAAATACTACCAGTTGGTACACCAAGTATTCAGCACAGCAGTAATCTTTCCACCATTTCTAAATATTTGTGTCCAAAGAAAGAGATGCATTAGTTGTGTCACGCCTGGAATGATTTGGAACAGACGTGACCAGGTATTACTAGTTGTGTTTCAGGTGTATGCACGTGTGAAAATAAGAACTCCTTTCACTCTCTGTGAATGTCACACACTAGGTGGAACCATAATTGTAGATGGAAGTACAGAGTAGGGACCTCCCAGACTCACCCCCACTCTGACCGAATCGAACTGATTTCAGATACTGGTTCCACTGCTTATTTGTGTCAATGTGAGGTTCCTAACCTCTCTGTGCCTTAGTTTTCTCATCTGTGAAATGGAAATCCTATGGGAATTGTTAGCTCTAAATAAGTTAATGAATGTAAAATGCTTATAACAGTGCCTTACACAGAGAAAATCTACTGTACTAGCAATTGCTATAGAAAAACTTCCTCATTCCAATACATCAAATAAAGACTAATTGTCCTACAACTTCACAGGTATTTTAAAATATCTTCAAATATCCCTTTATATGCTTAGGAGCCTACACCATTTCAAAAATGGTTTATATTTAATCATTTATATTTCATTCATTTTATTTTATAAAAATCACATGTATTATTGCATCATTTACATTTTTTTCTTTTTGCCTGTATTTCACTATTGCAGATGATCCTTATCTCCTAGTTCTAGGAGAAACTTGCTATCACTTCTGTGCACTGCTTATAGAAAACTCTGCCATCCCCCCTTTTCCATAAGGAAAAACTACAGAAAATCTAGACATATGAGTTAGAACAGCATAAAGGTAATGGACATGGACTTCAGAGCCAGTAAACCTGGATTGAATATTAGTTTTTCTATGTAGAAACTAATCTCAGGAAAATTTTATGAATGGTATAACCTTTCTGAGACTATCTTGTCATGAACAAAATGGAAATCATATTTTCTTCTTAGGGTTATTATGGGACTTAAGTAAGACTATGAGCCTGCAATGCTGCGTACAGTACCTGACATTCAGTGAGTGCCGTAATGTGTTCCAAGGGCCATTCTTAGACCTTCTCATTCATTATTTACTCAGTCCGCCCAACGACTTGAGATGTCAGATGTGCTCTCTCATCACTGTTACCCCAACAAGGAACCTAGACCAGGGAAGTCGAGAAACATTTTCAGAGATGCAGCCATGACTTTAAACCTGTATGCATTTGACACCAGTGGCTAATATTTTATTTTTAGTTGAAGCATAGCTTACATAGTAAAATGTGGTAATCTTGTATGTACAGTTTCAGAAAATTTTATATGCCTACAAATTCTTATGACAACCATGAATATCAGGATGTGACTTAGCCACTTCACTCAGAAAACTCCTTCCTGGCTCTTCCAGCCAGTGTCCACCCACCCCACCTGTGTAACCACGAGTCTGACTCTTAACTCTGGATATTCATTTTGGTGTTTCTGAACTTCATGCAAATTCATTTCAACAATATGGAATTCTTGTGTTCGGCTTCTTTCACTCCATTTATCTGTGATCATTGGTCTCATGTTGTACATAGCAGTAGTTTATTCTTTTCAATTGTTGTGTTCTGTAGTGTGTTTATATCAGAATTTACCCATTCTATTGTTAAATAACATTTGGGTTGTTCCCAGGTTTAATGTTTTATTAATAAAGTTGCTATTAACATTTTTGTTTAAGCCTTTTTGTAGACGTATTTATTCATCTTAGATAAATGCTTAGGAGTGAAATTGCAGCGTCATATAGGTTTGTAAAACTTTACTCAGTGTCTGAACTCTCAAACGTCATGTCATCATCACCATCAACAACCACAACACTGCCGTCACTGTTGACCACCTTAGCAGGGCTGCCTGGCCAGTGCGTCACTCCCCGCTCTCTTCCCCAAGAACAGTGGACCGAAGCGGAGGGATATCGCGTAGGTGTGTGAGCCCGACACTTCTTCCTCTGCGTCCATAGGAGTAGAGTTGGGGCTCTAGAGTTTTCACTGTGACCTCGGATCACTGTTCTGCTGTGAGGCTTTGGGCATTTTAAGTCTCTGAGCCTGAGTTTGGTGTTTTATGTAAACAAGATGTAATAGGGGTGCCCCATTTGGGGTATTTGGAAAGGCAAAGGTAGAGTATTCGCAGCGTGATTTAGTACAGTGGCACAGTGCAAGTACTTAATAAATGATAATAGTAATAGCTGTCATTCAATGAGTGGTTATTAGGAGACAGACAATACCCATATATTATCTCAAGTAATCGGTACACCAGCTATTGAAAAACACTACAGAGTTAATAAAGGTTTAAATCCCTTTAATGAAATTTAAATGTTTCTTTCTTTTTCGTGTGTGTGTGTGTTGCTATTGTTCTTACAATAGTTTGTTGGTGAGGCTTATTTCAAGACTTGCCAGTATTACATAGGCATTTAACTTAGTATTCTTCTTAAAAATTACTTCTGCTTCTCTCTGACCCTTAGGAAAAGATAAGAGAATGACACTTTGTACTAGGGAGCAGAGTGGTTAATTTAATTTTCCCAGAATGTTTACAGCTAGTTTTCTTATTACCCTATTCCAAAAAGATTTCATAGTTTAAGAATGAATATATAAACTTTTCTTAGTGATTTCAGTTTATAATAAGATGAACATTTGACAGAACAATGTGATTTTCTGAAGTACAACTCTCACTATTTCTAACTGGCAGGTATAAATTAATGTAACAAAGAGCAATAATTTTCTAAGTCTTACATGAAAGTGAAGTATCTAAACCTTGTCTTTTCTTAGAGTGCAAGAAAATTATTGACTGTAATGAAAATAATGCTACTATCTCCTCTCCCTGCTTCCTTCTTGCAGCTTTGACATTTGAATTCACAAGTTAGCTTTTATTTTAACAGTTGTTGAAACATACATTTTAGCCCTGGCTGGTACAGCTCAGTGGATTGAGTGTCAGCCTGTGAACCACAGGGTCACTGGTTCAATTCCCAGTCAGGGCACATGCCTGGATTTCAGGCCAGGTCCCCAGTGGGGGGGACATGAGAGGCAACATTGATGTTTCTCTCTCTCCTCTTCTCCCTCCCTTCCCCTCTTTCTAAAAATAAATAAAAAGATATTTTTTTTAAAAAGAAAGAAAATACACATTTTTAAATGCCAGCAACTCAGAAATAATTCCCCCTTTCCTAGCAATTTACTGGTGGCCTTTAGTCACATGGTTTTACCTTCCCATTGACCTAGTTAGGTTTGAAAATGTTGCCTATTGGGGGAGAAATAATTTCTTAATTTTAGCCAAATTAAGTCACTGTGTGCTCCAATCTAGACTCTGTGTGTGAGTATATATTAGTGAGTGTGTGTAGACATAGGTATTTTATTTAAGGAAGCTAATGTGTTGTTCGGTATCTAAGGAGGAAGGTGTAAAGTGAAAAACTTTCATTGTGAGCTTGCTGAGAAATCAGGTTTAAGTTAATTATATTACATGGCAGATGTTCATAAAAATATAGGTGGTAGAGAACAAAAATCAGTCAAGAAAAAAATGGAATTAAAGTAAGCACCAGTGGCAGTACATTAAATTGCATGAGGTTTGACAAGAGGGGTTGCCTATGGTTCAGTCAAGTACATTCCATGTTTCTATGACCTCCTGGAGGCAGCTGTACAAGGACTGCAGACAGGCAGGCATGTGTGACAGTCCTTCATATTTGCATTAATGCCAGAAACTCTTAGAAGTTAATGAGATGGAAATGTTAGAAAAGGTTCCAAGCTTATTCTCACGTATTTATGGGAATGTTTATGTACAAGGTTATTTGTTTAGTGTGGGATTATATCTTAGCAATCACAAGACAAGAGTAAGGATAATCCTGATTGATTTTTTAATTCACTTCTCAGGCTTCCATTAAGTTTTCCTTTTACTTATATTACATCATAGTTTCCATGATTACAACATCTCCCCCCCACAGTTTTAGTCTTTTTAATTGTAAGAAAATGGGAGTATACATTTTTTCCTCTTTGAATTTCCACTGAGGTGATGAAACTTTGGGTAATGAGGATAAAAATGAACAAATTCTATAGTTGTCTTTAAGAAATTTTCCAGATCATGGATGTGTGAACTGGTGTGATGTTTGGGTAATTTTATTGTATTTCTGTCTTAAATCTAGTAGCGTGCTGAGTTTTGTCAAAGTTCAACATCTGGTGGTGTATTCACTTGGTTTTTCTTTGTTATTTTCTAATGGAATTAGTCACCTTAATACATTTCCTAATAGTGAAATATTCCTGCATTCCCAGGAAAATCTCGCTTAGTCATAATACATGATTGTGATAATATCCCACTGGATTCACTTGCTGTTGCAGCAGCTGTTCAGAGTTTTTCAGTAGTGTCCATAAGTGAAATCAATCTACGCCTTCCCTTTTTCTAGTAGTTTAAAATTAAATTCAGGCTCTAAGGTTTGTGCATTTAACTGTGGAGATGATGCTTTGAAAATGTTTCCGTGTTATAATACACTACAATGAGCATCTCTTCTTTGAAAGACAGGCAGCAATGTAGTTCACCTAGACCCAGAATCTGTTTTTTTAATCCTCACCTGAGGATACGTTTATTGAGTTTTTAGAGAGAGAAGAAGGCAAGAGAGAGAGAGAGAGAGAGAGAGAGAGAGAGAGATTGATTGGCTGTCTCCTGCATGTGCTCTGACTGGGGATCAGACCCACAACCTAGCTATGGGCCCTGACCGGGAACGAAACTCGCATCCTTTTGTTGTAGGGAGCGACGGTCTAACCAACTGAGCCACCCAGCCCGTGCTCCAGCATCCATTTTTAATGCTAATAAAATGAAACCTTTTTAGACTCTAGTCAAATCTTCTTAAGAACCCCAAGATCTCACTGAAATACCTTTTTATACTCTTTTGATTGGCAAAAATTACCCCCACATTTGAAACATTGAGACTTCTTATTAAATGGAGAAGATTTTGACATATTTTTTTTGTTAAGTGGAATATTTCCGTGATTTGGATTTGTCAGTTCCCAAGAGGAACCGGCGCACACCGAAGAGGAAGTCTCGCATATGCCCTAGGGGCCGTGGGAGAGAACGTGCATGAAGCACTGTAGGGAATAGCAAAAACCGGGAATAACCCGAATGCCCATTCGTGGGCATCTGAGTAAATAGATTTTGGTGCATTCTGTTTTATCATAGAGAAGTGAAAATGAATGAATGCATAACGACTTTGTGCATCAATCTCAGTAACATTAGGTTCAGCCCTGTAGCAGCCAGAAGGTCCCCTCCTTCAAAGTTCACAAGACAAAGTTAAACAACTCTTAGTTACGTCTATTTATGTAACAAGTCTATAAATAAAATAAAAGCACAAAATTTAGGATGGCAGTTATCTCTGTGCAAGAGGAGTGAAAAGAAATTATAGAGAAGTAACTCAAATGACTAATTGCTAATATTGTCGGTCTTGAGTTACATAGTGAGTTTATGAGTATTCATTGTATTGATTAACAACAAATAAAATAATAAATTAAATGAGAAGACCATGCCTGGCAATGATGTTGGTATGAAACAAGGGTGATGATTACTCCAGCGCTGTACACCCGAGATTTAATACGTACGTGGTTATGTGTATGTATGTACATGTATTTCTTGTACTAGTTCTGGCTCCATATACTCTCTTAGTTTTGATCATTCTTTTCCCAGTGATGGTGTCTCCTTCAGTTCCTTTCAATTTTTCCATCAAAATGCGTGGGGAACTTTAACACCAGTGTAGATCAGCTGTTGAGGTCTCTTGGATAGAGAGAGATAATAAGAGATTTTTTTTTCTGGTTAGAAGTCCAGCCTTGCACACAGTTGGAGCATTTTATTCTGAAAAGCAAGCAGGGCCCAAGAAGACAGCTGTCCTCGCTGATGAGCGGGTCAGCAGGGACGGAAGTGTTTGGGAGCTGCTTGCAGGGGGCAGGCAGGCATTGCCCGCTCCGTGTAGCGCGGTGACCGGTGGCCCAAAGCCCTTGCGGAATCTGCTGTGCATCTGGGCCCCAAAGGAAAGGCCAGCTTTCTGCCTGTCTGTCTTCTGGTGACTGTGGTGTGTTCCAGGGCAGCTCTGATTTTTCTAGAATTGGTTCAAGTCAGTGGTTTCAAACTTTGATTTTGCAATAGAGTCACCTGGGGAATGTTAAAACATCCTGATGCACAGCAGAATTTCTAGGACTGGAAGCCAAACATCAATATTTTTTTTTGACTTAATGTTCAGCCTATGTTGATACCACAGCTTCAGTTATAAGGGTAGGAGATCCAGTAGAAGATTTAAACACTTTTTTTTGGTACATTCATCCCTGCGTGTATCACAATCACATTAGTATTATAGTCTTTTTTCCTTCATAACTTAATGATAATTATGTTGACTGCGAAAGCAAGAGCTGACCCTAAAGAATCCTTCCATAGATTGATTTCTCCCTGTGGGGGTCATTACTAGTTGCTTACTTTACTTCTTTACTTATAGAACCCCAGTTATATACTCAACTAAATATACATTTTCAGTCTCCTTGCAGTGAGGAATAGCGTTGTGATACAGTTGTGGTCAGTGAATTGTAGGTGGAAAACTTTTGGCTGGGGCTTCTTGGAAGGACTTCTCTCCTTATTTCACACACACCACACACACACACACACACACACACACACACAGTAGGGATAGATTAAGCAGCTAAGGCTCCTTTTCTTTTCCCTTCTGGAATAAAGATGTGATGTCTGGAGGTGCAGCCGCCATCTTGGCACCACAATGGCCAAAGCCTCACTTTAAGCACTGTAGAAAGTTTAAAGATTCCCACTGTCATTGTTTACCTGCTGTACAAGCACCTAGACATTGAGGATTGACCTTCTTGTTGTGAGATAAATCCTCCCTCCACTGCAATAGTTGCTGCAGTTGCTGTTTGTTATTAATGTCTGGAGCTTAGAAGTCAGCACATTCTTATTTGACCCAGTTTTTGTACGGTTTTCTAAATGTTTTGAATTTTTCAATTTGACTAAATAATGGCTTCAAAACTGTCAAAAATAGAGAAATGGTGAGAATTAGAAGAGGAGGTAGCAGAATATGCCCTGTCCCTGCCCAGGGATGTCCTACCTTTTGGCATCTCTGGGCCACACTGGAAGAAGAAGAGTTGTCTTGGGCCACACTAAATACACAAACACTAACGAAAACAAACAAATGTCATGTTGTTTTAAGTAAATTTACGATTTTGTGTTGGGCCACATTCACAGCCATCCTGGGCTGCATGTGGCCCTCGAGCTACAGGTTGGACACCCGTGGGTGGCCAGTGAGAATGGTGGACAGGGCCAGCTAGTGTCCCCGAGGACACACGCCTGAAAAATTGTACTGTAATCACGTGTACTTACAGGGCAGAGGCGGCTCAGAGAATGATGATGGATTATTAGGGATTATATCCACTGAGCCGGTAGCCTCTGAAGCCTTATCGATCAGGGCCTTTCAAAGAGAGTTTATAAACTGTTCATCTCTCCTAAATTTCACAAGTAGGAGACACTTGAAGTCCGGTGACCGTATGTCTTTTGAACTGTGCATCTGGAGGTCTGTCAGAGTAAAGCTCCTCGGTGCTGCGGACTTTGAGCTGTGGGATTGTCGGAGCCTGGGAACCTTGAACTGGCTGGTCCTTAACGACTAAAGGCTCTGATTCCATAATTGGAAGACTTATTGCATTGAAGTCCACTTCTCTCTAATTTCTACTTAATATAGTAGCATTTATTCCCTACGACCACATATAGAATAAATTTAACCCTGTTTTATACAGTTCCAAGGGTGTACCTTTACGTTTGGTTCATAGATCTCAGGGTCCATACTGACACTAGCCACGACTGAAAACTGGAGGCTACCTGTCTGTCTTTCCCAAACTAAACAGTTATTCTCAGCTGGTTCTTTAGATTACTTTATTATATGTGGTTTTGTTTAAATGTTTCCAAAGATAGGCATATTTGGAATGGTTCGTAAACATTAGTGGATTTGAGTGCTTGCTTTGTAATTATTTTATATGGCATTAAATAATAGAAGTGGTTTTCTCCTTCATATTTTCTGCATATCAGATCTCCATACCTCCCTTTCACCAAAACCAAACTACATTTTTAAAAAAAGTTCTGAGGTGAGGATGGTATTATAATCACAGCAGAAAAAGAATCAAAATTGATGTAGAGAATAAAATAATTCTTTGCTTGAGTAAGATTTTTATTTAAGATTTGAAGAGTATCTTGCTGTTAGTGCACAAACAGCCCTGGGAGGTAATTTCTGGCTGGAAGAATTTTAGTGCTCGGTGTGGTGTCTCCACATTGTTCCCACTGGTTCGTCTCAGCTGATTATCTCATCAGTGAAAACTACTACTTAGGTAAGTCGGGATTTGACCAAGATGAATGAGGGGAAAGTTCCTATACGTCCTCCTGTCTTTTATTATCATTACCTATTTTCCTTTCTTCTCTGTTCTCTGCGATTACCCAAGATCTCTTCAAAATCAGCTCTTGAAATAGACACTCAAACTTGAGTTCCCTTTTCCTTATTTACTAAAACATCATGGAAGTTCTGTTTGTGGATGAAATTTAAGCCCTGTGTAATGGATTGCATTAACACCAGTTGCCATTTAGTGATGCTCACTGTCAAATATGATGCCTAGCACGTGTTACTTATCTCGTTTCTCGTAATTTTATATACAACCCTGTGAGGTCGATACTATTGTCTTCATCCGTAAATATAAGGACTCTGGTGCTTAAGAAGATTATGCAACTTGATGAATATCAGACAGCTGGTAGTAGATAGACTAAAGTTTGGATCCAGTTTACCTTAACCTAATTCCCTTGCTAACAATAGTTAAATACTCCACCTAACTACTCTTACTCCATAAGTAGAATGAGAGTGTTCAAGTGGGAAGGGACCTTAAAGTGTTTCTTATCTAGCTTAATGTATAACAGAGGTGCATGTCTTAGCTCTGCTTGAACCCACTAAGTGATGGGAACCTCACATATTCCTGAGGCAACTTCTTCCATTTCAGAAGGGTCTGCAGAGAATGGCAATTATTCCAATCATGTCTCCCTCTCTACTGCTGTGGACAGGGCCCTGGCTCTCCTCACAGGTGTCACATGTCACCCTGTAATCCCTTGTGAAGAGGCAGTGTGTGTAGTAGCTAAGCCTCATCTACAGAATGAATACAATAATCATAATAGTGCATGTGACTATTAAAATGATGGTGAGGGTTCAATGAGGAAAAACATGGCAAAAGCCTGGTTTATTCCATTCAAGACCAAGCATTCCTTTAAGGCCTTGGGGATTTCCTCCTCTCTTCTTTCTATAACCGTCATAATAAAATTTCAGCAAAGTATAACTGGCTCTAAAAAATGGGCCTGTTTTAGACCAGGCTTCCCCTTCTTATCTTCAATGTTTGACCTCATTTGCCCTCTGACATTTGTGTTCGCTTCGTTCTTGTTTATAGCCGTGTTTGGTTTTTGCCCTTTCCGATTAACAGCTTGTGTAGGTGGTCCACCACCACCGGTCCACGCTTGGACAAGTTCTGAGTTGTCCGTATCAGCTCGAAGTGCTGCGGTCAGGAACCATGTGTTCCCAGGATCCGAGGGCCCCAATAATGTGCTCGGACCTCACTGCCCTGGGCAGCTGGCTGTGCCTCTTCAGTATGCCCACTTCTCTTCATCTCCACTGCCTGCTCCATAGTCCAAGTCATTCCGTAGATCTGCTTATAGCACTTACCAAAGTAAACTCTTCCCTGGAACACATCAGGAGCCTCCTTGCATCCTTGCCACCCCAGTAGCGATTTCTGCACAGAAGTCATCGCAATCATTGAGAATGCAATGAGTTCATCCCACTGCTCAATGGTTCCAGTTGCACTTAGAGTAACAGTCTGATTCCGTACTTGGGACAAAAAGGGTCTGTCACTGCCTAACTCTCGAAGTCTCTTCTGGGTACCAGGCTCCAGCCACAGTGATACTGGTTTATTTCCCAGTGGCACCAGTCCCTTCTTTCCTTCTCTCTCTGGGATGCTCAAGATTTCCTTCATTCTCATCTCACCTTAAATATTCATTGTTTTCAAAGGTGTCTTAGTTTCATGTCCTTATTGTAGCTTATTCATTTTCTTATAGTGACCCTAAGAGTTTATAATTATATATTTATTTCTATATCTATTTATTATCTCAACAACAGTGTACAATCCATGAGTGGAAATCTTGCTTTGTTCATGTTAGACTTTACAGTTAGCATAATGCCTGATATACAGTGTAGACATTTATTCTATGTTTGTTGCATAAATTAATGAATCACCTTAAGTAAATTTGTAAAATACCACATTTTCGGTAATCATGTAAAAAGAGGTTATGTTTCAACATCCATACTTCCTGTACTTAATTAGGAGTCCATCATGGATATACGTTAACCAATGTATAGCTTAGAATAAAAATGATTTAAAAAGTGTAAAATAGGCCACCTGACCATGCAAGAGAACGCTGAACTGGCGATGTGGAGACTCAGGGACGTGGCCCTGGGTGTCTACACAGCCTCTCTGGGCAGTTCTTGAGCATCTTCTCAGCCTCTGTGCCAGACAGACTAGGCCTGATTCCCTCTCTTTTCTCCATCCACAGAGGTTTTTCAGTCAATTTCCTTGTGTGTTCCCACTGTATAATTACATCTTCTGAAACAATTTTGTTTCTTTCCAGTTTTCATAATTCTCCATGGCCACGCCCGCTATGTCTGATTTATGGGAGAGTGCCGGCTGTCTGGGCTGTGGGACTCCGAGCCTTCAGAAATCCTACGATGACCGAGTCCTTCCAGACACACTTCAGAGTCGGGTTTTCAACTACCTAAATAATTTTTTTATAAAATCACATTGACTGAATTTCCACTCTTTTTTTGGTATATGTTGACTAGTACAGTTTAAAACAAGTGAGAAAGCAAAGTTTCTGTTTAGAACTTAAGATTTCTTTAGACACAATTTTTTATTCTCAAATGGTCTGTTTGAGTTTTATTGGCACTTTATATTTGTTCCCTAAGAACATGGAGATAGTTTCCTGGTAGAAAGAGAAAAGTAGCAAAGAAGACTAATTTGTGAATCTCCAAAGTAAATTTTTATTTCCATCCTAGAAAAAAATAAAGTAAATGGGAGGAAATGTACAATAAATGACATATACTTTTTAAAATTAGTAGTTACTAACATCTCTTGAGTAGTAAGAGCGGGGTGAAAGCATTTAAAGAAGACGTGCAGTGTTTAAGAATGCTGAAGCACACACATGCAGTGCGTGCACACAGACGCTTTGTGCCCAGGTGTTATTTTCCTGGTGCAGGTGTGGCTGCAGTGATCTGTGGATAGCGCTGGCTTCCATTACAGCTAACTACACAAGCAGTCTTGTCAGATCTCCGTGTTCTGTTGGCAGGACTCTTCTCTTCCTGGGGCAAACAGGTCTTGGATTAGTAACCCTGTGTTGAAGTACTGTTTGCCACGTGATCCAAGTGCCACCGTCATTCCCTAGGAGTTCACCATGCTGTCATTTTTGACCCGGCTGCACACTTCCACTTACCTGGCACTTCTCCTATGAAACACTAAACTTCATCTTCTTATTTATCTTTTTCGTAGACTATAAAACCTTTAAAGACAGTGATCATGTTAGTCTCATCCTTATAAGATCTCTTATGTCTTAACATCTTATTGTCTGTGAAACTAGTTTTATAATAGCAAAGACATTGATTTGTGTCTTTTACAAATTTATCTAAAGGCCCTGTTCACCTTTACAAAGTGGCTCCTTTAAGATAAGGAGGGCTTTCGTAGCTTATGGTTATTCCCCATTAACATACTGTCCTGAAGGTTAGTTAACCACCAGGCTTGCTGCAAAAACTTCCTCTATTTACTCTTGCCATGGATCCTGCCCCTCTGCCTTCTGCTCTTACTCCTTGGTCTGTCGTGTCCTGATTTTTTCACTTTCCAACCACAGTCCACTTGACAGTGTTTATCTTTCTCAGCCCAGGCTAGCTTGAATCGTCATGCCTGAGCTGAAGCACTCTGGCACCATTACCGTGGCTTCTCAGTCTGCACTCCTTGTCAGGGCTTTGCAGGCTGAGAGCTAATTTAGTCTGACTCAGCCACCCCGAAAGTGCTGGCCGCCGCAAGTCAGTGTCCTGGCCTAACTCTGCTTAGTAAATGCTGGCCCCAGTGCTGGAGTTTTCCTTCCACCCCTAACCCTGCCTCACAGCGATTTTCATGACACCTTCGGGCAGTGGCTTATATCCCCAACACCTAACACGATGCTATTGCATAATTGTAGAAGGCATCCGATACATTTTAGAGGTGAGAGTAAAGGCTTATAGTAACAGTAGGGAGGATGTTAGGGAAGCCTCTTTCAACTCCCACCACCAAACTCCAAATAACTTTAGTCATTCACTTGTGCTTGAAACCCCCACATATTTGTGAGATAACTAACTGGAATTCAGGTGACTTGAGACAAAGTTTTCTCCTTCCAAACTAACTTACTTGGGTGGAGTTCAAAGTTACTAAATTAAGTACATTAAACATTAGCATAATCTTCCAGAAAATAAAATTTTCAGAGAAGCATTTATTTCAGAAGAGTAATATTTTTCCAGCATGGTTTTCTTTTGATTTATCATTCTCTCAGGCATATTTTTTTTCCCTTTAGCTGTTATATTGTTTTTTTGAAGGTCAAGTTATCCACTAAGACCCCACTGAGTTTGAGGGGTTTCCCCCCTTGGTTAGGTGTCTGTTTCTGGCACTATGGCAGGGGTTTGTTACAGGTTTTCAGTTGCCTTAGTTTTCTCTTCCTGAAACTTCTCTAGCTTTGCCTAAAGAACAGTTGTTCTTCATGTGTACTAGAGAAGGTGTTCAAGTGCAGGGAGACAACATCCAATTTCATTTTGAAGATCCCTTGGGACATATGTCCATTGGTTTATTGAAAACTTGCTAAATCCAATCAATGCTCATATATCATCTTAGTTATAAAGATGTTCATTAAACTTTCCCATTTCAAGGAATTTATAGCCTAGGGGCAATGACTTATCCAAATATGTATAATACGAACTGTATACAATGCTTAATATTTGTAGAATTTATTTCTTATTCTCTTTTTGTCTCTTGGAGATGATGCAGCCTTTAAAAAAAAATCTGCCTTGTCAGTTCGTAGAGAGATATTATGTGGAAACTAAATTCACAGCAACAACATACTCTAAATTGAATTACTATTAATGAATCTGCCTGTATTTAGTTTTTAATTTCTTGTAATATACTTAATTGTTTTCCAGAATTATCAATCATTAGTATTTCCTGAAATTGATAATAAGATACATAATGCCTGCATGGGGTTGGACAAAAGTAGGTTCCCATGGAAAAGAGTACAATGACTCGTAAATGATAATACAAGAATAAACTGTCTTTCACATACAATTATAAACCTACTTCCCCCCACCCTGTATATTTTCTCATATGTGTGACCCTAGGAGGAAAAGCTTGGGATTTAAAAATCATCCCTTTTGACTCAAAATCAGCTTTTTTCACCTCACCATGAATGTTTTGCAATGCCATATTATGACCTAAAGTTGTGGTCCTTGATAATTTTTGGTAGTATTTGCTTTGCTAATGTGATGCCAGTTATGGGCTCTTTTCCTTAGGAAAATGCATATGTGAACATATACTCAAAATTTACCAGGCAAGTTCAGGTGTGCTTCAGGGGGCTCTGAGGCCTGTACATGAGCTCTCAGAAGCTCTGCATCAAAGTCACGCAGCTGGAACCCTGAGAGCACAAACCCTCTGAGTTGGCAAGCCCGCTGAATATCATTCATATCACAGTTCTTCCACATTAACGCCAAAGGAATGATGCTAAGGGGTCAGAAATGGGATCAATTTGGGATTTATACAACAGGATAAAAGAAAGGGAGTAGTCAGAAGCCAGGCTGGAATTATGTGTGAAGAGGTATGGCATGTGATAGATTCCAGATATGGTAAAAAATGGAAGAGGTTGTTTTTAAGAAGAACGATATTCAAAGAAGTTTTCACTCTGTCAATGATTAAGCATCCAGTGTAGATGTTAGTAATAGAATACTGAATGAGGAAAGGGAAGGGTTTCAGATCACGAAAGGACAGGTAAAGCCTTTGGAATCAATGAATCATTGATTCATTTTCAGAAAAGAGAGATAAAACTAGCAGAACAGTAGTAAAATTTCACTCTCATCAAAGCTTCCTTTGGTCTAGCATTTAATATTTATCTGAAGGAATGTTGGATTTACTTAAGAAATAAATGCCATCAGTTCAGAACTTATTTCACTACTCTCTCCATAGATAGTTAGGCCCTCATCATTACACTTCCAAATTCAAATATTAATCAGGCAAAAACAACCCACAAAGTACCAGTAGCTTTTAAAATATCACTCATATTAATAACGTCCAGTCTGATATTTCTTCTGTATCACCTATATTATTTTTTACTAGGATGGCAAAACTCTCCTGTTTTATACTGCTATTAAATTTGACTATTTTTAGTTTGGAAGCTTGAAGTGAATCTGAAGTGTGAAGACTTACAGAAATTTATCAAATGTTCCTGATTTTAACCAAAGTATATGCAGATCTTCCACATAGAAATGACACTTAAACCAACTTTTACAGGTTGTCATGACAACTAGGTAGTGTTCCAGGAGAACGAATTTGAGGTTGATCATATTTGCAGTCGTCCTGGGGACATGACAGCCAAACTTTATGAATGAGGGGGTACTTTGACAGTCAAGCTGGTTTTAAGATGATAAAACTTCTGCTAGAATATGATCACTGTTTTGAAAATAGACACGAAAGAAGTAACAGAGGCTGAGGGAGGAGACGAGAGCATATCAAAGGAGAAAAGGAGATGTGTGAGGCTGAGCTCTCAGCGTGAACAAGAAGGAGGGAGGGAGGAACGGAAAACCACCAGTAAAATAATAAATAAGAAAGAGGAGGATGACATTAATAATTTAAATAACTTTCCCGAACCATTCCTGGGTCGGAGTGGTTGAACTTGGGGATGGGGAGGAAGTTACCATGAAAACATGAGGGCACCTTGCCTGAACAAAAGGAGTGCCCAATTTTGTTGTGACTCTGTTGTTGTTATTGTCATTATTATCAGGAATATCAGATGGAGTGTCAAACTAGTACCACTATCAGAAGCATTTAAGGGTGCCTGACTAAGAAGTTTTGAAGGAAACAGCTTCAAGCTGAATGGATTTGGTACAACAGAAAACAGCCCTTTACACAGTGTCCCTTCTGTGCATGGACGCCCACAAACGAAGCCGGCATCAGTCAGAGCCCCGTGAATACAAATTTTAACTGGGAATGTCAAGAGTTACTGCTTCCTAACTATTTAGATATCCGAGTTGAGATATGAATCATGTGATGTTACTTTCTTCAAGGAATAGTTTTGTAATTCTGAAGAAATAGGAGAAGTTTGATAAAATGAAATGAAAGTAAACGACCTATCATAGGTTTCTGGGGTGTGTGTGTGTGTGTGTGTAAAACGCTGTTGTTTCTGTGCATCTTTATGTATACTTCTTATGTGTGCCTTACTTTCAAAATGAGAACTTCTTAACCCTGGTTCCGTGGGCCAGGGGCTTGGGGGATTCAAACAAACCCCTGAAATAAAATGACAAATTTGTGTGTATGTGCATTTTCTAGGGAGTTTACTCAAAATTTTAATCAGAGGAATAATGACTTTCAAAACATTACAGATCACCAACTAATGAAAAGTGGTTGTTTGACGAATGAAACAAAGAAGAGGAAAAAGATTAAATGGCCAGGACTTTTCATTGTGCGACGGCAGCCATGAGAAAGGACTCTTGGTCTGGATAATACTGGGTGCCCTGAAGCTATTGGTGTGACATTGAGCCATCCCTGAGTCTGCCAGAAACAAAGAGTTTAGTAATAGGGAAGGCTCTAGTACTTATTTGAGAAATAAGTCACTGAAGCATAGTGTGAAGACATCACCGATTATCATCACGGAACAGCACTAAGATCTCCGCCTCCCTGCAGTTCACATTCTAGCAGGAAGGAAGAGTACTGCAGATAAAAGCACGCGGTGTGCTTAGGTTTAACTAAGAATTTTCAGGGTTTCTCCATGCCTGCCACAGAATGGATGCTTAATTATTATGGAAGGAAGGGAGGGAGGGGGCAAGGGGGAGACAGAGATTAGGCAGTCAAATAGAGTTCCTGTTTTGCATATTATAACATACTTCATACATTCTTGCAGTGCATATCTGTGGGGTACATTTTCACATATGTAATGTTTCAATATAACTGAGTAGAAAGCTAACCTGACAGACTGACAGAGCTAGTGTAGATCCAGTCATGTTATAACAAATACATTTTCATTAGGAACTTGAGCATGGTAATTTTCCAAAGTGAAAACCAACACAGCGAGCAGGCAGCACAGAGTGCTAACGCTGAAGGAAGCCCTCACAGCAGCTGTTTAATTCTTCCTTTTGCAGAGGGGAACGTAGAGTCCCAAATAGCTGACATGTTTTCCCAAAGTCCTAGAGCCAACTAGCAACAGAACTAAAATGAGAAACCAAGTCTTATGATTCAGAGCTCAATTTCATTCATGCTAGAATCTTCCAGAGGAGATAACTGGTGGTATGTATGTAATAGTGCTTAAAACAGTGCCTGCTACTTGGTAATTAAATATAATATGTACTGGCAGTTAATATTACTTTTATTCACTAGTGTCTGCGTAAATGTCGATTTCAAATAGTTATCACCTTTAAATTGAATGAAGGTTAATTTTAACTTTCTCACATTTGTCTGGTCCAATGAATTTTATTTAGTGACAAACCTAAACTTACATGTAGCAGGATCTTGGCACCTGGATAATTGCACTAAATGAGGTAAATAGTGCACTAAAAGGTTTGTTTACTTGTTTATATAGGAACCTGAGGATTAATGATCTTGGTTGATAATTCTGCTCAAAATTCAATGGTAGAGTTAAAAATTGGGGAAATTCTGCTGGAAAATGATCTTCAAGAAGAAGATAATTTATGGCATAACAGTGGAGAAATCTGGGTCTTGAGCAGGACCCAGTCTACATTCTGGGGAAAGTTCTCAGGCTTTTGCAGGGGCTTCCCGAGGTACCATTCATGTAGAAAACACTGATTGTTTGCCTTTTCCCCTCGATTATGAGTTCTCCGGGAGAATTTGATGTATTTCATTCACCGCTGCGTTCTCAGCACCCAAAGCACTGCCTAGATCTTCATACACACTCAATAATTAATGTTTTAATGAGTAAATGGATACTTTCTAAGAGTCAGCCTTAGGTTTTGGGGATGCCACTATCAAGGACGCACTCATAAGGTATAAGCAAAAATTATTCACACCAACTTTGCATCTCCACTATTATTGTCTAAAACAAATAGGTCTTAACTGCATTTTCTAAAAAAACCCAAAATGTTTGCCTTACGGCCCCATGGCAGTGCATTTGGTGGCAGATACTGTCCGTCACCCAGCTTCTGCTCCATCTGTCTGTGTTTGTCAGGATTAGAGAGTGACAGCCCAAGAGAGATGCCTAGTATGCACATTAGGGTTTTTCCCCTGTCTCCTTAACCAAACCATCCAAAAGCTGCATATCCAGGCAATTATTACCATGGCCAACCCTGAACCCGCCTGGTGGGGCCTTGAGTTAGCATAGATTTCACTGAAAGGATAGTTGGGATTTGCACACACTCGTATACAGGAAGAGCATGTCCCTTTCCATATCACTTGAACCCACTAAATTGATGGAATCAGAACTTAATCCCTTTAAGGAGTAGTGGCATGTGATACATGCTAGGAAAAAGCATGACCTTCTGTTGTCTGATCTAGTATGTTCCAGGAATGTTACATGCACAAATACTACTCAATCCTTACAACACCTATTTATGATATGTCTCATCATTCCCGTGTTACAAAGGAAATAAACAAACAAAAAATTGGAGGAAAAGTAAATTATTAAGTTATCCCTGGTGACCCAGACAGGAAGAGTCAGACATGGAATTCAGACACAGACCTACAGACTGTAAAGTTTGTGAGCATTATGCTTTGGTAGGATGCCTGTGAAAGCTGTGTAATTTCACTGAGTTATTGAGCTCATTGGTGTATTTCTTTCTCAAAATGTAAACCCTCACCTCTTGCCACCACTCCTTGTCCAACAAGGTAGCTGTGTAGACAGCAAAAACCCAGATTGCATCTGAGCTGTTGCCCATGGTAACCAGCTGAACCAGAGACTGGGTTCAGTTCAGAGGTCACATCACTCTGGACACAGCCTGGAGACACTTTGGAATTATTCATAATAACCACATATTGAAAGTGATAAAATTGGTGTTATTTTCTTATCAATGCCATCTCTTCACTACTAGATATTTTAAAAAGTTCTCACTGGGAAAATGAGTTTCATTCTAGTATGCCTCCAATTATTTCCAGTATTGCCATAATGTTCTTACTTTCCAAACAAAATTAAATGACATTAAACTTTGTCTTAACTTTTTACTGTGGAAAATCCCAAGCTTACTTATTTAACAGTGATGGAAGAGTAACAGACCTCTGTGTGCCCATTGATACAGGTTCAATGGGTATCAAGAAATGTCAAGTCTTATTTCATTTATATGTTCCCATTTCTTCCCCATACCCGCCACAGAAGCAACTTACAGTAAATTCCCGGCGTCATATCATGCCATCCTGGTTAAACTTTATTTTAAATCAGAATGTCATAGAAATATTTGGAAAGAGAAAAAAGAAGAAAAGGAGAACACAGGAATGACATAAAACAAAACCCAGCAAAATGCAATGAAAACTCCTCGTTTTTGTTCTATTCCAAGGAGAAAAAAGCTATGCCCCTTTTATTCATTTTGTACAGAAATGAATATTTAATGATGATGACTGTCCTAGAATGTGTAGTGAATGATTTCTGAGTGGACATTGCACACTGAGGGAGATAGGGTAGATTATAGCAAGCCCATGGTGGGAGGTTGGGAATCACCGATGACTTTGTAATATCAAGTGCTATTTTGTTTTTCAATTCCTGACCCTCAAGGTAGACCCTCTCTATAGTGTACTGAGGGAGATGGTCTGAAGGGCACTCCTTTCTATGGCATGTATTATATTCAAGATAATTTCTGTGGTATCCAAGTGATTCCCACATGGGAAGTGCTTAAGTATGTTGGATTTATATGCTTTTGAATTTCTCATCAATAATGATCGATAATAGAGCTGCACCTTTATTATGCCTTTAAATATCAAAGTATTGAGATAGAGATTTGTTTTTAACATGCATTTTATTGGTAAGACAAATACTCTACCTACATTATTTTTTTTTAATTTTGTAGAATGTGTCTAAATATTAAGAAATGTTCTGTTCCTAGTCATATAAGTGTCATTGGAAACTCATAAATTGGCTAGTAATTTATCATATCAAAAAGTCAAACAATGGAAGAAAATATTCAGTATATTCATAATGAGGTCTGTAAATTTATTTTGACCTCCATCTAAAACATTACTGTGAAATCTCAGCACATGTCTGCCTCATCGACATCCACGATTCATCACGATGTTGTAGTGTAATTTGAACCAACAGCTGTTGGTTTTTAATAGTCCAATAAGGAACTTAGGCTGTACATTGGTTAACATGTTTAGAAAACTACTTCTTTGTATTTTATAGGAATCTTTGTAATACCTTAATTTCAAATCACAATAATTATAATAGATTTACTTGAAAAATAAGTAATTGGTATTTTTTTAAGAATATTTTGACTTTGAACTTTAAAGAAAATGGCTGGTTCTAGACAGTAATGTACTCTGAAATGAAGTTTGTGTTCCTCTTGTAGCATTTTTATTTTAAAATGATAATGCTATAAGAAAGGTACGCACGGATAGTTTGCGTAAAGGTAAATTAAGTAAGGATACAGAGTAGTCCCGTGCATCTGTGCCTTTGGTTCTCACAAGGATTAACCGGAGGGCTTTTCAAACATAGATTGCTGGGCCCCACCCCACAGTTCTAATCCAGGCGTCTGGGGAAGGCTCACCTTTTCATGTTTAACAAGTTTCCAGGTGATGCCAATGTCATCGTTCCAGGGGCCACACTTTGAGAATCACTGTGGTAAGTGAATCTGTTCTAAGAATGTGGGATTCAAAGTTGTAATAATTATAAAAGGTCTTTCATAACTTGGGCAGTGCTTGGAGAAAGGTATAAAGAAGACAAGGTTTGCCACTAATTCTCGTGCTTTGTCGAGTCGCATCTCTTCTCAAATATCCCAGATCCCCTCAGCCCTCCTCACCTGAGCCAATGACAGTGCTTTACATTTCCCTGAATCAATGAAAGAAATAAGAGAACTTCATCCTCCTGCTGCGTATTCACCAGCTGACTCACCCTTGTAGTCACGTAGCTCTCGTCTTGATACAGCAGTTACACTCTCCCTGTTCCAGTCCATAGCTACCCCCCACCGCTTATGTGATGCATCTCACTCCCACCCTTAAGAACTGGCTCCCACTTCTTTCCTTCCGGGTTTGCTTTTTATCTTACTTTCATTTTCTTCACAGTCTGCTTTGCTGAATTCCCCTTTTATTAACTCTAAATATCAGACTGATTCCTAGATCTGTACAAACTATGTATCAAAGTATGTATCAGCACAGTTCACAGACGGGGAGAGTATTTATTCACTGGATCCCATCCCCATTGGGCAAGGTCATCAACTCCTCTGCAGGCCAAAATATAAGGGCAGGAGCGAGGGGTGGGTTTCCTCAGGTGTCCCCAGTGTGGTGTCAGAGAAAGACCTGGGTGAACAGGAACCCGGGGGCCCTGTCTGAGCCCGATGTACAGAGCGGTCAGGTTGCACCTGCCTTACAGACTGGTCTCTGCAGCAGTGGCTGGAATAAGAATGAAGTTGAGAAGATATGATCTGGTACACAAAGGGTGTAGTTTGGTACTCATCTGTATAATTCATACAGATACACGTTTGCTGGCTTTGATAAGGAAGGGAATTCTTCCGAACTGGGCTGGAGGTTGAGACAGGTATTGATGGTATCTGATACAAACAGCCTAATCTGTGCTATGCCTTGATAAAATGTAAAAGTCCCCTGTTTTCTCCAAAAATCTCTAGCTCATCATGTTTATTGTCACCCACAGCTAGCTTTGAATTAATTATCAGTCTTTGTTGTGCAAGTAAGACAGCTCTCATTGTTCACTTTTGTACAACCTGGAAATTAAATTTATAAAAGACCATTCACATTGTCACGCAAGCCCTTTGAGGATGTTAAGAGACTTAAAGGAATCTTCACAACAATTTGTGCATTCTCCTTTTCAGGTTTTCATTTAGTCAACATCTCCCAAAACTTGCAGTTCCAGCTTGAAGTGTAGAGACTATAACCTTCTCTCTCCTCTACCCAGAATCATAGGTAATGTTTACATACTGAACCAACTTGAGAAGCATAATACACTGCTATGCATTCCCATGCAGTTATTACATAGGAATATATAGTGCATCACTTCGGTAAATGTAATGCTGGAATTTGCTAACAGCCAAAAGAAAGCCAAGTAAAATAACAAGATACCCTTTCATGTCCAAACAGAATGGAAAATTTAATAATGGTATCATATTACTATTTGCATTAGTGAAGATGGGAGAAACAGGAACCCTTAGCTGTTGCTGTGAGAGTATAAATTACAGACACTTTGGAGAGCAGTTTTGTAATGCTGGTATGAGAAGATGTCCATACTTAAACCATTCTGTGATATACTGTATAGGGGGATATTCATGTACTGAAACCCAGCAGTTCCTCTTCTGGTGTACACCTTCAACGAATTAATTCATGGGTGCAAGGTTTACTACAGCACTGTGTGCAAGAGTGAAAAAAAAGAGAGTATGAAATAATTGTCCATAAGAAGTAGAATTGCCTTATCTGGTAACCCTACTCTGAAAAGAGTGAGTAAATAAAAGGTGGTTTATTTATGAAGTAGAATATTATACTACAGCAGTTAAAATGAATGAGTTAAATAAAAATGTGTTCCTCTTTGTCCTAGACAGCCTAGGCTGCTGTAACAAAATACCAGTGGTAACTTGAACAACAAACATGTATTCTTCAGTTTTGGAGGATGGGAAGTCCAAAGTCAAGGTGCCAGTGGATCTGGTGTTTGGTGAGAACCCTCTTCCTGGTGTGGAGAAAGCCACCTTTTGCTGTACCCTCCCATGGTGGAGAGAGAGGGCAAGTTCCCTGGTCTCTTATTAAGGCGCTAATCCCATTGGGACTCCACCCTCATGACCTCACCTAAACTAATTACCTCCAGAAGGCCATACTTCCAGATACTTTCATACTGGGGACCAGGGCTGTGATAAACAATCAGCCCACAGCCCTCTCTAGATTTCAATGATATTTCTATATATTTCTCAAAATAATACTATGTTGAGTTGCAAAAGGATACATATAATACGATGTAATTTATCATATATGAAAACCACATGAAACAATAAGGTGCACAGACACCTAACAAAACCCATGTAGGAGTGATAAATAAGTACTTTGGGTAGGAGGAGGCTACTTCTGAGTGTGAAAGCAGAGAGAAAGAGAGGGGATGGCTGTATGTGTTATAGTTCAGTTCCAGAGAGAGGAAGAAGAGAGGTGATAAAGTCGAGGGAGAAAGAGAGGGAAGGAAGAGTGGAGCGGCACAAAAGGTAACGTTAATCAGTGTATATCTACGTGCCTACTGTGTGACTTTCTGTTATTTTTATGCATTGATTTTGTCCATAATAAAAATATTTTATAAAAGCATAATGATAGTTTCACTCTTGTAGAGTGGAAAGGACTTTATTCGTGCTAGTTGGCTGCTTCATTGCTGCAGAGTTGCAGACACTTCTCATAAAAGGTGAAAGGTCATCATTGCCCTTATATATACAAGTTGTTGGAGCCTTAATTCTGTTATCTAGTGTTTTTTTCAGTGTTCTCTTTAAAGGTCAGAACAAGTTTTCACTATTTTACTCTCAGATCTTGCAGGAGATGGTGAGTGTCACAGGTGGGAATCTGCTTTCTTTTTCCAGGGAGCTATAATACACCTGTTACATGGACTTTCTTCTGCACTCACATGTTTAGTTGAGTCTCATGCGCTACGTGCAGACCATTGGTTCAATTTTCAGAAGAACGCCTTACTTCGAAGTTTCTTTATTTGGGTTGGGGAGGGTGTGAGTGATAAGATACATCACTTTCATTCCTGTGCGTTTAATCTATATATCTCACCCAACTAGAGAATGTTGACTTGATTCTTTATGTCCATAATTGTAATTAAAGCTAGATAATTCCTTTGTAATTTTTATTCATTAGTTTCAGACTCACTTTCCCACCTGATACCAGAAAATTACGTATGAAAATTACCTTTCAATATGTGATTTGAGAGAAGGCTTAGAATAAGCAAGAAGGAAACGAAAGAAAGCTAACGACGACGGTCAGGGCTCAATAATCACAGAAAAACAATTCCTAGGTGATATAAAACAAACAATGGCCCTGTAGTCTGGCTAATAACTTCCAACTCTCAGGATTAAAAAAACGTAATCCACCTAGAACAAGTGTCTGTGTTGAGAATTCAGACAAAGAGACTATTTTACAGTTTGGTGCAGTGTTGAAAGGAATTTATAAAAGGAAATCAATCCAAGGGCAAATTTCTGGTTTTAATCTCTAGCAGCCTGAGACCGTTCCGTGTATTTTTAAACTCACCAGCACTGGTCACTGGGGACAAAAACAATGGCCGCCGGTGTGTCTTTCTTGGTTTTATTTCAGTTGTTGGCTTGTTTCTCCCCAGAGCGCTGAGGAGGAAGACTTTATCGCTGTGTTTACTCAGCATTCAGACTGAGTTTCCAACCTTCTCGAGGCCTTTTCTTAACTTTCTGGCACAGGAACCAAGTTATCTTCCAGCTCTCTAGGCAGTATTCCAAGTTCACTTCGACCACACCAGGATTTCGACTCCATTGCCCAATCGATCTGCTTTCCGCCATCTACCCTGTCATCCCACCCCCATTTCATTGTCCCACATTCTGTGATCCCTCATTGCAGTCTCCCCCAGCCTCCTTGCTGCTTTCTCCTCAAGTTCTTGTCCCAGATCCCAGACCTGATTAATTCCACCTTTCTACCTCTTCTCCACCTGCACCCAGCAGCTCTGTATGGCCAGAGGACAGCCCATGGCCGCACTGGTCATGATTTAATGATTACAGATAGGAGGCTGTCTGTCCCTCTGTGTTGTCCAGCACGCTTTGCTTCTCCTGGGTCAATTCAGTCCCCGAGGGAGTGATTTTTACACCTTCTTCTTGATCCTCAAACTTCCAACATTGCTGCTCCTCTCCTCCTCACTCTCAGCTGATCCTGTTGCTGCTTGTTTCCTCTGAGAAAATACAGTGATTAAAAAAAAAAGAAAAACTTCCTCATTCTCCCACTTCCATATCCACTTCCCTACCCATACCAGTTCCTTTACACTTCACCTTCCTCTTGCGAGATCTGCCTTGGCAACCCAATTGGAAGGTCCACCTTGACCCCATCACTCTATCTCCTTGCTTTATTTTTTTCCATAGCACTTACCACCAGCTGATATATATTTAGAATGCAAACTCCATGAAGCCATAAGCTTTGTCTATTTTATTTAATACTTTCTAAAATGCATAGATATCTGACAGTATTTATTAAATAAAGAAATGAAATGCTCTCCTAACTCCATGGAATATCTACCCGGATTTAATTATTACTGACCCAGGGAGAAGGGCGTAGTGTGAGAATTAGGAAGTTCTCTCTTACACCATGAGTCAGAACTCGACTGATCCAAGATGTTCCTTCTTAATGAGTTTATTTTCCCCTCACAGGCCAGTTACTGTTCACTTCATTCCCACCCCTGCCACAATATTCTGATGTTTTAGTTGATAGAGTATCTCCTGTTATGTAACTGCTCCACTCCATACGTGAATGCATAATTTCATGATTGCTCAACAAGCTTGACAGCATTTTTGGTGTTGATCTTGTCTTTGATGATTACATGAAGGAAGGGCATTATTTAAATGTTAACATAATAAAGGGAACACCCTTGTGTTAAAAGTCTTTTCAGGGTAATTGATGACTTATGCCTTGTTCATCAGTGAAGTTGGTGAATGCGAACTAAGGGGACTTGTATTCATTTTGCTGATAAATTGATGTCTCTAATAATTGAAGAAAAATATTCCAAGGAGAACATGAAATATTTCAGCCCAAGGTTATGGCCCTAAAGAGGTATTTCACCCTTCATACAGCAAGGAAGATAGAAGATAAAAGTCAGTCATGCCGTGTGGCTTCCAACAGTGTTCTTTTCCAGCCACTTATTGTCTTTATTCTCTTCATATGTCAAGTGGGGGCCAAAACGTAGTGCTAACGAAGTCACGCAGCACAGGATGAATTACTTAATCCAGTTAAGCATTTAAGGTCTTGGAGATGACCCTGGGGTGTGAAAGCAGAGATTTTCTCATCAAAAATCTAGGGAATATAACAGACTCAAAAGTCAGATGGTAGCCAGATCCTAGTACAGGTTATTAAGATATCAAAGGCAATATGCACCCACAAGCAAATGCCAAAGATGGCTCTGATTTCTTGTTACTGCTGTATATATACATAGATATCAACATATATATTAAATATATATTTTATATATATAAAAAATTAAAATTCACTTCCACAGGAAAACAAACAAATGCAATTTAGGGCAAAAATAGGTTTACATTTGACTACAGAAACACAGAGTTTATTCTTGAACTATTATTTAATTATTGTATTATTTTCCATACAAACAACTTTAAGCCCACGTTTGTCCCCACCCTGTATGTAACTTTCGAACTACAGTGGAACCTCGTTCTCAAACTTAATTCATTCTGGAAAACTGCTGGAGAAGTGATTTATTTGCAAACTGGATCTCCTGTGTTTGTTGCCTGAGACGTGAGTGATCACACAGGTATCCGCATGAAAGAGTTTTCAGGCAGAGAATCGAGACCCAAAGTTGCGTTGGACAAGCTGGTTGAGAACTGAATTGTTCGAGAACAAAGACGTTTGAGAACTGAGATTTGAGTGTACTACTTTGTGAAGAAAAGATTTTATTGTAGTGTTTTGGGTTAAGTTTTCTTAAGAACAGATTAAGAGCTAGGCTTTAGAAATTTAGAACACTTTGGAAGTGGCATTATTTTTCCTTCAGGTCAGCTGGGATTGGTATGTTCCAATGGATCTCTGCAGCTGAGGTCAGTCTCACTGGCTTCCAGTCCCTCTTCAGCTAAAAATGACTGGACGAGGTTGGGTAAACTCTATAATCCCTTTCAGCCCCTTTTCTCATCTATATAATGAGTATACAGCATCAGAGAGACACGAGTACTTGACAGTAACAGTTTCATTTACAAAACCTGTGGTTTGTAAAAGGGATATGCAGGTTGCCTGTGACAGAAGAAGTGGCCGTGGCCGCACGTGGGAGGCCCGCTGCCCTGGATCCCTGAGAGCCTATCTCCGGCTCTCCGCCTGAGATGTGGGAACTGCCGGGCAGAGGAGGAATGCGGAGCTCCTGCTGGACGTGTTGGAACACCTGCTCCAGTTCATCACGTGTCCTTCCTCACCACGAATCAGGGTGAAACTGGTTTACAGCCAGTCCGTGAAGTGGCCACACTTCTGTGTCTCGGACAGTCCCGGCCTGGGCATGCACACAGTGGAGGCAGACACTTGTCTTGCATGTCTAGAGCTGCACGAACATTTTTCTAACAATCTCTATTAAAAAAAAAACTCTCTGTTTTCACCGCACCTGTTCATAGCCACCCTGTCTGGCAACGTGAAACTAATCTATATTGGCCTTTTGCAGAGTGTCAGCTGTGAGAGTCCTACCTGGCATGCCAAGAATGGGTTTGGGTGTGTCAGGTGATTGATGGCCTCAGCCCTCAAGGCAGCAGCACATGCCTAGGCCGGCCTGGGTTTTGGAATCAGTGATGATCTTCGGCCATGTGCAGCCAAGAATGCCATCCCATATGGTCTTTTTCCATGCGTTCTGTGGTGTGGAAAGGGTTGGAAAACACTGGATTAGATTGGTTAATATATTTTTGCAAAACGTTTCAATGCCCACTATAGGAACTAAGGAATCTATCCTGAGAATATGGAGATGGGGATATATATATCAAACTTGTACCTCGACAGTCTCTAAGCAACGTGTCATTTCCAAAATTCTGTCATGTATTTACTGCAAAAGGGCCAATTTGGGGCAAAAATAGTCATCTCAAACAGATAGTATGGATGACTTGAGTGAGCGTGAAAGCCACAGAATTTGGGGGCCATAACAAAATATTGGATTTCTTACTATATAGCTAACTAATTTTTATGTCGAGGACATATTTCTATTTCCGCTCTGTTTTCATTGGCTATCTTTCAATCTATGTTTTTTACTTCACTTTTATAAGAGTTTTAAGTAAAAAAATGTTATTTTTATGAGGAAAATATGTGATTTTTAATTATTAAAAACAATCATATTAATTCTTTTACAGGATAGCTCAAAACCTAACCACAGTATCATATTACCAATATCACTATGTATTGCAAATAGATAAATATCACAAAGTATTTTTTAAGGCAATAACAAGTAAGTGAATGGAGTTATAACCTACATGATAAGGTAATCTTTAGCATTTACATACACACACACACACACACACACACACCACTGCTGTGCAGTTACACTACCCTCAGAGCCTCTTTTTAGCTTATTTACCTATTCTTAACACTGTGATTTTTTCTAAGAGAGAGTCTGTTTATAGGTATGATGTTTGGCTGTCACAGCAGATACATAAGAATAATAAAATTTGGCAGCAGATTGCAGAGTCTTAAATGAAAACGCGGCAGCTGTATATGAGTACAAACTATTCCCAATTAAAAGAGTACACATCTGTATTTTATTCACATCCATCAAACAATATTGAAAACAATTTAAAATATTTTTTGACCAAATAACACTTTTGAACAATCAAAAATAGACTGTGTGTTTGATTTAAAGATAATGGTATGATAATTCTGAGCCTGGGCTATTTTTAATGACAGTTCTGCGAGGTAAATATTGTATTATGCTATGTTTAGCAAGACATCTCAAAAACAGACAGCAGTGAAGGATGTTTCCTCTTTCTGATCGTAGTTTGCTGTGAGGTTCCTCACATGTTCTGGTCCCTGCCTAGGTGACAGTCATTTTGGATATCTAGGCAGCATGTGCTGAGTGTCATGAGATCAGATGCAACGTGCAATAATACTAACCGGCAGGCTGTTTTCCTTTTTAAAAAATGTGAAATATTTTAATGTATAAATTGTTTATCCAAAGCCCTCAGTCAGTTTCCTAAAGGGTAAGTAAGACAAAGTAAATTGCCTATGTGTAACATCCAATCTTATGTTAGAAAGTAAAGTTATTAAACGATCACGTATTAATCACTAATCAACATGTTGGTTCCCATACAGGTGTTTGTATGTGTGAGAACATAGTAAGTATTCCCTTTGCTGATACCTGGTTTTCAAAAGGCCTACATATGATTTTGATGGTCTAACAGTTTTATTTGGAAGGCAATTCAAGGTATTTTCCACAAATTATTTCAACAAAAACTATAGTGAGTTTTGTGCATATATACTTTTTTGTTGTAAACATTAGCCGCAATTATTATTTTGAGCAATATGTGCCTTCTGCAAAATTCAGGAACTATAAACCAGAATAAATTCCACAAAGAAAAGGTGAGCTGGAAGATATTCTGGAGGGTGTGCCTGCACTCTCTTGTAGTTGTCACAGGGTCCAGCAGTTTGTCATTATTTCCTCTTCTCACAGACAGGAAAGTTGTGGTTCAGAGCGCTTAAGCTGCCTGCCTGTAAATGCTCAAGGTGCCCATAAACACTTTTATTGCAGTTTATTAAAATTTACTTAATTAGCTATTAGTTGGTGTTTTTAAGAATCTGGAGCCAGCTCAATTACTCCTATTCATAATCTTCTTTTCCAGAGTCTCTCCTAGCACTTCATTTCTTATGAATACTGAATAAATATTTGCTGACTATTATGTGTGCAACCCCTCTGATTGCTTTCACTTCAAAAGGAGAAAAGGTGGTAACTCTGGTTTGTCCAGATTAAGAGAAAGAATAGGGACATTGCCTTCCAGATAAAGTATTGTCGTTCCCGCATCTAAATTACATCAAGTGCATTTAAACTTCTGTAATTTCCATGTATTTACATTCAATTTCTTATCTTTCTAAAGTATACATATTAATATTTTATATTCTCAACAATATTTTGTACCCCATGTCCCATATTTTAGTACTATTTTGAAGATTTTATTTATTTATTTTATTTATTTTTAGAGAGAAGGTAAGGGAGGGAGAAAGAGAGGGAGAGAAACATCAATGTGTGGTTGCTTCTCCCATGGCCCCCACTGGGGACCTGGCCCGCAACCCAGGCATGTGCCCTGACTGGGAATCCAGCTGGAGATCATTTGGTTCACAGCCTGTGCTCAATCCACTGAGCGACACCAGTCAGGGCTTATTTCAGTACTATTGATACTATTACAAATAATATCACCTCATATTGTGGCAAATGAAGTTTTCTTTCTTTTTTTTTTCATTTATTTAGTCTGGTGGCAATTTAATAATTTCCATCAAAATAGTTCTTTGGAAGGTCATCTCAGCCACCATTAACTGAACCAAAGGCCTTACTCACTTTTCATTCTATTTTCAGAAACTCAATTTCCTAGATTTGTGTTGAAAACCATGATTACATAGTTGAAGGCCATTGTGAGCCTTTAACTACTACTGCTTCAATTACTACTGCTTTTTATCAGAAAACAAGGAGAGATTGTCTTAGATTAGCAATATTATTGAGGACTTCAATCACATTTCTCTAAGTACCTGAAATATTCAAAATGAGTGGTTGGTTTATTCTGACTCACTAGCAACCAGCCACATAAGTGTTTATTAGAATAGTGTCCTTGCATTCTCTAGAAATTTAAGAATTCAAATTGACTTTCACTTCAATCACTGATTTTTACTCATGAAGCTGGGAAGTTTCTGAAAATGTTTTTGATGTACTAATTTATAGGACAATACAATGCTTTTCTTTTTGCTAAACTTCCTGGGACTTTTACCTTTTCAGATGGCCCAAAAACCTAACCCTGTCTTTCTTCATACAGAGAAGAGTGCTTCTAGTCACTTATTTAGTGCTTCTCAATATCGACTTTTCATTAAGAACTGACCCTTTATTTTTACGTTTAGAAATAATTTCAGATTAGACATTCCATTCCTCCAGGAAATTTCACCAGTGCTTTTATACAAATATCTAAATGTCCATTATAATTTTTTCTTTTATATTTACTCAGGAAACCTATCATTGATTTATGGCTTATGTTCTTAGACTTTTGGTTCTGTGCATGTATCTGATCATCGTTTCAGTATTGAGTACTGCCCACTATTATATTAATTCTGTGGTCCGATGGCCAGATGAAGTTTCTTGGAGTCATTTTCCTTAGGCTTTCTATGCATAAATCATCTTTACTCTTTTAAATGAAAAATTTTATTAAAATTAATAGGTTTAATTTAAGGAAAATTATTTAAATTGGTTAGTTAAGAATTTTGACAGTCACAATGAATCAATGCATATAGACTCTGTATTAATAAAATTTCCTTGTTTGCTTTTACCTTTATTTTCCTTTATTCAATTGAACAAATATTTTTTTAGTGCTTACATTGTGCTAGAATGTGTAGAAGATAAAAAATGAAACATAAATTTTGCCTTCTGGGAGCTCTTTGCTTACAGGGGGATTAAATATATATATATGGGAAATAATTATATTCTTCGTAAATGTATGATCTTCCAACTTGGTAACTGTAATCGTTAAGGTAATAGGAAGTGCTATAACAAATAGATGCAGAAAACTCAGTGGCTCAGCGAAATAGATCTTTCTCTCTTACAGACTCCAGTCAGCATAAGGATGGAGTGGTATTTGGCATTTGGACCCATACATCATTCAGGGTTCTAAGGTCCTTCAACATGTGGATTTCAAGTGGGGCTTGATATCCAAGAGGAAGATAGGGGAAAGAACATATTATATGGGTGTTCTGGCAGGTCAGACCTGGGAGGCTTACACATCACACCAGGTTCTGTCGCCACCGGTGTTGTTGGGTGAAGTGTGTCCCCCACCAAACTCACATGGTGAATTTTTACCCCCAGCACCTCAGAATATGACATTTTTTTTGCAATAAGGTTATTGTAGATGTGAGCAGTTAAATTGAGGTCATATTGGTGTGTGGCGGGCTTCTAATCTAATATGACTGGTGTGCTTTTAGAAAGAGGCTGTTTGGAGACAAACATGCTAATAGGGAGGGTACCATGTCAACGTGAACTTAAGGATCAGAGGTCAGCCTTATGCCTCTGCAAGGCAAGCAGTTCTACAGATTGCTACAACCAGCAGCAGCTAGACAGGAGACCTGGACCACACTCTCCCTCACAATCCTCAGAAGGAACCAGCCCTGCCAACACCTGGATCTCAGGCTTCCAGCCTCTCATGCTGTGAGCTGACGAATTGCTGTTGCTGAAGCTCCCTGTTGGAGCCAGAACCAGCACCATCGCCATCACCACATGGCCACATCTAAAAGCAAGGGACCTGGAAATAGTAATCTAACTATTTACCCACAAGGAAGGGAAACAAGCAGAATGGTCTCTGGCACAGTTGGCCCTTCTGGCCACCTAATGCCCCTTGCACCCTTCCTCCCTTCTGGCCACCTAATGCCCCTTGCACCCTTCCTCCCACATATGGAACCCACTCATGCACTCTCCAAGAGAGATTACAGGAAGTCCCTTCCAATCACTGCAGCAGGCTGAAAGTCCATGGGATCTCACTGAGGTGATACTCTTGATTAAATCTGGGTGAGGCTTTTCATGGTCTGCAGACCTATCAACCATAAAATTGTCACCTTCCTCACCTTTCTGCCCTCTCCGACCCACAACTGGTCAAGATCCAGTCAGGAGTCAGAAACTACATCAGCTATTTTAAAAGAGAATTTGATGCCGAGTATTAATAACTAGGCTTTGAAGAACTCAGAAGTTGAGATAAGAACTCTAAGTGGGTCACAGAAGTAGCAGCCACCACCATGAGGACAGAGGGATGAAGGAGAAAGGTTTGAATTGTCCCATTCAGAGGCCTGGGGGAGAGGCTCTGTGAAGCTGAAATGTAGAATTCAAAGTGGAGCTCCTCTCAGCTGCTGCTGGCTTATCTAAGTCGGCGGTCGGGGGGCACCTGAAGGGCTGGGGCCACAATACCTGAGAAAGGAGCATCGCTCAGCTGCTGCTGGTGCTTCTGATGACTTTAGGGAAGCTGGTCCTGTGGGGCTGGAAGACCTGCAAAGTGGATTCAACTGCTGCTGCTGTAACAGACTGTGCTGCCCAGTGTGAAGAATTGAGGCTGAAGTGGCACAGACACAAACAACAAGCACCCACCAACTGTAGTGTCTTCTTTCTTTTGGATCTGGTAGATGGTACATCCATACCCAGTTTCCAGTGGTGGAGCGGACACAGGACAATTGCAATAGATCTCCCATTCAGAGAAGAGAAGAAGGCAAGACACGCAGCGGTCCCTGGGACATAGCCAGTGGGGCGA
>CM052541.1:16876810-16951195 GCA_028533065.1 Trachops cirrhosus
TCCCCACCTGTCACTAGTATAATGAGCCAGCTGTATTATGTATAGAATGAAATTTAATATGCTACTTAAATAATGCACCTTATCCTAAACAAAATAATATAAATATAAATAATAAACCTTGTTTATGTTGTTCCCTAAATAGTAAATAAGTTATGAAATCAGCATATTAATCCCTATTACCTTTTCTCAGCCAAGCTTCCCATTCTAGAAATAAGACAGTATGGGGAAGGAAAATGATACAGTATTTTATTAATTAAAATTAACGATACTGTGCCATTTCTATACCTCCTTCCAAGGCCAAGTGCAGCGCAAACTGGGGGGGAGATATTTTTTATAGTATTCTCCTCCATGCATTTTTTAAAAATTTAATTTAATTTAATTTTAATTGTTCAAGTACAGTTTTCTGTCTTTTACTCCTCCCTGCATTTTTAACACTTCTGGAAAAATTTATCAATCTCTTCGATGTGTAAACTTCACTGGTTTAACTATGAGATTCAAGTTTTATTGGGTAATTTTCCATTAGGCGTAACATTGGTTGAGGTATAAAATGCAGACCTGAATGGGTAGTTTTCCAGTGGATTTGTACACTAAGAGCTATTTTCATAAGAGAAGACTGCCAAAATTGAAGGCTAAGAGCTTACAGTTATCTATTTTCCTCCCTTTCTCCCTTGTCTCTACATGCTGCCTCCACTTTACTACGTTCAGTCACTCATGAACGTCCTGTAGATACGATCTTCACAATATTACACTCCTTAATCAACCAGATGGTTGCTGACTGATGCACTCCCTAGGTGCTTGGGATACATCCATGAACACATCTCAGATCTCTGCTCTCATAGAACAAACATTCCAGCAGGGAGAGATGATAAATCTCTATCATCCATGAACATCTATGAACATAACTATGCGTTATGTCAGAAAGTGAAAAGTGCCACGAAGAAGGACGGAGGATTTCCTGAGGTATTGGGTGGCTGCAGGAGGCCTTAACAAGATGGCACTTGAACAAAGATGGGGAGGAGGCAACCGTGTTAGCCATCTGTGAAAAGTGCATCCCAGGCGCGTGAAATAGCCTATAATGGTCCAAAGATCCGACTGTACTTCGCCCATTCAAAGGACAGAAAGAATGGCTTAAATGTGGAAGGGTGCAGAGGGTGAAAAAAATGGAGAGGGAGTAACAAGTCAGATCAGAGGGATAATGAGGGCTAAGATTATATAGGACCTTGGAGGTCATTTAAAGGATTGTGACTGTTACTGAGTGCACTGCAGAACCACTGAAGGGTTTTGAGCAAGGAGTGATGTGATCTGACTTATGTGTTACAAAGAAAAATTGGCTGCCAAGTTGGAAATTGAATGTGGAGGAGTAAAGGTAGAATACTTGGGAGGCTACTGTGGTGATACAGTCAAAAGCATCGATGACTCGGGCTAGAGGTGTAGCAGTGGAGGTGGCAGGGAATGGTTGGATTCTGAATATGTGTCAGAGGTACAGCTGGCAGAATTTACTGATAGGCTGGATGTGGAACCTGAGAGTTAAGGGTGACTTAAGGATTTTGCCTGAGCAACTGGCAAAAGTTTAATGGATCACGTGTTATTAGAATTTATGTAAAACTGTTTATATAAGATTTGCTTATAGTAGTGTATGTACCAGTGAATATAGGAGTATTCTAATAATAGTAATTACAGCCAGCATTTATGGACCATTTACTATGTTCCAGTAACCATTTTAAATGCTTTACTTTTAAACATTATTCCAAATTAGTGAGATGGTTGCTAATAAACATCAGTCATTCAGGACTGATGTTTGCAGAGCTCAGGGTGCAGAGAGGAACTGGTCAGATCAGAGTACTAACTTAGGTAACTCAGCTCTATAGCATGCCATCATAGTGCCTACAACGTTATTTAATTATGTTTTTATGAAGTCTCATACTCAATATCCATGCTATCTCATAAGATTAGATCTCAAGAAATAGGTTAATAATTTGATGTTTATATTCTAGCTTTTTCATTGATAATAGAAGAAAAAAATGTTTTTTAGTCTATCAATCATCTCAAAGTCCCTAACTTTCATTTAAGTATTTATATGGAAATACACGCTACTATAATTTCTTGCTGTTTTATTTTAATTACTTTCCCAAATTAATAGCTTTCCTGTACTTCTTGAAAAACAAAATTGTTATTCCTTGATTGTCATTATCATGATGAAAATCTCAGCAGATAATTAATAAAGCTTTTGTGGTAACAAATATGAGAATGAAAGAAACCAGCTGGAGAAGCTACAACCATCTTCACTCAGCCATCAAAATGAAATTATAATTTTAATGAGCCTTAAAATTATCCATTTAGCTGTAAAGGGAGTAAACCATACCTCATTCGATGTTCCTCTACAGCAGATGAACTCAGTGTTATGCAGGCACGAAAGTGCTCATCATTTGTCTTTGATGCATAGACTGATGTGTGTAGGTTTTAAGGACAATTTCAATAGATTTTTTACTGTTCAAAAATATCAGTAAAACTGAAAATAGAACTTTTTGGGCGGGTTACTTTTTTGATCTTTTGGTAATACTTCTCATCTTCAGTGACATGCAAACCACATACACAAATCTATACTATGCATGGAAACCAATCAAATTTTTAAAAAACACAATTTTGGAAGGTCTGACTTTTTAAAAGAAACTGGCAAATCTTACTTAGCTTTAAAAATAATCTGTGTTTCAGAGTTAATGCATAAACTATCATGCTTTATCTTATTCACACCAATGACTCACTGAGTTTGGGCAAATCAAACATCTTTTTGTGCCTTTGCACAACTGCACTATGAACGCATTGGATTCAGGGATTTCTACGACTCTTGCTACTATGGGATTGATCTGTTAAAAGTCATTTCGTCATTCCTTCTGGCCCAGTTTTGTTATTCCACTGTGGTGTAGTGCATTCTACTGGCATAGCTGAATCACATTATTTAATTAGCAATTGTTGTGGTGATGTTATCAAGTATTTTATTTGTCTCTTCGTTCGTGGCCTTCTCACTGAAAATTGAAAAGTAAATTGAAATTTCATCATAATTTCCTCAGAAAGGGGGTAGATACTAAGATAATAAGATAACTATATATAAAGTGCCTGGCACTGTCTATGATATAGGTGTTCACTAAATAATACCTATTATTGTCATTAATAAGGACTATTGAGAGTGCTAAACTTTCTGGTTATGCTTCAAACTCTGACATAGAAGAGATGAGTCATTTCTTTACAAATTACCTATTGATGTATTCAAATGATTGAATGTGCTTTTTCGTGTTCTACAGAAAGGATCATGGCAATGCTTATTTCTTCCACGTATTTTCTTCCTCATACTTTTATTTATAGTAACCCACTCACCAGCTGTTCATGAGCAACATTTGTTTAGGTAAGAAAAAATATCCTAAAATAATAGTTGAACTCCAAGTTTTCCTGGATTTGTTGAATGTTTGGTGTGTTCACATGAATGCATCCATGTGGGTGTTGTGGATGCGCGTATTAAGTAATTTTGTAGCTCACAGTTATGCCATAGGTTAGTACTTTAGGGCCTGTGTAAATTAAGCAGTTAAGGTTATAGGCAGGAACAAGCATTTAGTTCTACTTTCTGTTTCATTCTGCGTAGAATAATTGTCAAAAATCCATTTCACAAATAGTTTTAAAACTTTGAAGCGTGCTCTTCAGTTACTTGCTTTGAAAATAATAAATATCAAGTCTATCTCATTGAGTTGACCTAAATCGTATGCCACATAAGCGACCCCTCCAATAAGCCTACCTGGTCCTTCAGGGATTTCCCAGCGTGGGTGAATTTACATGCACAGCCACAGCTGGAGACTTTCACTCAGGACGGGAGGAACAGCGTTTCACAGAAGAATGTTGTGGGTGTGTTCTCAAGGACCCCAGGCCAGGGTTTTTTGTTTGTTTGTCTTGTCACTATCTCCTCCTCTATTTTACTCCTGCGCTTCCTTTTTTTTTCTTTTTTCTGAGCTTGGAGGTGGGGTTTGCTCCGGAACAAATGTTTTGACTCATAGCAGAATATCTATAATTCCAGGGGCGGACAAAATAAATTTGAGTCAGCAAGGAGTCCAGTAAAAGGGACCCAACAGAGACCAGTCGGTGTTGCTGGGTTAAGCAGTGAAAATTGCAGGGTGGAGATGGAAGAGTAACTGACGAACTGAGGTCAGGTCACTACAGTGCTGTGTGATAAAATGTATACGGCATAGTTCCCAAAGGAGCATATATGTTTTTATTCCTTCCCTACACCACAATTAGGTTTGATGATTTATTGTTGTATTTTTACTTTTTGTTAGAACCGTGTGAATGTTAATTCTAAATGTAGCTTCTGAATGAGGGGGAAAAAGTCAGAATCATGTTTTTACCCCCATAAAATCGATTCCAAGGACAAATTTTATTTCCTAATAGATTTTTTTAGGGGGGGCTCTTTTAATTCTTTTTTAAGGATTTGAGTTTTATACATGAACACAATGATTTTTTTTATCTCAAATAAATTGATCATAGAAAACATCAAGGGTTTTTAGGAGCATGGCCAAGAAATTGGATTTTAAAAGATTCTGTGTGTACTAATTAAAAAAAAATTAAAACAGCTTAAACAAGGTACCGGTAAAAACAGAACCATTTAATTGCCTGTATTCATCTTTACAAATACCTCCACTGGCAGAACATATAAAGAGTATTCAGCATTACCTTATATTTAATTTTAAAAATAAGTATTGGTTTTGCCCTTTCAGGACAATTTTATAATTTTCTGCTTTAGCTGATAAACTAGTAAGACATTTGTTCCACTCGTGTGCTGAGGAACAGCATAACAGTGTTGACATCGATTTTTTTCCTTCAAATGTTTTCTCAGCTTCCCTCCAAGGCTTTATCTCCCTTGTGGTCAGAGTTAGTACAAGCTACTGTACCTGAAAATCGATATTTAGCTTGTAATGTTAGCAATTAATAAATTATTTTCTTTATCAACTATTAATCCTTATGTCATTAATCCAAAAAGATTAGGTATTCTGTTTGTTCTTCAATACAGCATGATCTGTGATGAGTTCATTAAAGCAGAAATGAAGAAAAATTTTCGTTTGATATGATGAGAACAACAGAAAAATGATTCCTTGTCCTAGACTTTAAAAATTGTTTCAACACAGTTTATATGACACAACACGCATAGAAAGAAAGGCGACAAATATTTTGCACGGCTCACCCTGTCGGGCACTGTGTAAGAGTTAAGAACTTTGTGCATTTTATCTCATTTCATTGTTAGCCAACCCACCTTGGCCATCAGGGAAAATAACAGGTAAGTTGTCAGGTAAATGTGGATCTTCTCTCTTGGTCTCCTGCCTCTCTTGGGTGTCTCCGCTCCAGGACATGCAGAGTGCAATGCACCTGTTCCTTATCATGGGTTTACAGGCCCATTCGGCAACATAGTTCAACCGGATTTCCTTTGAAGTCCTGGATGCATGTCTTTAACATGAAATTAAAGCTATTACATAGTAAGCGACCTGAAAGCACAGCCACACAGTCACCACTTGAAGTGAAGATTGGGAAAGAGCCCACTAAGGGGGAGCAAAATGAGGAATTTGTCTGCCAAACATCATAAGCTGGGTCTTCTCTAAATGATTTCATTATGTACTTTAAAATAGGCACTTTTCAGCGTGTCAAAGATAGCTCTGAATTAGAGATTATACTCTTCGAAGGCAGGAATGGTGTATGTTCTTCCTTTGCCTATGTCATTATGCATTGAGGAAAATAGTCTTAATAAATATTTTAATTGTATGTTCCTTAATTGATGCAAGATTAAAATAAGTTAAAATTAATTTCAAAGTTGCAAAGATGTTAATTTTGGAATATGAGCTTTTGAGCTGCGATTCTTAATTGCTGAGGTTATTGAGTTGAATATATTCATTGTAAACAGCTATTTATTAAGCAGCTTCTTCATTGCAGGCATGTGCCAGGGACTAGACATACACTGAGGCTCCAGAGACACACGAGTGTACAAGACAGACCTAGTTCTTGGCTTCATGGAATATATGCACGGTTTTTTATTTTTATTTTTTATTTAATCTTTATAGAATTTTTTCTATTACTTATTAGTCCTCTTATACCCTCTTCCCCCACAGTCACCATACTCTTTTCCATCTACATAACTCCTTTTTCCTTTGTGCTGAATCCCTCCACCCCCTAACTGACACCCCTCCCACTAGCTGTCATCCTGTTCCCCGTGTACGAGTCTGCCTCTGTTTTTCTTGTTTGTTCAGTTTGTTCGTTAGGTTCCACATATGAAAAAGTCATGGTATTTGTCTTTCTCTGACTGCCTTATTTCACTTAACATAATGTTCTCCAGGTCCATCCATGCTGTTGCCAAGGTTAAAATTTTGTTCTTTGTTATGGCCAATTAAAATTCCACGTGTAAATGTCCCATAGTTGTTGTAGCCACTCATCTATTGATGGACATTTGGGCTGCTTCGTATCTTAGAGATTGTAAATAACACTGCAGTAAACATAGGGGTGCTTCTGTTCTTTTGAATCAGTGTTTTGAGTTCCTTTGAATATAATCCCAGAAGTGGGATTGCTGGGTCAAAAGGCAGATCCATTTTTAATTTTTTGAGTCATCTCTATACTGATTTCTACAGTGGCTGCACCAGTCTGCATCCCCACAAACAGCACAAAAAGGGTTCCTCTTTTTCCATATCCGCCAGCACTTCTTGTCTGTGATTAATTGATGATAGCCATTCTGACAAGTGTGAGATGGTATCTCATTGTGGTTTTAATATGCATTTCTCTAATGATTAGTGACATTGAGCATCTTTTCATATGTCTATTGACCATATGTCTTTTTTCATTGAGAAATCAGTTTTTATTGTGAAGGGACATCTTAACTTTTTTATATAAAAAGCCAAAAACACGGTTTGCATTGTGCTAGAATTTTCTTCTCCACAGTGATCCTTTTGGATAGAAAGGACTTGTGCTTGTTGATGTAACTCTACTTTTTTTTTCTAAGTGTAATCTGCTGTCCCTCCTTCCCTAAAGACCTATGGTCACAAACTGAAAATGAGGTAATTATATAAGAAAGTGCTTCTAAACTGTAAAATTTTGTGGTTTTTCTGGCTAGTATTCATTTCAAATTGAGCCTACTGGGACTGTGGACTAATTACAAAAGATTTTGAAGGAAGCATTGTGTAATCACATTTTTGTTACTATTCATATATTAGAGACAGAGAGAGAGGGGGAGAGAATATATGAGGCCAAGAGAAAACAACGATGTAACGGTTATTATCCTAGGTGTTTGAATTTAGCAAAGAGTTTTATTTTCTTCTTTATATTTCTCTGTGTTTTCTAATGTTTTAACCCTAAACAACATAAGGAAGCCTAGAAATTAACCTCCAGACATTTCTGTCCTAGTAATCTCTGCGCTCAAATAGTTAGTCCACCAGATAGGTGTACACCTGCATTATGTTATTGGAGTATAGGTAGGACTGTCTTGTGTAAAAAAAATATGCCATTTGAATAATATTTTATGTTTGTCTTTTTGTCAGCATTTTAAAATGCAAATGCCCTGGGCCGGGGTAATTATGCCACAGATGCATTTTACTCAATCATATTTTCATATCATGTATTTTAGAAATGTAAAACTTATTGATTGGAAATTTATGTGAAATAGGCACTTAAATGTTTCAAGTTATTAAGTAGCTGTGACCACCCTGGCCAGTGTGGCTCAGTCGGTTGGAGCATCACCTCATAACTGAAAGGTTGCGGGTCTGATTCCAGTCAGGGCACATGCCTAGGTTGTGGGCTTGATCCCGGGTTGGGGAGCATAGTGTTTCTCTCTCACATGGATGTTTCTCTCTCTCTCCCCTACCTTCTCTCCTGAATGAGAATAAAATAAACTTTTAAAAAAATTAGCTGTGACCTTGGGAGAAAAAAAACAAAATTCTCTGCATTGGTTTCTCCCTCATGTGTGTCAAATCAATAAGGTTCTCTCAAGTTCTAAGTCAGTAATTCCATGATAGACCAAAGTTGTTTACCATGCGATTCTTCCCCATGCTTCGTTTACTATTAGCCTTTTGTTCCTGGGTATCCACCTCTAGAGCCTCCACACTAGGTTCCTTGCGGGGAGACACAGAAAAGAGGAAATGAAATTACATTTCTAGTGCTGTCCTGGCAGGGAACTTTATATCTACTTCACGGTCAACTCGAGAAGCAACATTTTTTCCCTACTGGAAAAAAGAGGCCTGAGACTCAGGGACTGAGTGAATGATCAGTCAGCATGAGTAACCCAGAGCTGAGCTGGGAAAGGAACCCTGGTATGCCTGCATCTAAATCCCTGACCTTTCTGTCACACCCGGTGACTTCTCAGAAGGAAGTCAGAGCATCAAGGGTTGCGGCAGGAATCTGCTTCCAAGCCCATTTTCTTTCCTTGCTGCGGGGCTATGTGTCAGTTCTGAAATGCCAGCCTGCTTTCCCGCAGTTTCCGTGGGTGCTTTGGTGGTTGACTGTATTGCCAGTGATTTTCAAAATACTGTCACTTTGTCTTTCAACTCCTTCAGATCTCCAGGGAAATACAAGTACGGTTCCAAAGACTGATGTTCAAAAACTGGAACCGAAGAGGTTGAAGGCAATGAAGTGCCTAAACACTTCTAGGAGAAAAGGCTGCTAGAGTTGGGAACTGGGTTTTTTATTGGCCAGGAATGTAAAAGTTTTCTTTCTTGAGAACCTTTTCTATCGTGTATCTTTAACCCTAGAAATTCAACAAGCATGAACTTGACAAGGCAAAGCTGACAGCTTAATATCGGCTCAGTAATTGTATTGTTCTGCAAGCTGTGGACTTAGGTGTTTGTTTTGTTTCACTGCAAGCAACAGTGCCTGACCCTGGCTGCGGTAAGGAAAAGGAAGTTTATTGTAAGGTGTGTGTGTGCACATGTCTTCAGATTGTGGTGGAATTGGGATGGAAGACTCATGGACTCACAAGAAGCTGGGGGTCCAGGCTTGGGGACACTCAGGAATCACAGGGCTCTAGAGAGATCAGCCGTAAGTGTAGTGATGGTCCCTTAGCAGGAACAGTCTGGTCAGCGTCAGTGTAGGACCCCCACTGGCCCTAAAGAACCCCCCCAAAAGTCCCAGATCCTTGTACCATCCACTCAAGACTCAAAGTGCCAAAGAGTGTCCAACTGATAAACTTAAATCAGCAGCGCACAGATAAGTCCCTTAGGGTTGTTTGTTTGTATGTTTTTTGTGTAAGACTCACTACACCTTCATGATTAGGCCCCATGAAGGATTCCAGAAAGGATCCTGGACAGATGAAGGAAAATTACATGGGGGTCTTTAGAGATAGGGTCACAGGAAAAATCAAATATGGACTTATTCTGAAGAAATGATGTTAGTTTTATTTTATTTTGTTTGCATAAAAATTAACAAAACCTATTCATGCACGGTGGAGATGTCTCTCAGTGGTATTACTGCTTAATTTTCCTCTCATCTTTCTATCGAATTAAACAATTTTTATTTGCTCTTTACAAAAAGACTTTTAGAGTATGTCACAGAGAATTTAGAGCTGCTTTTTCTTCAACCTGCAGCAGGCACGAGTCCCTAGAGCTTTATTTTGAAATTATCTGAACTAAATAAAGCAGACGCAGGTCTACATACAGGTAGACGTAATTAGGTAGATGCAATTGGGACTTCACAATGTCTAGATTTTACTTTGCTTAAGTGGAACAGTGACATCTAGTGCCTGAAAAATTATGTCACTGGATCAAAAGGAAGGTAAGAATAGACAGGCTTGTAGGTTGATTGAAGATGACCGAGAGATCATTTATTGGTTTGTATGCAGAGATTGGTTTCTCACACCGTCTCTTCTTCATTCCTACAGGTACGCATTAGTGACTGCAACGCCTTCCTAGTGGTTCTTAATTCTGGACTCACGACATGCTGATGTATTTCTCCTCGATTTACAATTCTTCAAGGAATCCCTATATTATATTTCCTCCTTCCTCCTGCCAATCTTATCTCCTATTATTTCTTAAAACACATGGTCATTTTTTGTCAGACTTGATTCCTTCACTTTCAAAAAACAGATCGGGTTATTTCTACTTCCACAACTTGATTTATATTCCCTTTGCCTGTAAGGGTTCTTTTCACTGTCTTTTGTCAAATTTTATTTGTCTTTCAAATTTTATTTCCCTGACATCTTTCCTTTCCCTTGTCTTATTAAACCACTCCTTATATGAATTTCTACAACATTTAGATTCTTCATCACTCCCTGAATTTTAGTTATAATCTCTCTTGAATTAATTGCTTTTGTCTTCTATGGTTTGGTCTCACTTAGACTGCAAATTTCTTAAATTCAGGGAATTCCTATAATTCTAAACAACCTTTTAAAATTGTTTGAGCATGTCAGTCAATGATTAATAATTTTTTGCTGGGCTTCTGAAATTTGGGTTTTATGTAAATTTTGATAGTTTATTTTGGTAAATTTGGTAGTTTTTTTTTTAAATTTTAGGTCTTAATATTTTAATAGGTTTGTTATAATTTTGGTTTCTGTGTTACAATACACTGAATATTCCATGAAGCAAAAAAAAAGCCAAATAACCTTGATGCTTACTGAAAGTGTCATTTTGATATAGAGAAACTTTCCTGACCGGTGTTGCTCAGTTTGTTGGGCATCGTCCCACAGATCGAGAGGTTGCTGGTCAGCGCACAGGGCACGTGGGAGAGGCAACCGATCAGTATTTCTCTACCTCTTTCACTCCCTTCCCCTGTTTCTAAAAATAAATAATGTAATCTTTAAAACATTTAGCTATAGAGAAATTTTAATAATTTACTTGATGTTTCATCTGATATTTATATATCTGCATCAAATATTTATACAAAACACTAAATCATAATTTCATTACCTGTAAAAGATGAAACTGAAAAAATCATTGAAGATAATTAACAGTTTTAATTTATAGGTAAGGACAAACAAGCTTAGATTAATTGAATTATATACATATAAATATTATATACACATGTACTGAGAATATATTCAAGAAGGGGAAGGGTCAAGTCAAGGAACAGGTATAAAGGACCCATGAACAAGGACAATGGAGGGGAGGCTGGGAAGTGGGGGGGGGGGGTTTGGGCCGGGCAGGGGAGAGCAATGGGGGAAAAATGGGGACAACTGTAACTGAACAACAATAAAAAAATTTAATTAGAAAAAAAAGTAAATAAGGCTGCTAACAAACCTGTATGCAAAACAAAATATACTTTTTAGTCATAAAAATAAAATATAATTATGTATAAATTATACATTAAACTTATTGTTCTTATTCTTTATAATCACACTAAATAATTTTATCCCAATTGTATAAATTAATTTTTAATATGCTCATTAAAATCATATGTGTCTGGCACTTTGTTAGGTGCTTGGGATACAAAGGCGAGTATCACTTGGCTCCCTAGTCTTGAGGGTTTTTTCCCTGTTTGGTCTAGTAGCTAACGGTTAAATCATGAGCCAAAAATCACACAATAATAGGCAGAGACTCAGCAGTGGAACAGAAATCCTTAGTCTCAAAGGTCAGAATTATTTCCACATTATTTTGCTACCTTTGTTTGAAATTATTTTGGAAATGAGGTATCTAATAACAATACACAGAACCTTACAAAGAACAGCCCTCAATCATCAGAAGTGATTTAGCTATTTAATTTGCTGAAGCAGAATAGTTACAAAAAGTAACTTAGCTTTATCACTTTTAAATTTAAACTAATATGTCAATGTTACTGGAAAATAAGTTACATTTTCTCATGAAGTGGAGTTTGTACTTTACACAGCACTCTCCTGGTTGGTAAGTAAGAAGGTTTGTGCTCGGTAGGGTCATTCTTTTATTCCTCTGTGCCCCCCCCACTCCATATTACTATTCCTTCCCCAGATTATCTGTCTTGTAAACCAAGCAGCTTTTTCGGTGTCTGCTACTATTGTTTTTACTTAATTATTTCTATTCATTTCTCTTGATATGTATTATACTCTTTATACTGTATTACTCAGTGCTACTCAATATTTTGTGCTCTGTGTACTTGAAGATACTTAACACACTTCTATTTTCCAATTAAAAACAACCAAGCATATGATAATGTCTGTCCAGAAAAAGTCCAGCCATTACTAATATAATGAGAATGGTTTGTGTGACATCAATGTAACCTGGCAGCTAAGGAGACTGGGCTGGAATGCTCATGCATGAACAATGACAACTTCACTGTACTGGTTAGTGGGAGCGGTAGACGCCACTGAGCGAGCATGTGCACTGTGTGGCCATTGCATTCAAAATGACTGAGTAAAGCAACAAATCTGCATCAAAGTTTGCATTAAGCTTGAATGTTTCTCTGCAGAAACTATTCAACTGATTCAGAAGTATATGGCTATGGGCAACTGGTGATTGGCAGCTTCATCACAACAGTGTGCCCACTCATGCATCATTTCTTGTGCAGTTTTTTGGTGAAATATCTAATTACCTAGGTGACTCAGCCCCCCTACAGGCCAGATTTGGCATCCTGTGACTTCTGGCTTTTCCCAAAACTAAAATCACCTTAGAAAGGGAAGAGATTTCAGATTGCTGATGAGATTCAGGAAAATATGACAGGGCAGCTGATGATTTGGAGATCTGTGTGAGGTCCCACAGCACCTACATTGAAGGGGACTGAGGCACCATTGTCCTATGTACAATGTTTCTTGTATCTTATATCTTCTTCAAGAAATGTCTCTATTATTTACAATATGTGGCTCAGTGCTTTCTGGATAGACATCATTGTATATGTTGGGAAATAATGGGAAATTACAATATCATGAAGCAGAGAAAAGTGTGCAAAAGCAGAGATTCAAAATGAAACTACCTACTGTAAGGTAATAATTGCAACACTTTTGGATCCCTACATTTTCTTGTACTGTAGATGTTAAAAAGCTGCTACTTACTTAACAGAGATGTGATTTCACAGTTTAAGGGTCCAGCAGTTTTAACGGAAAATGAATGGTTTATCCAATCAAAATTCTTTAATTAACATGGGAAGATTGTTCTTCTGGACCACTCATTGCTATTAGATTAGAATTGTATAATGTGCATTTTTGAAGGCACAATAGCAAATTTAACTACTGAGTTTATGAAGAGAATTCCTGATTCAGCATAAAAATAGAACCTGCCAAGTGTACGTGGCACACTGGGAGATAAGATGCACTCCACATATCAACGCCACGTTGAGCCAAGTTTCATAAAGGATGAGTCACGTTTCTTTGAACCAGGAGTGGCTCAGTGAGCCACTGAACCTGTTGGTTGATGTGTTGGTTGGCTCCTGTCCAAACAACTCTACAATTGTGTCAAAGCAAAAGTTGTAGGGTTTTTCTTTGCGGGGGGCTGCAGGTGTCTTAACTTTCATATGGAAATCAACATAAGCAAAATTTCTGGGTGGAAAGGGAAATAAATTGTCTCACCAACTTTTAGCTACCTCCTGTGGCCATTTTATCCCCTTGACTCTGCCCAAATGACTTCTTGGAGCTACAGTTCTTTATGGCTAAGATTGCTAATTGTAATACTTGAAATCTGTTCTTAAATCTTTCTACAGTTGTCTTCTCTGTGCTATAGTACAAACTTTGTGCGTTACTCCTCTGTTTGGCCCGGTTGCCTCGTTCCCTTAGAAGGAGAGGTAACCCAATAGATGCAGGTGAAATTAAATGAAAAAGAAAGGATTTCCTATCCCAAACCAAACATTTTGAGTTGCAAATTCCCATAAGAGTTGCGGGTAGGGGGTGTGTTGGAGGGGTGCTGTTTGCAAAGCAAAGACCCTGATGCTTTATTCTTGAGCTCAGTGTACCTGAAGGGAAGAGGGGGTTAGATGCTTCTGATATAAAGGGTAGTAAAAGGAACTAAGTGAGAGATTATAACTTTTTTTCCACCTGTATTTCTAAATAAGGCCACCTTTATCCAGATATTGTGGTGAGGTGAGGTTACTTAGAATATTGGAAATTTATCTTAATACAACAGACATTTATTGGTGATCATACAAACACGCTCTGCTTGGTACTGTGAAATCCACAAAATGAAAAAAACTTAAAGTATAACTGTTGCTCTAAAGTCTATCTGTAATATGTTTTCGTGTGTGTGTAAATACAAATATATACATTCTTAATTCCTACAGTGAGCGTTCCTTGCTACCAATATCAGGGCTGAAAGTTAGCCATAAACCAACAGTTACAAGGAGAGTAAAAAGAAAGTAATTCTGACCTAGGGGTTATTCCACCATGCAATTGTTTCACCAAAAGGTTGGTGAAAATCCCCTCTTCTCTGAAATTATGTGTCTGCTATAGTGTAAATATTTTCATTATACAATTCGAAGTGTACTTTTCGATGGAGCAGTTTTGAAGAAGAATGTGAATAGGATTGTTAAGGGAAGTCAGTGGGGGCAGGGGGGCGTGATTGTGTCCTCCGGGGGTCTTGTGTGAAATAGTTGGATGTTTATCGTAATGCCTACATTTTATGTATGGGAATATTTTTAGTTTTATATATATATGGCTAACCTGCATTTCAAAAAAATGAATTTCATGTGAAATTCCATTAGGTTAAGAAGAAAAAGCTAGCAAAGTAGCATATTATATATTTTGCCCATACTTCTATATTTTCACACTATCCCTGTCCCTTCTGTCCATTATCACTTCTGTCACCGTGGATCACTTTCTTATTGGTCTCTTGCCACAGCGTCATAATTGATTTCTTTCCTCTCGGTTGAGCCTTCCAATCCAATGTACATGCCGCTGCTAACCTCAGCTTTCTTAAGCATTGCTTTAGTCATTTCATTTGGAGCCTCCATTAACTATTCCTCAACTGTCCTCATTTCCTCCTCCATTAAGGATAAAAATCCTAAGTGCCACAAAGCTTTCCACATTGTGATCCCAAATCCTCTCAATGGTATTTGTGAATATAATGCCTCTCCCATATTCTCAAGTGGGCACATTGCTGGTCAGTGTGCAAACTCAGCCTGTGACACACGCTAATTTCTGAAAAACAAATTTCTGACATTGTAGAAGGATGTGCCACATAAAAATCCAGACTCTGGCCCTCATGTGAAATTAGGTGGTCAGACTTTAGCCCGGAGCCCTTGTTACCCAAGGCCCATGCTGCTGACGCATCCCGCTCCCTTGCTTTCAGCGGATACACACACTTCCTCCTTTCATCCCTGGGTGGTAATTTATAAGGCTCTTCATTATGGTATTTATAGTCTATCTTTAGTTACTTGCCAGTCTTACTACTGGATTGTAAGCTCATTTCAGAGTGGAGGATCTATTTTCTCAATGCTTCCCTTGTTGCGCCAAGAACACCAAGTTTTACTCATAGGAAGTGCTTAAAAATATTTAATGAATACTGTTGTTTCTGTACTTGGGGCAAACTTGGTTTGCAATAAAGGTTGTTGAATATTTCATCTTACCCCATGTCCCCTATTCAGCAAACCTTCAGGACATCTGAACATGGGTGCCTCTCATTCCCCTCTCAGTTTGGTGTTACAGATTGGGGACTTCAAAATAAGGGATGCTATTCTATTCACTGTTCTATACGTGCTGAGCCCCAAATGGCAGAGTTCAAAGAGTGCCACTTGGATAGTGGATTCTCTACGGTATTGTCATGATGCATTGTGACAATTGGCTAAGTATTTTGATGGGGAAAAGTTAGAGAAGTTTAGGAAAATAACTTTCAGAAATTTATAGAAAGGACCTTAATGAGACACATACTATGTGGAACACTTGGGGTTTACCAGTACGGTAACCCCCCAATCCACAAGGTATACGTGCATGTCCAACAGATGCTGGAAACAATGGGCAGCACCAAATCCTGTGTACACTATGTTTTGCCTGTGCGTGCATATCTATGATAAAGTTTAATCTACAAATTGAGCAGGGTAAGAGATTAACAATAGCTGGTAATAAAATAGAACAATATAACAGTATACTAAAATGAAAGTTATGTGAATGTGGTCTTTGTCTCTCAAAAATACATTGTGCTGTCTTCACTCTTCTATTTTTTTAAAAAATATTTATTTATTTATTTTAGAGAGGGGAAGAGAGGGAGAGAAACATCATTGTGTGTTTACCTCTTGAGCACCCCTCACTGGGAGCCTGGCCCTCAACCCAGGCATGTGGCCTGACTGGGAATTGAACTAGCGACCCTTTCATTTACAGGCCTGTGTTCAATCCACTGAGCCACACCAGCCGGGGCTGTCTTCACCTTTCTTGTGATAATATGAGATGACACAATGCCCATGTGATAAAATGAAGTGAGATGAATGACATAGGTGCTGTGGTGTTGCATTCGGCTACCGTTGACCTTCTGATGATGTGTTAAGAGGAGCATCATCAATCCATTACAGTGTCTGTAGTTGGATGTCAGGAGCAGACAACGTGGATAATTGGTGAAATTTAATTTTGGACCATGATTGACTATAGGTAAGTGAAACCACAGATAAACAGAGGCCTCTGGTACTTAGTGTAATATATTTGGCAAATAGTCAATACCATTAAAAACCGTTTAAAGACATAAAATATCAAAGTTAGTAGCTGCATGTTTAAAATGGATATAGTACCTTGGGAAGAATATCAAAGCCTTTTTTATTTAGTGTAATTTGAAGACATTAAATGAAGTATTCTCATGAGGATCTTGAAATGGATATGAAAAGAAGCTATTGCTTTTTTAAAGAGGCACAATATAAGAAAATACTACCCTGAATCTGGATCTGCTCATGAAACTTAAATCTATCATGGATTTAAGTAAGAAGAATAAAGATAATTTGCAACAATATACAGATACAGGCAAGAGAAAAGACTGGAAACAGGTCAGGAAGTACATTGACATCACAAGTTCTGTCCCTGACATTGAGTTAATTAATGACTTTTGCATATTTTCTTCTTCACTGGATCCTTCCTTCATTCTTCCCTCTCTTCCTCCCTCCCTCCCTCCCTCCCTTCCTTGCTTTCTTTTTTGTTCCTTCCTTTTTCCTTCCTTCCTTCTTTCCTTCCTTTCTTTTTCCTCCCTTTCTTGTTTCCTTCCTCTCTCACTCAGTTCCCCTACCTTCCTAAATTATTCCACTACAAGCTACAAGGGGAATCCTAAAGATTTTTTAAAGATCAAAAAGTAATTTTAGAAATGATCCTTGTCCTTTCATGCTATAGGTGAGGATAGATGGCATCGTTGGTTAACTGTTCTCTAAATAGTAACAGTGTTGCAATGACCTTTTCTAATTCAAATACTAATGTCAGTAATTGGAAAATGTCAAGGATTGTTTAATCCATGTAGCAGGAATATAATGATGGACAATATTTCTAGGCATGTGTCATGCAGACTCTTGGAAAATTATTGCTTGTAGATCAAATAGTAATAATTACTAGAGGTTTCTATTAGCTCTCCATGCATAACTTTCTGCGGTAGTGGCCCAGATAAGAGTCTTTTATCTATTTATTGTGCTTAAAAATTTTTCCTCTGTCAACTTGAAAATTTGATGTATAGAAGATATATTTAGTTCTAAGTTACATAAAGGTGTCAGGAAATCTTTTTGTCTATCAAAGAGAATTAATTAGAAAATTAAATTGCTGCCATCTAACAAATTTTTCTGGAATTGAACTTTCAGCCCATAAAAAAACAGCATTTTTCATTATTATGAAAAAAGTGTGTTTACAATACTAAAGTTATTTTTTGAGCCTTTTATTATTGTTAATTTTGATTTTTCAATAAATCTGCAATATGACACATAGGTGGGATAAAGCAAAGACATTCATATTTTGGGTTTATAAATACAGTGTTGGGAACAAATCAATTTTTTCTATTATAATAATAAATTAAAAGGATGCATACATATAAATGAGAACAGAAGCCTATACAGACATTCAGGAAAACATGGAAGAGAAACAATTTGTTACAACATATTATGAAAGAACAAAAATACAAATAGAAGTTATCTACAGTTAACAGATAAAAATGATGGAGTCAGTGGGTAGCATCATGAACGCTCTTACACCTGCAGCTATTAATATTATAAATAAAACTGTATATAGGTGGTTTCAGCTTGCAAGATCTTGCAACCAAGTTGGAGAGAACTTACACATAAATATTACAAGCAAATGATTCTGTGGTCTTTTTTTCTAAACTATGTATTGCTCCAACCAAAATCAATTTTTTTATCTAACAGCAATACAAAAATATCAAAATGATTCTTTTCTGAAGGTCTTGGTTCCTGAATATTGGTCACCAGCTGAGATAAAGTCTTTCTTCTCTCTTTAAAATGTTAGCTTATTTTACAGTGTTGGAAGATGTTAAATGATTTCAGAAAAAAACAGCTTATTTTTCAAAAGAAGAAACTGTAGCTCAAAATACACGTACTAAATTGGCAGGATCACAAGGCAGGAAATGCAGTGTTTTCTGCATCTGAATTCTTGGGAATGAGCTGTGCTCTGGTCCTTTGAGCATTTGCCCTCCTCTTGACAGAAACTAAGGAAGAAGCAGGGCGGTTTGAGATAATTACATAGTACTCTCAACCCGAATTCGTATACAGCTATCAGATTTTTATACATTCCTATTTGTGATGCTACAGTTAAGGAGTTTCTTCCATTTTTCAGGTTCAGTTCCTATCTTTGGGGATTGTAATACAGTTCTAAAAATTTCCTCCTAGACTGAAACTTGGTATACAAAGTCTTTGTCAGAGTCAAAAACACCATATGAAATTTCCGTAAATGTCACTAACCTCACGTTATTAAAAATTGCTTTATATCACTGTAAAATCAATCTTGAGAACATATTCAGATGTGACTTAAGGTCCATGCTTCATGTTTCCTTGTTGTTACTTCTGTGTGTTAATGTGTTCAGTTGCATTTTTAAAAATCAGGGTTTTAAATTTTACCATTCAAACTACACTGTAAAGTATATTTTAATATCAACACATTGACACTTATTTGCAAATAGGTGAGTATCAAATTATAACACATAAGTAGGGCATTTACAGTTCAGTGCAACAGGGAGTGTAAGGGAGTAACATATTTAATATAATCAGATGTGTTTTATAACCAGTGCACACTTTGTTTATACACACACACACACACACACATACACATATGTTGGTATTCTGTCAAAGGAAGGCTCTTCTTTGCCGTGTCGTTATTATCTACATTTCAGAAAATGAAGTATATTTAGCTTGATTTTCAAACTAATCAAGCAATTGTGGCCCAAGTATTTTAGCAGGAATATGTAAAAGAGGCATTTTTAGGCCAACATGTATATTAAAATAAGAAGAGTTTGAAAGAAGAAAAAATTGTAAACTGTGTTTCTAAAGTATTGTTTAGTCTCAGTTACAACTAAATTTGTAGTTGCGGGTTATGCGCTGTATTTTTCATGGTGAGATAGCCCATGTTTCTACAGGAGCCAACTTTGTCTCCAAGGACTTGTATGAAAGTAGGATCGGATTGGCTTTCACTGTATTTTAAACAAAACCTGTTGAATCCAAGAGGGAACACGAGCCAATGCCAATCAGATGAAACATTGGGCTGCTTATTAGTTCATTTACTAAAACAGAACAGGCAAGGCCTCCTACGTTTTAACATTGACAGGTGTTACCAGCTTTTATGAATAACAAGCAGCCAGGATCCTGCATAATCATTCTGCGTGTAATCACTGACAAAACCACGTGAACGCCAAGAACTCTGCAGCTCACCTCGGAAGTCCGTACTGGCATCCGCTCCGCCCTCCTCCCAGAGCCACGCGCCCCTCTCTACTCCCAAACTACCCATGTAGCCTAGACTAGCGATTGCAATGCCATTCCACTGATGAGCATCAAGAGAATTACCAAAAAAACACCCCTACTGATAACTGCTTACTTTGTTTTATCTGTATAAGAATAAATAAAGCTATTGCATATCAAATATAATTTTTCTTTTACTTCCAGAATTTCTTAGCTACCATGAAAAATGCAGTAGGTGAAATCATACTTCATTTAAAAATGATATCTAATTTTAAAATTTTCTTGCTGCAAAATTGAATTTGTTGAATTTTCCATTCTTGGGTGACAGAAAACTTATTTATAAAACCAGAGTCCCCCCACAAGAGGCAAGATAAATATGGTCAATGATTTTACTTTCATACTTCAAAGCATTGAGTATAATGTATTCAATGAATAATCCTCAGATCTACTTGAAGAAGCAATTAAATACAAAAAAATAAAAAGAACTCTTGAGTTCAGTATTTTTTATAAATTATATCCTGTTATGTTATATCATGTTAATCCCTAAAGAGAGGGAGACTGTCCCAAGCAGACCACCTCCTATATGAAGTGGTCACTTGTCAAAGGGGCAATAAATATGACAAAATTGAGCTAATCACTAGTCAGGTAAATGCTATTTCTTTGCAAACCACAAACACAGAAAGAAAAACTGAGCTCTATTTATTCCATATTTATGATGGGATGCGAGTGTATGCGACTTTAAAAGCTTTTGCAGCAACCATTGCCATCCTTGCCGGAGGTGAGTGATCTGGGAGGTGTAAGAGGTAGGAGGTGAAGCTGAGTAGTTGGGCACTGGATTCTGGGCTCTCACTCCCTGTGCCGCTATGCTGCCTCTCTGGAATGTTAACCTAGCACGGAATTCAGTGACTTCTAAAGTTAGCAGCGATGTTAAAAGGTGCATTCATAATTCTGTAGCATTAAATACCAAATTGTTCAGAGTTATTTGGGTGTGGGACCAGAGAAGGTTATGGAGGGTTTGTACTTTCTCAGTATTGTTTTCTTTCATTGGCAAGGGTCATTCAAAAAGCAATATAATATTTGGAGACTTCTGGGAGGCCAATTCTGAATCTAGTTAAAACCCCATATCACATCATCCCAGCTGAACCCTGTAATGAGATTGTTAAGCCCTTACTAGTAGGCGTTTGCAAAGGGATTTTATCTTGACAAACAAAATCCCCAAAGTTTGCCACTTATTTTTTGGGGGGCATTACCTGTCCTTTTTATGAGAGAAATGCAAATACATATTTGGAGAAATATTACGAATAATTTCTACAAGATACAAATATACATAGTATAATATTATTTATTAAGATTATATGATGTTATGTAGAGTACCTTCTTTTTGAAGTTGGTACATCTGAATTCTCATCCTTACTAATATTGAGTGCTTTATATAAGAAATCTCATGTCAATGAAAATGTATTTTAAAAAAAGGGCATTATAGACAGGGGGAGGGTAAGAATAGTATGGGAAATGTAGAAACCAAAGAACTTATAAGTATGACACATGGACATGGACCAAAGAGGGGGAATGTGGGTGGGAGGGGGTGTGCAGGGTGGAGGGGAGTGAAGGGGGAAAATGGGACAACTGTGATAGCATCATCAATAAAATCTATTAAAAAAGATTAGTAAAAATAAAAAAATAAAAAGGGCATTAATTTTCTCTCTAAATGAAAATTTAATCCGAAGTTTTTAGAGCATATTTTTCTATAGACTGTATATTTTGAGACAAATAAATTTATAAACCATAGAATCTTTGAGCTGAAAGAAACTTGAAAAATCAGTCTTGCTGTAAACGGTAGCTGTAGCTTGTGGCTGCCCAGCATTCATTCTCCCCGTTCTAACAATACTCTGGTTTCCTTAGGGAAGCTTTCTCTGCCCACTGTCAGTCCTTGTGATCTGGCATAACCGATCAAGCTCTCAGCCCCTTATTTCAATACACTTCTGGTCGATCAAAATAATTTTCCTGATCATAACCTATTCTGGTCACACATACATATCAGGCAAAGCAGGTTCAATTTCAGAACCGTTGTCAGGAAAGTGAAGCCCTTCTTAACTGGAGTGACTGTGAGGATTAGAAGTTAGCTTCAAACTGTGGTCTCCATCTTACCAACCTCAGTGTGAGAGAGTTTGCCTGAGTAAGGCCAGCACTTTGGAAACACAGAAAAAGTTGGAAAGAGTCCAGTTCCGGATGGGGCTGCCCGAGCCCCAGAACAGAGTTCTGTGAGGTCTGCCCGTAAAGCCCACTGCAGACAGAGTATGTTCTCCAGCATGCATTCCTGTTCAATATCATCTGATGTCTGACTGAGTACTTCAAATCACAGGGTCTTGAACCTTGTAAGGAAATCATTTGCACCATCAAGATGTTTTAGACATTTTATTATATTGAAAATAGGTTTGCTGCTTCTCTCGTTTTCCTTTGATTCTATCTCTGCCTTCTGGTGATAAAGTAATTCCAATATCTCATGTATAGGGAAGCCCAGCAAATACAAATAGTATCTGTCATCTAAATTAAGATTATAAATAAATATATCTTTAAGTCTTTCAGTTGAACCATCCAAAAAGAAAAAAATTGTGGGATATTTACTTTCTTTTAATAACACTGAATTTCATCAGCCATCCATTAATAATCCTGTTTTAGAGGCAGAGAAAAATGCTGCTAATTAGCTGAGGTTAAACAGCGAGTTTGTTAGCTGCATGGGCCTCAGCCTTACAATTAAGGTTGACCACCTGTGATTTGAAGGATGAAAAATCCCACCTGCTCAGTATTATCTTCTGAAAGGCCTATCAGTTAAAGCCAAGGGTTAAGTGAATATTCCCTGAAGGAGCTATTAAAATTGAATTATTTAATTTAAGGGAAATATATCATCTCCATGAATTCATTAACAGCAATTAATTCATTATCAGGAATTAGAGAAAAGGGAATAGAATTCAGGAACGTTTTTTAGGAGAAGCAGGGTATGAAGAGGTATTGAACATCAGGTGATGTCCAAAGGGAAGTTGAGGGGGGAAATGGTGTGGCCCCCCCTCTCAGGTTATGGGCCAGTGATGAATCAGTTATTAGGAGGATAATCCTGCTCCCCATTTGCTTGTAGTGGAGGGGCCTTGGTCTGTCTCCAAATGTGTGTGTGTTTAAATGCACACGTACACTCATTTCACTAGAATTTTCCTAAATACACTAAAGGAGTGTTTGAATCGAATAAATGGCACTATTGGTCTGTTATTTGTAACCCCCAACTCAACCTCAACCCATAAATGGGATTTTGAAATATCGGTCTCCTACTAAATTAACAAAAGCAATTCTAACTTAAATTTTTTCAGATGCCATTGTGCAATATTAGGTGTGTTGTATTAATGGTAGCAATAAAAGCAGCACTTTGAAGATGTGCCTGTGTATTTGTTTTCTATTGCCCCTGAAACAAATTACCAAATTTATTATTTTACAGTTCGGGAGGTCAGAGGTCTGACATGGATGGGTCTCTTGAAGCTGTGCTAAAGCTTTGCCAGGGCTACATGCCTTAGGGGAGAGTTCATTTCCTTGCCTTCCAGCTTCCAGAGGTGGACCACGTGTCTCAGCTCATGCGTCTCTCCCCTGGTGAGAAGTAGCAATGGTGGATCAAGTCCTTTTCTTCCTGACTCTTCTTCTACTTTTAAGGACTCAATAATTAGATCGCTTCCAGTCAGGTAATTCAGAATAATCTCCCCACATATGGATCAGTTGATTAGTAATCATACTTGTATCTGCAACCTTAATTCTTTTTTGCCATGTAAGATAGCGTATTTTCAATTTCCAGGGGTTTAGGGCGTGGGCCTCTTTGGGGAGCCAGTATTTCATTTACCACAGTTGATTTCATAGGCTATGTGCTTTCCTGAAAAACCTCATGTTCTGCTACGTAACACTCCAAAAATAATCGGGCATGTTGGAAAAATACAGAGTTGGAAGAGGACACTCAAAACCTTTGCAGTTTAGTGACCAGAACACTAACAAAAATAATACCAAGCCTAAAAATGTGTATGTTTAAAAGGCATATTAAATTTCTAATAAATATAGACTACTTTATATATAGGACTTGACTTTGAAAACCAGGGTGGGGTGGGATGCCCCTTGATGGAAGCAGGTCTAAGGAATGGGTGGAGCGACTGAGCTATAAAGCAAAGCAAAATATGCAAAAGACAGGAAAATCTTGCAATAAGCACTTAACAGTAGTCACATGTATGTGGCCCGAGTGAACCAAGAAGAAAGATTGGCCATGCCTAGAATACTTATGTCACCGCTGCTTTCTATATTCAGCTGTGCTGTCTGTTTTGTATATTTTGTGTTTTGACCTACTTGGTAGGTCAAACCTCTCATGTGCTCTGAAAGTCATGTAAGAATCAAAGGGATTTCTGTGCTATTCCAAAATTTCCCCTATGTACCAATTACATTTGAACTAATCCTCTAATTGTATTTCCAAATGCAAATTGTGTTGCAGTGTCTAAACTTAGTAGCAAAACCACCTTGGAGTCATAAGGAAAGTCAGGGTTAGCTAAATGTCCCAAGATTCTGTTCATTTACCATCACTGACAATGACTCATGACTGTGAGTCAATCCTTAGGGGCTAAATGCATTTCATGGAAGCGATGACTGAACTTTTGACTTCATCTTAGGCATGGTCTAAGAAGTATTCTCAGAAAAAAACATCACAAAGTCGTTGCAAGATTTTAAATATTCATGGATCCTGAGAAATCACTATGACAAGGAATTGAGAATGTGCCCTCTCTGAAAGAGGTAGACCATAGCTTCTGAAATCAAGTCAGCTCTAACTAGAGACCTCACCCAGAACAGAAACAGTTCAAAGCCTAATAAAGAGGGGACATCAAAAGCTAAATGATAGTGTCCTGTGGAAGGACAGAGATATTAAGAAAGTGATGGAAAAGCATGTGGAAACCTAGAAGGGTAGATCAAGAGAGTCTGAGAGTGTTTGTTTTTCTGTGCCTCAGTGCGAGTTGAGTGGCTATAGGTGCGCCTTATTAAATGGGACATTAGCATGAAAATATAAGAATTTAGCTTGATCCCACCTCTATTCTAATATATTACTTCTCTGGCTTATTTATTAATTCTTCTAGTGTTTCTGCCTTGCACTAGACACAGTGCTAAGTGCTGTGGATATGTGGTGAATATTAATAGGTCATTTGTGCTCTCACACATTTGGTGGGTGAAACAGGTTTTCTGCAAATTGTCACAGCAATATAATTACAAATTGTGACAAGTGCTCTGAAGGGAAAGTAAGAATGCTACAAGAACATAGAAGAAGAATATATAATCTAGTAGGGGATGTGGGATGGGATATGTGGGCTTAGGTTACAATGATTATCATGCCCTGGCTTAGTTGGTTAGGCATCATCCTGTGAACTGAAAGGTCATGGGTTTGATTCCTGGTCAGGGCACATGCCTAGGTCACAAGTTCGTTCCTGGTCAGGGCACATACAAAAGGCAACCAAGTGGTGTTTGTTTCCCTCTCTTCCCCTCTCTCTAAAGCCTCTCTCCCTCTCTATAAAAGCAATGAAAAAGATGTCCTCAGGTGAGGAATGAGTAAGTGAATGAATGAATGAATGAATGAAATGATTATCAGAAAGCTGCACACCATGGAATCTAAGTGAGGGGGATTTCCTGTGTGCACAATAATGGCAATGTAACATTTTTATCCACTGATGTTGAAGCAAATCCATCGACCTTGTGATTTCATTTGTTTAACACACAGTTGTCTTCCAATATCATGTGAAAACAATTATTACTTGAAAAGTGGATGACATCCAGGTACAATTATAATGCTGACAGACACATCACTATATTAAGAATCCTGCTATTGAATTGTTTTATTTAAAATTTTACGGTATTTCTCTTTTGCACTATTTTGGTATGTCATATGACCACTAGGGGTCAGTGCTGCCCTTTCTTAGCAAAGGTAGTTTTTTCGCATCTTGATTGTGGGGGCAGGGGAGGAGGAAGAAATAGCTTTCTGTGGTTTGGAAACGAATGACAGAGAGAGAGAGAGAGAGGGAGAGAGGGAGGAGGAAAGGAGGGAGGAAGATAGAGACTTTTAAAATAAAAAAAATAAGACTGCATAATTTTTGAAAGGACATTACAGAAACATTAACTGCTTGTTTTCAATCACTCAACTTAAATACTACACAGGAATACAAATTGATAATACCTAATTAAGGAGTTACTCTTGACTCTGTCACACTATAAATATAATTTAAAATCTGTATTGTTTTTAATGTGTCACCAAAATATGTCAAAAAACTACTTTTTTCAAAAACCCTATGTATAGCATATTTACTGTATTGTCTACCATATAAAGTGAATTTGTAGGAGGGGCTTAATAATTATTTAATTTCTCATTATTATATCAAAGAACAGTAATATTTAAGACCTGTGAATTTTATCACACAAACTATCTTCATTAAATTTAAATTTAAATGATACTGTAGAAAATTTAGGCTGATTTTTATACAGTATAAATAAGAAACAACAAAAAATTATGGTGTGTGAACCACTGATAAATGTGATACTTGACTTTTCCTGTGGTGGATGATGCCTTTATTATTCTGCATGCATCTAGGAAAAATATCATTGGTCCATTTTATAAACAATTTTATTTTAATTTCCCTATTATGTTCTGCTACATATATTTGTGTTTTGGCTGATACTTGAACATATAAATTACCAAAAATATTTCATATGGTAAAAGAGTGAAAATGCACTCGACCTGTATTTCTGATTCAAATCATCTCACTGTATTTGGCATATGATTTATTTGTGTTATACTTCCTTTACTTATATATTTTTTAATATGTTCCTACTACTTGAGCATTTGCATAGGAAAGGTAGGCACAATAATTTTATAGTTGATTTTAGAATTTTTTAGCGTGAAAAGGGATTTTCTGGCAACTAGCATTTCTGAAAACAAAAATGTCGTTAGTTTATGTCAATAACTTCTTGATTGTGTGTAGTAAAGAACGCCAATAGCCACATTAACCAGTAAAGCTCATACTCCCTGGGTTTCTTTGCTTAGATACAATGTACGCTTTTTTTTTGTTCCACCTCATGATGGTCACTAGAGCTGACCTTGAAGAAGGCAATAGTTATTACTGGTTTAATTCTGTAGTACTTCCATATGAGAAACGTCTAATAAAAATGCTTGCATACATCTTTATGCAATAATGATGCTTAAAATAAGTAGGACCGGCTTATATAAGCGCTTAAATGGTTGCAGACCACGACTAGGTCCCATGTGCGGGTAATGGAACGGCTGTTGCTGCCCTTTCACCTGGCTCTGTTTTTCTTTTCACACGGACCTTCTGATTGTAGCCCAAGGGAGGTCAAAACATATAATTTAAAATTACCTTCAGTTGATTTGATCAATAAAACGTATTTAAGTGTGTAACACTGAAATAGCACGGGATGCCTGGCATTCCTCCTGGCAAGTTTTCTGCTTCCATAAATACGTCTGTGGTGCGTGTCGTGTGAAGCAGGACCCTGTCTGCACACGCACACACACTTCTGGAAATACGTTTTCGTCGTCTGCGGCTCTAAGGTGCATCCAGCGTTCGCTTTTCTTTTCTGAAGTTAAAGTGTGATCCTGTTAGTAAAAGACTGAATGAACATGCAGCAAAATTACGTAAATAAGAGACAGTTTTGTCTATCATATTTAAAAAAACTCAGGAACAAAAAAGAAAAATGACAGAGATGGGGTTTTCAATTCTTTGTTTTAGAGGTTTGAGAAAGAAAGATTAAGTAGAAGATAGCTTTTAGTCACAGAGACTTAAAACAAGAAAGAAGTCGAGAATAGTTGGCATAAGAAAAATGAGCTGGTCTAAGGATGTGTGAATTAAAATAAAATTATGAAGCTGACTCATGCTAGCTTTATAAGTTCAGGTGCGTCAGAAAAGAGAAAGGGTGAAGAAGCGTCTTATTTCCATATGAACACGGGGAGGGCTTGGCAGGTTGTCAGTGCCTTCAGAAAAATGTAACACTGCAAATGCCAAAGTAAATATTTCTGAGACAGTTTTTTTTGTTTTGTTTTTACTTTTTGAGATTACAACCATCTTTACTACTTCTGTAAATCTCAGATTCATATATATACTAATTTACTTATAAACATTTAGTGGATACCTTTATCATAGCAGACATTTGGGTAGGCAATCCGTGACCAAGAGCAGAAGTGGTGAGTAAAATCAAGTTTTAAAAAAGCCAGACTTACCTGCTGGTAGTCTGCCTGTTTAAGCTACTCCTTTTTGCATAGCTTTTACTCACATTCACAACCAGTGCCTAGGTTATTGTATGGAGTTTCGTTGGTTTATTACTCACTTTTGGGATCTGTAGATCCTTGCAGGACATTTACTTCTGTACGCAGAGAACATCTCATGTGTTACACCTAAATCCAGGATAAATCTGGGCCTTGAGGAAATCCATTGCAAAAGAGTTTTTCATTGTAATAGACTTGTTCTCCACTCAAAAGAGGAGTATAGAACTCTTTAATCATATTTTAAATGAAATTAATTTTTCCCCATGGCAGTTTCTGTTGGGTACACTTTTAAATTATATCCTAAGAAAAGCCATTTTATCTGTATTCAGGGTTGGATGGCCTGCTAAATTTGAGCCAGTTGCACATGGGGTAAATATGCTATTTTAGACGATCTTATCAATAGCTCGAATTTAAATCTGCTCGCCTTTATTCGGTGTGTTCACCTTTTGCCCTGAGACCCCACCTTGCAATGCTTGTGGGTTTGTCGCTCATTTCTTGAGCTTTGCTCTTTTTGGTTTGAGCTTGCTGATTGCTCCCATCGGCTGTTGCTATTTGATTGATTTTAGGGCACTTCGCTCCTTAAATCCCAAGTTGTTCCTTTCTTTCTTTAATATTCTTGTCTCTTCTTGATCATGGCCCTAGGTTTATTTTATTTCTCCTTTAATGTGTCATAAGCATCCCTTGTAGGTTCTTCGAATGTCTAATTATGGCCCAGCCGCAGTCTTTGTTCTTTTTAAAACTTTCAAACCTCTGATTAAGTGCTCAAATGTAGATAAAGTTATATGATTAGGCGAACTCTCAGAAATGCATAGAATTCTTATAATACTTTATGTAATGTATAAACTATAACACAAGTGCTCATGTTCAACGTTTCACGTAGAAATTATTATTTACAAGCAGGCTAAGTAAATGCAGCCACAGAAACAATACATATACATATACACTATGGTCCTGATGCTCCTCATTGCCAATATTTATAAATTAACAGTTGTGATTTTCACATAATCACTGCTGTGACTAGACTGATTTTTTCACTGTAAATTTTAAGTGGGTTTTCTGTTGAAAACTTTTACCTGCATGTTAGGAGAAATATTCTTAATAAGGTTTTACAGAGAAGTGATGTCTTCATTTTCCAAGATACCCATACTTTAAAACTTGACGTCATTGTTGACTTTTTTTTATTCCATTAATGTCTCCTTTGATCACTAAATTCTACAAGTTCTTTGAAGAAAAATGACCTTGGCCTCCTTCAATCCCTTTAAATTCCCACTGAATGTATCATGCAGTCATATCCAAATTCCTAGACAACGTACCCTGTTCTCCTTATTGAGACAATCAGAATGCTCCACATCTTGGCTCAGGCCACATTTCCAGACTAAGTCCACATAGGCCTCCTGTCTGATGCATCTACATCATTTCTTCAGCACTCGTATTGTCATCTTAACAAGTCACTTACGTTTCTACAGCTGTGTCCTTTCCTGCCTAGAATCTCTGCCCCACTTGCCTCTTTTCAAAGGTCTCTTCACATAGTTGCCCAATAACCTGACTCACAAACATCTCATAATTGGCCATCTTGTTGTTATTATCTTTGTATATGTAAGATCTGTCTCTTCAGCTAGGATTCAGGAAGGAGTCATATATATCCCCACTCTGTATCCCCATTTTTTACAACTGTCTTTAGTAATTATTCTTATTGATTACTTGAACTCCTCCCTGCGAAGTATGTAAACAATGATATTGTGTCATCATGATTCAGTGAAAACGTTATTAAATTTTCATGACTACTGCTGTTATTATAGCAATATTATTTTCCTCCATGGAACATTGCCATCACCAGGCCCTTTGAGTGTAAGAACAATAATAACACAAATTTAATTTAAAAATGTTATGTATTCCCTAACCAAGTCGATTCCCTTTTCATCAATAAGACAAAAGCTTTATTGGATGTGTTATTGCACTGATAAAGTAATTTCAAAATTAGATTACAATGCAAATGAGTTGGCTAGGTTGCATTTTATTCTTGGTAGAAATATGAGAGGTCTGATATGTGATTATGATAGACTTCTGGAGAAAACTGACTTTTTCTGACTTGGAGAAGTATGATATAAGCACATAAGATGAACATTAGTAACCATAATGCTGACTCTAGTCCTTTCTTGTGTGGAGGATTAATAATCTATGTAACATCATGAATGAAGTAAAAAGAAGAAAAAATAGCCTTAAAATAGACATATTCAACCAATAATGGCAGCATGGTTCTCACTGTTATAAAGTTTGTTTCATTTTGTATGAGAACTTTAATGAAGAAGCACACAAACAAGGAAGACGTCAGTCAAGTGGTTGTACAGACAAGAGTATAGCCACATGTCTGTCCAAATTATGTTTTTTTAAGAAACACAGTGTTTGTTTTATGTCATATTGTTTTTCCTTCAAGGACAAAAATGTATCTGTATGTTGAAAACTACATTATGCTTTTCATAGACTCTCCACAATGATCCTGTTGTAAAAAAAAAAAAAGAGAGAGAGAAGAGGGAAGAAAGGAAGGAAAGGGAAAAAAGAAGGAAGGGAGGGAGAGAAAGAGAAAAGAAAGAGAGAGACTGAGAGAGAGAGAAAGAAAGAAAGAAAGAAAAGAGAAAAAAGAAAGAAAGAAAAAGAAAAGAAAAGGAAAGGGAAAAGGAGGGAGGGAAGAAGGAAAGATGGAAGGAGGGAAGGAAGGAAGGAAGGAAGGAAAGAAGGAAGGAAGGAAAGAAGGAAAGGGTAAAGAAAGGACAAGGAGAGGCAGAGAGATAGTTACTGTCAAGCCAAAGTAGTTTTATCAAAGAGTCATTTTGAGCAATCCACCAGGTCAGATCCTTGAAACAACTTTTTTCTTTTCTTCCTGTTTTAGATTAAGTTATTTATTTGAACCTTTGTGCATCATTTTAAAAACAAGAAAATCATAGCTTTTTAGTTTGAAGATTTGCCATAATAAAATCTAAATTACCGAATTTATCAGGCATTATGTGACAATGCAATAATCTTAACTATTTTTTTAAGAATGCAAGATATTCTTCGAATTTGATGTTCTTTATAGGCAAAGTAATAGCATGTTTACAACACATAATGATAGGGTGTAACAGATAAAACTTTAAAAATAAATTTGATTTGTGTGAAGCTGTATGTGTAGATGAAAATGTTTTATGGTTTCTACATACCAGTTTAGTACACTTGTTTCTGTAAATTATTTCTAAACTGTTATAAAGTGGATTAAATTCTATAACAACACACATATGAGGAAATATTTAATAAATTTACATAGAGTAGGTACAAATAATATACAAGGCCCCAGACTCCAAGTATTTATAAGATCATAACACATCTCTCAATACATCATACCAATTTTCCTTTATATTTCTAAATTACTGAAGTAGGCATACATTTAAACATAAGCTAGTATGAATTTAAATTTATAAAGAAATTGCTATACATTTTAAATTCCATTGTATATACTAAATTGATATAATGACAAAAATCTTCTAAGTTATACATCATGTAGGTATAATTAGAATAAAATTATATAAGTAAAATAGAAAACACAAAAAGAAAAATATTCAAAGATTTAATTGTATGTCCCTAACTATCCCTTGGTTTATCAGTTTGGCATGTAGTGAAGGATGTATTTGAAACTCAGCTCCTTGAGGGCAAGTTCTTGTCTTAGACAAGGCTTTTAAACTTCAGGGGTGAACATAAATGTAGCCTATAGCACATTTATTGGATTCAATTGACCCCATAGAAGCAGAGTTTGTAATAGTTGTTGAATAACATGAAACAGAAATGTATGACCCATCCCTGCATAGAAGAGAGCTAGAAATACTAGATTCACTGTTTCTGGGGCCATCTTGGCAAACTGGGGTTGAACCTGATTAATTATTTTAAATCTATCTGATAGTTCTGTGTATATATGTACAATTTTTTAAAAAAAATTTCATCTAAGCTATGGACTTTAGAGAGCAGGAATTGTTTTTTATTTATTTTAATATTATCCCAAGTTGCCTAGTAGAAAGAGGTCATACGTAGTAGGGATTAAATAAATGTCTATTAAACTGGCATTGTATTAAATCTAATGAATACAAATCAAAGGCATTTTCTGAAACATGACTTTCATATTTTTACCAAAGAATTATACACACAAACATATAGCACTGTAACTATAACTATACACACACCCATACTTATGTATATGTATGCATGTATATGTTGCAAGTAGACATGAAAACATGTTTCAGAATTAGAGTCATTCTTACAATTTTTGGAGTTAATTTTTAGTTTGAAATATTGTTTGGAATTAATTATGTATTTTCCATGAAAACTGCCACTATAAATTTTTATTTATTTAAATATAGTTTTGGGAAAAGGAAAGTGAGAAGTCAAGTAACAAGAAATCTGCTCCGCAGTGCAACATGAGTTCTTTCAATCGTGTGTTTTTCTATACTGAATTTTAGGAAGGCGCTTTGAAGAAATCTCCTTTGAAACCTTTTGACATTTAGCAAGCAGGCAATAAGTATAGATTTTTCAGCTTATTTTGACCCTCAGTGAATTGGTGAGGTGATGTATACTCAGTCTACTGACTCAGAAAAATGTTTTCCAGAGACATCCTCAAAGACAAAACAAGAGATTATGTTTTACCAGCTCCCTGGACATCCCTTAGACCAGTCTAATAGACACATTCTATTGCTTTTGCAAAGCAGGAAGGTCTAGTTACTAATATCAAGTCAGGATGGAGAATGACAAAGATTTTAACAATGCCAACTACTAGAAGTAGGAGTCCACAGACCTCAGACCACTGCATCTTCTATGGATGTGGAGTTACCAAGGAGAACTCAACAAACAAGGGTTGGAAAAATGCTTTACTCACAGAAAGAAGAGATGCAGTTAAGATCAGCATCTTTAGTTTAAGCCAGTCTTCCCTGATCAGTGGGTCCCTCCTGGAAACCAACACAAGGCCATGGGCACGGCAGGTATGCCTCGCATGCTGCAGGCTAACACCCCTTTACTTTGTGGTAGGAGTGGGGGGATATACTGGGAGGGCTGGCCAGGAGATATACTGGGAGGGTTGGCCAGGTATCACATAAGTGGTACAAGGAACAAGTGCATACCTAGAACAAGGGAAAGATTTCTCCTAAGAAGGAAGAAGAACCTGGGACCAAGCAGCAGCTCTAACACTCACCTTCCATATAAGGAATGTTCCAGGCCCAGGACACTGGTTGTGCAATCTTGGAGAGGAGCAGCCGGTTTCATGACAGCTGTTTTCCCAACAGCTGTCCTAACAAATTACTGACAACTTTCCGATTAAAACAACACAAATTTATTATGGCACAGTTTTGTGGGTCAGAAGTCCACCACAGCATGGCTTGGTTGGGTCCTCTTTGAAATCAAGGAGTCAACAGGGCTGGCCCTTTATCTGAAAGTGCTGGGGAATGATTCCATTTCCAAGTTCATTCAGGATATTGGAACAATTCAGTTCCTTGTTGTTGTAGGACTGAGATCCCTATTTTTTGACAAGTAGCCCCTTTCATCTTTAAATCAACAATACTCTGTGGAATCCTTTGTTTGACTCTCTGCCACCCTTTCTGCTATGAGCTGAAGAAAGAACTCTGCTGTTTCAGGGCAATGTGATTAGATTAGGCCCAAACAGATAATTCAAGATGATATCCCATTTTTAAGTGTATTTGATTAATAACCTTAATTATATCTCCATGTAGCCTAACAAATTCATAGGAGTAAGAGCAGAGGCTCTTTTCTTTGGTCATGGAAACCAAAATGACCCCTTCCTTTGGTCATGGAAACCAAAATCTGCCAGTTTAATTGGTAGCCTTTTTTTTTTTTAAGAGAAAGGGGAAGGGAGGGAGAAAGAGGGAGAGAAACATTGATGTGAGAGAGAAACATTGATCAATTGGCCCTCATTCGTGCCCCAACCAGAAACAAAACTTGCAACCCAGGCATGTTTCCTGACTGGGAATCAAACTGGTGATGCTTTACGAAATGACATCCAACCAACCAAGATGTACTAGTCAGGGCTGATTGATAATAGGGCTATTCTTCACTGACCTCTCTGCAGCAGTTGACACTGAATTATTCACTCACTGAAGCTCTACTTCCTTGGATTAAGAATTTTATTTCTCCTACGGCATCCAGTTTTACTTTTTTACTCTCCTTACACTCTGCCCTGAGTTCGTTCACCATTTGCATGTTGGGGTTTCCCCATTCACACTTAGCATACTTCTCTTTTTACCTTTCATCTCCTAGAAAGATTTTTTGCATGTTCAAGATGAATACCATTTGTACTCATCAGCCCAAAATCTATTTCACCTAAGTTAACAAACATTTACTGAGCATCTGCTTTGCTTGTTAGGCAGAATGTTCTAGGAGGTCAAGGGTCACACTGATACTGTTCACTGGGAATTCCAGCATCTGGCCTGTATGTAACATAGGATGTATCTTAGCAATATTTGCACAGTGAGTAAATGAGAGAGTGAATACATGAAGAGATAGAGATATAAACATAAAACTGCAATATAATGTGGTAAATGATCCAATTAAGTACGCTATAGAATCCTTCACAGAAAAATCAATGTTTAAACCAACATGAGATTTCAGGGAAGAGCACTAGGGGCAGTGACACTTGGGCTGGGGTCTGCAGTACGAATCCAAAGCTAGAATTTCTTTCTGAGCCTAAACGTGTATTCTAGACATCGACTTTCAGTAAGTGCCAGGCATCATATTTCTGTAAAGCTGTTGTTTTCCCTGATAGTCTGTGTCTCAGGGAGAGATATTTCATCAGTCCAGTCGTCCAAGCCAGACTTGGAAATGCATCCTTGACCCTTCCCCTCCCTTCACTCCTTCCCCAATCTAAACACAGAATTGGTTCTGTGGATTTTTTTTCAGTCTCTTCTGAATCCTTTCCTTGATTGTATATTACTCTTCCTAATTGTATGAACTGATCTCTGGATCACTGTTCTCACTCCCCTCCCATCCATTCTCAACTCTGCTGCTCACATAGTGTTTCCAAAGTGCAAATACTACCACAACACTTCCTGCTTAAAACTGTTCGCGTCCACCTTCCTCCAACGTGATCAGGTTCAAACAACTTATCACAAGGCCCCTTGTGACCTTTCCATCTTCCTGCTATCCAACGTACTCTACAATCTACACAAATCAAACTGCCTTCTAAGAGACAAATATGCCAAGTATTTCACCTACGGCTGTGACGCACTCTGGTCTCTCTGCTTACAATGCTCACACCAGCCTCTGGAACACTCAGCGTCTGGGAACTCATATTTATCTTCCCAGCATCCTCCCAAGCCTGTGAACCCTTTTTGGACATTCCCTAACTCCTTCAGCTTATTCTAGTTAGGTAGGTCTCCCCTTTATGTTCCCAGAGTACCCTACACATATCTTGAACTTTGCAATTACCCACATTCTTGGAAAATTGTAAATTACTTGCCTGTTTCTTCCTGAGTAGGCAGTGAGCTCCATGAGGACAAGAGCTCTCTTTTATTTATTATTGTATTCCTGTATGTTTCACTAATACCATTATCACATGCACTATCATCTCACTATTTGCACTGCTCTAAGCATTTTACAAATATTAGCTGATTTAATTCTCAAACTTGTCTGGGTAGTATTATCATCCCCATTTTGCAGAGGAGGAAACTAAAGTACAGAGAAATTAAATAACTCACTCAAGGTTGCCCACGTGGAAAATACTGTGCTGAGACTGGCCCCAGGCAGTTCAGCCCTCATGTTTCTGGCCTTAATCTCTGTGCTCCGTGACCTCTTGTGGAAAACGTGATGTGCAAGTTTCTTGAACTGTAATGTCAGCACTCCGTAAACAGTGACAGGCTCTTTGTACGACCTGCCTCTCCCTCCCCTGACACTTACCTACACACACAAACTCACAGCACCTATGGCCGACAGCAGTACTCGAAAAATGTGTTAAGTGAACATAAAGATATTCAAACATGGATTCATGTTTTTCAATAGTCTCCTGTACTTAAATGTTCTGCAAGTCAATTTAGTGTTTAATTTCTTTTTGAAGTCTCATTCAAAATATTCCTCTTGCCATATGTTTTGTAATATTTTGTTTTTCACATTTTAGCTGCTTTTTTTATATTTCCCACCAAATGATTTAAAAAAAACCCTACAAAAATGTTCAAAACAGTTTTTATCCCCTTTAATTTATTGTTTACAAGTAATTCAAAAACTGAACCTTAAACCCAGTGCACGCTGTTCTTTACTAGGAAAGGAAGAAGGGCCAGCTGGAGCCACAGGCCCAGTTCCATTGGTGGAGGTGGAGGTGTTTCTCCAAGAAGATTCAGGGTAGAAAAAGGGTCCCAATGTGTAAATATTCATTATTTCACTTTGACAAGGAAACTAGTAGCAAATATTTATAGCTTTTCTTTCCCACAGGGGGTGTGCGAATCCTAGTATGAAGGGGACCTTCCTGCAGCCGGAGGCCGTGACTCTGCGTTTGGACTGACTCTGCAACATTAGCTTGTAGTTAATGGGAACTGTCAGCCACACTGCACCAAGCTGTCACTTTTATAGTGTAGGTGTTAAAGCCAAAATGATGAAATTTAATTTCTCCTTGATGTGCCACCATTCCCATCTGTAAAACTATCAGAAATTATGGAGGGATTCGACGTCCAAGGTAACAGTTTCAAAGATGAAAAAGAAAATGGCCAGTGTCTTATTATTGCTGCTGGTGATCCCATTAGCATGCCTCTGTATTCTCTTCTGAGGCATCGTGCAAAAACACCGACTATTTGAATATCTGGTTGTGCAGCATAGGTAAATTTCTGTTTTAAGTAAAGAAGGAAAGAAGAAAGGGGGAAAGGCAGAGTAATCAAAGGTAACAGGCTGATGGTTAGCAAAGTAAATATCCATTATCGACTTTTTTTCTGCACATCTTGGCTTTTGTCTGGAAAATAGGAAACACTTCAGTGGCCATTCCCAGAAGCTTCGCTCTTCATTGTAGATCGTGCCGATACAGCGCAAGCTTCTGGCGCTGTTGCCCCGATGTAATATGGAAACATATGTGACCATGGGGGGCACACTTTTAAAAAATACCCTTCAGGTTGGAAATAAATTGTATTTATCATTTAGCTTGTTTTTCATATTTTTAGCTACAGTAATGACTAATAAATTACCCACTAAGTATAGGAAATATAGATAGTGCTTTGAATCACAAATTTGTTAGATTTGGGATTGCAACAAGATGATTTAATTAGTTGATTTAGGTTAGAAGCCATCAGATTTTTATATAATGGTTAAATGGAAAAGAGTGTAGATTCGAATAGTCTCTATGATTGTCATTTTCTTTTTTAAGTCTTTCAGTCATTTGTTGAGAATAATATTGGGGGCACTTTAAAAATTAAGTTTATTAAAATCATGCAAATGTTTCTTACGTAGGCACATCTTTTTTCTTGTGCTTTGCTTTATGGTGCTTCACAGATACCACGTGTTTTACACACTGAAGGTTTGTGGAAACCCTGTGGTGAATAAATCCATAGGTGCCATTTTTTCCAACAGGCTCAAATGACGGTTAGCATTTTTAGCAATACAGTATTTTTTAAATTAAGGTATATACATTTTTTAGAAATAATGCTATTGTACTCTTAATAAACAACAGTATACTGCAAACATAACTTTTACATGCACTGGGAAATCAAAAATTTGTGTGATTCACTTCGCTGCAATATTTGCTTCATTGCAGTGATCTGGAACTGAACCCTCAATATCTCCAAGCTATGTCTGTACATGTTTTTCCTGTATAATCTGTACATTGTATGTTATATATTATTTGCTGAAGCAGAAAACAATAGTAATAAATGTTAATTTATTCATTCTGAGCCTATCTGCATTTTATAAATTGTCAAAGAATGTACAGGAGATCTTAAAAATTCACAGCACCTTCTTGGGATCAATAAGAAATGAGACTTAGAAAAGATTTCAGGTTTCTTCCCAGGCAATTAATATGAAATTAAGGCAAATATCATATTATTTATTTGATGATAGAATCAAATGAAATTCAGAAAATAACAGGTTCTAAAAGCATATACTGTGATTTTATGACTATTTTTTTGGTTGATTTTCTCATGTTAAATTAAAAATAGGTAATTTACTATGGTAATACTTATTTCTTGATTCATTGTTATTCTTGGGGAAGTTATCTAGTTCTTTGCTTCATTCATTTCTGATAGTATTTTAGTTGCTTTGTGGCTGAGTGGGTGGGTGGGTAGGCAATGTATTGGGTTGGTTAGTTGGTTGATTTGGGGACATTTCATGTGTGGGGTGGCTGCTTTGTTTGGTATATGCTAAAATTGGGTGGATTGGTTGGTTCATTTGGGTACATTGAGTGTGTATTAGGATAGCTTTGTTTTGTGTGTAGTATATTGGGTGAGTTGTTTGGTTTATTCGAGGGCATTTGCTGTAGGTATAGGTCACTTTGGAGCTGAGGTGTGAGGAGCAGTTTGGCAAGATCACCTTTATTCCACCTTGGAACAACTTCAGACCAGACATGAAATCTTCTCTTCATAGTAATGAGCTGAAGATATTGTGGCTCTAAATGATAATAAACCCCTTTGATTAGTTAAGTTGGGTATAAAAACTGAGAGTAAGATAACTGAACAGATTTCAAATATTTGAATACCTGTTATTATTTTTCCTGAACTACGTGGTTATTTGAAGACATCAAAGACCTTGTTTTGTTTCTTTTGGGCACCTTTAGATGACACATCTAGCTGTGAAATAGCCAAAATCAAGACAGAATTTATAATTCACATTGTGCAGAGTTTAAGGTCAAACATCCATTTTCCCAGGCATGTGTTTGCCAAGTGTGCAGTTTTCCTCCCTTTCTTACCTCTCTGGATTTATCACATGCCCGTTCTTAAGAGTCAGAAGGGCTATCAGCTACATCTGGCTTGCTACTGTTCAGAAAGCCAGTGGCACGTAGAACCACAAGAAAGTTCATTTGGCTCTTTCCTTCTCTGATGGGCAACTAAGAAGAGCTGTTACAACAAAAAAATGTTCAGTTATGCAAAGTCATTTTAATTTTAAGCTGTTTAGATACAGAAATACTGCCAAAATTATCATTTTAGCTTACCATATTGTCAACTAAGAAGTCAAGCAATGAATGTGTTTACATGTTCTGAAAGTGAGTAATTTTGGTTAAGTTGACACCCAGAATTTTCCTCCTTTGCCCCTGCTCGCCGGTGAGGATGGAGATAAACTTCATTAAATCAGTACTTGTATCTTTCTCCTCAGGACCAGCCTCTTTCATTTGGGAGTTGGCTTGCCACTAGTAAAGATGACCTTTATAAGAAAACAAATGGACTAATCTTGATACTTGTGGTAGCTGTTGCATATAAGCCTTTGGCAATTTGTGTTTGGCAGAATCATAGACCTGATTTTATGAAAACCATACAGAAGCCAACTGAGCTAATCAGGCATGACACCTCATTCATGTGCCACAGATGGTCATCCGTTTGAAGTCACACCGACAGGTCACTGTGCAGCGCTCTGTAGTAGCCCTATCACGTGCATCGTGTTGGGCGGTTTAATAAAGCACCTTGCAAAGCCCATGCCCAAGGGAGATGATCCGCAGTAACAGCGAATTAGAAGTGCCGTGGTTTTATTAACACTCATGGGATATTTATTAAATAAAACAAGTGGAGAGATTCTGTTGATACATGTGATGTTTTCATATTCAGAGCAAACTTGCAAACTACAGAGTCTGAAAAACTGAGTGCCGAGTCTATTCTGACTGGGGTAGGGTCCAGGGCAAATGACACTGTGATCATATTTTTACCAACACACACATTTGTTACTCAGAGTGCCACGATGCTGGCTCTAGATAAAGTGTGTGATCTCTGTATCTGAGCGCCTAGTTTTCTTTTCTTAGGGAATGTGTTTAGGATTTCTTAAAACATTCCAGCTCTGTCTCCTGATGATTGCTCTATGTCAGTGCACAAGAGTCCCTAAATCTTTTGTAGTTGAATTTGGCAGGCAAAAAATCAATTCTTTCCCCACCCGTATTTTAGGATAGTTGTCCTGATTTCCTTTTGTAGGGCCTCTGTTGAGAGTGAGACTGGAAAATGCCTGTGAAGAGCCACACCACTGAGGAATTAGAGGACAGACAGCACTGGATCCTGTGACGTAGTAGAAGGGGCACGGGTTTTATTATTTAAAAAGTTGGGTTCGACTCAACCCTTACTAGCCCTACCATCTCTAACAAGTTATTGAAGCACACCTAATTTGGGTTTCTTCACTTTTGAAAGGGGTTTTGATAGAGTTATTATGAAATGTATAGTTTATGTTTCAGATGAGAAGTTCCCTAGCCTCATAATTCCTTCTGTTAACTGTTGTCCACACAGCCTATTTCCTTCCTTCCTTCCTTCCTTCCCATCTATTCATCTATGAGTGAGACACACACATACAGAGTAATGCACTTAGTGTCTAATATTGACAGTCAAGTTCAATGAGAGGCAAAATTTCTCAAGGGTATGGTTTCTAGTTGCATCAGGACACTGTCTCAGGCCCCTTTGATTAGAATGTACCATCTTGGATTATAACTCACTATCCTTGGCTGAAGGCCACTTCCTCAGTGGCAAATACCTCACCACTACCGATAAGTCAGCATCTCTCTTACTTCTTGTCTTATGGACATTAGCTTTTACATCTGTACTCAGAAATAGCCTCTCAAAGAGATACTGTCAAAGACTGCCAGTTTATAACACTAGTCTTTTCCTGTATCTACCTTAAAAGAAGGGCTATCTCCCCTAATATTTATCAGTTATTTTTTAAATGATTGATAATTTGGCAGTATATGGGTCCTAACTATTACTGTTTCAGCCACACAGAGCACACACACTCATATTACATATGATATATTTATTTATTACTAGTTAAGAATCTCTCTCATTATTTTGGAAATCTTTTCCACAGTAATAAAATAACAGACAAGCACATAAACACACAAACACACACTTTGTTTCTGAAATAGGCAATCCATTGTTTGTAAACAAAGTGACAGTAGGTGCTGTAAGGACAAGCTGGCTTCACAGTCCACTTGTTGCTTCATGTGGCTCTGCCACTTGTTCTGACATCATCTCTCAAATCCTGAAAATAAATCTGATATCAACAGTGTATCCATTGTAGGTCCTCTCTAGTGACCAGAGAATTCAGGGAAACAATTATACATCAAGGCTTCTTACCGTGCTATTTGGAAGAGAACAGAAAAGGAACATCCAGACTCATAATTTTAAGCATAGTGTTTCTCCCTCAGCTTTTTCACAAAGCGATGGCAGAATGTGTTTCTGTGTTTCTCATGTTTTGAAAATATTTATTGAGGGTTTTTACATCCCCGTTTTTCTTCCAAGAATGCTGAATCACGGTTGCTTTAATCCGCCAAAGCCAGCTGACAGCCCACACACAACCTGTTATCAAGATGCTCTGGAAAATATGTTCTATTTCTAAATAGTCAAGAAACTTGTGTCTTTTTAAAAAAAAATTTTTACCAGAAAGCCCTCTCCAATTGAATTGTGCTATTCAATATAGTGCATACTTAATAACAAACCACTCTCCCTTGGAGAGAGACTACAAGGGATGTGCCTGTTTATTTAGCCAATCACTCACTGCTCTGCGGCCTGGCACAGGGTTGCATTGTTGGGGAAGGGCACTGAGACAGCACCCCCATTCTGAATGATCTGTGCAGTGTTTCTAAAAATCTAGTAGCCACAGAGTGGATTTCTGCTTTGAGTTGTTTTTTTTTCTTTTAGCCTGTTACAATGCCCTCAGCTTATATTAGTTCCTGAAACTGAAGTTGAAAAGAAATATAAAGAAGATAGCATACGTTTTAGAAGGTTTCAGTGAAAAGTAGCTGCTATTTGTGGCTGTTTTCCCTGCAGGTGACACAGAGAGATTAGAGTTTTTCATTTGTAATTCGACGATTCTAAAGACTATTTTCTTATCGTCCTTTCTCATCCTGCTCTTTAATGACAGCATTAGCAATGCAGACTCAGCATTTAATAAACGTTTGCATATTTCTGTGCTTATAAGAGAGCTTCTGTAAGTAAAACCAAATCTAGCCTTTAGGGGGAAACAATGTTAGCCAAGAGTTGAACGTGTTCTCAGGCATTGCCTGATGATGGACTTAGTTTGGTAGCTTTGGAGACTTGTTTTGAACAAGAAAATTGCATTTGCTTGAAGTGGTCTCTAATTCCCTTGTTTCCTATTTTCATCAGCTCCCACCTACTTTTTATGTTCCTTGTTCCTCCTCTTTATTGATATATTGAAAGGCATGTGGTGGGTCAAATTTATATTAAAGGGTTATTGATTTAATGTTGCCTTTTCTTTAGGCTATTTACATTTAAATAGATAAGAAATACAGAAATGAGTAACACAAAGAATGTCCTAATGATTATGGTATACTTCGAGATTTAAAAATGGGCCCCTTTGTCCAGCTGGGAAGCCCTTCCTTGACCTACTGAACTTGACAGAGATTGCCCCTTGCTTGATTTCAGAATGGAAGGTCTTGGGCAGTTGCTGCTCTCTGCTCCCTATACTGGGTCCCATGGTGCCAGTGATCTTATCAGAATTGGCTTAGCATGTTGGACCCTGTGCCTTGGTTCATCAGTCTATGGCCAACTGCTCCTGGACCATTCCCTACTTGGTCAGTTCTTCCACTTTATTGTAGGGATGAATGTTCTCCAACCTTCACTGGTCTCCTCATTTAGCATCTTGTGTTGTAGCGAAACGTGCCTCTTGCTCAGACTTGTTTGGATTTTGATACTCTTTTATTTTTTTAAAGAATCAATTAATTTTACAGAAAAATAATTTCCTAGGTTAAAATCAAATAATAACCTTGGCCATATGACAAGCTAATAGGCTGTGAGAACACGCTTAGTAATTATTTTAACAGATTTTTTTTCTAATGCTTGCTTCATTGAGGTATCCTGGAAGGAAGTGGAGGTTAATCTGTCCTGATGATAGAAGAGAAAGAAGGAGGAAGAGGCGGAACAGAGAGAAAAAGAACAGAGGCCACCCAAATCCTCATCTGGGTGGAAGTAAGCAGTCAAAGTTCCAAAGAAACTTCCCCAGGGTAGCTAAGTTTGCGAATAGTCAACAGGAAGCTCCTTGGCATTCCGGAAGAGTGTCTGCAGGTAGCAGTACAGGGAACAGGAATGGTGTCATGGGTATTGTTAACTCACTGTACTTTATGAAACTCTTGCAAATCTAAGTTCCTGTGGGTTATAAATTGCTGTGATTCTATATCAAATGGATAAAACAAAAGTGAAAAATGCAGGGAGTACTCAGGTTTGTTTTACTTAACAAGGTTGTATATGAAAACAATACATATTGTTTCAATTACTTCTTAAATTTTAGAAAATCTCTCTCTCTCTCTCTTTCTCTCTCTTTCTCTTCTCTCTCTCTCCAGACACATTTTGTACATTTCCACCTCTCCTCCCAGGCTATTGCTGTTTCTTTTTCTTGAATCAGACGGAGTCCCTCACACTTCTTAAGGTTCTGCTTTAGATGCTATCGATTTGCTTTGATCAAGTCCTGTCTCCACACACACTGTATTTCTCATCATGGTTTGTCTACTTGAAAAATATGTCATTAGTCTTATAGATGACATAAACAGGGAACAGTTCAGGGATAAATATAATCAGAACCAGGAGGTAAACAGAATTTCTTACTGTTGCTCTAAATAAACTTTTTTTGCATGTAAAGACTGCAATTTTCAACATGTATTGAATGCTTTCTAAATCCTAGGAACCATTCTAAAAAATTGAATGCACTAATTCATTTAAAACTTATTATAAACCTAGGAGGGATATATTATTATATACCCTATTCTATATATGGGAAGCAAGGCCCGATTGTGAAAATAACTGTGGATCATAGATTGTAGGTGCCAGAACCAGGATTTGAATGCGGGAAGTCTGGGTGCAGAGCTTGTATTCCTTGCCTCTTCATTATTGAGTACCTATTCTGGGCCAAAGATGGTGCTGGAAGCCTTTTATTTATCATATGTAAGCCTCATAAACCCCTGAGAGGTAGGTAAAATTGGGTTCAGAGGTGTATTGGGCTTGCCAGTAAATAAAAGCTCTGGGGCAGACACCTTCTGGGTCCAGACCTCCTTATTATACCAGCACAGTGCTAAGCTGACCCAATGCCACCCATGGACTGCATATAAATATTAGGGGTCACATTTAACATAAAGGCTCATCGGAACACTTCTGTACAAAATGAACTTCGAGAGAATTGTTATCAACTTTTATTTTTATAGCCTTTGATTTTGTGTGTGATTTTTTTATAGAATTGGTGTCTCGTTCATTGTAGGGAAATTTTCTAGGATAGCAAGGTTATATATAGTTAATGGAGTCCAACATTAGTGTACACAGTAGACAGTGAATAGGTATCCTAAATTGATGCTATTAAGGGGTGTTGGAGAGATTGCCTGTATTGCGTAGTCATCAGAGTCAAATCTCATGACCTAGACTTGATCCAGGGTTGCTCTGGAAACAGAGGCATTTGATTTGCTTTCCCTGGTAAATTCCTGTGCTCAGGCTAAATGTAGCTGAAGCATTTAGCACAGTTCCCTTGAACTGCCCGTGACACCTTAATGGTGGGAACAATTATCTGGCCACTGGATGCCACTGTTGTTCAACCAGAAGTCACAAAATGGGAATTCCTGTGGCAATATAATATTCGCCAGTTAAAGAGCATTATTGCTATTACTGACTGTGGATTTATGCTTTCCAACTATTTTTCTTGATGAATTCGATCCTATACATGAGTTACACTCGCCAAGGGCAGGTAACGTTGTGAAAATATATAAATAAATGGTTAGCCATGAACTTTTTGATACCTTTTACTTTTAAACACTCTGCCCTAAAAATGCTTTTATTTTTTTCTGCTTAGTGTGCTGCAGCTGACAGTATCCATTAGTTATCAGCTAATGCTGCAGAGTCAGAACAAACAAGGTATCATGGCCTTAGGGTATTAGAAGGGCCTCTTCATCCTGACAAAGATCCCGGGTGAAAATACTTTGCATGAACCGGCACTGGAATATTATTTGGACTCTCTAAGCACTGCACTGCAGGCTGAGAGAGTCACATAGCTTCTCCATTTATACCAGGCGCAAACACATTAAAAATAACTGCATTGCATTCTTTTAAAAAGCAACATAAAAATTGTGTGTGTGTTTGAAGTAAGATCAGACAAGGTTTGGGACTAAAAAGCTGAAGTAATAAATAAACACGATGTCAGCTGAGGAATAACCGTAATTGCTTTGGATGACAAGATTCGTGTAGCAAACACTTGGATGGATGTATACAGTGAGGACAGTGGGCTGGGAACCAGCCTCAGGATGCTTCCAGGATCTGTGCCTTCCGATCTGGAAGACGTAGTTTTCACCAGCATGATTAGTCCTTGTTTGCTGAAAGGCAGACACAGCCACAGGTCCCATTTCAATATTTGAAATAATTATTTTTATCTTGCCAGCTATGTTTGATTTTGTTTATTTGGCTAAAAAAATAAAAATACCAATTTTACGTGAATAGTGGATTTCCATATACTTCAAACACATTGAAACAGGAAGTTTCAAAAGGATAACCCTTTTGAAGTCATAAATGTGAAGATATTATATAATTGTATATATGCATAAACATCCCATTACCTAAAACACGTATTTTTTCCATATCTTTTTAAAGTGATATCTTTATTGTCTGTCTGAATTGCCTTTGTAGTTATTACTTTGCTATTACTGGTATTTGCTGGCCTCACAAAAGGTATAGCTGTTCAGTGGTTGATGCATTTCTACTTTCTTTATTCTTCATTTGAAAAAAGAGTGAACTATTTTCTTTCAAAAACAATCTCTTGATGGGAAAAAATGTGCGAAAAGGTACAAGGAAGAGGTCACACCTCTAGAAGTATTTACTTCGAAGTTTTTGAATGTCAGTGACACACTCAACTGGAAAAGGGCAATTGAATATCAATTATTTCGGGTAGTAAAAATAGTTGTAACTCCTATTTTCCATTTTGCATATAACAAAAATGTGGGTGAAGTTATGGATATATGCATGTACACTTATATGTAAATGTGTCAGTTGCCAGGGTATTTAGTTCCCTTCAAATACTAGAAAACAACGTAATGCTAAAATGCAATGATATTAAGACAAAATGAAGATTAGTTTTGAACTCAGTGTAAATACTATCACTGATTTTTGATCATTAAGTAATATTCTGTGAGAGTTATTCAAAGAACAGGATGACAATATTCAGAATAGTATTTTGAAAAGAAATCCTAGACAGACAGAACACATCTACAGTGATCATTGTACATTCAGTATAATGCACCACATCTTCTCCAGTGTGTTGGGGAGTTCCTAAATGGAGTGAGAAGTAGATGCAGTCAGACAAGTCGTAATTCCATTTGTCTAAAAGTATTCGCTTAACAAACTCACATTAAGCTGAATGAAGCAGACTTCTTCCATCCTCTTACTCTAACAGACAACAATGGTAGCAATAAATTATCACAATTGTTTTGTTTTCTCCCAGTATTTTATTAGACAAAGAGCATTTTTTCCCTCTATCAATGTTTACTTGAAATGTCTAAATAGAAAAAGTGTGGGGTCTGTATACATGTATTATTAGCTAAGATAAATAACTTATGTCAAAGGAACTAATATCATTTTCTTGAAAATATACATAAAATACACAAGTTTGTTAATGACAATACTTTATACAATGTAAGCAGATGTTACAAAGAAACATCTAGTAGAGTGTTTTTTTCAATTTATACTAAGTAATATCGATTGCTTTATGAATTAGTTTTATTTTAAAAGTAAGTTGTATTCATGATGAGAAATCAGAAATGATTAGTGTACATTCTGGTATTACATACTATTAATGCAATGATTTTAAACAGACTACTTGAGAAAGTCTGTGTTGTTTACAAATTGTTTAAGTAAAGTTTCCCAACAAAAGTTAGGTAAAAGTTTCATTGAACAAAAAATATTTCTCTAACTTTATATAACTGTAGATTTTCTTTTACTAAAATTAGTTTTATAAATGTGGATATTCTGCCCTGAGATTCTAAATATTGCCCGGTCTGACCCTTCCCTATCTTAATAAAATTATTTTGGATGTTGCTGTTTTTGAGTTCAATATTAACAGCTAGCTGTTGGGATATTTATATTTTTCTTAAGCCATATTGCTTTGATATAGTAGTATATATTACTAATATGTTTGTTGCATCATATCAGCAGTTTAAATACTAAAATGTAGATGTGAGTCAAGCTATATTCATGGTTGGATTTTTTAAATGACAAACTAAAACCTCAAAAGCAAAGATATACCAACCAATTTTTTTTTTTTTTTTTGTATAGTCTTTAGGGACCTTTATGGCTCATCAAATGGGAAAACATTATAGATTGATCAATACAAATTAGTAACCACTCCTCTGTAAAAATTACTTATATACTACCACACATCCTTTTATTAGTACTTTCTCCCTTGTCATCAAACATGATTCTGTAAAAAAAGAATACATATATATCACCACACATCCTTTTATTAGTAGTTTCTCCCTTGTCATCAAACATGATGAAGAGTTTAACCTTTGCCATTTGTTACAGCTTTTTTGCTACTACTTTGTGAGATTCAAAAATTCCAATAGCTAATAGGCTGGACCTTGTCTACTGGAAAATCATAGTACTAAATATTTTGGAACATGGAACATTCCCTGACATGTAACACCTGGAAAACTAGAAAATGGTGATTCATTTGGGGCCAGGACCAAGCAGAGAGCCCGCTGAACGGCTTGGGCCTCACCGACAGGTTTTTCGGAGGCGAGGAGAGACGTGGTAAGGACAGGCACCAGGAGAGCTGCAATAAGAGGAAGGGAACTGGTTTATACTGAGAGGTATTTGGTCAGGCAGGGAGGTACCAGGCTATTAAAGTGTTTAAAGAAGAAGACTCCACAAGTTGAGGGCCCTTTCTGAACAATTAGAAGCTGTTTGCTGAAGTTTGAAGGTTCATCCATGCCCATACAAACCTGAGAAGAAAATGCAAGGTTTCTAAACGATTCCTTTAGTTGACTGTTTGGAAGGAGTTCAAGAAATATTCTAAGAACTCTTTGTGACCTTTGTCAGAATAACATCCATTTTTGTGTGCATGGCAAATGTAACTTTGGATTCTTTTGACAAATTTATGTGTTAACCCTAACATGACCAAGCTCTTTGCTAAGTTAAGAACACAGAAGGAAGGAAGTGAAACATAAGAGGCTCCCTGAAAAAGAAACTAGCAAACTTTATCTTGGTTCAGATTTCAGGCCAGGTACAATCATAGCCTCGGTAAGTTACCTCATTTGTTAACTTATCCATAAATATATCAACCTGAAGAAAATAGAAATCTTTGTTTTCTTCCTGGTTTGCAATTGGCAACTGTTATTGAAGATTTACTTTAGCTTTAAAATTACAAAGCAGTGGAAGAGGCTATGTGGGGTATGAGAAGTTAGATTAAGAAAATATATGAAGCAGACATACAACAGGAAAAGGTTTTACTAGGAAAATTGTTTCTTTGGAAAATATAACTTTGGAAAAGAATACTCTGTTCACAGAGCTGAAATTAGTTTGCAGTTAGAACCACACACCAAAAATGTCTGTTAAGAACTTGGACAGACACTGAGGACTAGACATAAAAGTGACACAGATTTGATTTATTTATGTTCAATCACTCCTCCTTAACAGTTTAAAAATTAAGGCTTACTCATGCACATAGAAAGAAAACAACATTTATTAACCAAAAGTGAAGTCATTCTCTTTGGATATTAAATTAACTAAGGCAATAAAAATATTTCTTTAGTTAATGTATATTCATCCACTTTTAAAAATGCTTGAACTTTTAATTTTTTTATCTTTGAAATATTGAACACTGCCAATATACGAGAATGTCAGAACTCTGAGGGTGGAGAGCGAAGATGTTATTCCAAGTACTAGTTAATTAACAAAAGCCAGCCAAACAAAAACCACCACTGTTATTATGAGGATCAATCAAATATCTCTCATTTAATTGATCATCATAATACTGAACCCGATTTGCATTTATGAAAATTTCTTCCCAGCCAATAGAATAGCAAATATGCAGAGTCTTGAGACCTTCACAGTAATACAGTAGTGAGCTTACTTTGTATCTCCTTCAGGCATTTTAAGTGTGGCTGTGCTGGTGTCCCGTTAAGAAGAGCTGTGTGTATAAATGGGGAAAAAGAGGAAAAACTATAAGAAACAATTGAAGTCTATGAAAATTATGACTTGCACATAGTAGGTGATCAGTAAATCATAGAAGTCTTCGAGTTGGGACATAACAATCTCTTCCTTTAAAGATGAGGCAGTGGGCTCACAGGTATGAAATGAGCTCTTTGTGATCACAAGATAACTTAGATGGTGGGGAAGAGGATGCTGGGAGGGAAATGAGAATTCTGTATGTTTAAATGTTCAGGAGAAGATAACTGATAATTCAGTTATCATAGCATCTTGATTTTTTTCTTAGTTCATTTTTGCCCCAAATTTGTATTCATAGTCAATAGCAAAATGTCTGAAGCGGAGAGCTCTAATCTTATCTTCAGGGAAGATTTAGGAACAAGCTGAAGATTGGACTGAACCGTAAGACTGGGACAATGTATCTAATTCAACATTGAACTGAGAGATCAACATATTCTTTTCTCCCACCAGAAACATTGGCATTCATGATGTCAAGACTCTCCTTGAACTGTATTACTAATGGAAGAAATGACATGAAGAAGGGGATATTGAGAAGCAACAGAGGCTGCAGGAATTTCTATGCTGGGGTTATGACTTCAGCCATGGGAAATCACGAAACACTGGGAAGGGAAAGTAAAGATTATGGGCCATACCAAGATAGCTCCCTCAACGGGCATTATGGCCTCTGTGATCTCACTCAAGTTGGAGAAATTCTTTGACCATTTCATGCTATTCTGGTTTCAGGTAACAAAAACAAAAATTGAACTAGCGTAAGGAAAAAGGGTGTTTGAAGAACTAAGTCACAGGAGGAGCTTGCTCAAGGAGCTTTCTTCTTTTTTCCCTCCCTTTGGACAAAATTAATCTTTTTTAATTGTTGTTCAAGTATGGTTGTCTCTATTTTTCCCCAATACTCCCCTCCAACCCACCCATCCTCACCTCCCACCCTCAATCCTACCCCCTTTGACTTTGTCCGTGTGTCTTTTATACATGTTCCTTGATGACCCTTCCCCTTTCCCTCATTATCCCCTCCCACCTCCCCTCTGGTTACTGTCAGTTTGTTCTTTATTTCAATGTCTCTGGTTATATTTTGCTTGCTTGTTTGTTTTGTTGATTAGGTTCCACTTATAGGTGAGATCATGTGGTATTTGTCTTTTACTGCCTGGCTTATTTCACTTAGCATGATGCTTTCCAGGTCCATCCATGCTGTTGCAAAGGGTAGGAGCTGCTTCTTTCTTCCTGCTCCCTAGTATTCCATTGTGTAAACGTACCACAGTTTTTTGATCCACTCATTTACTGATGGGCATTTGAGCATTCTTGAGACCTGTCTGGGCTTTTGCTGCTTTAAAATGGCAGCTTGTTTCTTTTTCATTGTATCCTGGCCATCTCTTCATAAAAGGAAACAGATAGACCAGCTGGGGACTTTTATATCTCAGAAGCTACCAGTGAATGACAGTATTAACTCTTTCCTTCCCGTGCACAAAATTGCCAGAGAAGAGCCTCAGGGTCGGGAGGTGTGGGGCTCGTTGTACCATGGAGGCAGATCCAAGTTAAACGTGCCAGACTGAGGGGAAGGCAGTTCCTAGAAAAGGAGTACTGAGCAGATATTTCTAGGTATTCCCTTGTGGTTAGCCAAATCACAAGTTGGTTACTAAGATTTGTTTTTTTTTCCAGGTTGCAAATAACAGCAACATGTTTTAGTTAATTCAGCTGATGTAAGGATACATAGGAAAATAAAGAAATCCATTTCAGAAATCCTCTAGCAATCCAGTTAACATGTCCTTTCCACATCAGGTGGCCAAGGTCCTCTCTTCTGATGTTTCTTTCTTATAATGATTCCGTTGAAATGGGAAGCAAGTGAGACAAGACACATAAAACATTAAATCTTGACTCTAGCTCATTGCTTCTACCTTCCCACTCACAGGGTTTCCCCACACAGGGAACCAACTTCCTCAGTCTCTAGGGTCTCCTATTCAAAGTATTCGAGCTAGACTCTGATTGGGTAGACCAGTCACCATAGAATATAGGATGTTTTGTTGGGGGTAGAGCTTTTGCACCAATTTATTTAATAGGCTGCTGGTCAGGTACCCAAATCTGGCCAGGTACCCAAATCTGGCCAGGTATCAATCATTGTTTCAACAGTTAGAACCAGGAAAATAGGATCAAGGCAGAAGAAGTTGAGAATTACAGGAAAATCATGGATGTGTCAACTAACTTAATTGGAGGATACCTAGAATGAGCTGCCTAACATCTGAAAAAACATAGACTAAGTTTTTTTAATAACCAATGGATCTTAATTGAAATCCCTCTTTTGCCAAAAATTATTTTAGATGCATGGGTGTGACCAAGATATGTAGGAGAGTTCCTGCTACAGAAGAGCTATAACATTGATGAGGGAGCAAAAACTATCACAATTGACACAGTAGAAAAAGCTATCAAATACTGTGTTTTAATTTCCCCTTAGTTTAAGCTAAAGTACACAATCTATTTCTTCACTCCTTACAACATAATTATTATCATAAAGATTTCTTTTTTAAAAACTCAAAAACTTAGACTTTTCCAATAAGAAGAAGTTGGTTTTGTTTTTGTTTTTTGTTTGTTTTGCTTTAATCCATTAAACTACTCTGGGGACAGAATGGAAATTTAAGAAGTAGCTTTCATGAAATAGAGGTATCTCAGAGACATTGTAGGAAGCAGAAGGTGATTTAGGAAAGGGGACTGAGAGGAAACTGAATGAAAGAAAATGGGGTGGAGGGGTGATAAAAATAGAAAACAAAGATAACCCTAAAGAGCAGTAGTTCTGCTCTTGCATAGTTCTGCTGCAATCAGCACCATTACCTAGTCACCGTGGTCTGCTGTAGGCTCAGTTTCTCCAGGCCTGAGGCTGTGTCTTGGAAAAACAGTAAACTCAGCTTGTTTGGCCTCCTCTCTGTGCCTGTTACTTGCCAGGGGCCTAAGAAAGGGAAGGCTTCAGGCTTCTGGGATGAGGCTGCTGTTTCTTTCTGTTCTCAGCTCCATGGAAATTCTGTGGGGACAAGACTATAGATAAAAGATGTGGGGGAGGAGTAGGAAGGTCTTAAATGTTGAGTGAGGAGGCAGGGTGACTTGATTTTTAAGTTCCTCTGATACATTGTATTTATGCATTTGATGCTTCTGGAGAAACTGAAAAAGGGGGAAATTCACAGGTAGAATGCTTGTGCAAACAACAAACCAATAACCTATTACTGCCTGAGATTCTGGCCCCTGCCCAGGGTACAGTTTCACAGTGGCAAAAGGCAAGCAGTGTGTACTCTGATATGACTCAATCTCAGCATATGTTAGACTAAGAAAGGCCAGGAATTCCTATAGCTAGCAATGACCTGGGGACTGGCCAGGGTGAACTTGCAGAGTGAGAACATGGAGGAGGCCTAAAGCTGGGGCCATTCACTTGATCATTTGAGCTTGGTTCTATCCTGACATGGCCATCTTAAATTCTTTCACCTGAACAGCTCAGGCCTGGGACACTTTCTGGCCCTTTATAATCGAATTGGTAACTTTCAATTAGAATCTGTTTAATGGGAATGAACCCCAAAGCAAGTTGTCCTAGAGTCCAAGGGAAAACTGAAAAGATCCATAAAACTAAAAATCAAAGGATGTAGTTCAACACATGTTGAATTGTAGTTTGACTCAGTGCAGGTCAATTTGGGAGGATGGGAGTCGAGGAAAGTGGGAAGACAGGTGATTATGTCCCCAGGGCTACCTAATCTGCAGAGGCTGTCAGATATTGAACCAGCTTTTAAACTCATTTCAGAGTGTGGAGCGTGAGGGGGTACAGAGAAGAGTAGATAGAGGCTTTATGCCTGAAGTAACGTTTTATTTTCTTATGTTTCTAGGGAAAGTCTAGTCTTTGGGTGAGCACCATGGGCCAATGGAAAAATGTTGAATTTCATACATATACATATAAAATTCATACATGAAATTCACCATCATATATATAATCTTTTCTGTAAGCATCCCTCCAGTGGTCTGGCAGTTCGTGGGCCAGCTATTCCCGGCCTCTGTTTCTTTCAAATGTGTGGCCTGGGGTGAGCCCTTTAAATCCAGCTCCTGCGCCCTGACAGGTGTTTTCCCAACTCCTGGGGCCGACAATTTTGGAGAGTGGCTGAACCAATGAGATTTTTCTTTGGGGGAGGGAGCGGGAGAAAAGGCGTGGCTTGTGGGTCATAGCAGGGGCGGGGTTTGCGCGGCTGAACAGAGCCTGGCTGGTTGCGTGGAGGGTTGTTTTATCCGCCCCCCCCCTCCACCGTTTTTTTTTCTCCTCCGGGTGTCTTATTAATTTCTCCGTGGGGCTGCAGCTGGAGACTGCGGAGCGTTGGAAATGACGCTTGGAGCTTTAATTACCGCAGCCGCCGGACAAGTGTGAGGAAAGCTGACAGGAAAAAGGACTGGATAGGGGGAGAAGAAGCAAGAAGCTTCCCCCTCCCCACTTTCTTCCCAATTTGGACTGGAGGTGCTAGGAAACTATAAAGGGAGCCGATCAGAGCCCGGCCGGGGCGAGAGGACGGAAACCTACCGCCCCTTTGCAATCAACTTTTTTTGGAAACCTTTTTTCCCCCTTTCTTTTTATTGTTGCCCGGCAAGTGAGAAAGAAAGAAAGTGAGCGGGGAAGGAGAGAGAGAGAGAACGATCACACAGTGAAATAGCTGCACAGTCCGACCAGGAGCTCCACGCTCACACACTCGAGCACCCTTTCACACGCGCACACACGCGCGCGCACTCACGCGCACAGTGTCCCCCTCCTCGGGTCCCTGGACTTGGTCCCACGATCGCGGACTCGGTCACCCGCGCTCGGAGTCGGTGCACCGCGCGCACGACGCGCCAGTCCCCCTCGCGCCCCCCACGCGCGCCTGGCTGACGGATCTCTTCTGCGTGCCCGAAAGGGGATATGCCATTTGGACATGTAACTGTCAGCACGAGATCTGAGACTTCCAAAAAATGAAGCTGGCGACAGGACTGTGCATCTGGGTGAGCCTTCTGGTGGCGGCGGGGAGCGTCCAGCCCAGCGCTTCTCAGTCAGGTGGGTCGTGGTTCCTTCTCGCGCTCCAGTTGTTGAACCTGCTGCGGGCGGCTTGGCTGCATGGGTGGCTCCCTTGCCCCCTTCGTCCAACCTGACAGCCGCTGGCTGTCAGGAGAGGAGGGATCAATCTACCGGGTCCTCTTCCTTGGGCTCTCGGTCACCTCTCATTCTGTCCCCAAACTTATCCTCAGTGTGTGCATGCGTTTTATTTGTCGTGGAAAAAAACACCACTCTGCATCACTATCTCCTTTTCCGGTCTCCGTAACCCCCTTTTTTTCATTCTCACGCGTTTTCTGTGAGCCTGTGCGGGATCCCTTATTGTCGCGCGTGTTGTGAGGGACAAGGGAGACCCAAACCCCGAGTCAGAGAAGACCCTCCTCTACGTTTGGTCCTGGAGGGAAGAAGCCTGGGAAAAGCGCGCACCGCCGGGGACGTGGAAGGGCTGGGGTCCCAGGACGGTGCCAGCTGGGCCCTTCCGTGCGGGACGGTGGTGTAGAGTGCAGCTTCGAGAACCGGCTTTGCACCTGTGTGTGCTGCCGGCGGCCACTGCGCCTCTGGTCGCCTGAGCCTGCCGGACACACCCGACTTGAGCCCAGCCTGGGCTGCTGCGGCTGCGGCTACGGACGCGGACAGGCGCGCCGCGGCCCAGGGGCCCGGAACTCCCGGCCTCCTGGGCGGTAGTCCCAGAGCTCTCGCGCAATTGAGTTGAAGGGAGCTTGCCTGCCTGCCTGACCTCTTTTAAAAAAAAGAGAGAGAAAGGTTGACATACTTGAGCCGGGAGCCCGGCCTTCCCGTCGGTTGCTGGGTTTGGCTCCAGGAAGAGTTCGTCTTGTAGTTAAACTTGCTATTGGCCGGAGTCCCTCCAACTTCTCTGTTTCCTGCCCAGTGCGGGCTGCCGAGCCGACCAGTCGCGCGAATTGATTGAACCGGAGGCGGGCGCGGACACTGTTTTCGAGAGAGCTGGAGCCCAAGCTACCTGGACAAGCCAAAGGCTAAGCGACCCCCCGCGAGGCAGCGTGGTGGGGCTGGCGCGCCGCGGCGGGCAGGGCTAATGGCAGCACCTGCATTGCGAGGGAGCTCAAAGTTTGACACTTGAGTTTCCTGGGGATGAAAGTGGGACAGGAAGGGACCGCAGAGAATCGCTGTTTGACACGGCCAAGGGAGCCCTTTTGGGGAGCGGGAGAGATTTCCGGAACGATCTGGGGCTGCTCCCGGGAGCGTGGGAGGCAGCTACAGGAGATAAAGCCCCCGGGAGTGGCGATGCGGAGAGCTTTAGGCCCGGGGAGGGTGTCCTTCTGACCTCACCAAGAAAACTGTGCGCTGTAGTTTTCCCGCTCCGCCCCAGCCGCCGTCGCCTCCCCCTCCTTGACTTGACTAGTAAATAACAAGTTACAATCATAGAGCCTTTCAAAATGACCTTCGAATTGCACAATGTGCGCCGTTTGTACTGGTCGTTTGTACCCTCCCAGTTACTCTGAAATTCTTCATGCATACCAGGTTCTGCGCTCCAGCCACCTCCGGAATTACACCAACACGGACTTCAGATTCCAAGCGGCCTCTTAGATACATCCCTTTTTATCTCCCTCCCCACTCCGAGTCCCTTCATATTTTCCTGCAATGGGTTGATTATGCACGTTGACCCATTCAAAAGCAGTAGCGACCGACCAGCAGGCTTAGCTCAGAGGAATTTCTAGGAGGCGACCTACTGGGGGCTGTCTGGTTCAGCTTCAGCCGCTGGGGGACCAGGCTCCGAGTCCGCAGCAATTTGGTATTAACTGTGTGGCTTGGGGTTGAGCTATGCCGAAAAGCCCTTTTCAGAATTTCTGCAAGGAATGTAATCCAAATTAGTTCTGCAGCTGGTCTCTTCTCGCTTCCCGCCCCCCCCGCCCCCCACCCCCCCGCGAATTGTCAGACCCACAAGTGAGCCCATTTAGAACGCGAGGATTAGTGTGCCATTGTTGTTCCGTGTGTGACTCTGTACTTGAAATTCTGGGGACACAAAGGCGAGCCTCACTTGTTCAAAACACAGTGATCTAGATAAAAGGGCCGCACAAAGAAAAGCTGTCGGGTGCATCCCTGGTATAATTGCAACACGCATGCAAAGGTGACCCACTGGAAACTGTAAATGCCCCTGGGGACTTCTTTTTTCATCCTACCCCACCCTCACCCTGCCGCACCTGGCAGGGAAAGTTCAGCCGGTTTTAATGTAGTGCTTTTATAAAACCAAGTAACTGTCTGGGATGGGAGTGAAGATCTGTGTGTTTGTGGCTGTGTATGTATGGCTACATGTTCCCAAGTAAATACATATTGCGTCTCCACTCTCGTGCTTAGCAGTCAGTAGCAGTTTGGAGGAGTTTGTTTTGGTCCAAATGAGAAATTAAGTGCGGATAAGTAAACTAAGCTGCCAGAGGGCGACAAGATGTTGAGTGAATTGCTTTTAGATGAAACAAATTAAGGAAACGAGGGAAGACAATCTGCTTCTCGCATTATTAGACACGCTTGGAGTTCAGGGGGAAGCGGCATATTTTTGAAATGCTAATATCTTAAGAAGCAGAAGGAATGCACCTTATTTACTGCTCTATGTGAATAGAATAAAAATATGGGGAGGGGCACGGCGATGCTCTTGAACGGAGTTAAGATATTTCTGAAAATAATTGTAACTGAACAGGATCTGTTCTTGTTCTTTAGCTTTAGAGAAAGTGATTTTTTTGTGTGTGTGATTCAGAAGGACTTTGCCTCATTTCTACTGATTCATTTTATCAAGAAATACTATAGTCAAGGGCCCTTTATATGGCTGCTATAAAGCCTTTACCACTAAAAGGAATAATTCCAAAATTTCTGTCTTCCTGGTATGATTGAAAAAACAATCATTATCACCTTTGTATTGAAATGAACTACACAGTGGTGTGGAAGGTATAGTCTTACTCACCTTAACAGATATGGGGTGAGCAAGTTAAGTTCCCATTCCTTATTTGCAAGTAACTTAGTCCTGCTTTCATTCTATAAAAGAACATGCATTTTCCTACATATTTCAGATGTGTCTCCAATCTTAAGGGTTGTTTTACCTTTGAGAAGAAAAAGGTTAATACATTTAGGTAAATGATGAGAAAGATGCTAAATATATTTTCAAAATAAACCCCACATCAGTTCTTTTTCCTACATGTGTTTGCTGTAAACACACCCATGGGTGCACTGTTTCCCTTTTTTTCTTTTAATTTTGAATATCTTATGTATGTAAAAGGGGTCTTTTTACATTTTTTCTTGAGTTGCTTCTTAATAAATTTATACCTATCACTGTGCATCATGTGGAAACACTCTAATGTGGACTGTTGTGATAAAAATTGAAAGACTCTTGGTTCTGTCATGATTCCTGTTTTCTGATTTTCTTCACAAATTAAACTACTTTTATTTATTTTAATCATGAGTACATCGAAAGTCAATTTTTTGAAAATCAAGGCACTTACTGCTTTTTATATTTTTCATTTAGTCACTGGAAATGTGTCTTAATTAAGAAATTACATTAGAATGTTTACCAGGGCATGTGCTTCATGGAAAATTTAATGATTTTTACTCTAACCTGAATGCAGTAAGTTTGCACTGGCTGAATTTTAGACTTTGCATTTATTTGAAGTAAAATTGTATTTCCTCCTTAAAGTGGATTCAAATATTTAGTATTCATGAGCTTTCATCCCTTTGGTTCTTAAATAGAAGTGCTATTTATCATCTGTCTTATGCATTCACCCTTTCCATTACTATAGATTCTTTTTTTTACATCTTATTGTTTATTGAGTTTATACATGAGAGTATATATTTTCCCCTCCACCAATAAGCATATTCTTTGTGTGTGTGTGTGTGTGTGTGTGTGTGTGTGTTTTCCCAGTAACCTGCCACTCAGCCACTGCAGGAGTTCTCTGAGCCAGTTTTCATTCTTTCTGATAAATCTGATATGGCTGGTTGACTGGACAATCGCAAGCCATTCCATTGCTCAAATGTATTCCTGAAAGACAATAAAAAGGCATCGATCCAAGATCACTAACACGTCTCAAAAGCTCGGACTCCAAGGCCATTCCTCTCTACAGAGAAATCTCTTTTTCCTTTACTCTTTCCCTTTTTTCTCCTCTTGACCAAAGAAGAAAGGTAGATCACAGCCATTAGAAAAAAATGCTGGGGATGCAAGCAATTGGGGTCTTTCTAAATATTCTCTGAAGCTTGGTGATTAGAGCCATCTTGAGATTAATGAGTATGTAAGGTGCACCTTTTAGGCAATAAATTAGGGTGCCTTAGACTTTGCTGTGCTTAGAAGTGGCATCATTTTTATGTTCTTTCAATCCAGTTATTAGGAAAATTTAACATATTAAAAATAGCACCAAGGTTTTGCTTTAGTTTACAGGGTTCTGCTACTGTTGGATATCATATGTGATATGTAAGTGCCTAAAACATAAGTAACACAAATGACCAAAAAGGTGTTCTGTTACCTGCAAACTTGCTGGCCCTGGCTGTTTGATGTTACCCTTTGTGAGAGGTACAGTTTTATAGAGATGTTAATATTTACATTGAAATTAGCTTATACATGTTCAAGCCTGTAGCTGTTCTACAAAAATTAATCAACTATAACCCATTGTTTTCTTTTACAATGATCTACTGAGTATGTTGTGCGGGCTAGAATTTAATCATATTGTGAACTAAATCATTTAGAAATGGTCTCCTATGTTACATTTGACCATATGGGATCAAATTACATCTTTTCTCCAATACTCATTTTCTAAATTATTACAAATATTGGGCAATTGGATAAAACCTTATATTTCATGCCTTCCAATACAGGTATTGATTGAAGTTTACAGTTTATAATGACAAATAATTTCTTAATTTTCCTTCTTTTTATAATGAAAAGATCCTAAATTAGTGTTCCCTGAAACTAGCTCTTCTGCATAATTCAAAGTGCCTGTTTTGTGGGTGTGACCCAGGACATAACCAGGTGGTTAAAATCGGGATTTCTACATTGTGGGGACATTTCCTCTACTTTCTTCTTAATACCCTGAGCAACTCTGTGTCTTTGTGACTTGGCTTGTGCCCCTAGGGGGGGCATGAAAGTAGTGTGATCTCTATTTCCCCGCTGCATAGCCATTTTCTGCCAAATGTCTTCAAAGTCTTCTGTGATATGGAGGTACATTCCAATAACAAATTACTTGGTATATTTAAAACGTGTACACATATTTTAATAAACACGATGGAACATTTCTCGCAGACCATCTTATTTACAAGAGCACCTGCTTAAATGAAATAAAGAGGTTATTAACTCTAAAGTATTTGTATTTGAGGTCATTTCCCCAAAATGTTAATTTTCAGAATTTCTCTATGGTCTCTTCAGATTTCATTGTATATGACTTCATTCTCTTTTTCTGAGTTGTTGATAATTCTAACATGTTTGTTAAAGAAATGGACCTTTTCTCTAATGTTTTAACCAAGGCTTTGAAGCTATGTCCTTGTTTTTAGATTTGACACACACACTAGTGCTTTCTATATGCACTAATTTTCCAAGAAGGAGGAGAACTGCCTCACATCTATAACGTAGAGGTGGAACATGTCGATATTTTGGGGCCTAATTCTAAAGTGCTTTGTTTGAACATGTACTAATTGTTTTATTGAGTTATTTTCATTTTGAATAAGTGATTGTTCTGCAAGCCTGTTGCTTTGCACAACTCCAGGGGGCAGCGGCCTCATAGGACTTAATGGGAAAGGCGAATGCCTGAGCTGTGGGTAGTGCAGCAGCAGCCCTGCTATTGTGTGATGCTGCAGGATAAAGCACCAGAATAAGAGTGAAGAGAAGTGGATTCTGGTCAGAGAGTCATTTTCTTTGAGATCTTCGGTTAGACTTCTTGCTCTGTGTCTCAATTTCTTTCTCTAGTGTAGCAACAAGTGATGCCTAAATGATGACATAATTTTAAAAGAATGATTTAGTTAGGAAAAGGATGTTCAAACTTTTAAGAAAAGAAGTCCATTGATTTCCATTATTTTTATAAGTGGACCTTTTTGGTTTTTTAAGCGAATCCCTGTGTGCAGCCCTGGCACTGAAATAGGCGAAACGGGGCGGGGGGAGGGGGGGGCAGAGAGCACTTTTGTCACAGCTGCCCAGAGAAGCCAGCTTGGAATCCCCGACTGTGGCCCTCCCCCACGTCCTCCCTGTCTTTCCTCTCTTCCCCTGTGCTGGCTTCACAGAAATCAGGCACTATTTAGGAACCACAGAGCTAATCCTCTCCTTTTAAAAATTTTTTTAAAAATTTAATTTTATTACATTTTTGCCATTACCATGTAGTCTCCTTAAAGCCCCCACCCCCAGCAATCACCACACTGTTGTCCATGTCCATGAGTCCTTTCTCTTTCTTTCGTAAACCCTCCACCCCCTTGCCTCCTCTCCCCTTTAACTGAGGACGCAGGAGCACCGGGAAGTTAGGTGACATAAGTTAGTCGGCATCTCCTTTTCTTGAACACTCATAGAAATACTTGAAAAGTTGCAGACACTTAAATAAACAAATACAAGGCTGTGTTGCTTTAAAAGAGCTTTGCGAAATTGAAATGAGAACAAATGGATCAGAACCATGGGCCTGATTATCAGACTGTGAAGTTCTCCTCCAGGGGGAGACAGTGGAATTATCAACATCTTAACTTTTATTTAGGAAGTAAGCACTGATTGCATGTGTCGTTTACAGCACACTGAAATTGAAGAAATAAAGCACCTTGGTGAAGACAGTCCTGTAAGAGGCTCTGTTTACTTAGCAAAGTCTGTGCTGGGCGTCGCATTTTGACCCTGCAAGTCGGGTAGAAGTTACCCACACACATTATTGTGCATTGCAGCACCTTCAAGAGTTTCTTTTATGTTGACTCTTATAAAGATGATCAATAAGTAGACACATGGTTATTTCTTCATTCTTTATTAAGTGATATGCATGCTTAAATTAACTGGATCATAAGGATAAACAGTGGGCTTCTTGTCACCGATTAGTTGATGGCACCTTAATCAGCAAATCCATAGGGATACTTCAGATTTGTCCATGCCCCTCCTTGGACCCAAGTTATTTACCTTTTATACTCTCTTTGTTGGGGCCTCTTTGTTTTCTGCCGGCCCCTACAAATAAAATAACACAGTTGTATTATTTGCACAAGTGCATAAGCTCAGCTTTAACTAGCAAGACTTTATCAATTTATTTCTATGGCACATTTGCCTCCCTCTAGTTGCCTTCTGCAAGATGCTGCCTCTGGGCCATGGGAGCTTGCAAAGTTGTTGACTTAACCTTGAACCTCTCTCGGTGCTTTCCTCACGCACCAGAGATTTTTCAGCCATGGTCAGCATTCTCATGGGCCATAGTGACAGAAAGGAGGTTTTGGCTGGGATAGTAACTCCTGTTAGGAATTGGAGGTGACAATGGACCCCGTAAAACATTAACGTAGATACCATGTAACTTCCTGTGCAACATCATTAAACTTCTCCCTTGAGAGGTAGAGGTAGGTCAGTATCATTGTTAATCATGTTACTTCCAATATTGTAGGGAGAACTGAACCATACTAAACCTCAATAAGAATATGTAAGATTCAGTGTCTGAATCCTGACAGTTAAACTAATTGGAATCAAGGATGCATATGTGTGTGTATGTATGTGTGTGTGTGTGTATATATATATACACACATATATATATAAATTTGGAACATAGTCTAATGGTGTTTAAAGAGAAGAAAATGAATATATGATAACCAAGTTCAGTCTTAGAGTTTCTTACCAGGTATTGTAAGCACCAGGCTTACCCGGTCAGTATTACACAACTGTGCCTTGCTGGTTGTCTTTGACTTTGCTGACCCCTTTCCTCTGGGCTTCATGGTTTACCTGGTGCCTCTGCCTGTCCCAACTGTTGAATTTTTTTCAGTTCTGCTTTAAATCATACCTCATCATTCTATCTTCCTTTACTGACAATGCTGGACTATAAATAATCCTTATCTGTACCTGGAGTTTAATCTCAAACCATACTATAATTTAACTTTTCTAAAAGCAGGAGTTTTTATTCCCTGCAGAGAATAATGTGGTACCACATATACAGTAAGCTCTTTAAAATATTTTTAATGAAAGAATAACATACTTTTACTGAAACAGTTTTAAGTTCATTCACAGATGGTTATTATTTGTAATTAAACCATATAGTGCACAAAGTAAGCTGTTCTAAAAACATAATTATAGAATTCTTAATAATAGATATTAGACATGTTTACCCTGGGAATTTCTTTAGCTGCCTTTTCGAGCTTCCTGGGGTATTTCTTTCATTGGATTATTTCCAAGAGTGTATCATTTGTCCCCATTCTCATTTTTAGAGCCTGCTTATAATGTGGTACAAAGAATTTCTGTTGGTTTTATTTTTGGTGAGTTAAATATATGTGAATATCATTCTAAAACATGTAAGAGTTTAGTAGTCCACAATTTTTATGTGGCCATTAGATTATTTCTTTGTTTTTACATATTCATTTACTTTTATTGTAGATTATTTATCCCTCATTTTAAAAAATATCTTATTTATTTATTTTTAGAAAGGGGAAGGTTTGGAGAAAGAGAGGGAGAGAAACATCAATATGTGGTTGCCTCTCATGTGACCGCCAATGGGGATCCAGCCTGCAACCCAGGCATGTGCCCTGACTGGGAATCGAACCAGCAACCCTTTGGTTTGCAGATGGGTGCTCAGTCCACTGAGACTCACCAGCCAAGGCTTAGTTCCCACTTTTAATTTATTAAAATTAAGTTTATCAGGATAACATTGGTTAAAAAATCATATAAGTTTCAGATGTCCATCTTTACACTACATCAGCTGTATAGTCCATTGTGTGCTCACCGCCCAATCTATGTGAGCAGGAAGCACATACTGACCCATCTTTGCAATTCAGGACCACGTTAGGAACTGAGAAGCACATAGAGAAACTCAAGATGCCACCTTTCCCCCTTTTTTTGAAGACAGATAGACAAGGCCAATGAAACACGATACAAAATTAGACAAGGCCAATGAAACACGATACAAAATTAGGTTACTAAGTGATTTTTCAAACTGTTGGGAGGAATAGTTGCCTCCAGAGAAATGCTAATAGTATTTTATGAAAGAAGGGTTCCAACAGAATGTGGCATTTTCTATTCCTAGATATATGCCATAATATAACTTTCTTATAACTAATCTCTCTCAGTATCTTAAAATAGACAACCTGACATGTCCCTACAGTTTCCAAAGGATCTTATAAAGGAAGCCCTTGTCACATCCCCGGGAGAGGTGGCTGGGAATCTCCTGGCTGCTCTTCCATGTGATTTGCTCTGCATCCTGACAATTGGTGAAATGGTTATAGTCTTTATAACATCCTATTCTGCTGGTGAAAGTGCTCTTCCAGACATTTCTTCTCAGGGTCCCAGAGTTGGAGAAACTCCACCTTTCTAGGTCACTGTGGTACCCTAATTGGGTCTTAATTGATAAGGGCCTGAACGAGTTAATACAGATTTCAAACTTCCCCAACAGTCTGCAGAGTAATCTGTTCATGAGAGAACTGGGCATTGGAGACATTCAGACCTCTGTCTGATATTCCTTTAGTACTTCCCTGATTGTTTTTCTTAAGAATATCCGAGAAGAAAGTTTGAGTCAGGAATTACTGTTCCTTCTTTGCAGATAAGGAGGTAGAGATAGAAAGAAACAGAGTGTGAGGGTGAAGCTTGATTGGTGCATGGGTCTGGTGCAAGTTGCCTGTCTGCCCTGTCCTGGGAGCCCGCTGGTCTGCCTTCTGCTTCTCAGCTGCTTGAATGTCTCTCCTCCACTCTACCTGCCCCACTGTGCGAGGAGGGGATGCTCAGCACACCGCATGCTCCTGCCTTCATGGTATCAGCCCTTTTTGCTTTCCCTGTAGCCTCATGAAGGAACTTGTCCAATGCATCTATTATTTAAGAGTTCTCCTTCAGGTTATTATGTATTTCTCCTCCTCCATTATATTCTTCAGAGCTCTTTCTTTGTGCTCTATATGTTAAGGAAACAATTATGTAAGCCCTGTCTTTTTGAGGAAACTTCAAAGCAGAGACGTATCCAAGCTTTCCAGACATGTATTTATACAGAGTGGGAAACCTCTTTAAAAGCAATACAGAAATGGAAATACCAGCAGATTAAGTACAGAGCCTTGGGAGGCACCAATGTAAGAGAGTAGCTCTGAAGTTGAAGCCTTTTACTGTGAATTTTGGATATAATTATGCAATTTTTAATTGCTTTCTACTGGATGTAGTTGAACTCCACTATTAACATAGAACAATGCATTGCTTTGAAAAAAATGTCACATGCACTAAAATCACACTGTAAAGCACTTCAGTATAATCTTTGTATAACATAATGTACTTACTGTACAGAGATAATTTTCAGAATATTTTCTCTCTAAATATGAACTTGCCTAATTCAAGTATATAGCTATTTTCTTGACATCATGTTTTAAAAATGGGTCATGTAATACTGTGTCTTATGTAGTTTTATAGTTTATAATGTTTGGGTGTGATGTGAAAGAATCTTGCTAATTTGGGTATATAAAAGCTAAGTATAGAGCTTTGAATTTTTAATCATTTGTTATTTAGCAGAGATAAAAATCCACCTTTGACTTTTATCCTCTGGCTAAGTTAAATGTGATCATTTTAACTACAATAAACATTCTTGCTAGCTGTGAATAAAACAATGCATCTAAATTAATGTCAGTATACAGAAAGCTCTGATATTTGTTCATGTTTTAACTAATACGTTAGCACATTTAAGTAATAAAACAATGAGTATGACAATTTCCAATTTTACTATGTAAAAATATCAACTAAACAGTTAATAATATTTCCCAGTTGTTTTAACTTCAAATTTAGCAGCCCCATTGTCCCTGGTGATATATCAAAACTTCTAAAAGTGTACTTGGAATTTATAGAAACTGAAGTGATTGGCATTCAGATACAATTCTTTAGTGGCCTTTTCCTTTTCTTTCTTTCTTTTTTTTAGCACAAGGATGAAATTTGAAAGTATGAAAAGCTTTGAGATAAATTGAAATAGACAAAACATTTTATGCAACTGTTGGTGAAAGGGACATTCATTATTTTTTTTTTCTGTACTTACTATATTGCTTGTGGCCAGAATTAGCAGGCTATGAGCCAGAGAAAGAGATAAGACAAATAGAATGGCACGCAGCTAATTTCATTTAGCAAATTTAGATCTGATACATGCTATTTCACTCCTATAAACTGACTCAGTCACTTCTTGAAAGGTGCAGATGAAGTTGGTCTCCCACAGTTTAACAGCTTTCACTCAATACTTATAGACTGTATGGAATAAATTTCTGTAAGTACCATATTGCTCACTGGCAGGATGAGCACTGGGAAGTTAGATTTATTAATGAGAGGAAAAAAAGGAAAAACAAAAACACTTCAATCATTTCAGTTCTGCAGAAAATAAAATATGCCAAATCATCCATTATTTTACAGTAATTTGTGATTTGAATCTGGTGTCTGGTTATGCTGTATTCTGGAACTAGTCAGTCATTGTATATAGAATTCAACAGGATGGGATCTGCTGTAATTATCAGGAAGTGGCTCTAAAACCAACAAACAAAAAACCCCTAAAACCCAGAACTTGGTCTTTGTAAAAATGTGCCATCAGCCAAAAAAAAAAGAAGAAATTTTAGAGACATTTCTAAATAAGGCTAATTTGTGTAAAAAAAAATGGTCACATAAGATAGAAATGTGATTTTGGGAAAAAACAGGCATTTGTACAATAATATCCATATGTGGGAATACCTCAAAGGACATTTGTCAAAGGGTATTCTAACATAATGAATTGTAAGGTGTCTAGAAAGCTATAGCTTTGCACGCATATCTGCTAGAGCTTTGTCATGGTTCAAGACTGCATTTTCCAATCAAGCTTACTATAGGGAATAATTCTGGTATTCATGAATTGTTCATCTCATCATATTTCCAGTGGTGATTTCAAGGTTAATTTTTTTCAGACGGCTTCTCTCTTGATTAAAGTTCATAGTAATTGTATATGTGCTGATGTAGCACATGAAGGTTTTAAAATAATGACATCTTTGATTTGATACAAAGACAAGATCAAATGCTTTTCAATGCTTCCTATTCAAATATATGAAAAAATAACTTCAGTGTTTGATTTTGATTTCTATTAAAAATATGGAGACTTTTGTTTGGCCTTTAGAATAATAATAAATCCTATAAAGCCTGTTTAAGGGTATAAACAACAAAGATTATTCTGTTACCAGACTAATATTCAAAACCTATATTTCTTACAATTTTACTGATTGTTAAAATATTGCAGATCAAACAACTAAAGACTTAATGCCCAGAACAGTAATGGACGTCCACCTTTGACATGTGCCGTGGTCCATTCTGATGTGTCTTTGCCATCATAGTCCCTGAATACTTTCTTATTCTTCTACATAATAAAATTGTTGCTGCATTTGAAAGGAGCAGAAATATTAATAGTATTTTACTAACTTGGCCACAATGAAGTATTGGTTTGTTTGAGGTAGGCATACTTCTACACTGTGTATCACAGCATAGGTGCTTTTTTTATTTGACTTGAAGTTTGAAAAGAAATGGCTTAAAATGGATAGACAGAGGGTCTGGCCTGCAGATTGAATTAGCCTAGAAGAAAAATCTCATGAGTGAGGCAGGCCAAAGGGCTTTAATAAAGCCGATGCTATGAACTCTCCTGAAAGCGGGAGCGGATACAGATGGGTCATACGTCTATTAATTGGGCTTAGGAAGAATCACAGTTTGAACTTGTGATTGCTGTAATAGGTGTGGTAATCACCGTGTTGCATGCTTATGTTATTAATCAGAATGAGCAGTTTTCAGACAAGGTGTCAGCTGTCCCACGTGCGTGTATTAAGTCACTTAAGACGTGGAACTATCCCTTGAGGGCACCACACATACTCTTTCCATTTGTGGTGGATCAGGAGAAGAAAACATCCAATTTAAATTGTTTATATAATTAAAATATAATATTGTGATAGAAATTATGAATTAGCTTGATTATGATGCTCTTGCTAACTTACGTATGTGATTCTTTTTTTTTTTGCAAAGTAAACTCTATTACATCAGAGTAGTGGAGTACCATTTCATTTGAAGAATGATTAAAGAGAAGTAGATGCCAAGCATGAAAAAGAGGAGGCTTGGGAAGGGGACATGATAGCTATCTTTAAAAGTTGAAGGGTTGTTACATACAAGAGGGATTAACACTATTCTGTGTAGCCTTGGAGAACAGAAACATTAACAGCTGCTTGACATTGTAAGGCATCGGATTTCGGTTGAACACCATCAAGGAGTTTCTCACAGTTAGAGCTTTCCAAAGTTGGACTGGACTGTCCTGGGAGGTGGTGAGTTCCTTCATGTGTGGGGTGGTAGGCTCTGATCTAACCTCTTCTGTGATAAGGAATGAACGAGGCAGCTGAGGAACAACTGGTCAGTGATGCTGGGGATGGGGATTTGGTTCCATGACTTCTGAGGGCCCTTCCCATCCTGAGAGATGGCCACAAGCACACTGTGCCCAAATATCATTTCCTGGGCTGCAAAAAAACAGAAGCAAGGAACACGAACTCCATGTCTCTGTGGCTAGGATTCCCACCTAAATGCTTTTTGTCATCATACCTTTTCTTCATAGATCAGAGGATTTGTGAGGGATCTTTTAAAGATTGTTTTTCGTCTGGAGAAATTATGCCGAGTGAAATAAGCCAGTCAGAGAAAAATAAATACCATAGAATTTCACTCATGTGGAATCTAGTAAACAAACTGAACGAATAAGGAAGGTCGGGACAGACTCATAGATGGAGAGCAGGATGGCAGCTAGTGGAGGAGAGGTGAGGGGGTGGAGGGATGGAGCAAAAAGAAAAAGGACTCATGGATATGGACAACAGTGTGGTGATTGTGGCGGGGAGGGGGTATGGGGGTACTAAATGGTAAGGGGAAAATACAATAAAGATTAAATAAATAGTTTTTCAAAAATTAAAAAAGTTCTTATTTTTTCTCAACAGTCTTTACGTTAGGCATTTATACCTCTAATTTAATGCACTGTACTAAATAATTCTTAAATTTAAAAACCAGACAACATTACATAAAAATATACAAGCTTAAAAATATGTATTTCATTGTGCTCCTGGGTTACCCCAGCAGGTATTTATAAGACTGAGTCTAATGTAACTAGAGGGAGAAATATATAAGTGGGGGGCAGTCACAGAGCGGAAATTAGATACCTGGGCCTTCAGTTGTGAGTGGAGTATAAGAGAAATAGCAAAAGAGGGGTGCTTTCCTAAAGGAACTAAAAATCAAAAGGATATGAAAAGATGAAGGCACATATGTATGCCTCACTTACAAATAAAGTAGCTCTTCATTAGTTAGCTTTGGCAATATTTTACTTTAAGACCTTTCACATTTCAATCTCTTCTATTACCTCTTTTAGATACACACTTTAAGACACTAAATAAAATGTTTTTTTTTTGTGAGCATTTTTTAAACATTATTTTAGATTCTCCTGGTATGAGAATATATGAGGTTTGTCCACAAAGTATCCAACCATGTAATATGAAAAATAGAGACATTTAGCCCTGGCTGGTGTAGCTCAGTGGATTGAGCATGGGTCATGAACCAAAGGGTCGCTGGTTCGATTCCCAGTCAGTGCACGTGCCTGGGCTTCAGGTCAGGTCCCCAGTGGGGGTCACATGAGAGGCAACCTCACACTGATGTTTCTCTCCCTCTCTTTCTCCTTCCCTTCCCCTCTCTTCAAAAATAAATAAATAAAATCTTTAAAAAAAAGAAAAATAGAGACATTTATTGAAGAAAATACAAGATATAACAGACATTGTACATGGGACAATGATACCTCAGTCCACTTCAAAGTTTGTGCTTGGGACCTTACACATTTCTCCCAATCACCATCAGCTGCCCAGTCATATTTTCCTGAATCTCATCAATTGTCTGAAATCTCTTCCCTTTCAAAGATGATTTTAGTTTTGGGAAAAGCCAGAAGTTTCAGGGTACTAAACATGGGCTGTAGGGGGTTGAATCACCTGGGTGATTTGATGTTTTTCAAAAAAACTCTGCATGAGACATGATGCATGAGTAAGTGTGTTGTCGTGATGAAGCTGCCAGTCACCAGTTGCCCATAGATGCAATCTTCTGAATTATCTGAATAGTTTCCTTGGAGAAATGTTCAAGCTTAATGCAAAACTTGATGCAGATTTGTTGCTCTTCTTGTGCAGTCATTTTGAATGCAATGGCTACACAGTACAGGTGCTCACTCAACAATGTCTATCGCCCCCACTGACTAGTACAGTGAAGTCGTCATTGTTCACACATGCACATTCCAGTGCACTCCCCTTGGCTGCCAGGTTACATTGATGTCACACAAACCATTCTGGTTATATTAACAATGGCTGGAATTTCTGCAGACTGACCTAATACACTTTCTGCAAGTCTTTCTGATCCACCATCTTTCCTCATTATCTGCAGTCTATATCCATTTTAATGCCTCCTCCAGGCCAAGCACTGTGACTGTGCTGGTATTATTATGCATTTCTACCTCCAGTGTTCCCTACAGCCTGAATGGTAGGTGTTAGTAACTCTATTCATAGGTAAGGAAACTGAGACTCAGAATCATATGATTGGCCAAGTTTACAGAACCACTCGTCAGCAGAGGCAATGTCCTAATAATCCACTTGGCTATTTTGGGGTGTACTCTAGACTTAGATTTGGTTATCTATCTTTAAAGAGACATTGAGTGAAGACAATCCACTCAACAAAACTTAAGTCTTTCTGAAGCTTCTCTGAAGGTTTGCTCCTATTCATCCTCATTTTGCCTTAGTTTCTGGATACCTTCCCCTGTCTCTCGTCTGTATAGCTTTGTCTGAGCTCTCACCTCTCACCAGAGCTCCAGCCTTCCTGTGGCTGCTGCCCTCCGAATTTCCTCACCAGGGTGTAACAGTGTCTGCAGTGCAATCTGTCCAACGCTTTACTTTTTTCACAATATGGTATGCTTCTCTTATCTTAATTGGTGCAATTTACTGTAAATACCCCTCTGGTAACTTTTCATCTGGTAAAAAAGGCGAGAAATCATAATATCCAGTGTTTATGAAAGGCCTACTGTGTCAGAAAGTGTGCCATGCACAGGAGGTACACTATCTCACCTAATCTCCACGACGTGGACGCTGCTGCCCTCATTGCACAGGCCAGGATAAGAAGCATAGAGAGATTAGGGAGTTTGCCAAATGGCACACACCTGTGCAGGTGGCCTATCGGCAGTGTCCAACCTCCTAACTCTTCATTTTAAATCGTCCAAATATCAATATTTTCTATGTGAAAATAAACTAAGACCTCTAAGGAGGATGTTGACAATATAGATCCAGATTATTAACTATTTTATGCCATCAACAATTATTTGATGTGCATAACAATTAATTAGTAACCAGGTATATTCATGAATATGCCAAACTTGGTAACAGGGTCCAGTATATTAACAATATGTGCTAGTATTTTATTGTCACATTACAATTTAAGTTCACCATGATACTTTAAATAGAGTAACAGGATTAGTCACTTTTTAAAATTGATAATGTTAAGTAAAGTATTGCAAAGAGTTGAAGTAGAGGTTAAATGAGGGACTTAAGAATTATATAGCTCAGGTAATCATGGCTATATAATTCTAATCATGTAAAGATGTATTAATTACTCAATATTTTTAAGCTTCAATTTTCTCATCTAAAACTGGGATCGAATACTTCTAAGAGCTTTAAATTGTGGGGGTTACATGAGGTGGTGTATATAAAGCAGTGTTGATCATACAGTAGTAAATGCTCAACAAATCTTAATTAAATCATGCATTCTGTAGTATTATTAGTAGTATTATGGTAGCTAAGGCAGTTCAATATAAAAAAGAAGCATCATAATTGTAAAGGAACAAAATGTTAAATGTGAGAAGACTATGGACTTTCTCATAATTTAAGTTGTGTACTGTGTTAATAAATATTTGATACCATGTTGGTTTGTAGAATTATTGTATGTATGGTATGGCCTGTGTGCTGTAAGCACGGCATTTAGGGAAGAATTTGGCTCTCTCTGAGGGGCAGTTTACTCAAATCATTTTTCCTTCATACTGTTTTTATAGTTTTGGTATTTAACAAAAAAAAGCGCTTAGAGAGACAATTTTGTTCCAAAGATTTATGTTCACCCGACAAACTCAAACCCTCTGTCCTTTTATCCTTATTGTTTTTTTAGAGTACCTTCAAGAGAAAATTGTTTTTAATCAAGTTTATAAGGTAACTTCTTTATTACATTTTATAGGCATTTAAACTTTTTCAAGATAAGGCACAACTAAAGTATGACTGAATGTATTGTTTGGAAACATTTTTGCATGTGATGGCAGAAACTTCAAGAATTATACAGAAATACTGATTAGATTGTGACACATGGAAAATAATCTGAAAATTGTTGCAATTATTAAATGCTTTCCCTCTGTCATGGTTTTTGCATATTTATTAAAAAATTAAGAAATCCAGTTCAAGTCTACACATGTCCTCATAAAGTTTTTAATTCTCAGAGCTATGTCAGTAGTGCTCACTTACTGATTAACTTTGGAACCCCTCAAAAGTGTACACATTTAAAAATAGTATTAACTATGCAGAGGGTAGTTTTTGCTCTTCTAAAGTTAACTGCTTGCTTTTCATGCAACAACCTCAAACTTCCTTCAGTCAGTGAGTTAGATCAGGAAAACAGTTATATTGACAATTTGCAAATCTAGACATTTTCAAGGATGCTGTGCTTGCCCACTTTGAAGCTAAACAAATAAATAAATAGATTTAGGCTGTTGCCTTTAGACTGACAGGTAGGTACAAATTTACTTCACAAGCCCCAATCACTTGTTATTCAGCTGAAAGGTGGTACTTCAGAATAATATGGGCAGTAGGGATATGTGATTAGGTTTCTAACAGAGTTTCTGATACAAACTATGAGTTACACCCTTGAAAGAATCACCTTGTAGCAGTTAAATTACTGAAAATTTTAGATGTGAGGACAGTAACCCTCCAAAAATGATCATTGCATGCCAACACCTTTTTAAATTTTAGATGTGTTTTTTAGATGCAGGTGTTGGCTCTGGTGTCAAGGTTTTATGTAGCTATGACTATGCTTTTTTTACTTAAATACAAACCAATAAATTGGAATAATAAACTATAATCCAAGTGAATACCACTGATTTCCCACATTGATTTTGTTATTGTTTATCATTAATGTGACATTCTATTTAACTTATGGTTGATCACAAATTTAGAAGGCAAAAGTGGTATCTGTATATTTGAATATAAAGACATTTACAAAGATGTTTATTCAATTAAGATGTCTTGATATATCTATTTTAAATGAAGATGTCATAAACAGATCAGACTTCATGAATGCAGTCTACAAATGACAAGAGTTGTTACTATGGTAACCTTTACCAGGTACTTGGTGGTGTAATTTGAATTAGTCCTATTCTACAATGAGGGTGGTAAGGCAATGGAAATTAGAGTAATTAACATTCAAGGCTTGAGTTTAAAGAAAGACAATATGCTGAGTTTATGAGAAAAGCAGGCATATTGAACAGGGTAAATTAGGCTGGTAGGGATGAAATGACCACCACATAACATTCCGCTGGACTCTCCTTCCTCTGTCTCACTCCATGCTGGCTTTTGTTTTAGACCCTGTTGTTCTCCACCCCTGAGTAGTTCTAATTGCATCCATGAATCAGGGACCAACTCATTCCGTTCTTACAAAGCAGTCTTCATCTTTCACTGCCAGCCAATATCCTACGTAAAAACCAGTCTAGAGAGTGCCTGCCTTCCCAGTAGAAAAGGACGTTCAATTTCGGTCAGTTTTGATACTCATTTTGACTTTAATGATCTCTGGTTTGTTAGGTTTCATGTATCTTTGAATTAACACCCTGCCCCAACACCAGCCACCAAACATGAAAGCCGTTTCCCTCTTTTCTACCTGTACAATTTGGAGGAATTTGTCGTGATTCTAATTATGTCACTCTTTTCCTTCAATATAGTCTTAATCGGTGTGTAGCACTTTGTGTTTTTAACTTTTATTGTATTTCAAATCATTTTTGCCCTCATGTAGTTTTTGCAAATATACTAAAATGGATTGTCAGTGGAAATATCTGCCTGAAATGAATACAGCTTAAAAGCAGAAAATTATTGATTTTTAAAATGAATTATTTTCCTCAGACTTTAGTGAGGCCTATTTCCAACAGCCATTTTATTTACCCTTTATCTTTCCATGCAGTAGCTTTAATATCACCAAGGCCACTATCACCATCAATATATTCCTGAAAAAGATGATTATGATTCACAATTTTTCTAAAAAGAGAATTGGAAAGTTGAGTGTATTGTTTGACCAAACTTTGGTATATCTGTATAATGGAAAACTATAAATTATAGTTTAAATCATAATTCTTATATTTCTAATGATAGGATTTTAAAGTATTTCAATTATGTGGAATTTATTGTACATTAAAAAATTAAGGGATAGATGATCTAGACTACATTATGTTGCTAAGAAGGAGGAGAGCAAGTGTCTCTGGATTTATCTGCACTTTAAGAAATCAAGTTTAGAAAAGCAACTTGGGATTTATAGGTTTTTTCATTTTTCTCGACTAGAAATCTTGAGTAGGAATGCCAGTGCGTGGGATTCCGGGAACACACAGGAATGGTAGCAGTGGGAGTCCCAGATAAATATTTCTGAGGAGGTTATAAGCAGCTGTCCCTTTGGACCGTGATCCCTATTTGGAATAGTCCCAGGACTTGTGACAGAAATCTTCTCTAGGATTATTGCCCTACATGCAACTATTCATGTCCCGAGACCTTACAGTCACCCCGCCCCC